>CM068368.1:641780265-642980265 GCA_034769895.1 Magicicada septendecula | reverse complement strand
GTAAACTACCGTTCCCCGTAACCGATCTTCACCAAAATCAACAGACCTTGAGTACTCTATATTTCGTTATAGAAAAAAATTACCCTGTAGAGTACTCACGACCTATTGTTTTTGGTGAAGATCGGTTGTGGGAAAGGGGTGGGGGTAATTATCTATAAATGAAAATTATAGTTGAAGGGGGAGGGGATACTTTTTTACATATGTACTACGTTATCGGCAACAAAGAAGTAGTTTGTTGTTAAAATTCCTTCCCATCCTGTTTGGCCGTAGACCAAAGTTTTCTGGAAAACCAGACGTTTTAGCAGTGCCATCGACTTCCATCATCAGTAAAAATAGAGTCAAATAACGTTAGGTGGTATACATTAGTGACCACAGTACTGTGGTTAAGACTGAAGCAGTAAGTAGAAAAAAGTAGTTTCTATGGAAATATTTCATTTCGAAAATGATTTTAAATATAAATCTTAGAACATGGAAGTCTTGTATGGTTCTCCATACCGATATTTTCGAAAAGTGTGTGTGTGTGTGTGTCTGTAGATTTTTTTCTATGGCAAACGATAACAGCCGCAAATTCATACAGAATCAAATAATTTTTTGCATACAGCCCTGAATTATAGAGTTCTCAAGACCTACTGTTTTTGGTGAAGATCGGTTAAGGGAAAGGGGTAGTTTACCTGCAACACTTTTTGTTTTAACAAGAGTAAAGTACTTAATTTTGATAAATAAAGTATCCTGATAAGAAGCTCATAATAATCCACTGTAGAAACAAAGATGAAATATCTATAAATGAAGAGGTTAGGTGATCGGGGTGGGGGTAATTTTCTATTAAAGAAAATTATAGTTGAAGGAGGAGGAGAGAATTGTTTATATGTGTACTACGTTATCAGCAACAAAGAAGTAGTTCTTTGTTAAAATTCCTTCCCGGGCTGTTTAGCCGTAGTCCAATGTTTTCTGCAAAATGAGACTTTCCGGCAGTTCCATCGACTGCCATCATCAGTGAAAATCGAGTGCGAAAACGTGAGGTGGTATACATTAGTGACCACAGTACTGTGGTTAAGGCTGAAGCAATAAGTAGAAAGAAGTAGTTTCTATGGAAATATTTCATTTAAAATATGATTTTAAATATAAATCTTAGAACATGGAAGTCATGTATGGTTCTCCATACCGATATTTTTTCATGTTTTGAGGATAGTACAATCAGAATCTGCAATTATCTCGAACACGATTTTTTTTTTTGGCATCACCATACTTCCATTTCCTTATGGAACATGGAAGTAAAAATTATCCCCTCTCCCTTCAACTATAATTTTCGTTTATAGAAAATTACCCCCCCTCATTCAACTAGCCTCTTCATTTATAGATATTTCATCTACGTTTCTATAGTGGATTAGTAAGATCTTCTTATCAGGATACTTTATTTATCAACATTAAGTACTTTACTCTTGTTACAACAAAAAATGTTTCAGGTAAACTACCCTTTCCCCGTAACCGATCTTCACCAAAATCAATAGGCCTTGAGTCCTCTGCAACTCGGGCATATATGTAAAATATTATTTGATTCTGTTTAAATTTACGGCAGTTATCGTTCGTCATAGAAAAAATTACCCTTTACCTTGCAACATAAAACGTTGCAGGTAAACAACCCCTTTCCCTTAACCAATCTTCACCAAAATCAACAGACCTTGAGTACTCTATATTTCGTTATAGAAAAAATTACCCTGTAGAGTACTCACGACCTATTGTTTTTGGTGAAGATCGGTTGTGGGAAAGGGGTGGGGGTAATTTTCTATAAATGAAAATTATAGTTGAAGGGGATAATTTTTTACATATGTACTACGTTATCGGCAACAAAGAAGTAGTTTGTTGTTAAAATTCCTTCCCGTCCTGTTTGGCCATAGACCAAAGTTTTCTGGAAAACCAGACGTTTTAGCAGTGCCATCGACTTCCATCATCAGTGAAAATCGAGTCAAATTACGTTAGGTGGTATACGTTAGTGACCACAGTACTGTGGTTAAGACTGAAGCACTAAGTAGAAAAAAGTAGTTTCTATGGAAATATTTCATTTCGAAAATGATTTTAAATATAAATCTTAGAACATGGAAGTCGTGTATGGTTCTCCATACCGATATTTTCGAAAAGTGTCTGTGTGTGTGTGTGTGTGTCTGTAGATTTTTTTCTATGGCAAACGATAACAGCCGCAAATTCAAACAGAATCAAATAATTTTTTGCATACAGCCCTGATTATAGAGTTCTCAAGACCTACTGTTTTTGGTGAAGATCGGTTAAGGGAAAGGGGTAGTTTACCCGCAACCTTTTTTTTAAATCAAGGGTAATTTGTTTCTATGGCAAACGATAACAGCCGCAAATTCAAACAGAATCAAATAATATTTTGCATACAGCTCTGAATTATAGAGTTCTCAAGACCTACTGTTTTGGTGAAGATCGGTTAAGGGAAAGGGGTAGTTTACCTGCAACGTTTTGTTTTAACAAGGGTATTTTCTATGGCAAACGATAACAGCTGCAAATTCAAACAGAATCAAATAATTATTTGCATACCGCTCTGAATTGTAGAGTCCTCAAGACCTATTGATTTTGGTGAAGATCGATTAAGGGAAAGGGGTAGTTTACCTGCAACGTTTTATGTTTTAACAAGGGTATTTTCTATGGCTAACGATAACAGCCGCAAATTCAAACATAATCAAATAATTTTTTGCACACAACTCTGAATTGTAGAGTTCTCAGACCTATTGTTTTTGGTGAAGATCGGTTAAGGGAAAGGGGTAGTTTACCTGCAAAGTTTTTTGTTTGAACAAGGGTATTATCTATGGCAAACGATAACAGCCGCATATTCTAACAGAATCAAATAATTATTTGGATACAGCCCTCTGTTGTAGGGATCTCAATGTCTCTTGAATTTGGTGCTGATCGGTTAAGGGAAAGGGGTAGTTTACCTGCATCATTTTTTGTTTTAACAACGGTAATTTTTTCTATGAAGAACGATAACTGCCGCACATTCAAACAGAATCAAATAATTATTTGCATACAGCCCTGATTTGTAGAGTACTCAGACCTATTGTTCTTGGTGAAGATTATTTAAGGGAAAGGGGTAGTTTACCAGCAACGTTTTTTGTCAAGGGTAATTTTTTTCTATGGCAAACGATAACAGCCGCAAATTCAAACAGAATCAAATAATGTTTTGCATACAGTCCTGAATTGTAGAGTTCTTAAGACCTTTAGGTTTTGGTGAAGATCGGTTAAGGGAAAGGGGTAGTATACCTGCAACATTTTATGTTTTAACAAGGGTAATTTTTTATATGACGTACGATAACTGCTGTAAATTCAAACAGAATCAACTACGTTTTTGCATACCTTTTTGAATTATAGAGAACTCAAAGTCCGTTGATTTTGTTGAAGATCGGTTAAGGGAAAGGGGTAGTTTACCAGCAACATTTTATGTTTTATCAAGGGTAATTTTTTTTGACGAACGATAACTGCCGTACATTAAAACAGAATCAACTACTCTTCTGCATACCTTTTTGAATTATACAGAACTCAAGGTCTGTTGATTTTGTACCTGCAACGTTGATTTTGTTGATTTTGTACCTGCAACGTTGTATGTTTTAATAAGGGTATTTTTTCTATGACGAACGATAACTGCCGTACATTAAAACAGAATATACTAATGTTTTGCATACAGCCCTGAATTGTAGAGTTATCAAGACCTATTGTTTTTGGTGAAGATCGGTTAATGGAATTGGGTAGTTTACCAGCAACGTTTTATGTTTTATCAAGGGTGTTTTCTATGGCAAACGATAACAGCCGCAAATTCAAACAGAATCAGATAATTGTTTGCATACAGGCCTGAATTGTAGCGTACCCACGACCTGAAGTTTTTTGTGAAGATCGGTTAAGGGAAAGGGGGAGTTTACCTGCAACGGTTTTTTATCAAGGGTAATTTTTTTCTATAGTAAACGATAACAGCCGCAAATTAAAACAGAATCAAATGATGTTTTGCATACAGCCCTGTAGTGTAGAGTTCTCAATACCTATTGGTGTTGGTGAAGATCGGTTAAGGGAAAGGGGTAGTTTACCAGCAACATTTTATGTTTTAACAAGGGTAATTTTTTATATGACGAACGATAACTGCCGTAAATTCAAACAGAATCAACTAGGTTTCTGCAAACCTTTTTGAACGGAAGAGAACTCAAGGTCTGTTGATTTTGTTGAAGATCGGTTAAGGGAAGGTGTAGTTTATCAGCAACGTTTTATGTTTTAAAAAGGGTAATTTTTTATGACGAACGATAACTGCCGAAAATTCAATGAGAATTAAATAATTTTTTGCACCCTTACCTGAGTTGCAGAGAGCTCAAGGTCTGTTGATTTTGGTGAAGATTGGTAAAGGGAAAGGGATAGTTTACCTGCAACATTTTATGTTGTAACAAGAGAAATGTTTCCATGACGAACGATAACTGCCGCACATTCAAACAGAATCAAATATTTTTTTGCATGCTTCCCTTAATTGTAGAGGACGGAAGGTCTGTTGATTTTGGAGAAGATCGGTTAAGAGAAAGGGGTAGTTTACCTGAAACATTTTATGATTTAACAAGCGTAAAGTACTTAATTTTTATAAATAAAGTATCCTGATGAGAAGCTCATAGTAATCCACTGTAGAAACGTAGATGAAATATCTATAAATGAAGAAGTTAGGTGAACGGGGTGGGGGTAATTTTCTATTATTAAAAATTATAGTTGAAGGTGGAGGGGAGAATTTTTTGTATGTGTACTACGTTATCGGCAACAAAGAAGTAGTTTTTTGTTAAAATTGCTTCCCGGGCTCTTTAGCCGTAGTCCAATGTTTTCTGCAAAACCAGACTTTTCGGCAGTGCCATCGACTGCCATCGTCGGTGAAAATCGAGTGCGAAAACGTGAGGTGGTATACGTTAGTGACCACAGTACTGTGGTTAATGCTGAAGCAATAAGTAGAAAGACGTAGTTTCTATGGAAATATTTCATTTCGAATATGATGTTAAATATAAATCTTAGAACATGGAAGTCATGTATGGTTCTCCATACCGATATTTTTGTTTTAACAACGGTAATTTTTTCTATGATGAACGATAACTGCCGCACATTCAAACAGAATCAAATAATTATTTGCATACAGCCCTGATTTGTAGAGTACTCAAGACCTATTGTTCTTGGTGAAGATCATTTAAGGGAAAGGGGTAGTTTACCAGCAACGTTTTTTGTCAAGGGTAATTTTTTTCTATGGCAAACGATAACAGCCGCAAATTCAAACAGAATCAAATAATGTTTTGCATACAGTCCTGAATTGTAGAGTTCTTAAGACCTTTAGGTTTTGGTGAAGATCGGTTAAGGGAAAGGGGTAGTATACCTGCAACATTTTATGTTTTAACAAGGGTAATTTTTTATATGACGTACGATAACTGCTGTAAATTCAAACAGAATCAACTACGTTTTTGCATACCTTTTTGTATTATAGAGAACTCAAAGTCCGTTGATTTTGTTGAAGATCGGTTAAGGGAAAGGGGTAGTTTACCAGCAACATTTTATGTTTTAGCAAGGGTAATCTTTTTATGACGAAAGATTACTGCCGTAAATTCAAAGAGAATCAAATAATTTTTTGCATACTGTCCTGAGTTGTAGAGTTCTCAAGGGCTGTTGATTTTGGTGAAGAATGGTTAAGGGAAATGGGTAGTTTACCTGCAACATTTTATGTTGTAACAAGAGAAATGTTTTCATGACGAATGATAACTGCGGCACATTCAAACAGAATCAAATATTTTTTTGCATGCGTCCCTGAATTGTAGAGGACTGAAGGTCTATTGATTTTGGTGAAGATCATTTAAGAGAAAGGGGTAGTTTACCTGCAACACTTTTTGTTTTAACAAGAGTAAAGTACTTAATTTTGATAAATAAAGTATCCTGATAAGAAGCTCATAATAATCCACTGTAGAAACAAAGATGAAATATCTATAAATGAAGAGGTTAGGTGATCGGGGTGGGGGTAATTTTCTATTAATGAAAATTATAGTTGAAGCAGGAGGAGAGAATTGTTTATATGTGTACTACGTTATCAGCAACAAAGAAGTAGTTCTTTGTTAAAAATCCTTCCCGGGCTGTTTAGCCGTAGTCCAATGTTTTCTGCAAAACGAGACTTTCCGGCAGTGCCATCGAGTGCGAAAACGTGAGGTGGTATACATTAGTGACCACAGTACTGTGGTTAAGGCTGAAGCAATAAGTAGAAAGAAGTAGTTTCTATGGAAATATTTCATTTAGAATATGATTTTAAATATAAATCTTAGAACATGGAAGTCATGTATGGTTCTCCATACCGATATTTTTTCATGTTTTGAGGATAGTACAATCAGAATCTGCAATTATCTCGAACACGATTTTTTTTTTTGCATCACCATACTTCCATTTCCTTATGGAACATGGAAGTAAAAATTATCCCCTCTCCCTTCAACTATAATTTTCGTTTATAGAAAATTACCCCCTCATTCAACTAGCCTCTTCATTTATAGATATTTCATCTACGTTTCTATAGTGGATTAGTAAGATCTTCTTATCAGGATACTTTATTTATCAACATTAAGTACTTTACTCTTGTTACAACAAAAAATGTTTCAGGTAAACTACCGTTCCCCGTAACCGATCTTCACCAAAATCAACAGACCTTGAGTACTCTATATTTCGTTATAGAAAAAAATTACCCTGTAGAGTACTCACGACCTATTGTTTTTGGTGAAGATCGGTTGTGGGAAAGGGGTGGGGGTAATTATCTATAAATGAAAATTATAGTTGAAGGGGGAGGGGATAATTTTTTACATATGTACTACGTTATCGGCAACAAAGAAGTAGTTTGTTGTTAAAATTCCTTCCCATCCTGTTTGGCCGTAGACCAAAGTTTTCTGGAAAACCAGACGTTTTAGCAGTGCCATCGACTTCCATCATCAGTAAAAATAGAGTCAAATAACGTTAGGTGGTATACATTAGTGACCACAGTACTGTGGTTAAGACTGAAGCAGTAAGTAGAAAAAAGTAGTTTCTATGGAAATATTTCATTTCGAAAATGATTTTAAATATAAATCTTAGAACATGGAAGTCTTGTATGGTTCTCCATACCGATATTTTCGAAAAGTGTGTGTGTGTGTGTGTGTCTGTAGATTTTTTTCTATGGCAAACGATAACAGCCGCAAATTCATACAGAATCAAATAATTTTTTGCATACAGCCCTGAATTATAGAGTTCTCAAGACCTACTGTTTTTGGTGAAGATCGGTTAAGGGAAAGGGGTAGTTTACCTGCAACACTTTTTGTTTTAACAAGAGTAAAGTACTTAATTTTGATAAATAAAGTATCCTGATAAGAAGCTCATAATAATCCACTGTAGAAACAAAGATGAAATATCTATAAATGAAGAGGTTAGGTGATCGGGGTGGGGGTAATTTTCTATTAAAGAAAATTATAGTTGAAGGAGGAGGAGAGAATTGTTTATATGTGTACTACGTTATCAGCAACAAAGAAGTAGTTCTTTGTTAAAATTCCTTCCCGGGCTGTTTAGCCGTAGTCCAATGTTTTCTGCAAAATGAGACTTTCCGGCAGTTCCATCGACTGCCATCATCAGTGAAAATCGAGTGCGAAAACGTGAGGTGGTATACATTAGTGACCACAGTACTGTGGTTAAGGCTGAAGCAATAAGTAGAAAGAAGTAGTTTCTATGGAAATATTTCATTTAAAATATGATTTTAAATATAAATCTTAGAACATGGAAGTCATGTATGGTTCTCCATACCGATATTTTTTCATGTTTTGAGGATAGTACAATCAGAATCTGCAATTATCTCGAACACGATTTTTTTTTTTGGCATCACCATACTTCCATTTCCTTATGGAACATGGAAGTAAAAATTATCCCCTCTCCCTTCAACTATAATTTTCGTTTATAGAAAATTACCCCCCCTCATTCAACTAGCCTCTTCATTTATAGATATTTCATCTACGTTTCTATAGTGGATTAGTAAGATCTTCTTATCAGGATACTTTATTTATCAACATTAAGTACTTTACTCTTGTTACAACAAAAAATGTTTCAGGTAAACTACCCTTTCCCCGTAACCGATCTTCACCAAAATCAATAGGCCTTGAGTCCTCTGCAACTCGGGCATATATGTAAAATATTATTTGATTCTGTTTAAATTTACGGCAGTTATCGTTCGTCATAGAAAAAATTACCCTTTACCTTGCAACATAAAACGTTGCAGGTAAACAACCCCTTTCCCTTAACCAATCTTCACCAAAATCAACAGACCTTGAGTACTCTATATTTCGTTATAGAAAAAATTACCCTGTAGAGTACTCACGACCTATTGTTTTTGGTGAAGATCGGTTGTGGGAAAGGGGTGGGGGTAATTTTCTATAAATGAAAATTATAGTTGAAGGGGATAATTTTTTACATATGTACTACGTTATCGGCAACAAAGAAGTAGTTTGTTGTTAAAATTCCTTCCCGTCCTGTTTGGCCATAGACCAAAGTTTTCTGGAAAACCAGACGTTTTAGCAGTGCCATCGACTTCCATCATCAGTGAAAATCGAGTCAAATTACGTTAGGTGGTATACGTTAGTGACCACAGTACTGTGGTTAAGACTGAAGCACTAAGTAGAAAAAAGTAGTTTCTATGGAAATATTTCATTTCGAAAATGATTTTAAATATAAATCTTAGAACATGGAAGTCGTGTATGGTTCTCCATACCGATATTTTCGAAAAGTGTCTGTGTGTGTGTGTGTCTGTAGATTTTTTTCTATGGCAAACGATAACAGCCGCAAATTCAAACAGAATCAAATAATTTTTTGCATACAGCCCTGATTATAGAGTTCTCAAGACCTACTGTTTTTGGTGAAGATCGGTTAAGGGAAAGGGGTAGTTTACCCGCAACCTTTTTTTTAAATCAAGGGTAATTTGTTTCTATGGCAAACGATAACAGCCGCAAATTCAAACAGAATCAAATAATATTTTGCATACAGCTCTGAATTATAGAGTTCTCAAGACCTACTGTTTTGGTGAAGATCGGTTAAGGGAAAGGGGTAGTTTACCTGCAACGTTTTGTTTTAACAAGGGTATTTTCTATGGCAAACGATAACAGCTGCAAATTCAAACAGAATCAAATAATTATTTGCATACCGCTCTGAATTGTAGAGTCCTCAAGACCTATTGATTTTGGTGAAGATCGATTAAGGGAAAGGGGTAGTTTACCTGCAACGTTTTATGTTTTAACAAGGGTATTTTCTATGGCTAACGATAACAGCCGCAAATTCAAACATAATCAAATAATTTTTTGCACACAACTCTGAATTGTAGAGTTCTCAAGACCTATTGTTTTTGGTGAAGATCGGTTAAGGGAAAGGGGTAGTTTACCTGCAAAGTTTTTTGTTTGAACAAGGGTATTATCTATGGCAAACGATAACAGCCGCATATTCTAACAGAATCAAATAATTATTTGGATACAGCCCTCTGTTGTAGGGATCTCAATGTCTCTTGAATTTGGTGCTGATCGGTTAAGGGAAAGGGGTAGTTTACCTGCATCATTTTTTGTTTTAACAACGGTAATTTTTTCTATGAAGAACGATAACTGCCGCACATTCAAACAGAATCAAATAATTATTTGCATACAGCCCTGATTTGTAGAGTACTCAGACCTATTGTTCTTGGTGAAGATTATTTAAGGGAAAGGGGTAGTTTACCAGCAACGTTTTTTGTCAAGGGTAATTTTTTTCTATGGCAAACGATAACAGCCGCAAATTCAAACAGAATCAAATAATGTTTTGCATACAGTCCTGAATTGTAGAGTTCTTAAGACCTTTAGGTTTTGGTGAAGATCGGTTAAGGGAAAGGGGTAGTATACCTGCAACATTTTATGTTTTAACAAGGGTAATTTTTTATATGACGTACGATAACTGCTGTAAATTCAAACAGAATCAACTACGTTTTTGCATACCTTTTTGAATTATAGAGAACTCAAAGTCCGTTGATTTTGTTGAAGATCGGTTAAGGGAAAGGGGTAGTTTACCAGCAACATTTTATGTTTTATCAAGGGTAATTTTTTTTGACGAACGATAACTGCCGTACATTAAAACAGAATCAACTACTCTTCTGCATACCTTTTTGAATTATACAGAACTCAAGGTCTGTTGATTTTGTACCTGCAACGTTGATTTTGTTGATTTTGTACCTGCAACGTTGTATGTTTTAATAAGGGTATTTTTTCTATGACGAACGATAACTGCCGTACATTAAAACAGAATATACTAATGTTTTGCATACAGCCCTGAATTGTAGAGTTATCAAGACCTATTGTTTTTGGTGAAGATCGGTTAATGGAATAGGGTAGTTTACCAGCAACGTTTTATGTTTTATCAAGGGTGTTTTCTATGGCAAACGATAACAGCCGCAAATTCAAACAGAATCAGATAATTGTTTGCATACAGGCCTGAATTGTAGCGTACCCACGACCTGAAGTTTTTTGTGAAGATCGGTTAAGGGAAAGGGGTAGTTTACCTGCAACGGTTTTTTATCAAGGGTAATTTTTTTCTATAGTAAACGATAACAGCCGCAAATTAAAACAGAATCAAATGATGTTTTGCATACAGCCCTGTAGTGTAGAGTTCTCAATACCTATTGGTGTTGGTGAAGATCGGTTAAGGGAAAGGGGTAGTTTACCAGCAACATTTTATGTTTTAACAAGGGTAATTTTTTATATGACGAACGATAACTGCCGTAAATTCAAACAGAATCAACTAGGTTTCTGCAAACCTTTTTGAACGGAAGAGAACTCAAGGTCTGTTGATTTTGTTGAAGATCGGTTAAGGGAAGGGGTAGTTTATCAGCAACGTTTTATGTTTTAAAAACGGTAATTTTTTTATGACGAACGATAACTGCCGAAAATTCAATGAGAATTAAATAATTTTTTGCACCCTTACCTGAGTTGCAGAGAGCTCAAGGTCTGTTGATTTTGGTGAAGATTGGTAAAGGGAAAGGGATAGTTTACCTGCAACATTTTATGTTGTAACAAGAGAAATGTTTCCATGACGAACGATAACTGCCGCACATTCAAACAGAATCAAATATTTTTTTGCATGCTTCCCTGAATTGTAGAGGACGGAAGGTCTGTTGATTTTGGAGAAGATCGGTTAAGAGAAAGGGGTAGTTTACCTGAAACATTTTATGATTTAACAAGCGTAAAGTACTTAATTTTTATAAATAAAGTATCCTGATGAGAAGCTCATAGTAATCCACTGTAGAAACGTAGATGAAATATCTATAAATGAAGAAGTTAGGTGAACGGGGTGGGGGTAATTTTCTATTATTAAAAATTATAGTTGAAGGTGGAGGGGAGAATTTTTTGTATGTGTACTACGTTATCGGCAACAAAGAAGTAGTTTTTTTGTTAAAATTGCTTCCCGGGCTCTTTAGCCGTAGTCCAATGTTTTCTGCAAAACCAGACTTTTCGGCAGTGCCATCGACTGCCATCGTCGGTGAAAATCGAGTGCGAAAACGTGAGGTGGTATACGTTAGTGACCACAGTACTGTGGTTAATGCTGAAGCAATAAGTAGAAAGACGTAGTTTCTATGGAAATATTTCATTTCGAATATGATGTTAAATATAAATCTTAGAACATGGAAGTCATGTATGGTTCTCCATACCGATATTTTTGTTTTAACAACGGTAATTTTTTCTATGATGAACGATAACTGCCGCACATTCAAACAGAATCAAATAATTATTTGCATACAGCCCTGATTTGTAGAGTACTCAAGACCTATTGTTCTTGGTGAAGATCATTTAAGGGAAAGGGGTAGTTTACCAGCAACGTTTTTTGTCAAGGGTAATTTTTTTCTATGGCAAACGATAACAGCCGCAAATTCAAACAGAATCAAATAATGTTTTGCATACAGTCCTGAATTGTAGAGTTCTTAAGACCTTTAGGTTTTGGTGAAGATCGGTTAAGGGAAAGGGGTAGTATACCTGCAACATTTTATGTTTTAACAAGGGTAATTTTTTATATGACGTACGATAACTGCTGTAAATTCAAACAGAATCAACTACGTTTTTGCATACCTTTTTGTATTATAGAGAACTCAAAGTCCGTTGATTTTGTTGAAGATCGGTTAAGGGAAAGGGGTAGTTTACCAGCAACATTTTATGTTTTAGCAAGGGTAATCTTTTTATGACGAAAGATTACTGCCGTAAATTCAAAGAGAATCAAATAATTTTTTGCATACTGTCCTGAGTTGTAGAGTTCTCAAGGGCTGTTGATTTTGGTGAAGAATGGTTAAGGGAAATGGGTAGTTTACCTGCAACATTTTATGTTGTAACAAGAGAAATGTTTTCATGACGAATGATAACTGCGGCATATTCAAACAGAATCAAATATTTTTTTGCATGCGTCCCTGAATTGTAGAGGACTGAAGGTCTATTGATTTTGGTGAAGATCATTTAAGAGAAAGGGGTAGTTTACCTGCAACACTTTTTGTTTTAACAAGAGTAAAGTACTTAATTTTGATAAATAAAGTATCCTGATAAGAAGCTCATAATAATCCACTGTAGAAACAAAGATGAAATATCTATAAATGAAGAGGTTAGGTGATCGGGGTGGGGGTAATTTTCTATTAATGAAAATTATAGTTGAAGCAGGAGGAGAGAATTGTTTATATGTGTACTACGTTATCAGCAACAAAGAAGTAGTTCTTTGTTAAAATTCCTTCCCGGGCTGTTTAGCCGTAGTCCAATGTTTTCTGCAAAACGAGACTTTCCGGCAGTGCCATCGAGTGCGAAAACGTGAGGTGGTATACATTAGTGACCACAGTACTGTGGTTAAGGCTGAAGCAATAAGTAGAAAGAAGTAGTTTCTATGGAAATATTTCATTTAGAATATGATTTTAAATATAAATCTTAGAACATGGAAGTCATGTATGGTTCTCCATACCGATATTTTTTCATGTTTTGAGGATAGTACAATCAGAATCTGCAATTATCTCGAACACGATTTTTTTTTTGCATCACCATACTTCCATTTCCTTATGGAACATGGAAGTAAAAATTATCCCCTCTCCCTTCAACTATAATTTTCGTTTATAGAAAATTACCCCCTCATTCAACTAGCCTCTTCATTTATAGATATTTCATCTACGTTTCTATAGTGGATTAGTAAGATCTTCTTATCAGGATACTTTATTTATCAACATTAAGTACTTTACTCTTGTTACAACAAAAAATGTTTCAGGTAAACTACCGTTCCCCGTAACCGATCTTCACCAAAATCAACAGACCTTGAGTACTCTATATTTCGTTATAGAAAAAAATTACCCTGTAGAGTACTCACGACCTATTGTTTTTGGTGAAGATCGGTTGTGGGAAAGGGGTGGGGGTAATTATCTATAAATGAAAATTATAGTTGAAGGGGGAGGGGATAATTTTTTACATATGTACTACGTTATCGGCAACAAAGAAGTAGTTTGTTGTTAAAATTCCTTCCCATCCTGTTTGGCCGTAGACCAAAGTTTTCTGGAAAACCAGACGTTTTAGCAGTGCCATCGACTTCCATCATCAGTAAAAATAGAGTCAAATAACGTTAGGTGGTATACATTAGTGACCACAGTACTGTGGTTAAGACTGAAGCAGTAAGTAGAAAAAAGTAGTTTCTATGGAAATATTTCATTTCGAAAATGATTTTAAATATAAATCTTAGAACATGGAAGTCTTGTATGGTTCTCCATACCGATATTTTCGAAAAGTGTGTGTGTGTGTGTCTGTAGATTTTTTTCTATGGCAAACGATAACAGCCGCAAATTCATACAGAATCAAATAATTTTTTGCATACAGCCCTGAATTATAGAGTTCTCAAGACCTACTGTTTTTGGTGAAGATCGGTTAAGGGAAAGGGGTAGTTTACCTGCAACACTTTTTGTTTTAACAAGAGTAAAGTACTTAATTTTGATAAATAAAGTATCCTGATAAGAAGCTCATAATAATCCACTGTAGAAACAAAGATGAAATATCTATAAATGAAGAGGTTAGGTGATCGGGGTGGGGGTAATTTTCTATTAAAGAAAATTATAGTTGAAGGAGGAGGAGAGAATTGTTTATATGTGTACTACGTTATCAGCAACAAAGAAGTAGTTCTTTGTTAAAATTCCTTCCCGGGCTGTTTAGCCGTAGTCCAATGTTTTCTGCAAAATGAGACTTTCCGGCAGTTCCATCGACTGCCATCATCAGTGAAAATCGAGTGCGAAAACGTGAGGTGGTATACATTAGTGACCACAGTACTGTGGTTAAGGCTGAAGCAATAAGTAGAAAGAAGTAGTTTCTATGGAAATATTTCATTTAAAATATGATTTTAAATATAAATCTTAGAACATGGAAGTCATGTATGGTTCTCCATACCGATATTTTTTCATGTTTTGAGGATAGTACAATCAGAATCTGCAATTATCTCGAACACGATTTTTTTTTTTGGCATCACCATACTTCCATTTCCTTATGGAACATGGAAGTAAAAATTATCCCCTCTCCCTTCAACTATAATTTTCGTTTATAGAAAATTACCCCCCCTCATTCAACTAGCCTCTTCATTTATAGATATTTCATCTACGTTTCTATAGTGGATTAGTAAGATCTTCTTATCAGGATACTTTATTTATCAACATTAAGTACTTTACTCTTGTTACAACAAAAAATGTTTCTGGTAAACTACCCTTTCCCCGTAACCGATCTTCACCAAAATCAATAGGCCTTGAGTCCTCTGCAACTCGGGCATATATGTAAAATATTATTTGATTCTGTTTAAATTTACGGCAGTTATCGTTCGTCATAGAAAAAATTACCCTTTACCTTGCAACATAAAACGTTGCAGGTAAACAACCCCTTTCCCTTAACCAATCTTCACCAAAATCAACAGACCTTGAGTACTCTATATTTCGTTATAGAAAAAATTACCCTGTAGAGTACTCACGACCTATTGTTTTTGGTGAAGATCGGTTGTGGGAAAGGGGTGGGGGTAATTTTCTATAAATGAAAATTATAGTTGAAGGGGAAGGGGATAATTTTTTACATATGTACTACGTTATCGGCAACAAAGAAGTAGTTTGTTGTTAAAATTCCTTCCCGTCCTGTTTGGCCATAGACCAAAGTTTTCTGGAAAACCAGACGTTTTAGCAGTGCCATCGACTTCCATCATCAGTGAAAATCGAGTCAAATTACGTTAGGTGGTATACGTTAGTGACCACAGTACTGTGGTTAAGACTGAAGCACTAAGTAGAAAAAAGTAGTTTCTATGGAAATATTTCATTTCGAAAATGATTTTAAATATAAATCTTAGAACATGGAAGTCGTGTATGGTTCTCCATACCGATATTTTCGAAAAGTTTCTGTGTGTGTGTGTCTGTAGATTTTTTTCTATGGCAAACGATAACAGCCGCAAATTCAAACAGAATCAAATAATTTTTTGCATACAGCCCTGATTATAGAGTTCTCAAGACCTACTGTTTTTGGTGAAGATCGGTTAAGGGAAAGGGGTAGTTTACCCGCAACCTTTTTTTTAAATCAAGGGTAATTTGTTTCTATGGCAAACAATAACAGCCGCAAATTCAAACAGAATCAAATAATATTTTGCATACAGCTCTGAATTATAGAGTTCTCAAGACCTACTGTTTTGGTGAAGATCGGTTAAGGGAAAGGGGTAGTTTACCTGCAACGTTTTGTTTTAACAAGGGTATTTTCTATGGCAAACGATAACAGCTGCAAATTCAAACAGAATCAAATAATTATTTGCATACCGCTCTGAATTGTAGAGTCCTCAAGACCTATTGATTTTGGTGAAGATCGATTAAGGGAAAGGGGTAGTTTACCTGCAACGTTTTATGTTTTAACAAGGGTATTTTCTATGGCTAACGATAACAGCCGCAAATTCAAACATAATCAAATAATTTTTTGCACACAACTCTGAATTGTAGAGTTCTCAAGACCTATTGTTTTTGGTGAAGATCGGTTAAGGGAAAGGGGTAGTTTACCTGCAAAGTTTTTTGTTTGAACAAGGGTATTATCTATGGCAAACGATAACAGCCGCATATTCTAACAGAATCAAATAATTATTTGGATACAGCCCTCTGTTGTAGGGATCTCAATGTCTCTTGAATTTGGTGCTGATCGGTTAAGGGAAAGGGGTAGTTTACCTGCATCATTTTTTGTTTTAACAACGGTAATTTTTTCTATGAAGAACGATAACTGCCGCACATTCAAACAGAATCAAATAATTATTTGCATACAGCCCTGATTTGTAGAGTACTCAGACCTATTGTTCTTGGTGAAGATTATTTAAGGGAAAGGGGTAGTTTACCAGCAACGTTTTTTGTCAAGGGTAATTTTTTTCTATGGCAAACGATAACAGCCGCAAATTCAAACAGAATCAAATAATGTTTTGCATACAGTCCTGAATTGTAGAGTTCTTAAGACCTTTAGGTTTTGGTGAAGATCGGTTAAGGGAAAGGGGTAGTATACCTGCAACATTTTATGTTTTAACAAGGGTAATTTTGTATATGACGTACGATAACTGCTGTAAATTCAAACAGAATCAACTACGTTTTTGCATACCTTTTTGAATTATAGAGAACTCAAAGTCCGTTGATTTTGTTGAAGATCGGTTAAGGGAAAGGGGTAGTTTACCAGCAACATTTTATGTTTTATCAAGGGTAATTTTTTTTGACGAACGATAACTGCCGTACATTAAAACAGAATCAACTACTCTTCTGCATACCTTTTTGAATTATACAGAACTCAAGGTCTGTTGATTTTGTACCTGCAACGTTGATTTTGTTGATTTTGTACCTGCAACGTTGTATGTTTTAATAAGGGTATTTTTTCTATGACGAACGATAACTGCCGTACATTAAAACAGAATATACTAATGTTTTGCATACAGCCCTGAATTGTAGAGTTATCAAGACCTATTGTTTTTGGTGAAGATCGGTTAATGGAATAGGGTAGTTTACCAGCAACGTTTTATGTTTTATCAAGGGTGTTTTCTATGGCAAACGATAACAGCCGCAAATTCAAACAGAATCAAATAATTGTTTGCATACAGGCCTGAATTGTAGCGTACCCACGACCTGAAGTTTTTTGTGAAGATCGGTTAAGGGAAAGGGGGAGTTTACCTGCAACGGTTTTTTATCAAGGGTAATTTTTTTCTATAGTAAACGATAACAGCCGCAAATTAAAACAGAATCAAATGATGTTTTGCATACAGCCCTGTAGTGTAGAGTTCTCAATACCTATTGGTGTTGGTGAAGATCGGTTAAGGGAAAGGGGTAGTTTACCAGCAACATTTTATGTTTTAACAAGGGTAATTTTTTATATGACGAACGATAACTGCCGTAAATTCAAACAGAATCAACTAGGTTTCTGCAAACCTTTTTGAACGGAAGAGAACTCAAGGTCTGTTGATTTTGTTGAAGATCGGTTAAGGGAAGGGGTAGTTTATCAGCAACGTTTTATGTTTTAAAAAGGGTAATTTTTTTATGACGAACGATAACTGCCGAAAATTCAATGAGAATTAAATAATTTTTTGCACCCTTACCTGAGTTGCAGAGAGCTCAAGGTCTGTTGATTTTGGTGAAGATTGGTAAAGGGAAAGGGATAGTTTACCTGCAACATTTTATGTTGTAACAAGAGAAATGTTTCCATGACGAACGATAACTGCCGCACATTCAAACAGAATCAAATATTTTTTTGCATGCTTCCCTGAATTGTAGAGGACGGAAGGTCTGTTGATTTTGGAGAAGATCGGTTAAGAGAAAGGGTTAGTTTACCTGAAACATTTTATGATTTAACAAGCGTAAAGTACTTAATTTTTATAAATAAAGTATCCTGATGAGAAGCTCATAGTAATCCACTGTAGAAACGTAGATGAAATATCTATAAATGAAGAAGTTAGGTGAACGGGGTGGGGGTAATTTTCTATTATTAAAAATTATAGTTGAAGGTGGAGGGGAGAATTTTTTGTATGTGTACTACGTTATCGGCAACAAAGAAGTAGTTTTTTGTTAAAATTGCTTCCCGGGCTCTTTAGCCGTAGTCCAATGTTTTCTGCAAAACCAGACTTTTCGGCAGTGCCATCGACTGCCATCGTCGGTGAAAATCGAGTGCGAAAACGTGAGGTGGTATACGTTAGTGACCACAGTACTGTGGTTAATGCTGAAGCAATAAGTAGAAAGACGTAGTTTCTATGGAAATATTTCATTTCGAATATGATGTTAAATATAAATCTTAGAACATGGAAGTCATGTATGGTTCTCCATACCGATATTTTTGTTTTAACAACGGTAATTTTTTCTATGATGAACGATAACTGCCGCACATTCAAACAGAATCAAATAATTATTTGCGTACAGCCCTGATTTGTAGAGTACTCAAGACCTATTGTTCTTGGTGAAGATCATTTAAGGGAAAGGGGTAGTTTACCAGCAACGTTTTTTGTCAAGGGTAATTTTTTTCTATGGCAAACGATAACAGCCGCAAATTCAAACAGAATCAAATAATGTTTTGCATACAGTCCTGAATTGTAGAGTTCTTAAGACCTTTAGGTTTTGGTGAAGATCGGTTAAGGGAAAGGGGTAGTATACCTGCAACATTTTATGTTTTAGCAAGGGTAATTTTATTATGACGAAAGATTACTGCCGTAAATTCAAAGAGAATCAAATAATTTTTTGCATACTGTCCTGAGTTGTAGAGTTCTCAAGGGCTGTTGATTTTGGTGAAGAATGGTTAAGGGAAATGGGTAGTTTACCTGCAACATTTTATGTTGTAACAAGAGAAATGTTTTAATGACGAACGATAACTGCGGCACATTCAAACAGAATCAAATATTTTTTTGCATGCGTCCCTGAATTGTAGAGGACTGAAGGTCTATTGATTTTGGTGAAGATCATTTAAGAGAAAGGGGTAGTTTACCTGCAACACTTTTTGTTTTAACAAGAGTAAAGTACTTAATTTTGATAAATAAAGTATCCTGATAAGAAGCTCATAATAATCCACTGTAGAAACAAAGATGAAATATCTATAAATGAAGAGGTTAGGTGATCGGGGTGGGGGTAATTTTCTATTAATGAAAATTATAGTTGAAGCAGGAGGAGAGAATTGTTTATATGTGTACTACGTTATCAGCAACAAAGAAGTAGTTCTTTGTTAAAATTCCTTCCCGGGCTGTTTAGCCGTAGTCCTTTGTTTTCTGCAAAACGAGACTTTCCGGCAGTGCCATCGAGTGCGAAAACGTGAGGTGGTATACATTAGTGACCACAGTACTGTGGTTAAGGCTGAAGCAATAAGTAGAAAGAAGTAGTTTCTATGGAAATATTTCATTTAGAATATGATTTTAAATATAAATCTTAGAACATGGAAGTCATGTATGGTTCTCCATACCGATATTTTTTCATGTTTTGAGGATAGTACAATCAGAATCTGCAATTATCTCGAACACGATTTTTTTTTGCATCACCATACTTCCATTTCCTTATGGAACATGGAAGTAAAAATAATCCCCTCTCCCTTCAACTATAATTTTCGTTTATAGAAAATTACCCCCTCATTCAACTAGCCTCTTCATTTATAGATATTTCATCTACGTTTCTATAGTGGATTAGTAAGACCTTCTTATCAGGATACTTTATTTATCAACATTAAGTACTTTACTCTTGTTACAACAAAAAATGTTTCAGGTAAACTACCGTTCCCCGTAACCGATCTTCACCAAAATCAACAGACCTTGAGTACTCTATATTTCGTTATAGAAAAAAATTACCCTGTAGAGTACTCACGACCTATTGTTTTTGGTGAAGATCGGTTGTGGGAAAGGGGTGGGGGTAATTATCTATAAATGAAAATTATAGTTGAAGGGGGAGGGGATAATTTTTTACATATGTACTACGTTATCGGCAACAAAGAAGTAGTTTGTTGTTAAAATTCCTTCCCATCCTGTTTGGCCGTAGACCAAAGTTTTCTGGAAAACCAGACGTTTTAGCAGTGCCATCGACTTCCATCATCAGTAAAAATAGAGTCAAATAATGTTAGGTGGTATACATTAGTGACCACAGTACTGTGGTTAAGACTGAAGCAGTAAGTAGAAAAAAGTAGTTTCTATGGAAATATTTCATTTCGAAAATGATTTTAAATATAAATCTTAGAACATGGAAGTCTTGTATGGTTCTCCATACCGATATTTTCGAAAAGTGTGTGTGTGTGTGTCTGTAGATTTTTTTCTATGGCAAACGATAACAGCCGCAAATTCATACAGAATCAAATAATTTTTTGCATACAGCCCTGAATTATAGAGTTCTCAAGACCTACTGTTTTTGGTGAAGATCGGTTAAGGGAAAGGGGTAGTTTACCCGCAACCTTTTTTTTAAATCAAGGGTAATTTGTTTCTATGGCAAACGATAACAGCCGCAAATTCAAACAGAATCAAATAATATTTTGCATACAGCTCTGAATTATAGAGTTCTCAAGACCTACTGTTTTGGTGCAGATCAGTTAAGGGAAAGGGGTAGTTTACCTGCAACGTTTTGTTTTAACAAGGGTATTTTCTATGGCAAACGATAACAGCTGCAAATTCAAACAGAATCAAATAATTATTTGCATACCGCCCTGAATTGTAGAGTTCTCAAGACCTATTGATTTTGGTGAAGATCGATTAAGGGAAAGGGGTAGTTTACCTGCAACGTTTTATGTTTTAACAAGGGTATTTTCTATGGCTAACGATAACAGCCGCAAATTCAAACATAATCAAATAATGTTTTGCACACAACTCTGAATTGTAGAGTTCTCAAGACCTATTGTTTTTGGTGAAGATCGGTTAAGGGAAAGGGATAGTTTACCTGCAAAGTTTTTTGTTTTAACAAGGGTATTATCTATGGCAAACGATAACAGCTGCATATTCTAACAGAATCAAATAATTATTTGGATACAGCCCTCTGTTGTAGGGATCTCAATGTCTCTTGAATTTGGTGCTGATCGGTTAAGGGAAAGGGGTAGTTTACCTGCATCATTTTTACTTCCATATTCCTTAAGGAATGGAAGTATGGTGATGGCAAAAAAAATCGTGTTCGAGATTATTGAAGATTCTGATTCTACTACACTCAAAACATGAAACAAAAGTCGTTTTCCGAAAAGTGTCTGTGTGTCTGTAGATTTTTTTTCTATGGCAAACGATAACTGCCGCAAATTCAAACGGAATCAAATAATTTTTTGCGTGCAGCCCTGATTTGTAGAGTTCTCAAGATCTGTTGATTTTGGTGAAGATCGGTTAAGGGAAAGGGGTAGTTTACCTGTTACGTTTTATGTTTTAACAAGGGTATTTCCTATGGCAAACGATAACAGCCGCAAATTCAAACTGAATCAAAAGATTATTTGCATACAGCCCTAAATTGTAGAGTTCTCAAGACCTATTGTTTTTGGTGAAGTTCGGTTGAGGGAAAGGGGTAGTTTACCTGCAACGTTTTTTTAACAAGGGTATTTTCTATGGCAAACGATAACAGCCGCAAATTCAAACAGAATCAAATAATGTTTTGCATACAACCCTGATTTGTAGAGTACTCAAGACCTATTGTTTTTGGTGAAGATCGGTAAAGGGAAAGGGGTAGTTTACCTGTAACGTTTTATGTTTTAACAAGGGTATTTCCTATGGCAAACGATAACAGCCGCAAATTCAAACAGAATCAAAAGATTATTTGCATACAGCCCTAAATTGTAGAGTTCTCAAGACCTATTGTTTTTGGTGAAGATCGGTTGAGGGAAAGGGGTAGTTTACCTGCAACGTTTTTTTAACAAGGGTATTTTCTATGGCAAACGATAACAGCCGCAAATTCAAACAGAATCAAATAATGTTTTGCATACAGCCCTGATTTGTAGAGTACTCAAGACCTATTGTTTTTGGTGAAGATCGGTTAAGGGGAAGGGGTAGTTTACCTGCAACGTTTTTTTATCAAGCGTATTTTCTATGGCAAACGATAACAGCCGCAAATTCAAACAGAATCAAATAATTTTACTTCCATATTCCTTAAGGAATGGAAGTATGGTGATGGCAAAAAAAATCGTGTTCGAGATTATTGCAGATTCTGATTCTACTACACTCAAAACATGAAAAAAGTCGTTTTCCGAAAAGTGTCTGTGTGTCTGTCTGTCTGTGTGTGTCTGTAGATTTTTTTTCTATGGCAAACGATAACTGCCGCAAATTCAAACAGAATCAAATAATTTTTTGCATACATCACTGATTTGCAGAGTACTCGCGACCTATTTTTTTTGGTGAAGATCGGTTGAGGGAAAGGGGTAGTTTACCTGCAACGGTTTTTTTTTTAGCAAGGGTAATTTTGTTTGTTTGGCAAACGATAACAGCCGCAAATTCAAACAGAATCAAATAATGTTTCGCATACAGCCCTGAATTGTAGAGTTCTCAAGATCTGTTGATTTTGGTGAAGATCGGTTAAGGGAAAGGGGTAGTTTACCTGTAACTTTTTATGTTTTAACAAGGGTATTTCCTATGGCAAACGATAACAGCCGCAAATTCAAACAGAATCAAAAGATTATTTGCATACAGCCCTAGATTGTAGAGTTCTCAAGACCTATTGTTTTTGGTGAAGATCGGTTGAGGGAAAGGGGTAGTTTACCTGCAACGTTTTTTTAACAAGGGTATTTTCTATGGCAAACGATAACAGCCGCAAATTCAAACAGAATCAAATAATGTTTTGCATACGGCCCTGATTTGTAGAGTACTCAAGACCTATTGTTTTTGGTGAAGATCGGTTAAGGGGAAGGGGTAGTTTACCTGCAACGCTTTTTTATCAAGCATATTTTCTATGGCAAACGATAACAGCCGCAAATTCAAACAGAATCAAATAATTTTTTATACGTCCCTGAATTGTAGAGGTCTCAATGACTTTCGATTTTGGTGAAGATCGGTTAAGGGGAAGGGGTAGTTTACCTGCAACCTTTTACGTTTTAACAAGAGTAAAGTACTTGAAAATTTATTTAAACTTTTTGAAACAATGGTAATTGTTAAAAATAAAATAATTTTGTTGCCAGGCAATAAAATTATAATTTTTTCATTTTAATGTAATATAATATTTTTCATTTAATACAGCAATAAAAAGCAGGTAAGACACAGCCTGGCTGTTTGGCTGAAAATGATTTTAAATATAAATCTTAGAATATGGAAGTCATGTATGGTTCTCCATACCGATATTTTGTTTTAACAACGGTAATTTTTTCTATGACGAACGATAACTGCCGCACATTCAAGCAGAATCAAATAATTATTTGCATACAGCCCTGATTTGTAGAGTACTCAAGACCTATTGTTCTTGGTGAAGATCATTTAAGGGAAAGGGGTAGTTTACCAGCAACGTTTTTTGTCAAGGGTAATTTTTTTCTATGGCAAACGATAACAGCCGCAAATTCAAACAGAATCAAATAATGTTTTGCATACAGTCCTGAATTGTAGAGTTCTTAAGACCTTTAGGTTTTGGTGAAGATCGGTTAAGGGAAAGGGGTAGTATACCTGCAACATTTTATGTTTAACAAGCGTAATTTTTTATATGACGTACGATAACTGCTGTAAATTCAAACAGAATCAACTACGTTTTTGCATACCTTTTTTAATTATAGAGAACTCAAAGTCTGTTGATTTTGTTGAAGATCGGTTAAGGGAAAGGGGTAGTTTACCAGCAACATTTTATATTTTAGCAAGGGTAATTTTTTTTATGACAAAAGATTACTGCCGTAAATTCAAAGAGAATCAAATAATTTTTTGCATACTCTCCTGAGTTGTAGAGTTCTCAAGGGCTGTTGATTTTGGTGAAGAATGGTTAAGGGAAATGGGTAGTTTACCTGCAACATTTTATGTTGTAACAAGAGAAATGTTTTCATGACGAACGATAACTGCGGCACATTCAAACAGAATCAAATATTTTTTGCATGTGTCCCTGAATTGTAGAGGACTGAAGGTCTATTGATTTTGGTGAAGATCATTTAAGAGAAAGGGGTAGTTTACCTGCAACACTTTTTGTTTTTACAAGAGTAAAGTACTTAATTTCGATAAATAAAGTATCCTGATAAGAAGCTCATAATAATCCACTGTAGAAACAAAGATGAAATATCTATAAATGAAGAGGTTAGGTGATCGGGGTGAGGGTAATTTTCTATTAATGAAAATTATATTTGAAGGAGGAGGAGAGAATTTTTTATATGTGTACTACGTTATCAGCAACAAAGAAGTAGTTCTTTGTTAAAATTCCTTCCCGGGCTGTTTAGCCGTAGTCCAATGTTTTCTGCAAAACGAGACTTTCCGGCAGTGCCATCGACTGCCATCATCAGTGAAAATCGAGTGCAAAAACGTGAGGTGGTATACATTAGTGACCACAGTACTGTGGTTAAGGCTGAAGCAATAAGTAGAAAGAAGTAGTTTCTATGGAAATATTTCATTTAGAATATGATTTTAAATATAAATTTTAGAACATGGAAGTCATGTATGGGTCTCCATACCGATATTTTTTCATGTTTTGAGGATAGTACAATCAGGCAGGGTATTATGTAACATTACATTTTGGCATAGCTTGATATCGTACCAGATTTAATGAAGATCATGGATAAGAAACTTAACAAGAAGAAACATATCTTTTAAAAATGATAGTGAAGATGAACAAATGACAAATTTAGACTATAACTGACCGTACCCAAATTAATGTTTAGGTAAAGTGATGGAAAATACCCAGATGATGAGATAAAATTTGACCAATTACAATAATAATACTTATGAAGACAGACAGCATTATGGACCATTACTATCAGTAAACAAATTGTTTTCTTAAATGTATCATACAATATAGAAATAATCAAAATACAAATTGAGGGATAATAGGCCCAAATACACAATAGAATGTAATGTTAACTAACCAATATAATTGAATAATACAAGAACACAATCATTATATATACATGGAAACATAAAATTAAAATAGTGTGATTAATGGTGGACGTAATGTTATAAAATAAATACTGTACAATCAAAAAATAGATTATTGTGTAATAAAAAACAAATAATAAAATATGGACAAAACTATAGAAATGCCAATCCATGTGTAAACAAGACTTAAGAAGTAATAATTATAAAATGTATATGACAAGAAAAAAAACCCAGTAAAAGTACTTACAGCAATGGCTGAACTGTCTAAGACAAATAGAGAGATATAAAATCATTATTAAATGATTAAACTTTTTCTTTCAATGTTTGAAAGGAAGAATAAAGTTGTGTTTATGTTATTTATAGTTTTGTTAGGTAATGAGTGGATGATATGTCTTATGCAGGATTTATGTAACCAGGAATATACAGATTGTTTGATCACAAAATGTGAATTATGTTTTTTATGATGTTCCAGTGATAATTATTGTTGTAATTTTAAATAATAATACTAATAGAGTTATAGGGAGTAGTTTTGATGGTAGTTGCATAGTTAATAGGTGTTACAATAACAGAAAATAAAAATTTAACATGTCAAGACCTAGGCCTATAAAAACTCTGGAATTTTGTAAATTTTAGGAAATACATTTAGAATTTTATAAAACAAATGTTGTAATATGGATAGGTTTATAATTAATAGTATACACAGCAAATATGGAATCGAAATAATCAGTTTTAAAATATTTAAGAAAATTCAAATAGCAAAAATGTAACATCAGAATTTCTTAAGCAAAAATAGGCGTGTTTGGTGTCTATGTGACAATCTGAATCAACCAACCAGATTTCAAGTTTTACCTTAGCAACCGAAAATTCAGATAAATAAAATAGGACTTCTTTAACAACCATCATTGAAGACAGACGCGTTTTTATAACGTCTTAGCTAATTATATTATAAATAGAATAAACTTATACTAAACATAGTAAACGAATCAGGACAGTTATTGAAGAACATTAGAGGAATCCAAGAACATCAAGACACCAATTCGCAAGAATTCAAATCCTGGAAGAAGAATTAAGGAAGATTTGGACCCCATCTTCGTCCTGAACGAATAAAAGAAGAGGATCTGGGTGAATCTGAATAATTTTATAACCTTATTTAACAACAACACCCACATACGAGCACACGAACCACTTAGAAAACTAAACAATAAAGAACCACATACAATATAATACACCAACATTAAAGAACACTTGAAGATAACACAAATTAATTATTACACCTTTTGAATACCAAAAAACTGAACGACAACTAATAAATATCTAAAACTGTTCATAACCCAGAACTGTGGACAACACACACACGACTACTAGTTTGCACTATAAACATCAAAACCTTTTTATAAACTTAACCTTCTCTTGTAAAGTTTGTATTTTGATTTTAAGAGTTGTATTAATTGTTTAACCATAATATTCGGACCGAATACACCCTGAGATTACTTTATTTAATAGAATAAAAACAACAAGCATCATTATTGAGGTTGATTCCAACTTGCCAACTTATGAATGAAGACGACATAATTTTGTCACAATTTGTTATTAAAATAAAGAAAAACGAGAAACGTAATTGACCAATTCTCTTGAATAAAGATTGATTAAAGGAGTACATCTGTTTGGTTTTATTTTGCATTATTATTACTGTTAAAATTAAAAGATACGACAGCACAGCAAAGCGGACGGAGCGCCAGTTGGCAGCTCCGAATTACGTCACTGGTTTTGGACGCCGAGGCGAGAGCGAACGGCGGGAATAGTGAACAACAACCGTAAACAAATTTAATAATATACTAAATAAAAGGTATTGGTACAATATATATATATATATATATATATATATATTCAAATTCATAATTTTCATATATAACTGTATATCTTTTATATAAAAAACAGAATAACCAATAAATGTATTAAATCACCTAATCAAAATTTATTTCTCCAAGTGCAGTCAGCTTCAAACCTGTTATCTTGCAATATACAGTACACTACCGACTATCCGGCCTGATGTGGCGGAAGGGCAGGCCGGATAACAAAATACCCAGATAGGCCGGAGTTCTATTATTACTCACTTCCTGCCCCACCCATACCATTAAAACACACTTTTTATACCAAAACCCGCTGTTATTCATATTTTCTGACCTCTTAGTACAGACTAGTACTTTATAAATGTTTGTTATATACTGTACGGTTTAAAATTTTATTACAGAAAAAGGAAATCCAAGAATAAAAATATTGTATACACATTTTAAGATACATTGTATAATGTCTAACTTTATTGCAGGAAACATAAAATGATGTACACTGTACAGTATGAATACATACAATTATAAATAAACAAAACATTAACGTAAAGCATAGGCCTAATTCTTAAAAAAAAACGAGTTAAACTTATTTTACTGTTCATTGATAATTATTACACAACTGTGAAAAAATAGGCCTAAGATAAAAGAGTCAAAACTTAGTTTTTATTTTTGAAAAGTCCTTGATAGATGACTGCTTCTCCCTTTTAGTCCTCTTCCACTACACAATGTCCCTCAACTTACGCAACCAGATGATATCAGCTGGCGTTGCTTCCTCCTTCTGACTAATGTACTGCAGCGCTGCCTCAATCGTCTTGAACCCTTCCGAATGTGGGATGAGATTTTTCCTGTTATCTAAAGATGCCTCCTCCTCCTCTTCTTCTATTTCTTCTCCCTGTGTCACCATTTCCACAATATCGTTGTCAGTTATTTCATCAACTTCGTCGTTTGCCATCCATTCTCTCATCTCCTCTGCATTGACATCGTCACAGCCCAGTACTTTTTCCAGCAACGAAACAAGTTTATCGTTTTCATCTTCCACTTCGGTTTCACACACGGGTTCAAGGCTGAAATGTTCATCTTCATAGTCCAAAAGAATTTTCCAAGACCTTACAAGTGATATGTTTGGAATATCTTCCCATGCTTCAGCCAACCACCTTATGACATCTAGCATGTCAATCTTTTTCAGAGTAGTTAAGTGGTCTTCATTATTATCAATCGCTGATATCAATTAACTGAGAAGACGCCAGCGATACTTTTTCTTTAGCATTTCAAGGATGCCCTGGTCCATCGCCTGACAAACAGCCGTCACATTGACTGGTAAAAATAAAGCTTTGATGTCTCCATCTGTGAGTTCGTTAGTGGCCGGATGCGAAGGTGCATTGTAAAGAATTAGCACAGCTTTTATCGGCAAATTGTTGTCTTTGAAATGTTTTTCTACAGTCGGTATGAATTCACTTTGGCACCAGGTTTTAAAGATTTCTGAATTTATCCATGCTTTCTTTTGATGTGTGTAATATAGGGGTAGTGATTCCTGATTTTTCAATTTCTTAAAAGCTGTAGGTTTCTTAGATTTTGGTATTAAAGTCAACCTAAGCTTGTGGTTGCCGGTTGCATTACTGCAAGCCACGATGGTGACTTGTTCCTTGCTTTTCTTGTATCCTGGTGCAGTGGCTTCTTTTTTTGATGCAAGCGTTTTTCTAGGGAGCATCTTATAATTTAAACCGGTTTCATCGCAGCTGTACAACTGCTCCCCAGAAATTCCCTCCTTTTCAATAAGCTTAAAAGACAGTCTTTGAACAAAGGTACAGCCTCTTTATCAGCAGATAAAGCCTCCCACTAATGGGGTTCTGGCGAATAACAAATCGTTTTTTCCACCGATCTAACCATCCGTCACTGGCAGTAAATTCTGAATCTTCTCCTTCTATTTGACGCTCAAATTGCAATGGTTTTTCCTGCGATATCGGCTCAGTAACAGGCAAGCCTTTTCTTCTTAAGTGTTCATGCCACAAAAATAAAGCTTCCTCAACTTATTTATGCTTACCTTTCAGCATGGTTTTTCTTACTTTCATTCCACTTCCACTAGCATGGGCAGCACACCACTTTTCAATTTCTGCTCGATTTTTCTTCCAGCCACCAACTGTACTTTTCTCAGAACCTAACTCCAAAGCAATAGTTTTTGCCGTTACCCCAGAGTCCAGTCGTTTTATAGCACGTAGTTTCTCCTCCGTAGTCACTAAACCTTTTTTAGTTTATCACACATTTCGTAATCTTCAATTAAAAAAAAAAACAACGAAGCCCAGCAAAAAAATTTACGAACGTAACCAGGAACAGTGGCAAACGTATTCAGCACTTGTTGACATCCGAAATATAACTGACAAAACAAAGAGCAGGGGTAGCAGGGCGGGGGAAAATCCCCGCTTTTCATGTCGCAACTTGGTGTTTTGCACACGGCACGTAGGTTCAAAAATAGGCCGAACAGTATGGAGGCCGGATAGCCTTGAGCCGGATAGTCAAAAGTCTACTGTATATTATATTGGTTATTATATATTAAATTTCACCTTCAAATTTTCAGACATTAGCATTAGTACCTAATTAATGTGATATAACTGAATAACAAAAATCTAACAAATGAAGGACATTATTTACTAACATATTTGAAGAATTTATCCTTGATTTTCTGAATGATATGATACTTAATTCATCTTATGAGTAAATCTAGAATACATTACTAGTCCAAGGCCAAAGCCTGAAAATACCATATTGCAAGATGAATTGTATTTTGTAGTGTATCAAAATGGAGTGATTCGTATAAGGTTTTTATAGATTCAAAAAATACAGAATAAAACTGAAAAATTCAACATTAAACAAGGTTTACATTATAAGGAAGGCAAAAATCTGTTACACCACAATTCACTGTTTGTGGTACTCATAGTTCAGAGTAATATACAACAGGTAATTATAGTTCAGAAAACATAGGGTGTAGTAGTATAAATTTATAGACAACTAAAAATATTTCAATATTAGCTTTCACTTTTTCATACAAATTGTTTAACCTGTAACTAAAATCAATGTTACTTCTTAATTTTGATAAGTACACAGTACCTACATTATCATTATTACTCATAATGTAGGTAATAGTCGTACATGACATCTGCAGGGAAGGATCCAGTCATTTGTTATAAAAATAACATGCCTAGGATAATGGTGCCTTATTCCCTCTCTGAAGTAGTCCACATTAAAGCTCACACACTTATTTTATCATCACTTCTGTAGATGAAACAGTTGCAGAATTCTTTTGGCAGGTTGCCATCAGCTGTAGCATCCACAGTCTGAATATATGTACTTTTTAAAAGTGATTTTACATCTAAGAAAAGCTAGTCACAGTAAGCCGAATCTGTGTTGTACAAGGGCTACATCACATGGGTGATGTGATGTTTTCCAAACATTTTATGCAATACGTGAAGAATGGGCAGGTGTATTCTCGTGATAAAGCAGCCAGTCACTATTTATCCTCAGATACAGCTGTTTTGGTCTTATTGTGTCTCTCAGTTAGCGAGCTATGAAGTAGTAAACCTTATGAATTGAGTGGCTTGAGGAGTAAACTTGTGAGAACACCTTCAAGATCAAAAACACTGTCAACAAGTTCTTGATTTTGCTGCGCCTTCTTTGGACATTGTGACTTAAGTAACATCCATTGGAGAAACTGGGCTTTTGTTTAAGAATCATAACCATAGACTCATGACTCATTTCCAACTATAATCTTTTGAGGAAATGTGGGCCATTACTAGAGGTTCGAGGAAGTCCTGTGCAACTTCCGTATGAAATGTCTTCTACTTTGATAACTGGAGTTACATAAATTTAGCTGAGATTCCGTGCCTGAATTCTCTATCGAAACCTCTGAAACACTAGTTCCCAGAATCTCCAGTACTATTAATTCTCACACTGTCATTTACTGATTTTCAATGATTGCAGCCCACACTTTTTCAACATTTTTGAGATTTCTGTTTGTTTAAAAGTCTCCCAGAATGTGGATGGCTTTCAACAGATTCCTGACCATCTTTGAAGTGTTTGTACCACAAACATTATCTGGGCTTTTCAATGAGTCATCTCCGAAAACCTTCTTAGTCTTTTGAATAGCTACTATGAACAAATTCTTAAATTTTAGGTACTATCTGAAACAAATTAGCTGATCTAGTTGTTAGGATACTGTGAATGTGATGGTAAAAAGCTAGTCTGCTCACTGGCATCTCACAGCCAACTGAATGACATTCAGCACATCAGTGACTGTTTGCAAAATGTAGTGTACTTCCATTGCCTACCACCTTACAATGAAATGTACATCAGTCCTCATAATATTGAAAATGAGTGAATATTTTACAGAAAACCTGTGTGTGTGTGTGTGTGTGTGTGTGTGCGCGCACATTATTGTTGTAATACCAGAACAATGAAATTGTACAAATTTTATAAGTAAAACATACATTCACAGAAATTAGGAACATACGGATACTACTACTTGACAACATCAACAAAGTATCCAGAAAAAATGTGAACTAAGGGAGTTCAGAGACAAATGCGCAAGCGTCTCTCACCCCACCGAGCAGCAGTCTACAGTCATACTCAAAAGTTGTCATTTGAATGTGTGTTTTCCAGCTATGAATATCATGAGTGTCGATTTGCGTTACAAGTATAGACTAATATTTGTGCGTGTTCGTGTTACAGAGGTTGTCACTTGAATTTATGTTTATTAACTACGAGTATTGTGAGCTTCGATTTGAATTAGGCCTGTAATTAATATTTGTGTGTGTAAACCCGATAAAAATATTTAAACTTGAACTTTTTATATAGTGTAATTTCCAGACGTTTAACACCACACTCGACATATAAAATTTAGAACAGTGTAGAACGTGACAATACAAGAGTTAAATAACAGTTTATAATCAACTTCTAAATTAAAATTCATTAACTCTAGAATTGAAAGATGACAAGTAAGAAAGAAAGGCCTACAATTCGCAGTCAAGCATGCCAAATAATTGAATGAGTCATTGAATTTTTTGATGAAGAAAAGAACAGTGTGGTTGTTATAAACCCAATAAACAACGCAACAAAGCGAGCGGCAGCTGCAACACGAAAGTCAGAGACCACAATTTGTAAGATACGGAAAGAGGTAAAAGATACAACGAAAAGCGAATTATTGGAAATAGTTCATTTTCGAAAGCCATCACAAACGTATAAAGTAGATACAATTTTTAAAGAAAAAGGGCATGAAGTGATAAGATTACCTCCATACCACTGCAACCTGAATGCTATTGAGTACATGTGGAACATGGTTAAGGGACAAGTAGCAAAACTCAACATCGATTAGAAAGCACGTGGATATTAAAAACTTCACCGAAAATGTTATTGCTTCTATTTCAGAAAGTGACTGGAAGAAAGCTATACACCATGTAAAAAGTGAGGAAGCTAAATACTGGGAAACTAATGCTCTGATGGAAGACGAAATAGATAAGATTATAATATCAGTTGGGGAAGAAGAATCTTCTGACACTTCCACTGATACAGATGATGACAGTGAATGCTTTAGTAATTTATCGGATGGATGTGAAATGTCTGGAGTTGAAGAATTAATAGAGAATGCCACTTAATATGAAAAATTTCAGTGCTTTCATGGCATAAAATTTGTGTTGAGTGAAGTAAGTCCAACTATTTTTTTTCAACTAATTATTTACAATGTTATGTTTTTCCGATGCAAATTAGCATGTGCGTTTAATTTATTTCTCATGGAATTATGTTTTAAGAAATAAGATAAGTCATAGTTTTAGCGATATAATTGTTTGAAAGATACTTGTATGCAACTTCTCAAGATACGCTTCTAAAAATTTCATCAAGGTAAGATTTGTTCCATTATTTATTAAATGGTAATTTAATTCACAACCATGAATTAGTCGTGATAATAATTCTGTCTTTAATACCAATGAACGACACACAATAATATAGTATATGGGCATTATATCCAAACTGAGAACTACAAAAAACGTAAAAAGCAAACTGTCATTACTTCATTTTTTACATCAAGTCTGAAATAAATACAGTCATAATTTACTTAGTGATACTGATCATTGTTGTTTTGTACATAAAACCTATTCTATTGGAGACAGGTTCCATAACAAAATCAGTCATTTTGTTTGAAATATTTCTCTTACATCTCCCACCATAAAAACTATTATGAAAGTAACTTTGTAAACTGTCTTTGACGGAAATAACTTACCTGACCCACAACAATAACGCCCTACCCTTTACCAATACAACGTTATTGCTTTGTAAGATTAGCCACTTTGTTCAGACTTATTAATATAGTAAAACAAAGTTAAAGGCATGGAAATGCACGAAACGCTTACGGTCAGAGGGAAAGGCGATGTGGAGGGAGTCGTTGTGAGATGTGAGAAGAGAATTGTTGTTATCAGCGAAGGTGCAGCCAACCTATGAATATCATTTCTAATAGTAACAAAAACTCGCGACTGTTAAGGTTTGTTTGTAAATGTGTCATCACGAATCTGTGTGTGTGTGTGTGTGTGTGTGTGTGTGTGTGTGTGTGTGTGTGTGTGTGTGTGTGTGTGTGTGTGTGTGTGTGTGTGTGTGTGTGTGTGCCTACAGTCACGCAGCTGGCTTTCAAAAAAGAATTAAATGTTTATTGTTTCCGACGTAAATCGAATAATATTAATAATACTATTGTAATTGTATTACTATACAAATCGAGCAAAGGATATCTACTGTTCACACGTATCGGAATTTGTAGCTGTTACATATCAGAATGTTTCATAAACATATCTGACTGTTGTTTGGTTCTGTCATTGTGTACTGCTGAGACATAAATAACTACAGCCTTTCTGACCGTTCTTATCGCAATGGAATTTGCAAACTGTACACTTCCACTCCTTAATTACACTCGACTATCTCTACAGTTTATCATTACATAAAGGAACGTGTTCTTTGTATTAATTCAATTGCAAGAATCTTTTTATAGTCCAGTCAAATTAGAGTTGGAGATCGAAATAAATAGTAGAAGGATGCGACTGTTTTTAATAAAGTATTTTCATCTACAACATTATTTTAAAATATTGTTCACACCCTCAGCCATATGTCAAAACACCCCTAAACAACCCTTAAAATTCGAAAATCCAGTTTTTCGATAACAACTTTTAAACGATTTGTTTATTGTAAAAATAAAAAATACCACCATAAAGTAGAGAACATTTCTCACAAAAAATGTCTTGACACTTTTTTTCTAGAACTAATAGTTTTTACGTAAAAAAATATTGAAACGTACTAATAATTTGTTGCTCAGAGAGTGCGGGTAGGGCTAGTTCGCACAAGTTTTACATGGCGCGCAACCAGTTATTTGCTTGTAGTTTTAAAAATAATGTTAGAATTAAAAAAAAATGCTCTTGTTTAAAGGTAAGATGCAGAAAACAAGGCTATAAAAATTTCGATTTTCTTAAAATTTGCATAAAATTACAACTTAAAACTAATATACAACAATGGGAGTTCATCCCAATTAAAATATGAAGCATGTATTTTAAAGCTAGAAGAGTCTACTTTTGACATGTGCAATTAATATTTTAATTAAATTGTTCATTGTCAAAAAAATAATTATAGAACAAGTAACTGCATAAAAATTTGCTCTTTTTCACATTATTACTTCTTACGCTTTATGTTTTAAATTTTAAGATTTAATACTTTGGGAAAATAATATTCAATACCTATGTTATCAATCATCGGTAAGGATTTATACCTTAGAAGACGGCTTCCTTTTAAAATACCTTTTGAAAACTGCACATCTGCCGTTGGCATGTATCGCACTCGCACATCTGCCGACGGCTCGGAACTCGGGGGAGTATGTGCGCGCAACTCGGCTAAGCATGTGATCTAGCAAAACGGAGCATTCAGTGCACATTAAACTTAACACATTGTGATTGTGTTTTTTGATTTTGCTATTTGTGTCAATTTATTATTATGAATATTTTTAAAATGTCTTTAATTTTGTGTTTTTAATAGCAATCGTACATGAAGAGTGAAATTTTTTGTGACTTTAATTTAATATTTCTAAAGAAAAAGAAGAACAATTGTTCCGCAAGTGTGTCTTCCGAGCTTGCGCCTTAACCAATGGCATTATTTGATCAAGATACGCTACATAAGACTGAAAAATCTAAAATATATGATTTGTGCCAAAATGACGAAATTGAGTTTGATCATGGCAAATGTACTTTCGTCCTCGATGTATTGTGGCATGCTTCTTCATCATGTGCCTTACAATAAAAATGATCAGTTTAACGACATATTCTACTCCTACATAGCTTATATTAAAATATCGGTATGGAGAACCATACATGACTTCCATGTTCTAAGATTTATATTTAAAATCATATTCGCAATGAAATGTTTCCGTAGAAACTACTTCTTTCTACTTATTGCTTCAGCCTTAACCACAGTACTGTGGTCACTAACGTATACCACCTCACGTTTTCGCAGTCGATTTTCACTGATGATGGCAGTCGATGGCACTGCGGAAACGTCTGGTTTTGCAGAAAACATTGGACTACAGCTAAACAGCCCGGGAAGGAATTTTAACAAAAAACTACATCTTTGTTGCTGATAACGTAGTACACATATAACAAATTCTACCCTCCATCTTCAACTATAATTTTCATTAATAGAAAATTACCCCCACCCTGTTCACCTAACCTCTTAATTTATAGATATTTCATCTACGTTTCTACAGTGGATTACTATGAGCTCCTTATCAGGATGCTTTATTTATCAAAATTAAGTACTTCACTCTTGTTAAAACATAAAATGTTGCAGGTAAACTACCCCTTTCTCTTAACCGATCTTCACCAAAATCAATAGGCCTTCAGTCCTCTACAATTCAGGGGTGCATGCAAAAAAATATTTGATTCTGTTTGAATGTGCAGCAGTTATCGTTCGTCATGGAAACATTTCTCTTGTTACAACATAAAATGTTGCAGGTAAACTACCCCTTTCCCTTAACCGATCTTCACCAAAATCAATAGACCTTGAGCTCTCTGCAACACAGAAAGGGTGCAAAAAATTATTTGATTCTCTTTGAATTTTCGGCAGTTATCGTTCATCATAAAGAAAATTACCCTTTTTAAAACATAAAACGTTGCTGATAAACTACCCCTTCCCTTAACCGATCTTCAACAAAATCAACAGACCTTGAGTTCTCTTTAGTTCAAAAAGGTATGCAAAAACCTAGTTGATTCTGTTTGAATTTACGGCAGTTATCGTTCGTCATATAAAAAATTTCCCTTGTTAAAACTTAAAATGTTGCTGGTAAACTACCCCTTCCCTTAACCGATCTTCACCAACACCAATAGGTATTGAGAACTCTACAATACAGGGCTGTATGCAAAACATCATTTGATTCTGTTTGAATTTGCGGCTGTTATCGTTTACAATAGAAAAAAATTACCCTTGATAAAACACCGTTGGAGGTAAACTACCCATTTCCCTTAACCGATCTTTACCAAAAACGACAGGTCTTGAGTACTCTACAATTCAGGCCTGTATGCAAACAATTATTTGATTCTGTTTGAATTTGCGGCTCTTATCATTTGCCATAGAAAACACCCTTGATAAAACGTTGCTGGTAAACTACCCTATTCCATTAACTGATCTTCACCAAAAACAATAGGTCTTGAGAATTCTACAATTCAGGGGTGTATGCAAAACATTATTTGATTCTCTTTGAATTTACGGCAGTTATCGTACGTCATAAAAAAAATTACCCTTGATAAAACATAAAATGTTGCAGGTAAACTACCCTATTCCCTTAACCGATCTTCACCAAAACCAACAGGTCTTGAGAACTCTACATTTCAGGGCTGTATGCAAAATATTATGTGATTCTGTTTGAATTTGCGGCTGTTATCGTTTGCCATATAAAATACCCTTGATAAAACAAAAAACATGGCAGGTAAACTACCCCTTTCCCTTAACCGATCTTCACCAAAAACAATAGGTTTTTAGTACTCAAAAAAGCAGGGCTGTATGCAAAAACGTATTTGATTCTGTTTGAATTTGCGGCTCTTATCGTTTGCCATAGAAAAACACCCTTTTAAAACATAAAATGTTGCAGGTAAACTACCCCTTTCCCTTAACCGATCTTCACCAACACCAATAGGTATTGAGAACTCTACAATACAGGGCTGCATGCAAAACATCATTTGATTCTGTTTGAATTTGCGGCTGTTATCGTTTACCATAGAAAAAAATTACCCTTGATAAAAAACCGTTGCAAGTAAACTACCCCTTTCCCGTAACCAATCTTCACCAAAAACAATAGGTCGTGAGTACTCTACAAATCAGGGCTGTATGCAAAAAATTATTTGATTCTCTTTGAATTTGCGGCTGTTATCGTTTGCCATAGAAAAAAAATCTACAGACACACAGACACTTTTCGAAAAACGACTTTTTTTCATGTTTTGAGTGTAGTACAATCAGAATCTGCAATAATCTCGAACACGATTTTTTTTTGCCATCACCATACTTCCATTTCCTTAAGGAACATGGAAGTAAATTCCTTAAGGAACATGGAAGTAAAAACACTTCAAATCTAATACTGTCATTGTGGGTTTTGATGGCTACAAAAATAATTTGAATAACATAAAAGGCGTTGAACAAACACGTCGCGCCAATAAAAACTTATGCCCTGACATTATTTTTGATGCGGAAACGTGCAGTACGGTACAACAAGATACTTTGCTCTCAAACACGCAGAATAAAATTCGTTTCATTAAATATTTAATAGAATATTTAAGAAATACTCACATTACAGTCATACAAGCAAAAAATAACGCTGACTTATTAATTGTAAAGACAGCTTCACAAATTACCAATAAAACACCTGTTATGGTTGCTGACGACTCGTATATTTTGGTTCTTCTATCAGCATTAATCCCGGAAGAACGGGAAATGTATATGTTGAAATCAGTGGCGGCTTCAGGGGGGGAGGGCATGGGGGCCATGCCCCCCCACCCCGAGAACCTGACACACTTTTCCTAACTCATTATTTAGACGATCCAAATGGGTAAAAATATTAGTGGATATGACAAAAGTTATTACGGTTAAAACTATATGTCTGTAGTGGGCGTGGTATTGGTATGCGTAATATTTCTAATACGTAGGGTAGAGACCACAGTGAAGGCCACCTCTATAGTGAATGCCACCTGTGAGTATTTCGTTAATTAAAAAAATATCGAATAACGCTAGAGACTTGAAAATTTCAGAAGCTTATTCTGCTACCTATTTGCTCGCATTACGCGAAAAATTTTTTGAGATATTCTTATTTTAAAAGAAATAAAATTTTTTTTAGTAACAAACAGCTCTGAAACCTGCATTTTCTTATTTTGGATACTAAGGAAACCTGGTAAGTAATTTGTGAAATTTATTGAAATAAGCAGTGCTATGATAGTAAAAAGATTTTCAGCGTGTTCAACATAAAATAAACTTTAAGTTAATAATAATTCTGCATGTACTATTCCTTTATATTTTTGTAAAAATTGGTGGCCATAACTGTGTCATCGAATAGACTAATGTATCAGTCCTCGCCATATGTACGACAATAGGAAAAACTTAACCTTACTTTTTACGTGGTTTTTTAATTAAAGTTTGTTGTATAAGAATTGAACTTGTTAATGTCGTTATTTAACATTTTTATATAAAATAATACTAATTACTTATTACATATGTATTTCTTAACACATGAAATTAGTATACATATTACATATGTATTTCTTAACACATGAAACATATGGCGAGAACCGTGTTCTTTGATGGCGATGACTGGGGGTAATGGTGTCAATAACCGTGGAAAATCGACTTTTTAACTTTAACATCTATTTTAAAATTGATAATTTTCCTTACAGAATTAAAGAAATAAAGATAAAAGTAGCTAAAAATCTTAAAGGTGGCCTTCACTGTGGTCTCTACCCTATTTCATAATTTATAAAGCACATTTTTGTTCTATGAAGCCAGAAGAGTGAGCGTGAGGAGTATTGTACTTAGTTTTGCCTGATCTGGTGCTGTAAAGGAGCCGGTTTGCGACACCGTAAATACCGTTCTAGACACCTACAAAACCTCGCCACTCGAACAGCCTTAGAGGTTATTTACTGGGGGACATGCTTATTATCCATAAGGATAGATTGTATGTATAAAGGCGGAAATAACAAAAAATTACTGGGGGAAGTTGTCAGCATTGATTTCCCACCAGGGTTGACTCCTCCTCCACAAACACTATTGTGTTGACGCCATTTGTAACAAGTGTGCTAGGTTTTCTGATCATAAATAGCTTTCGTTTAAGAACACGGATATTTATTTACAGTTTACAGTACAGTTAGGTACAGTTTAGTTTTGTTGTGCTCAACAAAGGCCAATAAACTAAAAAATGGTGAGTACAGCCAGTGTACAGTACTAAATTTTGATCAGTCATCTAGCGAACAGGGTTATGTCTTACTTTCCTATTTTTTATTATACGTAGGCCTACTAGAATGAATGTTTTGTAACTGTGAAAATGTTCTGCCTGTGTCTGTCCGAAGTAGTGTAAACTAAACTACTGAACTGAGTTTTAGTAAAATTGGACATGCAGTTGTTATTTGTGAATATCTTAGAGGCTTTTAGCGAATTTCCTTTAAAAATTCAGTTATTACCTTATGTGGCGGTGTCATGGCAATACAGTACACTTTCGCTAATCCGAACTAATAAAAACCAGGAGGGTTCGGATTAGCGAAAAGTTTGCATTACCGAATGATCAAATATAATACCGTATTAATATTGTTGGAGTTTATCGAAGGCTAATAAATATTCTTAGCCAAGAAATTACACATTTTTTAATTTTGTCATCGCCATCAAAGAACACGGTTCTCGCCATATGTTTCATGTGTTAAGAAATACATATGTAATAAAGAAAAAAATATCTTTCTTATAGATAATAAACTTTATTTAGCATATATATTTAACATTTTACTGTACATAAATACTATGATTAAGCAACGTATTTACATTTTAACAAAAACGATTTGATATATAATATATGATTATAATAAAATTATTTTACAGATTTTTATTTCCTTCCAAATAATTATAAAAATCCTAAATAACTAAATTAACTTAAATAAATTAAATTGCCAAGTTCAATTTTTAAACAACAAACTTTAATTAAAGAACCACCTAAAAAGTAAGGTTAACTTTTTGCTATTGTCGTACCTATGGCCAGAACTGAATAATTGGTCTATTCGATAACACAGTTATGGCCACCAATTTTTACAGAAATATAAAGGAATAGTACATGCAGAATTATTATTAACTTAAAGTTTATTTTATGTTGAACACGCTGAAAATCTTTTTACTATCATAGCACTGCTTATTTCAATAAATTTCACAAATTACTTACCAGGTTTCCTTAGTATCCAAAATAAGAAAATGCAGGTTTCAGAGCTGTTTGTTACTAAAAAAAATGTTATTTCTTTTAAAATAAGAATATCTGTTACAAAATTTCTGCGAAATACGAGCAAATAGATAACAGAACATACTTATGAAACTTTCGAGTTTCTAACACTATTCGATATTTTTTTAATTAACGAAATACTCCCAGGTGGCATTCACTATAGAGGTGGCATTCACTGTGGTCTCTACCCTACCGACATTCGGATTTACGAAAGTGTACTGTAGTTAAGCCGCCTACACTGTGTGTTCACAGTTCCACACACTGTCAGTCTTATTTCCATTAATCAATCCGTCTTATTTTTTTATTGCTATCATTTCATTTTTAAATTTTTTATTTGTTTTTTTTTTAATTAGGAAGGATACAATTAGGTATAAATAAGGATTATGCTCGGTGGCATTTTTATATTTTCAGAATATATCTACAGGAGTTAAGAAACGGAGATGCACAAGACCAATTGACTCCTTCTTTGGAAAGTTGTCAAAGCAATCAACTCAGACTGGTGTGGTTGGTGCTCCACCGATGCCTAGTACATCTTCAGCTATGGATGTCTTCAGCAATACTGAAAACTATTTGACTACCAAAAGTGTCTCGCCAGTTGGAACTGAAGCTGGTAGTAGCCATCCTGTTCTGAAAGGAGTAGCTCATACCAAAATCAAAGATATTACTTCTAACCTAGCAGGCGAATTAGTAACTCACGATTACGACATAGGACTCTACGTTGGAAAATCTATGGATAAGTTTACGAAATTTGGTCTTTTACAACACCATTGGGAGCCCCCCAAAGACTACAGTTTTCCTTTTTCAGTCCACAATAAAAATGGGAAATTTGTCAAGCGTTTTTTAGGGAGAAATCATTTAGAAAGCAAACATTGGCTTGTGTTTTCTGATATACAGAAGGGTCTCTACTGTAAATACTGCGTACTTTTTGCGCATGAGTATTGTGACCATAATAAAGGAGTGCACTTGCAATCTCTTGTGACTAAGTCTGTGACCTCATTTGCGAAATTACTTGGTAAAGATGGCTGCCTGGAGACACATGAGAAAAATGCATACCACAGAGAGTGTGCAAGCTGGGAAAAACTTCATTAAAACTTAATACATCTCCAGAAGAAGCTGTTGTTAATAAAGTGATTACTCAGCGCTTACAGCAAGTTCAAGAAAACCGTGAGCGGTTGCGTCCCATAATTGAAAGTATTATCTTTTTGGGACGACAAAATATCCCCCTTCGTGGACATCGAGACGATGGTAACCTGCACCTCCAAGAAGATCCAAGTCCCGTAAATGAGGGAAACTTCAGGGAGCTCTTAAGGTTTCGTATTTCATCAGGTGACCACATACTGAAAAACACCTTGATAACTCATCTGCATGGGCAACATACATTGGGGAAAACACCCAATATAGCCTGATCGAATGTTGTGGAAAGGAAATCACACGTGTCATATTAAATAGAGTGCGACAGTCTGGCTGTTTTAGCATACTATTTGATGAAACCACAGACATATCCCACACTGAACAACTGTCTCTTACTTTGAGGTATGTTTATAATGGTTGTATTCGTGAAGACTTCATCACATTTATTGATGCATATGATGCCATCCAAGATAAGGAGGGAAATGAAAATGGCGTACAACTTGAACGCAAAGTAACAGGAGAGTTACTTGGAAAAATTGTTGTAAATATCGTCAAAGAGTTGCTCCTTGACGTCAACAACTGTGTAGGCATTGGGACAGATAGTTGAGGTGTAATGTCATCTGAGCTTGTTGGCGCTGTCTGTGAAATACATCGTGAAGCAATGCATGCATGCTGCTGTCCTTGCTTAAATCACGCATTGAATAACTCGCTGTCTAAATCAAACAACGTAGCAAGTGTCCGAAACTCGATCGGCATAATGAAATCAGTAACATCATTTTTCAATATGTCTGCAAAGAGAAATGGCGTTTTACGTAAGTTTTTGGAAAAGAGAAACGATGATTTAGGTATGTTTTTGGGGAAACAGCTACCGGGGCTTTGTGAAACACGTTGGGTGGAGAGGCATGATACTGTGCTCAAGTTTCGTGAAGCTCTTCCTTATCTGATTGAAGCTCTGGAATCAATTTCTGGCTGGACGGATTTGACTACTTCCTCCAACGCAACTGCACTGATCACCTCCCTGTATGATGTACAGTTCATTTCGGCAATGATTTCTTTGATCGATGTATTGAAACATACACTTCCACTGAGCAGAAGGCTCCAGACTCCGTCCCTTGATTTAAGAAAAGCTTCTGACGCTATTCAGGATACACTTTCTGTATTGAAAAAGAAAAGGCAAAAGTGTGACGAGACATTTTCTGAGGTGTTTTGTGAAGTCAAGGAATTGTGCTCTCAACTCGGAGTTGAAATAAAACTTCCTTGCGTAACAGCATGGCAACAATAGACCAAATTACACATCAAACACGCCAGAAGAATATTACAAGAAATCTACATACATTCCCCTACTTGACAATGTGATTGCAGATCTCATTTCAAGATTTCCCAAAGACTCATTGGATTGTTTTGGACTTCGTGTATTGATTCCAACTGTTGTTGTTAAGGACAATCCCAAGGACGGTGCCAGTGATGTACACAAAGACCTGGACGAAGAAAATATGCAGCTCCAAAACTTGATCGACAAATTCGCACCCATACTTGGGCTAAGGAAAAGCGATGGGTATCTGGTAAATAGTGAATTCGAACTTTGGCGGGAAAAATGGGAAAGGGAAAACAGATGTAAGGGTAAACTTCCTGCAACCGCTATTGAAGCGATGGACGCTTGTGATAAGGACACGTTTCCATCGATTTACTCCTTGTTAAAAATCCTGGCAACTCTTCCCGTTAGCGTGGCGTCTGCTGAGAGAACTTTCTCCACCTTGCGTCGTTTGAAGACGTGGCAGAGGGCAAGGATGGGTGAAGAAAGATTGTCCGGACTATGCTTGTTACACACTCACAGAGACATTGAAATTGACGTAGACTCAGTGATTGAACGATTTGCAAACAGTGGAAATAGGAGGAGAATAGATTTTGTTGTTTAGGTTTAAGCTTTTAACAAACTTTTATTAAGGTGTTACTATGTATTGTTATTCTCATGTTTGAAATAAATAAATAGTATTATAAACGTGTATTTCAAGTTTAATTCCTATATCCAAGCTTTGGGTTTGACTGTTTATTAGCTTATTTAATTTTGAGGGTTTTAGGGGTAAACTGCCCTTAAAATTAAAATAGGTTTTAAATGAAAAAAACGCCTGGACGAATTACAAAACTGATCCAGACTTTTTTACTGATTATAGCACATCCTATGTATTTATAGGAGAAAGAATTAGGCAAAGTTGTATATAAAAAGTACCAAATTTGCTTATACACATGTTTCATTACATAACAAAATGACGATATATTTCACTGAATTAATAATTTAAAAACACCATCGAATCAGGAAATATTTTCAAAAAGTAACTCATTTAAATCATATTTGCAGGAGTTAAATGACCTTAAAATCCCACTTCTAAAGTCTAAATTTGCAAACATTTTGAGGGAGGGCCCCCACCCCTCCTCTGCTGGGGGTATTCCATACCCCCCCCCCCCCCGAAAAGATGGTCTGAAGCCGCCACTGGTTGAAATTACGAAAAAACGGAACTCCACCTACTACTTATTCACAGAACAGTATCAACGAATTACCCTTTTGCAAGAAATGTATATTACTTCTTCATGCAGCAACCGGTTGCGATACAACAACCTGGTTTTTTTGGAAAGGCCAAGATAAGTATTTTTAAGAAATTTGAAAAAAATATCATGATGAGACTTTTAAAAAATTGATTGAAAACTTCTATAAAAAAATCAATCGAAAGAATATATCTTCGAGAGGGGAGTAAACGTCATTTCTTTCCTATACAATAAACCAACGGGAGTAACATTAGATGACTTAGAGGTACATCTGCTTTAAAAAATCTGTGTTTAAACAAGCTACAAAGAAAAAGGAAACTCTTGCAAAATACGTAAAACTGGAATCTTTGCCTCCAACTTCAGATGCCATAATATATCATTTTTATAGAGTGTATCCACAAGTACAAAAGTGGATGTCTAATGATTTACCTGCAGAAGATTGGGGATGGAAAAGGGGACAAATCCTTATCCCAATTCAAATGTCCAAACCAGCAGCCCCAAAAAACTTAATTCAAAAGATATTTTGTAACTGTAAAAAAGACTGCACATCAAAACAGTGTTCCTGCAAAACTATTGGGCTTTTATGTACGTTTGTGGTAGTTGCTGAAGTGAAAAATCCAAAAATTTCGAAAATAATTGTGTAATTGAAAATGAAGCAGAAGACAATATTGTGAGTCCATCATTGCCACAGGAAATAAGCGATGAAGACGAGAATGAAAATACAAACCTAGATATTGAATCTGATGACAACAAGCTTTCAGAGGAAGAATTCTAGCTATAATTATAAAATAAATTTAATTAACTTTAATGATTAAATAAAAATGTTTTTGTAAACTTTAATTGATAGTTAATAAGATTCAAAAGGTTTCAAATCCAAAGATTTAATAGTTCTTTCAAAAAAATTCCCAAAGATACCCTTTATTTTCGCTTTTGATATTCGTATTTTCTAGCCTGGATGGTTGCGCCCTCTATAATTTTACATTTTATTTTATGGTTCTATTAACCTTTCATTACTTTGTAATAATCATTCAAGAAATTAAAATTAAATTTGTCGATTAAATTTACATTACAGTTGTTTAAAAAAAAGACAAACGTTATTTTTTATATTCACCATTTTTTTTTACGTTTGATGTGTATGGCGGGTGAACTTATTTTTTTATTGTAGTAGGACATGTAGGGATGATGTCCTCAAATTTTCAGCTGTATACTATTTTTTGTTTATCTAAGGATTATTTTTGAGCTAATTTGACTGGACTATTAATCCTGGACAACAAAAACTGTTTATTATTACTTCCCGTGCTTGACTATGAATAACTTTCCTGTCTTTGCTAGTTAAAGGAGAAGTATCCATTTTAAAAATATCATTACTGGATGATAACACAAATAATTATGATAATATGTAATTAGAGAATAAAAACTACCAATAGAAATTAGCTAAAAAATTAAATAACTAATAAAAATGAGTGACTGTACAACAACGATATAATTAATAATAAATTGAAATAATAATAACAAATCCACGACTGAGATAGTACCCCACACATAAAGAGTACCCCATACATGTATGAAGAGTACACAAACAAAATTAAACATTGAATAGCATTATTTACATATTAAACTCCAAACTGAAGTAACAATAATCCACTTATGTTGATCAACAACGGCGACATGACTAATTATGTTTTACAGGTCAATACCTAATTGAAATTGTGGAGTTTATTGCTTATATTGTTTATGTTTATGGTCAAAGTAATTTAATAATTTTTGAAATGGTGTAGAATAACAATTTTGACACCATACTGTAACGGGACAAAGCTATGGGATTTATTTTATTCTTTCATCAATTATAATAATGTGGAGTCACCCACACTGAGCCCCGGATTTAATAATCAAAGCTGACTTTTTGAAACACCCAGTGGTCAGTTTGAGCAACAAGCCAGGCGAGGTGCGATGAAATCTGTAGCATCGAATGTGTCCGAGCGCGCGTGTGCCGATTTTGACATCGTGAAGATCACGTACAGTGTTCCTGGTCGCCGGCTATGAGATTACGATAAATGAAGAGAAACTGCGGGACATGCGCTCAGCCAATGAGAAGGCAAGTTGCCGGTCTCGAGATGACGCTGGCCATCTTGAAAACGACTCACTTAGCGTCATCTGGTCGAACCGCGCGGTTCAGTGTAAAAGTGCTTGAGGGCCGAAGTCTAGTAAAATTTGTAAAATGTGGTAATAAACAATAAATAAATACGGTATAGAGTGTTACAACAACCTCAAAAGGACAGTCATCAAAATTTAAATAGTTTAAATTATATTTCGGACAAAAAACGTGAACGAAGAACAAAACCCGGGAGTGTTTCCACCACGTGTCAGAGGCCATCACAGGAAAGTACCTATATACAAATTAAATAACATGCCAATATAGAAAAGAGCTCTAAATCAGGGGGGTGAAAAGTGTGAAAGGGAAAGAGTGAATGAGCAAGGTGCTGGGTTGCCTTATTCGATATATTTAATATTTATCTAAAAATGAAACTTTTTCTTGTGAACTTACTGTTTATTCTCTTCTCGTCGAACGCGTTTCAGCGTACGTATTCGCCTTCTTCAGCTTAGAGACAGACTGCCATCATTTAGTAACGGTTGTTGTGTGGAAGGTGTAGTGGGGGTGGTGCGTGGAGGAAGGGGATTGGCGCGGGGATTCACTTAATGTTTGTTTTTTGTATAATTGTGTCAAAAAGTGTATGTGATTTATATTGTAATTGATCGTTAAGTATGTTGTTTGGTTGTGTTGTGTGGTGTTTATATATTTCGTATTGTTCAGTTGTGTTGAGTTTTCGACCTTTGGGTAAGTAATGTAAAATTTCAAGATTAGTGTCTATGTTGGTGTAACTATGGTTTTCTGTGTGTATGTGTGTGGCAAATGCGGAGTGTATATTGTTGTTGGTTAAAGCTTTTAAGTGTTCAGAATAACGGGATGAAAAAGATCTTCCCGTCTGGCCTATGTAGAAATTATTGCAGTCATTACAATTTAATTTGTAAACACCTGTTTTGTTATATTTGTCTATGTCTGTGTTTGTATTATTGATGTGTTTTTTGATGGTATTGGTTGTTCTGTATGCTATTTTGTATTTGTGTTTTCTGAATGTGTTGGCGATTTTGTGTGTGTAGGATTTGTGGTATGTGAGTGTGATGTATTTATTGTGCTGTGTGTTGATGGTATTTTGTGTTTTGTTGTTTTTGTTTTTGATGCGTTTGTGTAGTGTGTTTATTAAATTAGGGTTGTAACCGTTTTTGATTGCTATGTATTTTATTGTGTTGAGTTCGTCGGTGTAATCTTGTTTATTTAAGGGTATTTTAGTTAGTCTATGGAGCACATGGTTGAAGGCCGCATGTTTATGTTGTGTTGGGTGGTTTGATGTGTTGTGTATAACCATGTCAGTTGTGGTTGGTTTCCTGTATATTTTGTACCCGTGTGTATTGTTAGTTTTGTTAATTGTTAGGTCTAGAAAATTTATACTATTGTTTTGTTCAATTTCCAGTGTAAATTTTAATTTGTGGTGTATAGTGTTTATGTATTTGTGGAAGTTTTCGACTTGTCTTGTGTTGCCTTTGAATAAAAGTAATATATCATCTACATACCTGTGCCAGTATATAATTTTGTTAGTGTATTTGTTGTTGTTTATTATGCGGTTCTGTTCTATGTTGTGTATATATATTTCTGCTAGTATTCATGATATGGGGGATCCCATCGGGAGACCTTCTGTTTGTGTGTATATCTTGTTATTGTATGTAAAGTAATTTTGTTCAGTTATTATTTTGGTAAGTGTGATGATCTCTTGTATGTGTGTTTCAGGTGTGTTGTTTTGTCTGAGTAGTTGTTATAGTGTTTGGATGGTTTCTTTGATGGGGACATTAGTGTATAGATTGGTTATATCAAACGATGCCAGCGTTGAGTTATGTGGGATGTGGATGTGTTCAGTTTTCCTGACTAGGTCGATGTTGTTTTTGATAGATGTGTTGTTACTGAGATTAATGTTTTCTCTGATTATTTTGTCTAGTTGTTTTGCGATTTTGTGGGAGGGGGCCTGTGTGTTGTTTATTAATGGTCTGATGGGAATGTTAGGTTTATGTATTTTTGGTAATGCATTTAGTTTAGGGGGGTTAGGTTTTATTTGTTTAAGGTATTTGGCGTTTTCTGGTTTGATTATATGTTTTGTGTTGTTTATAAATTTGTTAATCTGTTTATGAAATTTTAGTGTGGGGTCTTTATTTATTTCCGTTATATTATTTTCGTTGAAGAAATTTTCTATTTTAGTGTTTAATTGATGTTTGTCCATTATGACGCTTATGTTACCTTTGTCAGCTTCTAGGATTGTTATGTTATGTTCAAGTAACTTGTGTTTTACATTGTTAAGTGTTTTTATTTCATTGTTGTGTATTTTTGGTTTTGTATGTGTGTTTTGGAGCTTTCGTTTTATGTCATGACGTATCGGGTCCTGGTCGTTAAAGTGCATGTTTTGTACAGCTGTTTCTGCGTCTATGATTATGTCGCGTATGTGTCTATTGTGATTTTTGATGTTAGTTGTATTGTTATTCAAATTATGTTTCAGTCCTTTGTTTAATAAATCCTTTGTGAAATTAATATTTGTTGTATTAACTACGCGTGTGTGGAATTTGTGTGCCGGTTCAGGGATTGATTCAATTATGCGTGTTGTGAGGTTAGTTATTTTTTTGTTGTGTCGATCTTGTATTGTCAATTTGAGTTTTTCTATGTTGTCTTGTGTGTGTTGTATTACATTTTCAAGTTCTGTGTGGTGTACACTTTACTCTACATTTTGAACATTTAAAAGCTTTAACCAAAAACAATATACACTCCGCATTTGCCACACACATACACACAGAAAACCACAGTTACACCAACACAGACACTAATCTTGAAATTTTACATTACTTACCCAAAGGTCGAAAACTCAACACAACTGAACAATACGAAATATATAAACACCACACAACACAACCAAACAACATACTTAACGATCAATTACAATATAAATCACATACACTTTTTGACACAATTATACAAAAAACAAACATTAAGTGAATCCCCGCGCCAATCCCCTTCCTTCACGCACCACCCCCACTACACCTTCCACACAACAACCGTTACTAAATGATGGCAGTCTGTCTCTAAGCTGAAGAAGGCAAATACGTTCGCCGAAACGCGTTCGACGAGAAGAGAATAAACAGTAAGTTCACAAGAAAAAGTTCCATTTTTAGATAAGTGTTAGTGCTGTGAAAGAAGAGATGAATAATCAAGACAACTATTTAATATTTGTTAAGATATATGATTTAAGATATTTAATTCATTAATTCTTGTTTCATGTTTGGAAAGTTAATTAAGCTCTAATAATAGCTTTGAGAAAGCTATGTATTATGTAAAATCAAAAATTATGTAGAACAGTTGTTTATAAACAACGTCTGGGAAATGTATCAGAAATAAGACGAAACAAATTTGTAGTAAAGAACATAAAAAAGAACAAAAAAAATGTTGAAGTTAATGTTAATAAACAAAGTTGTTTAGAATATGGCAATTGAGAGCTGAGGTTTATTTCGTAACGAAACCCAATAACCACTCTTACAGGTCACGAGTTCGCATGAAAGACCCTGGATCCCACGTGCAGGTAGGCATTTTGCAATTTGTGAAGTTTAAGTAGCTGATAGTAAAATAAATAAAGTTATTTGCAACTAAATAGTAACTTTACAATACGTGTACAGTTTAAGCATTATAGTGCTCTAACTTTAATTTTTGGATGAGTAAATTTTCTACTCGCGTATGAGTTTTATTTTGACTGTACAAATGTCAAGCACCATAGGGAAACGTACTGAACCCCCACGCAACTGGCACGGCAGTGCCAGTGCTGCTACGCTTCTCCTCTCTGGATTCTGTGTTAACAGAGCCGTGTAGTACATGTTTTTATTAATGCTCATAACTCCAAAATCATACTATATTATAGGCAGCAGATAATAAAATGTGTGTTGCTATAAATAACAAAATTTATTTTTTCATTAACAATTTAACAATTATAAAGCACTTCATTATGATACATGATACATTACTGATCTGTCAGTCAATCAGTATATGGTACTTTACGGTTAGATTGGCTTTTTAAGCAATGTTCTGGTTTGTCTTCTTTTACTGAATAATAAGCACCAAATAGTATACTTGTTTGTGTAGACATAAAATATGCATGCATCTGAATGTGTTTGTATGCATCGTCCGTAGAAACCATGTGGACACATGAATCCTTTAAATTACAAACATGCAGGATCATTTTGAGCTTATTTTATTTCAATAAATCAGACATTTTAAACACAATTATTTAGTGTCAATTTAGTACTTTAACTCAAAAAAAGTAAGTTTAAAACGAAGACATCATACATAATTTTAATGAAATATCATCTTAATTAACCTCCAACTTAGAAGATGTATTAAGCACTTTTCATATTAATAATAAATAATGGTTGAAATGGAATAATACAAAATTAATGTTTACAAAAAAACTGATGTTCCAAAACATACTGAAGTGTAGGAACTTCGGATAGGTATGTGGGTTTAGCTAACACGTTTTGGTGATCAAACAAACTATGAACCAAAACTGCTTTTGACCAAAAAAACTATGACCTTCGTATTTACAGCTTTCCCATGTACATTACTGTTACCATAATTTGTTTGAAAATCTGAACAAACCTATAATTTGATCTACCTCTGATTAGCTGGGATTATCTACTCTGCACTGTAATTTTAAATCTTATATCGGAACAACAAAGAAAAACTGCCAAGTACTTTATACTAGCAAATTATTTTGTTTTACATGTACAAACACATATAAATACAAGCACATGTGTGAGCATATCCACGTGCGTGCATACACACAATTTAATAAGCTATAACAGATCTGTCCAGTTATGCTCTACAACAAGCACTTGTTTTACCTACATATATTTCAGTGCTGCTTAGTTACTGTATTGCAATCAAGTTGAACTACAGTTTACATGATACAAAAAATATAGTATTAAGTCAATTATACTAATTATAAAGAGTTTGCAACACACCATAAGTTTCTGTTGTTGTTCATGTTGTAATTTCATTGATTCTTCAAGTGAGACCATCTTTGTATCTCCATGTACTGGTGGTGGTGGTGTTGCTGCAGTCACCTCCCAGAATTTTGATTGTTTCTTCTCTTTTTCCTCCTTTGGCATATTTTTTAGTGTTCTATGAGGCAAAAATCTTTCTTTTGTTTTTGATGTACTATCTAGACGTCTACACAGGATTCGTGCATACTCATCTTCAACAATATCTTTAGTATTACTACATGAATCATTTTTACTATCCGATGCACTATCAGCAAGATCTGAGGGCCTTATAAGAGGCTTTTCTGGTTTTAATATTCTGAAAGTACAAAATTAATAATATAATTTGCTAGTAAATATCTTCTGTTTATTATATCAAATACATACATTTGTAAAGTCTGACATAAAAATGTAATGTATAACCTCCTTTACAGCTTTTTCAACATTATATTCTGTAAAAAAAAAAACTACAGTACATGACTGGTATGTGTTTCACTTTGTTTTTGATTCAGGAAAACAGATCTATGAGATGTCTAAGGTAAGGTACATAGTTAAATATACATTTGCAACAACTGTGCATAAAATGAACACAAAGGAGAAATTGACAAGTACTGTGTGTGTGTGTGTGTGTGTGTGTGTGTGTGTGTGTGTGTGTGTGTGTGTGTGTGTGTGTGTGTGTGTGTGTGTGTGTGTGTGTGTGTGTGTGTGTGTGTGTGTGTGTGTGTGTGTGTGTGTGTGTGTGTGTGTGTGTGTGTGTGTGTGTGTGTGTGTGTGTGTGTGTGTGTGTGTGTGTGTGTGTGTGTGTGTGTGTGTGTGTGTGTGTGTGTGTGTGTGTGTGTGTGTGTGTGTGTGTGTGTGTGTGAGACTAAACTTGGTTCATTTGAAGTTACAAAAAGCTTTACATCACACAGAAATTTACAAGAATGTATTGTAATATTACAAATATTTTAATATACTATTATCTTTCACCCTTTTTTAAATGTATATTTAAATTATACTACATAACTGATTAATTATATAATAACAAATGCATAAAAGAAGCTGGGTCTGAGAAAACATCAATAAGAACTGTTCAAGCAGTTCTGAAACACTCTCACTGTCAGACTGATACCATTCTCAAACATTCAACACCCACATTATTATTTGAATAAGGACTCCATCTTCAGATTATTTACAGAACAGTATAAATTATACACCAATATACACAATTTACCTATAATGTACTGCAGCTTGCTTTGTTTTTACTGTTCTAGAATTTGTTAATTGAAAATGAATGTTTAACTAGTAATTGCCTATTACATGGGTACACACATTGGCACACTAATTGGAATGCTAACCTGTGCAAAGTATGTGTAACATTGATAGAACATGAGAACAAGAAAATACAAGATGTCAACAGAATCACTGTACTTGATGAAAGCTTGTTTATCAAACAAGGAGAGGAAAAATCAAACAAGCTGTGTGTACTCATGACAGCGGGTTTCAGTGGAGTGTGCCACAAGACCAATAAATACAGGGTGATTCATAAAGGTCTTTACAACTTTAAAAAAAAAAGCATAAAGAAATTTATTCAGATAACTTACAGAGTTGGTTGAGGTGTCACTTCAAAGCAAAACACATCAAGTTTATCATCCAACATTCATTGTGTTTTGATGTGGCTAACATTTATCATGTGGCATACATCCCACCTGAAGTTGATTTCATTCCAGACTTTAGCCAGTAAGTCGGGCATCACTTCTACAGCGGCGGGGTTAGTTTGAAGTCTCAGCTCAGCAGGTAAAGGTTGTACAAAAACCTGATCTTTAATGAAACCCCACAAGAAAAAATCTATCGGTGTCAAATCTGGGGAGTTGACAGTAAAATCATCTTGCTGACAGTAAAGGCGTCCGTCTTGGTCATCCTCGTCTAACTGACCAAGGAAAATGGATGAGGAAAATTAGAAAATTTTCTAGCATATCCAGATACACGATACCATTTATGGTTGCCTCCTGGAAGAAGAATGGGCTGTACACTTTTTGTTTGCTAAGGGCACAAAAACATTGACCTTAGGGCTATTACGAATATGCTGCAAGGTTTTATGGGGGTTTTCACTACCCCATATTCGGCAGTTATGGGTGTTCATCTTGCCACTGATGTGAAACGTTGACTCATCACTAAAAATTACATTGTCTAGGAATGTCTCGTTGTCTGCAATTCTATCAAACATTTCCACACAAAATTGCTGGCGAGCGACTTTATCTTCGTCTGTAATGTGTTGAACCAAGGTTAGTTTGTATGGCTTCAAGTGCAAGCGTTTACGTAATACGCGCCAAACAGTCGGTTGTGGAAAGCCAGTCGCACGTGAAGCACGACTAGTTGATTTCTTAGGACTACGGGAAAAGCTTTCTCTGAGTTGTTCCACAGCAGCTTCAGGAACTTGTGGACATCCTGGTGATTTTGCATGTCGTACAGAACAACCAGTCTCAATGAAGATTTGGTGCCAAGAGTAAATTGTAGGCCTACTAGGCTCCCTACCATACTCCGTACAGAATTTACGTTGAACTGCAGTTGCTGATTGCGTATCGTGAAACCAAAACACAGTGAGCACGTTCCGCACCAGTAAAAGTAGCCATTTTCAACAATAATGGTGACAGCGCTACTGGTGGGTGTATTCGGTATTAATGGACTACATGAGTCAAAACTAGATGTGTTTTGCTTCGAAATGACACCTCAACCGACACTGTAAGTTATCTGAATAAATTTCTGTATGCTTTCAAAGTTGTAAAGTCCTTCTTGAATCACCCTGTATTTACAGTTCAAGTTCTCGACATGTCTTCCTATAAAAGCCACCCAGGTCTTTGATGAATGCCATAAAAGTGCTTGTAGAAGAGGGGCCAAAAATTATTTGATTGAATAAATGCAATTATAATTTAACTATTTTACTGCTAAATACGAGGGCGATTTGAAAAGTTTGTGGCCTACCATATAAACGAATGTGTGACGTTTCTGCTTTTTACCACATCGTGGCGCCATGTTCGCCCCATGAACAGCTGTATAAATAACATTATCTCACAGTAATGCTGAAAATGGAGAAAATTCAACAGCGTGCAGTGATTAAATTTATTGTTAAAAAAGGTTTAACGCCAACAGAAATTTTTAATGATATGAAGAATGTGTTGGGTGATGATGTACACTACACACCTTCATTTATTACAGTGAAAAATGCGCTACAGAATTTAAATGTGGTCGTGCAAGTTTGGAAGATGACCCGCATACTGGGCGTCCGAAAAGTACCACTACACCAGAAATCATCAATAAAGTGTATGGTATTGTTTTCGAAGATCGACGTTTGAAGGTGTCTGAAATTGTTCTCAGATGAAAGGTACATCACATTCTGAGGAATCAGGTATGAAAAAGCTGTCTGCAAGATGGCTGCCGCGTTTGTTGACAAGTGACCAAAAACGCATGGGAATGCAAGCTTCTCAGGAATGTTTGGACCGTTTTAAAAAAAATCCGAAAGATTTTATTTGTAGATTTGAAACAACTGATGAAACTTGGGTCCATTACTTCACTCTTGAAACAAAACAATAGTCGAAAAACAATGGATGCATAGTGATTCGCTGCCTCCAAAAACGGCAAAAACCAATTTTGTCAGCTGGGAAGTGTATGGATCCACTTTTCTGGGATGCTAAGGGGTATTGTTAGTAGATTGCCCTGAAAAGGGTCAAACAATAAATGGAGAGTATTACGCTAACCTTTTGGGCCGATTAAATGTAAAAATTGAGAAAAAAGACCAGGTTTAGCAAAGAAGATCATTTTCCATCAGGATAATGCACGCCCTCACATATGCATTGTGTATGGCAAAAATCGCCGAGTTGAAGTACGATCTGTTGCACCATCCGCCTTATTTGCCTGATTTAGTGCCATCTGACTTTCATCTATTCCCAAACCTCAAAAAATTTGGGGGGGGGGATTTCCTCACATGGCGAGCTGAAAGCGGCAGTAAACAGTCATTTTTATTTTGAGGACCTAGAAGAATCGGACTTTCTCAACCGGGTAAGTGACTGGGTAATGACTTGACGCTTCACTGGGCTTCACTGCTGTTCGTGGGGTGAACGTGGCGCCACGATGTGGTAAAAGGCAGAAACGCCACACATTCTTTTCTATGGTAGGCCACGAACTTTTCAAATCGCCCTCGTATGTCAGCAGACACAAACTCTGGTGGCACCCACATTACAGGCTAGTATCAACTCACTAGCTAGCTTTACAATTACTAAAATTGCTAGCTAATGTGAGTTACCTATATATAAGCTCTACTTCTGAACTGCATATTCTTCAGTATTCATAAAGGATACTGAACATAATACACATACACTAATTTATACATAATCAGGCATTAACCTGATTTTAAAGTAGACATTATATTGTAACTGAAATCAAGTGTCAGTCCAAGGTCAAACCAGTAGTGGCTGGCGGTTCCAAATTATGGTGGTTGAGTGGATGGGAGAGGGGTTAAAGGACATAGAACTATCATAATCATAATAATTAAACATTACCTTATTAAACGTCTTGCGACTTCTCCTTATTCTGTCCTGACGCGTTTCAAAACCTAGGGTTTCATCTTCAGAGGATAATCACTCTTCCGTCGTCAAATGTTAAAAATTAATGACACAATGACACACATACACATAATTTACACTACAAACTTGGGCCTTTTCACATTGCACAGTGCGCACTGTGTAAATTATGTGTATGTGTGTCATTAATTTTTAACGTTAAACGATGGAAGAGTGATTATCCTCTGAAGATGAAACCCTAGGTTTTGAAATGCGTCAGGACAAAATAAGGAGAAGTCGCAAGACGTTTAATAAGGTAATGTTTAATTATTAACATTTACACGACTTGGATACCAAAAAACATGTTTATCATAATCATAGTTTGATAATAGTAAATTATTACTATAATTTTATAACCTCAGTCCCCGACGTCTTATTTCCTGGGAAAGGTATGTTTAGCACGGAAGTTGATACCGCCGATCCCAGAAGAATGTTTGGTAAGGCAGTTAGCTGGACATTACAGCTATGGGATCAAGGATGCCCAATTATACCAACAAATTAGCAAAATAGCCGATCTGGCCAAATTATTGGAAAATTGCGAATCCACAGGAAGGTTCCAGGATTACCAACCCCCCAATCGTAAGGTAGAGTACAACAACAATAATAACGGACCAAACCGGAATGGAGGTGGGAACGGTAATAATCTAAACACCAGTAATCAGAATAATAATATCCCACCAAATGGCCGAAATGATACCACTCAGGGCCCAATTAACCGCAACTATCCGGGACCAAACAGAGGTAATTACACCGGGAATAACTACGGTAGGAACTTCCACCAGGGAAACGGTTATCGCGGGAATAATTATAGAGGAAGTAATTTTGGTCAACGTAATGGTTATCGCAACGGGGGAAACCAAGGAGGAAGCGATAGGAGAAACCAAAATGAGTACAGGCCCCAGGTAAATTATATGATGGCCGATAATCGACGACCATATCCACCCAATTTACCAAGTTACGGGTATATGACTCAACAGGCGCCAGGTAGCCAGGGTGATACGGCGAATAACCGGCAGCAGTTTTCAGAGGGTAGGAGTAGCGAACCACCCCGAAACGAAAGTAACAACCAACAAGAGCCAAACGCTAATCAAAATAATAATGAGAATCGGGTAACAGTTCACGAAAGTCCAGGTTTTTCATTACAGCATAATCAGGCAAATAATGACGAAAAACCCCGAGTATTTTATGTAAACCATGTATTGGCAGAAACTGGCCGAGAACCAGATAATGATCCCCAAAATGAAAGTGAGAGAGAGGAGGAATTCCGCTATGCAGAAAAATTATGGCCCAAACATGTGATGAGATGGTAATGCCATGAAACCAATCATCCAGAATAAATGTCATAGACCAGGCATTTGAAGGAGTAGAGGTGATAAACATCGAAGGTCGAATATTGAAAAGAGAAGGAATTAAAAGGAATGGGAATGATAAATAAGGACATAATATAAGGGACACACAACCAAAAGGAGTTGAAATAATTAACCCAAACTGACAAATATAACCCAAATATTATCAAACATGAAAACAATACCTACGAGGTAACTGACACAATCAGGAACAAGGTAAAAGGAACGTATAACCAGACTTCATTAAAAAAGTACCATGATTAAAAAAAATCGCAAGTTGAATACTCAATCAGTAACCAAGTACCATGACCAAAGACCCAAGTCAAATACAGCATCATAGAGAAGGTACCTTGACTAAACATGTCAACGTGAATTTTTTAACTTAGCCATAATTAGAAAGGAGATAGAGATTTTTAAATAAATATAAATATTATTGTATAAAGATTAAATATTACGAGATGGACACATTCCACCATAGGCAAGATTTATTTCCAATAGCCATGTCAACGTATATTTACCAGCTTACCCGTACTTAGAGAAGGAGAGAGATTGTTATTAATAAATATTACAAGATGGACACTTAGTAAAGGAGAAAGAAGGAGAAATACTGTCATATATTTGATACTAAATGGAAATGATAAATGATAAATGAAAAAAAAAAAAAAAAAGGGAAAACAGTGTGTTACATAAGGAGGTAATGATGAATATGAATATAGCTATTGACATTGAATGATTTTAAACGATAATTTAACCTGCGGAGAACGATATATTAATATAATTGTGAATTAACCAGAAGAGTTTAAGAAAGGGAATTTATGTGTAGGAGCCTATGATCTTTGAATATTGTATTTTTTTTTATTATTTGTTGCAAAGGTGCAATTATTATTTTCTGAACAGGGATGTGTTGCCTCTGATTTCAGTAGTTATAGACAGGAAGGGACAGAGAATGTATGCCATAGCGAGCCACTCTGACTCCCAACCCTCTATGTAAGTTAGGGAATTGATAGGGAATTATATCAAAGATTAATTATAAGACATCAAGGTAAAAAGGAAAGGAATAGGTGATACGACAAAGAACGAACTAGGAATATTGAGTTGGATTAATATATTAAAGGAGTAGTACAGGAATTTAATTATAAGATAAAAGAATGAGATATAAAGAAGCTAATAAAGGGTTATTATAGAGATGATAATTTCATCAAAACCAAAGATATGTTTTTCCAAAATTATCAACTTTAACGGTGAGGCATATGTAGCGTCACAGAACGTTCCATAAAAAGAAATCATTTATATAGTAAGTTAGCATAGGAGGAAAGTGAAGTGAACAGTATCGAACCCAAGTAGTCCCAAAAAATTGTGTAATTTTGTATAATAATTATTTCTATCAACTTGAAAAAACGACCAAACTATGACTAAGACAAAACCCCATATATATTATTAAAGTGAATAAGAGTGAAAAAACCATAAGACACTATAAGAGAGAGAAATAATGTCAGAATCCACCAGAATAAAGTCAATAATTATTAAGTTTTATAACTATGAATATAGTATTAAAAACTATTTTTTGTGAATAAATGGACAAGATCCATCATTATATTATGTGATGTAAATAAAATAAATGTATTAAATGACTTAAATACATTATTAGAAAGAGGTTAAGTTAAAATAAAAATTGTATATTTGCAATGAAAAAAAAATATTAATGTGTTGGATTTGAGACCATACACCAAGATTTCATGAAAAAATTAATTATTATCAGATTTAAATAAAAACTATATGTAATTGTCAAGCAGACAATAGTGAACAATTTATCTTAAATAAAGGAAGCTGTCAAATGAATAAAAAGCAGCCAAAATAGCCAAAAACAGTGTTAACTAAAAACATGTAACAGGCATCTAATATTGTATAATTTATGAATTTAATGTTGCCAAAATGCAACCAAACTGTATTAGAAAGCTGTAATATGATATAAAGCAACTATACTAATATACCTGACCAACTTTAACATTGTAATAGTCAAGTCAGCAAAATATTTACTTATACCATGTATGGCTGAAGCCAATTATCCAGTACAAAAATAATCAGATCTGGTTAAAATACTTACATAATACTAACAAAAACAAGATAGAAAGGTACAATACATCAGAATACCTTAATAAGAAATAAACTCAGTTGAAAGTAAAATCAATTCTAAAAGAATTTAACTAATTAGAGTGAGATTTGTCACACCATAAAAAAATGACATCTCAAGACAATCAATGATGCTATGTCATCTTGTGATAAATATACAATATGTACAAAGTAACCAGGTATCACAAAAGATAGACAAAATAATAAACTCTGTGTGTATAGTGGTGAAATAATACATATATTAAGGAAAAAGACTAATCACTGCATTAGAAAACTGACAAGAATTTAGGCCATGAGCAGAGGCCATATAAAATTGTATTTATTTGTGTTTTATTGATGTTAAAATTTGTTTATTTTGTTGTAGGAGAGTAGTAGTAGTAGATGTCCAGCTTATGAAGGGAACTTTATAACTCCACAACAATTTTTATTAATAATATTGAGTTTTTAATTACTACAACTCAAGGTGAGGGTTGTAAATTGTAATGTTTTTTAGACTTAAGTTAATTAGATACCAATCATATTTAGTATCGCTAGATTCAGTAAAAAACAAGGAATCTAAATACATTAATGGCATACAAATTGTAAGTACTAATGTGAAACTGTTTGATAAATACCAGTGTAAATTTTGAAATATCCATTGTATGAAGAATAAGAAATTCGTTCTAAAAGCTTCTACGGAAGTGAAAATTGTTCTATGACATTCCATTTCGTTTATTCTCGAACAATCTAGAAAGAATTTTTACACAAATATACCGGAAGTCGACGAAAACAGTCAGCCCGATTTAGTATAAAAGCGAGACAAAATTTGACTTGAAACACTTGAAGATTGAACGCCAGAATTGATGCATCTCACACAACCCTGATCAACGCAGCTAAGGCGAAACCGAGAGGCGAGAAATAGACAAGACACGGCAGGAAGGCTTTTCCCATACATAGACATACCCGACTGACTTAACCTCAACGAGAGTCGCCAAAAAGTATCGCTGAAATAGAGCAGCGATACGGCAAATTTTAATAGAAAGCACGCAGCCAGAACGTCGACGGCCCAGGAGGGTCCCAACATTTAATAGAGAACGAATTCTGCTGTGTTCGCATTGACTGACTAACGTGACAAATAATTCCCCCGAACGTAAACAAACAATACATCTAAGCCTTCCGCAAAACTGCATGGGGATCAGCGCTGCGGTGGCAGATTTCTGAATCAACGCTAAGCAGATGATTCGTAGTGGCGGCGTTTGAACGAGATTTTACTGCCAAACGTTTTGACAAAAAGTGCGGAAAAAGTAACGATCGAAAAAATTGACTTTAAATAGATTCAGTGTACACCCGAAGAGGCGAGATCGAGAAACTACCCGAAGGAAGTGTCCAGTGAGAGAATAAACGACCATTGAAACGTGAGTTTACCAAAATTAAAATCATTGTTACCTGGTTACATTTATCACACAGTTGTACTTTACACGCCACACATACACCTTCAAATCACTTAGTTTTTTCTTGTAAGGCATCTAATTGATATGTCTTGGTAGTTCAAAGGAGTCACGTCCTGAGATTAAAGTTTTTTCACATATTAAACTCATGCTTGTCAACTGAGTCAGAATCTGAATTATACTAGCCGATACTTGATTGGACATATAAAAAATTGTCAATAATAATAACTTGTAAAATTTTTTCTCTGCAATTTTATAATTTTTATCAATGATAGTCCTTCAGACGAGTTGTTTGTTGTTTTGAAAGAACCATTAAACTTAACTGATTTTCAAAGCTAAACTGACTTGTTTAAATTTTTTCGTAGATTTAAAAATTTTATCAATCACATTTAATTTTTTCTTGGAACAAACGTTTCCAAGTGGCGCCCACAAAAGCATAGTTTTAAGTTGTATTACAGGACTACATCACTGCAGAGGATCCAGTCAACAGGGTAAGTAACAAAAGTGCGCGGAGGTAACGCCCGACAGATTACAACATTTTAAACAACACCCAATCACTTCTTTTTGTTATAAATTGGCAGCCCAACTAGTGAGGCTTGAAAAAGACGTAACAAGCCCGGCAACTACCAACATATTAAAATGCCGCAACCAAAGGGAAAAAAGGTGAAGAAGACTGTGGAACCCGAGTTAAGTGTGGAAGACGGAGAGGCAGTACAGGTCGAGGAAACAGAATTAGAACCGCCCACACTAGAAATGGAAAGACCGGTACAAACGGCAGAGGAATTAGAAGAACAAACGGGAGAAGAACCCATACAAATGGTAGAACAAACAGAGAATCCCGAACCAGAGAAAATAACAGGGAACGTTGACGCTAATGTAATAATGATGATGTTCCAAACGCTAAACGAAAATACTAAAAAAAATAATGAGCAGATGCTCCAAAAAATGGAAGAAATGAAAAAAAATACAGAATCCCTGAAAGAGGATATGAATAAAAATAGACAGGAAGATAAGGAGGAGAATAATAAAAATATGGGGAAATTAGACAAAAACATAGAATCTTTAAGGGAGGATATAACCAAGAAAATAAATGATAATGGGAAAAAACTGGAGATATTTCAGGAGGAGAACAAAAAAAGCATAGAGTCCCTGAAAAAAGAAATTAGCATAAAATACGAAACAGTAAACAAAACGATCAATGATAATAAAATCGATAGTGACAGGAAGGTCGAAAACATGGAGAAACAGTTGGAAAGGTTACGGGAGGGAAACAATACACGTTTCGAAAGTATAGAGGAGCAAACAGTAGAGACCAAACAAGATGTTATAAATCTCGAAAACAGGGTAAGGCAGAACCAAGACGCCATCATGCAGGAGGTAGGAGAAGTCCAGCACATCGCTAACAGGCTGGATGAACAAATTAAATCTAACAAAAATAGTATACTGGAAATAGACCAGAGAGAGAAAAACCTGCAGGAAAGATTAGAGGCGCTGAGAGACACACCAATACTAAACACTCATACGTGTCATGGTGAAAACAGGGAAGTAATCAACTTCCAGGACTATCGACGAAACCCAATGGAATTTTTGGAAAGAATGGAGGAGGTTATTGGGAGAAGTAGAGAAACAAGGTGGGACAGGATAAGAGAGATGCTTGACGAGACGTTTAAAAATACTAAGGATAACTGGTGGATAGCGGTACGACCCGAAATAACAAATTTAGCAGAGTTTAAACGTCAGTTTAAGGAAAAGTATTGGTCAGAGACCGCACAAAACAGGGTAAGAATGGACATTTTCTATGGCAAATACGACGCGTCCTATGGACAGTCCCCGACGTCTTATTTCCTGGGAAAGGTATGTTTAGCACGGAAGTTGATACCGCCGATCCCAGAAGAATGTTTGGTAAGGCAGTTAGCTGGACATTACAGCTATGGGATCAAGGATGCCCAATTATACCAACAAATTAGCAAAATAGCCGATCTGGCCAAATTATTGGAAAATTGCGAATCCACAGGAAGGTTCCAGGATTACCAACCCCCCAATCGTAAGGTAGAGTACAACAACAATAATAACGGACCAAACCGGAATGGAGGTGGGAACGGTAATAATCTAAACACCAGTAATCAGAATAATAATATCCCACCAAATGGCCGAAATGATACCACTCAGGGCCCAATTAACCGCAACTATCCGGGACCAAACAGAGGTAATTACACCGGGAATAACTACGGTAGGAACTTCCACCAGGGAAACGGTTATCGCGGGAATAATTATAGAGGAAGTAATTTTGGTCAACGTAATGGTTATCGCAACGGGGGAAACCAAGGAGGAAGCGATAGGAGAAACCAAAATGAGTACAGGCCCCAGGTAAATTATATGATGGCCGATAATCGACGACCATATCCACCCAATTTACCAAGTTACGGGTATATGACTCAACAGGCGCCAGGTAGCCAGGGTGATACGGCGAATAACCGGCAGCAGTTTTCAGAGGGTAGGAGTAGCGAACCACCCCGAAACGAAAGTAACAACCAACAAGAGCCAAACGCTAATCAAAATAATAATGAGAATCGGGTAACAGTTCACGAAAGTCCAGGTTTTTCATTACAGCATAATCAGGCAAATAATGACGAAAAACCCCGAGTATTTTATGTAAACCATGTATTGGCAGAAACTGGCCGAGAACCAGATAATGATCCCCAAAATGAAAGTGAGAGAGAGGAGGAATTCCGCTATGCAGAAAAATTATGGCCCAAACATGTGATGAGATGGTAATGCCATGAAACCAATCATCCAGAATAAATGTCATAGACCAGGCATTTGAAGGAGTAGAGGTGATAAACATCGAAGGTCGAATATTGAAAAGAGAAGGAATTAAAAGGAATGGGAATGATAAATAAGGACATAATATAAGGGACACACAACCAAAAGGAGTTGAAATAATTAACCCAAACTGACAAATATAACCCAAATATTATCAAACATGAAAACAATACCTACGAGGTAACTGACACAATCAGGAACAAGGTAAAAGGAACGTATAACCAGACTTCATTAAAAAAGTACCATGATTAAAAAAAATCGCAAGTTGAATACTCAATCAGTAACCAAGTACCATGACCAAAGACCCAAGTCAAATACAGCATCATAGAGAAGGTACCTTGACTAAACATGTCAACGTGAATTTTTTAACTTAGCCATAATTAGAAAGGAGATAGAGATTTTTAAATAAATATAAATATTATTGTATAAAGATTAAATATTACGAGATGGACACATTCCACCATAGGCAAGATTTATTTCCAATAGCCATGTCAACGTATATTTACCAGCTTACCCGTACTTAGAGAAGGAGAGAGATTGTTATTAATAAATATTACAAGATGGACACTTAGTAAAGGAGAAAGAAGGAGAAATACTGTCATATATTTGATACTAAATGGAAATGATAAATGATAAATGAAAAAAAAAAAAAAAGGGAAAACAGTGTGTTACATAAGGAGGTAATGATGAATATGAATATAGCTATTGACATTGAATGATTTTAAACGATAATTTAACCTGCGGAGAACGATATATTAATATAATTGTGAATTAACCAGAAGAATTTAAGAAAGGGAATTTATGTGTAGGAGCCTATGATCTTTGAATATTGTATTTTTTTTTATTATTTGTTGCAAAGGTGCAATTATTATTTTCTGAACAGGGATGTGTTGCCTCTGATTTCAGTAGTTATAGACAGGAAGGGACAGAGAATGTATGCCATAGCGAGCCACTCTGACTCCCAACCCTCTATGTAAGTTAGGGAATTGATAGGGAATTATATCAAAGATTAATTATAAGACATCAAGGTAAAAAGGAAAGGAATAGGTGATACGACAAAGAACGAACTAGGAATATTGAGTTGGATTAATATATTAAAGGAGTAGTACAGGAATTTAATTATAAGATAAAAGAATGAGATATAAAGAAGCTAATAAAGGGTTATTATAGAGATGATAATTTCATCAAAACCAAAGATATGTTTTTCCAAAATTATCAACTTTAACGGTGAGGCATATGTAGCGTCACAGAACGTTCCATAAAAAGAAATCATTTATATAGTAAGTTAGCATAGGAGGAAAGTGAAGTGAACAGTATCGAACCCAAGTAGTCCCAAAAAATTGTGTAATTTTGTATAATAATTATTTCTATCAACTTGAAAAAACGACCAAACTATGACTAAGACAAAACCCCATATATATTATTAAAGTGAATAAGAGTGAAAAAACCATAAGACACTATAAGAGAGAGAAATAATGTCAGAATCCACCAGAATAAAGTCAATAATTATTAAGTTTTATAACTATGAATATAGTATTAAAAACTATTTTTTGTGAATAAATGGACAAGATCCATCATTATATTATGTGATGTAAATAAAATAAATGTATTAAATGACTTAAATACATTATTAGAAAGAGGTTAAGTTAAAATAAAAATTGTATATTTGCAATGAAAAAAAAAATATTAATGTGTTGGATTTGAGACCATACACCAAGATTTCATGAAAAAATTAATTATTATCAGATTTAAATAAAAACTATATGTAATTGTCAAGCAGACAATAGTGAACAATTTATCTTAAATAAAGGAAGCTGTCAAATGAATAAAAAGCAGCCAAAATAGCCAAAAACAGTGTTAACTAAAAACATGTAACAGGCATCTAATATTGTATAATTTATGAATTTAATGTTGCCAAAATGCAACCAAACTGTATTAGAAAGCTGTAATATGATATAAAGCAACTATACTAATATACCTGACCAACTTTAACATTGTAATAGTCAAGTCAGCAAAATATTTACTTATACCATGTATGGCTGAAGCCAATTATCCAGTACAAAAATAATCAGATCTGGTTAAAATACTTACATAATACTAACAAAAACAAGATAGAAAGGTACAATACATCAGAATACCTTAATAAGAAATAAACTCAGTTGAAAGTAAAATCAATTCTAAAAGAATTTAACTAATTAGAGTGAGATTTGTCACACCATAAAAAAATGACATCTCAAGACAATCAATGATGCTATGTCATCTTGTGATAAATATACAATATGTACAAAGTAACCAGGTATCACAAAAGATAGACAAAATAATAAACTCTGTGTGTATAGTGGTGAAATAATACATATATTAAGGAAAAAGACTAATCACTGCATTAGAAAACTGACAAGAATTTAGGCCATGAGCAGAGGCCATATAAAATTGTATTTATTTGTGTTTTATTGATGTTAAAATTTGTTTATTTTGTTGTAGGAGAGTAGTAGTAGTAGATGTCCAGCTTATGAAGGGAACTTTATAACTCCACAACAATTTTTATTAATAATATTGAGTTTTTAATTACTACAACTCAAGGTGAGGGTTGTAAATTGTAATGTTTTTTAGACTTAAGTTAATTAGATACCAATCATATTTAGTATCGCTAGATTCAGTAAAAAACAAGGAATCTAAATACATTAATGGCATACAAATTGTAAGTACTAATGTGAAACTGTTTGATAAATACCAGTGTAAATTTTGAAATATCCATTGTATGAAGAATAAGAAATTCGTTCTAAAAGCTTCTACGGAAGTGAAAATTGTTCTATGACATTCCATTTCGTTTATTCTCGAACAATCTAGAAAGAATTTTTACACAAATATACCGGAAGTCGACGAAAACAGTCAGCCCGATTTAGTATAAAAGCGAGACAAAATTTGACTTGAAACACTTGAAGATTGAACGCCAGAATTGATGCATCTCACACAACCCTGATCAACGCAGCTAAGGCGAAACCGAGAGGCGAGAAATCGACAAGACACGGCAGGAAGGCTTTTCCCATACATAGACATACCCGACTGACTTAACCTCAACGAGAGTCGCCAAAAAGTATCGCTGAAATAGAGCAGCGATACGGCAAATTTTAATAGAAAGCACGCAGCCAGAACGTCGACGGCCCAGGAGGGTCCCAACATTTAATAGAGAACGAATTCTGCTGTGTTCGCATTGACTGACTAACGTGACAAATAATTCCCCCGAACGTAAACAAACAATACATCTAAGCCTTCCGCAAAACTGCATGGGGATCAGCGCTGCGGTGGCAGATTTCTGAATCAACGCTAAGCAGATGATTCGTAGTGGCGGCGTTTGAACGAGATTTTACTGCCAAACGTTTTGACAAAAAGTGCGGAAAAAGTAACGATCGAAAAAATTGACTTTAAATAGATTCAGTGTACACCCGAAGAGGCGAGATCGAGAAACTACCCGAAGGAAGTGTCCAGTGAGAGAATAAACGACCATTGAAACGTGAGTTTACCAAAATTAAAATCATTGTTACCTGGTTACATTTATCACACAGTTGTACTTTACACGCCACACATACACCTTCAAATCACTTAGTTTTTTCTTGTAAGGCATCTAATTGATATGTCTTGGTAGTTCAAAGGAGTCACGTCCTGAGATTAAAGTTTTTTCACATATTAAACTCATGCTTGTCAACTGAGTCAGAATCTGAATTATACTAGCCGATACTTGATTGGACATATAAAAAATTGTCAATAATAATAACTTGTAAAATTTTTTCTCTGCAATTTTATAATTTTTATCAATGATAGTCCTTCAGACGAGTTGTTTGTTGTTTTGAAAGAACCATTAAACTTAACTGATTTTCAAAGCTAAACTGACTTGTTTAAATTTTTTCGTAGATTTAAAAATTTTATCAATCACATTTAATTTTTTCTTGGAACAAACGTTTCCAAGTGGCGCCCACAAAAGCATAGTTTTAAGTTGTATTACAGGACTACATCACTGCAGAGGATCCAGTCAACAGGGTAAGTAACAAAAGTGCGCGGAGGTAACGCCCGACAGATTACAACACAACAAACAACACCCTATATTTTCTAGTCGTTATAATATACACATTGTATATGACCAGGGCCGTATTTAGGCATGTGCAACATGTGCAGGTGCACAGGGCGGCAAAATTTTGAGGGCGGCAAAATATAGCTGGTTAAAAAAAACATCGCTTCATATCATTATAAAGCCCGAAGTAGATTAGCGTTCTGGCTCTGGCATTAAAGTAATATGGTACTATTAGTGCACCACTTCTGTTCGAGATGGCAGCACCTATATTGAAATTACTCTGGCTAGACGCTCGTGGCTCGTACACCTACGTGGATGCAGTAGTGTGCATATTCTTTGGTGTGTATGTTGTTATTAGTTCAGAGTTAAGTTGACGTTTCATCGATCCACGTGGTTCCAACTTGTTATTAACTTTCAAAATCAAGGCATTTTATACGATACGCCGAGTATTTTAACTGTTGACAGTGAATTATTCAGTTTTAAATGTTCTACAAAACAGTATTTCTATAGGTTTTTCCGTTAAGATATAATAGCTTAGGGACGGTATGGATGGGCGTTCTAGGTTAAGTGGTGCTGCATATCGCAAGAAAGCTGAGGAAAAAAGACAGAGGGAGAGTAAAATTTTGCGGAAAATACCTCGACTGGACTCATATTTCAGTGGTGAAAACAAAAGTGAACAGTGTAGGCCTGAAAATTCGGGTGAAATTATAGTGGAAAACAGTAAAGACAATGTGGAAGTCGAAAATCTTGAAGTACAGGAACAAGCTACGCTCTCTACAGAAGTGGATTTTGCAGTGTCTATTCCTAGTAATGATCCATTCTATTGGGAAAACACTGACCATAGTCGGGATTATTTGATAAAAAATGGTATTAATCAAAACAAAGACGCTGACTTTTCACAGTCCTCGCGGCGATATGCTGATGGAACACAACGGTTTTGCAGCAAGAAACTATTCCATAGGATTTTAGTAAATGGGGAAATTATGAACCGTGAATATCTTGTTTATTCTCCCAGCCAAGGATCACTGTTCTGTGCCCCATGCAAATTATTCGGTGGTACATCTCAGTTTGCAACATCTGGTTTCAATGATTGGAGCCATGCTGGCATAAGAATAACCGAACATGAAATTTCTGCTTCTCACAGAGACTGCTTGTTAAAATTGAAAAGTAGAGGAAATGAGATGAACAGAATTGACAAAAGATTGCTCAGCCAGCATGAACATGAAGTTACGTATTGGAGAAATGTACTAAAAAGAGTTGTTTCTGTAGTTAAAAAACTAGCTTCTAGGGCTTTAGCATTTCGTGGAGACGAAGAGAAGTTTGGCTCTATGAAAAATGGAAATTTCATGATGTGTTTGGAATTAATTGCAGAGTACGATTCTTTTCTGGCTGACCATATTGCACGGTTCGGTAATCCTGGAAAAGGATTTACATCATACTTGTCACCAGCAACTTATGAAGAATTAATACATCTTATGGGAAAGTCGGTGAGTGAAAAAAAAGGCAATGAAGTTATTTCTTCTAAATATTTTTCAGTCATAGTAGATTCTACGCCAGATTTATCTCATAATGACCAGTTAAGTGTAGTTGTTAGATATGTAACTGATTGTGGGCTCTCAGTTGAAAGATTTCTGTTTTATGAAAAATACAGGCCATACTGGAGAAAAGCTTTTTGAAGCACTAATGAATTCTTTAGAACAACATGGTCTGAAAGTTGATAATTGTAGAGGTCAATCATATGACAATGTGGCCAACATGTCTGGAATATATTCTGGCTTGCAAGCAAGACTCAAGGAAAGAAATCCTCTTGTTTTATTCATTCCATGTGCAGCTCACTCACTGAATCTAGTTGGTTCACAAGCAGTGAAATGCTGTATTGCTGCAGTACGGTTTTTTGAGTTATTGCAAAGTTTATATAATTACTTCGCAGATTCTACAGGGAGATGGAATATCTTGGAAACATTTTTTGATTCTGTAACCATGACATTGAAATCACTGTCAACAACTCGATGGTGTGCACGTGAGGATACTTGCAAGAGCTTGGATGCAGGTTGGAAAGCAGTGGTTTCTGCATTAAGAACTATTTCAGAAAATGAAACGGGTAAATGTAGATGTGAAGCTGAGGGTCTTCTTAGGAAATTAAATAGCATTGAGGTAGCATTCGTGACATCAGTGTGGGGTTCTATTCTTCAACAATTTGGCAAAGTCATGAAAAAATTGCAAGCTCAGGAAATGGACATTTCCACTGTTATTGAAATGTACGACTCTCTTACAGTGTATTTAACTGAGCTTCAGACCTGTTTCCCCAATCACAGAGATTCAGCTGAAAAGAAACTTAATCAGATCAGGAGTCTGGAATCAGTTCCTTCTTCTTCAGCTGTTGAGATTTCAAGACCAAAACGTCAAATTAAACGTAGGCGATTTTTTGATGAATCATCTGAATCAGAAGTGGAACCAGAAAGTCCTGAAGAAGAACTAGGATCAGATGACTTGGAACATGACAAGATCTGGAGACGAACGGAAATTTCATATTCCAAGATCATACAAACTCTCCAGACTGAGTTACAGAAGAGAGTTAATGTCTACAAAGAATATAATTTAATATTTTCATTTCTCTCAAATATCACCAAACTAGAAGCTCCTCAAATTTATGATGCTGCCGAGAAACTTCGAGCCATTTATGATTCCGACATAGAAAGCAGCTTTGGTGAAGAATGCATCCATTTGAAAAGCTATCTGTTATCTATGAAGACAGAGGATGGTAACAAATTATCGTCTCTTCCATTTCTCTACAGAATGTTGGCTTCGAAGAAAATTAGTGATGTCTACCCAAATGTCTACACTGCACTCAAGATCTACAACTGTACTCCAGCAACAAACTGTTCTGCTGAAAGGTCATTTTCAGTTTTAAAACGAATCAAGAACTATCTACGGACAGCACAGAATCAAGAACGACTGGTCAGTCTTGGAGTGCTCGCCATAGAATCAGACATCACTGTCAGTCTGGATTTTGAGGTAGTGATAAATGCATTTGCAAATGCAAAAATCAGAAGAAAGTCATTTCTCTAAGTTCGGTAAGTTTCACAAAATGGTTAGTATCAAATTGCAGTGTTTCTATCATATACGTTTGACTGACCAAATTGGATGTTTCTGTGATATTTTTAACTGAGGTTATTAAACTGTAGTGATTATTTTCTATGTGTTTACCATATATCGTCTTCAGAATAATGTATAAATGTTTAACTTGCACCTTTGTTTCATATATTGTGTATTCAGTTAAGTTTAAATACTGTCTATAATACAGTTTAAAATTGAAGTAAGTAATTAAACAATTTATTGTCCATAGTCTGTAAACGAATAGCGACACTGAAGTTTAGCTCAGGGAATAAGGGGGCGTAAAATTAATGACTGCACAGGGGCGTTATACATCCAAAATACGGGCCTGTATATGACATTTGTGATTTATGTGGTGTAATCACAGATGTCATTTGCGTTTACAATTACATAAATTTAGACACTGTGTATCTGAAAGTGTGGTTCTGTTATAATAGTTTCTCTCTATTTTAGTTCTTTTTTAAAATGTAAATTGTTTAAAATGGCAACAGCTAGCCTGGCTAACTTTGCACACATTAACACAGTTTAGAAGTCAGTACAAAATAATAATAAAAATACTTTTTTTCTATATACAGCCATCTTAAGGAGATTGTAATCACTAACCAAACAATACTCGAAGTGAAATGTTTACTGACATCAAAAAACAACAGCAGCAATGTGATTTTTTTTAGCGTTTGAACTGAATAACGTCAGAAGGGAAAAACAAGCAACTTTTGACTTGATGAATAATGCTGAACATGCTCACAGGCAATAACTTTTTCCTCATAGAAAACAAAGCTCAGGAAAAGTAGATTAATTTAGATGATTAAGAAGGAAGTATGTAGTGCACTGTATATCAGTTTTATGATTGTGAGGAATATTTGACTTATGAATTAAAGTTTATTGAGATAAAAAACACATTTAAAGTTTAAAAACATGTAATAGCTGATGGTTTTTTAATCGAGGAAAACAACACTGTTGCAGCAAGAGTGGGCTAACCAGAAGCATAAAAAATATGTATGGCAGCATTCTATGAAAAATGTGGTTTTTGTCTTACAGCTGGCAAAGGGGTTTAGCTTGATGTCATGCTGATTCAGCACAAAACAATTTTTTGTTTTGAAGCAGCACAGTCTTCTAAAAATCACTTTGACTATCATATAGAAATGAACAATGAAGTTTTTATAGTATGGTGTGGAGACATGAAACGGATTAGAGGAATCCTGTGTCACTGTTCTAGACAATGGAAGCCGTTACTTTAAGCTTAAGAAAAAAATAACTACTACCATAACAAAGAAAACAGATGTAGAATGTGAACGTTTATCTCAAAAATCACACGGCCATAAATCTACCGAATATTGTAATGCGACATAATGACCATAACCCAATAAGTGTTATAACATCGCCAAAATCACATCATATTTGATGACTATAAGTATGTATAAAAAATGCTAAAAAATAATATATTTTAATAAATAAATAATGAAGAGAATAAAAATATAAAATGTAATTAAGAAAGAAGGAGAAAGAGTTATAAACTAAAAGTGATTAATAAAGAAACTCAACGACTAGATGGACAGACAAACGACGTTGACCCAACCCCAGAGATTGGCCAGCTAAGAACCAATATGAAAGTAAACAAGATGAGAAGTGAAGGAGAAGAAAAACGAGAACAAAGAGGGAACAAACCAACGATGAAGAAAATAAAATGAAACACGTCAAGAAAACACAGACAAGGCATAGAGAATAGAGAAGGGAGAAATAAGGTAATCAAATATAATAAAGAAAAGAAAACCGGTAAAGAACCAATATAAATAATAAATGTTAATATTGATTGAGCGACAATTGTAATTAGTCATTAATAAAAAACGATAGCTAAAAATACACTAGCCAAAGAATTAGAAGTACATGTAAGTTGTTAATAGAGAAAGACATGATATTAATAAGTATATATAATATGTGTAGAGAAAGAGAAAGATATTGAAATAGTGAGAAGTAAACGGAAGTTAACATAGTGAAAGTGAAATGATAGAAAAAGAAACACTAAGTAAATTATAATAAACACAAAATAATTTAAAAGTGCAAGTGATAAATAAATAAAAAGATTATCAATGATAGTAATAGGGAAAATAGGGAAGGCTAAGATAAACACTTAGTAAAAGTAACAAACACTTAAGGTTTGATAGTGGGCAATAACATTTAAGGAAGTTGTTAAGAATAATATTTAAAATAAACCACTGAGTCAGTAATAATGAACACTGAAGAGTGATATTAACTGTAGTGATTATAAAAGAATATTATTGTAGAGCTTAAAAGTGTATTGTAGAATTTAAAGGCGAGAAACACAGGACAATAATAAGAAAGTGTTGACATGGAAAAGAAAGCAAAGAGTTTTTATAAAATAAGTAGTTTAAAACCATAAGTAAACACCCATGTTATAAGGGAAGATTAATGAAACAAGTTCAATAGAGGTGAGGTTGTTTATCACCCGAACAATAAATCAAAGGTAACGAATTGTACACCAATATTAGATAATAAGTGTTAAAGAATTGTCTAAACAAACTTATGAATAGGATATGGATTGGTTAATTATCCCAAACATAGACCTAAATGTTATATGTTATATGATGAAAAAATAGTAATTAATAGCCATATTGTTGACATTGGCAGAGTAAATAAATAAGAAAAGAAAGCAATGTTTGAGTTAGAAAAGAGAAAACCAGTTAGTAAATAATTAGCAATAAATAATGGATAAAACAGTAGTAACACACAAAAATCACACAAAGACTGAACCAAAACACATCCATAGATAATAAACATAATTATAAGAACAAAATAAAGCTCTAGGACAAAATGAGATATAATGTATATGAAATAATCAAAAATCAGTTGGCTACTTAGACTTGAGACAGGCCTAACAGTCAAACACCAACAAATACTAATTGTATGAAAATAGCCAAGCAATTAACAAATCCAAGGTTACTAATTAACCAAGGATAAATGGTAAATTTTATTAAAAACAAAATATTAAAATAAGGAGTTATATAAACAGAGAAATGTAATTAGTAAATATTAAATTAATTGTAAACTTAGAAAACATGAAATAACCCAATATTGTGGGATACCAAAATAATCTTTGTAAGAAAATACAAATGACAGTGCTAATAATTAATACTTAAGAAGGAAGATAAGGGAAGGAAGAAAGTCAGAAGATATATGAAGATTTGAAAAGAATTCAAATTTTGATAACAATGGATTTATATCAAGCTAGTCCAATCAGAATTCTTTGGTAACCATAGAAACGGGACTGGTAGCGAAAATTACCATTGAATATCGTTACTAAAAAAGTGACGCTCATGGAAAACAGAAGCCAAAGTTTTGAACAACCAATTTTCTTATTTAAAATGTTGTAAAAGTTAAACAAATTGTCAAAATTGAACGAGAAGGAGGCTGACTATCACTGAACTCAATTAACTGATGGAGAAGACTTTTTAATTCAAGACGAAGTAAATAAATTAATCCAAGTACTTTGAAAAAAGATGCCAGAAGCCCGAATAATTGAAAACTGAATTCTATTGCGGCTACAGTCCTTTGTTCCAGACCAACGGATTAATGACATGCTATGAAGCTGTTAAGTATCCTATAAATTATCTAAACTTCCGAAATAACGCACTTTGAATATTTCTCACTATATTCTGAAATATCACTGAACCAATTTTATTCTCTTTCAAAGATTAAATAAAAATATTAAGACACTAAAAATTTGTCAAATTATAAAGTTAACCTAGTATTAATTTACGAACCTTTAAAACACTTTTACTACACTCCAACAAACCACTTATAACTACACGTTATAAGATTTAAGTAAAAACATTGTAAGGTTGTGTATTTTTTATTATTGTCATTGCATCTAAGCCTTTCATCGTGATTAACTTAAGAATTTTACCTTATATAATCCACTAGGCGATCTCAGTTTTTCAAATACAACATGTTTCAGGGACTAAATCCCCATCCTCAGGTACAGTAAAATGCTATTCCCCTAATACATAGGGGTCGTCGAAAAGATGAAAACGTTCATACACATAAACACCACACGCACAAATCTCACTGAATAAATTAACATATATACATAAACACATGAAAACGTTATGACTCGGTGCACCGGTCAACCTCTGATCATCAACTAACATGTATACGCGCTTCACTGCTTATCTTCAACGCGGTATCATATAATTTATTGGATTTAAACATCAGCTGATCGTTGAGTAACTGTTCCTCATTTATTTTGGAAGCCCTGTATATTTTAAACTCTTCTACGGCGTTCAGGAGATGACCTTTATTACATATGTGTATCGGCTCCATATTTTCTTTGAATCCGGTGTAACTATGGTTTTCGTTTATGAGGTGGAGTGCGTAATTTGATGAGGTGGTTTGGGGATTCTTTTTTGGTAGGTGTTCTTTAAACCTCTCGATAAATTTTCTCCCTGTCTCTCCGATATAGAACTTATCGCACTCACTGCACTGGATTCTATACACTCCTGAACATTCCTCCGATGTTACTGGAGCACGTGGCTTAAGTATATTTTTTAGATTATTTATGGTCTTGAACGAAACATTTATACATAATTTTTTAAATTCATTTTTTATTACATTGGGGAGTAAGTTTGTATATAATGCTGAGACGTATTGTGTTTTATTTTTAGCCTTATTATTGTCACCATTATTTTCCGTAATTTTTTACGTATTATTTTATCCACAATTTCTATTTTATACCCATTTCTCAAAGCTATGTGTTTTATGACGTTAGATTCGTCCTTATAATTTTCCGTGTTCATTGGTACGTTTAATAGTCTATATGCTAGCGCATTAAACGCCGCCATTTTTTGTGTGTACGGATGATTCGATTTAGCATTTATAACTATGTCTGTTGTGGTAGGCTTTTGGTATATTTTAAAACCGAGATGGTTGTTTCTTTTTAACACCGATACATCGAGGAAGTTCAAGCTATTATTAGTTTCCATTTCCATGGTAAATTTAATGTTACGGTTAATGTCGTTAATAAACTTAAAAAACATATCCACCTGTCTATGAGTGCCATTAAATATTATGAAGGCATAATAGCAATCTGGAGACTGCATAAAATGTATCTTTCATCGTGATCAAAAGAATCAATACGATTGAACAAAATTATTTATTGACTACTTTGGTAGAACGCCATACTGTATGTTTGTTATGTTCAAAATCGATTTGTTAAACCCAGAGAGAAATTGTCTCATAGATAAATAACCGGTGCAAAATTATATAAGAAATCAAATATAGCTTGTGTCAATGAAAACAGTAATAACCAATCGTTAATAAATCAATACTGTGTATATCAAATGTGTTTTATTTTCAGTAGGAAGGTGTATTCTTAATATTATAAATTATAGCGGACGTCTATGAAGTGGTGACTAGCGCTCAAGCAGCGAATACAGTAAACTGCTGGCTTGATCATACAAATCGATAAGCGGCGGGACAAATTGAATTCTCCACACCGCCTGAGCGGAACCGCTGATAATAATACATTTTTAATTGTTTTAAATAAACAATTTGGCGCCACCCGGGAATCATACACTCCTAGTAAACCTCAGGTCAGGACTACGATACCTGGTTATCCGTACGTTCGCGACGGACTCAAGCATCGTAAGTTACGTTACCGAGCGAGGACGAATTGGTAAGACACACATACACAAGTTACACTCTGACACTTCTACATTTTACAGAATACGTACCCTTAACACGTCAGCTACACAAAGATGTACGTTATAAATTGGCGACCAACTGGTGGGACTAGAAGAAAGGAAGATACGAAATTCTAGTGGCGGTCACGAAAGGAGATCAAGATGCATACTAGAGGAGTGACAAAAAAGTTGGCGAAGGACAAAGAGATGGAAGAAAATAGAGGGGAAGAAGAGGAAGGAACATCGATCGAAGAAGTGGAGACAACAATAACCACAACAGAACCAACCAAAGATAAAGAAATGGAACTACAGGCGGGTGACCAGGGAGAAGTTAGAGGAGACTCGAACATACTAAAATTAATGCATGTATGGAAATGATGAATAGTATGAACAATAAATTCGACAAGAATGAGGAGAGTTTGAAGGAGATGAACAATAAATTTGACAGCATGAAGGAAGAAACCAATCACAGTCTAAAACAAATTAATGAAAAGTTTGACAAGAGTGAGGAGAGTTTGAAACAAATCAATGAAAAAATAATTAGTACCAACGAAAGTACTAAGGAAGAATTAAGACAAACAATTAACCAAAACAACGAAACATTACAACACCAATTGATGGAGCACTGGCTAGAAACCAAACAACAGATCACCGAAACAAATGAAAAATTAGAGGAGACGTTGGAGAGACTGGAGAAGACCAACGAAACTGTTTCAGAAGTCCGTGAGGAAGTACTCAATAAAATAAATAACCTCAAAGGAAAAAATAAAATGAGAATTGAGGAATGTCATGAAGAAACAGCCAGAAGATGTGAACAGGTGAACCAGGACATGCATCAAGTCCGGGAAGAAAACCAGAAGGAGATAGCAGCGGTACGAACAGACCTGGGAGAAAGAATGGAAGGAGTGTACAGCAATTTAAATAAAATAGACAGCAAGGTAGACAAAAACAAACAAAGGATTGACGAGATGCACAGACTAGAAGAATCATTATGGGAAGAAGTGGACACCTGGCGTGACTGGCCATGTAACAGTAACCATATCATTAACACTGACAATAGGGATACGATCAACTTCCGTAATTATAAAAGGAACCCTATTGAATTCCTGAAGATGGGGGAAGAGTTGATAATAAAAAATCGAGAGACCCGATGGACAACGGTGAGAGGAATGCTGGACGAAATGTTCAAAGAAACATACGACAACTGGTGGACCGCCACAAGACCAGACATCCAGAGCATTCAAGAATTTAAGACCCAATTCAAGGCGAAATACTGGTCTGAATCGACCCAGAACATGGTCCACAACAACCTAAGCAACGGGAGGTATGAGAGTCAAAATGGACAATCTCTCACATCCTACTTCCTGGGAAAGATCTGCATGGCAAGAAATTTGGAACCACGCACCCCGGAAGAGTGTCTTGTGATACAATTGTCTTACCATTACGTCGACGCCATACAGAAAGCCCGGATGTACAGTCAGGTAAAAACCATTCAAGAAATGGCTAGTTTGTTAGAGAGCCATGAGCACGAGTGGCAATACAGGAAAAATAGGGTCTCGAGCTTCAGAAGTAGTAGAGTAAACGAAGGACCACCATCACCAAACCAACAGGGTGATAACAAGCCACCACAAAATGTAACAGTACATTTTGACCCCATTACATAATTATGGGTTATAAGGGTTATTTTCAATGTTTTATTGTGTAACTATGAACATACAGAGTGGTTAGGTCCATTGTCCCAATATAAAGAGAGATCCAAGCAGAATCAGGCAGTGTATCATACCAAGGTCACCGTTGGAACGTGCGGGAGTCGGAAACAGCCATGGCGGAGATGGTGATGAAGTCTGTTACATATAGATTGTGATTGGACAATAAAGTTATTCCGTCATAGAAAAAACAATGACGCACTGAAAACAATGCGTACGACTAGGGCGTTGTTCTGCAGAACAGAGCTTAATGACGTCAAAGTCACGCACACAAGCATAAAATTGTACATTAATCGGTCTCAGTTCATCACCGTCCACTAGAGAGGCCACAGCGATGTATCGCTGGTGGAATCAATTTTCATCAAAAGTTGTGAACAACAATTAGAATCTTGTAAAATGTGATATCAAACATGTAGTAGAGAACAGTAAACCAAAGTACATATTATAACACCTTTAATGTAGAGTCAGTGCAGAAAATCTAACTTGTAATGAATTCAACACCGATCATACTCCTGGGATACATCTGAGGCCAGCGAGGGAGCGACGATCCGCTTACCACAGAGAAGTCACAATTTATCTCTCTTTATATTTATTCATGAGCTCAATAAATGAAATAATAAATTGTATAAAATGTAATTACAGTAACGTGTGAGTGAGCGTGTGATTGCACTAGGGCGTGGCCATGCCTATATACGTATAGGGCATTGGTTTGTGTTGATATACGATACTTTAACTGCAGTATAAAATAAAAAGGAATCTAACTAATTTTAATGATGAGGCTTCTCAGTACTGATTTAATTAAATTAATAAAAGAAAACAATGAAGAAAGATAGCCGCCATTTTGTTTTGAGTTAATACTGGCAGCCATTTTGGGTTAGGCCTTTATGTATGTTTTACGACTGTATATTTTATTATGTGGAAAATTAAAACGAGTAGTTACAGTAGCTAAAGAATTTGTGTTTTCATTGTGTCACTTTTTCTGTTTAAACAAATCTCGCTGTTACGAATCCTGGCACCCCTTAGGTAAAAAAGTGTTTAAAACGGAGAAGCACATGTTCACCGGCAAGGATCCCGGTAAGTACACATGTGTACCATGTTTTGACCAACATTATACATATATAAGTACCATAGTTTATGTATATAAAAAGAAAATTAGATGGTAGTTAACAGATGCCGCCCTCACTGGGACGTAAGTATCTGTTAGTTAACAGATGGCGCCCTTACTGAGGACGATATAAATATTAATTTATATAAACAGCCAGATTTGAAAACAGAGAAGGTGGTGCAAAACAGAACATAACCAAAAAACACAAAAGGTTATGTTGACGAAACAAAACAACCAATAATTATATAATAAAAATACAGAGAGTAATAGAAACAGCTAAATTATGGCAGAACACAATAATGGTATGTTAGGTGTAAACGACACACACACAGAGTCTGTTTTATTAGACAGAATAAGCGCGAATTCGACGCCTAAGGCAGTCGAAAATAAAATATCATTAGAAGACCTGTTCGCATTGATTAAAACACAAAATAGTGTGTTAAAAGAGATTGACGAGAAGTTTGATAGCCTCGAAAATGAATTGAAAAAACAAAATAATGTGCAAGATGTAAAATTGAACCAATTAGAAGAGAGATTAGAAAAATTTAAAAACGAAATACAGAAACAAAATTGTAACATGGACAAGGTAGACAAATCAGATAGAAATAAAGACAAGGTAAGTAGTGGTGAGAATTATAATAGAATTACAAATATGGTGTTAGAAAATAATTGTGTGAGTATTGAGAGTGGTGATAAAAGTATAATGGGAGTAGAATTTGATAATGAAGTGATAAAAAGTGTTGATGAGTTAGAGAGAAAGTATAGAGAGAATTTACAGATAAAGGGGTTGCAGGGGGTAAAATTGTCCCTTAATGTTGTAGTAGGGGGTGAAGTAAAGACTTCACGTGTGTTTAGGAAGGACGAGAGTGCCTTCAATGCGTATTTGGAAGACAAAAGGTCTACAAATAAAGTGGTCCCTGGGTTTTTTTGTGCACTTCACAGGTGGTGCAGTGATAAAGTAGTAGAGTCCCCTGCATATATGGAGAGAGAGTGTGTAGCTTGGTATGATGGTGAGAAATGTTTTGAGAGAAAGAGAAAGAGAGAAATTGAGATATATAAAGTAAAGAAAAATTATGAAGAGTTTAGGAAAAGGTTAGGTGTAGAGATGATATATAATAAAAATAATAAGTACTTACCTTGTAATGAAGCGGATATAGCAGTAGTAGGAGGTGATAATGAAAATAATGACTTTATAACATACCTAGTGGTGACGAATTATACTGGAGGTGACAGGACAATGACCAATCATGACAAATTAAATGAGTTTGTGGAAAATAATGAAAATTTGAATGGTATATGCATTTATGATGTTAATATAAGAGATTCAATAATAAGCAATGTATATAGATATAAGATAAGACTATTGTTCGACGATATGGGGTAATTGTTTATTGTGTTATGAACATTTAATTGTGTGGACAGTGTTTTTAAAAATGGACTGACTAGGACTGATTATGGTGAATGATTTAATGATTATGTGAATTGTATATTTTGTGTATTGATGTCTATGTATTTGTGTATTTTTACTGTTGTGTATTTTATGTAATTTTTATGTAAACATGTATTGTACGATTTTAAATAATTGGAGGAAGTTAATAATGATTTTAAAGGATATTATGAGAATTCAGATTCTAATGGTTAGTAGATGATTATGTATTTGGATATGAAAGGTGTTGTTAGCAGATAAGTGATGAATTTCTAATGGTATATTAATGTTGAAATGTTATAAAGAGTTTGGGGATAGTGATAAATCAGGGCATTGGAGTTAGTTAGATAGAGTTATTGGGAGTTAGGAAAAATAAAGTGTGGAGATGCTGATAAAATATAAAGAGGTGTTAGATATTTTAGGGACACAGTGGTTAGTAATTATATGTAGAGTTGAGTGATGTGAGTGGTAATTATATTTGTTGTTGATGGTGATATTTTGTAATAAGGGTATTGGTGTAGGAGTCCAACGAGAGATGTTGAGACAGGAGGGATCGTTGTGTGCCGGAAAGGGTTATCTGAAAGGGTCAGAAACCGATAAGGGAATGAGCATAGTGAGGGAATACACACATACTAGTACAAAAAAGGCGCGGTGCCAGAGGTTTTAAATGGGATTTGAAGGGGGTTATTAAGAGATATTGGTGTCAAAATGTATATTAATGGTTAGAAGCGGTTGTTAGTAGAGAAAAGGGGGTAGTAAGGTTAGATTGACAATGCCAAAATAAGACAGAGAAAATAATGAATAATAGAGAGTCACCCAAACGAGTAAGGATAGAAGGGTTAGAAAAGGAAAATTCATAGCAGGAAGGTAATTGTAACTGAAAGGTAAGGATAAATTTGAAATTGTTGTATAGAATCTAATGAATGTCAAATAATTGAAAGTTAATTGAGAATTGATGTTATAAAGTTTTGGTACAAGTCATGTAAACTGTTTAATGTAAGCTAAATGTAACAATGTTAATATGTAATGTACAATGTTTTATGATGTTTTATTATGTTGGGGGGCAATAGAGTGTGTGGTTAGGAGGTCACTACAGGGGTAATGACGGTAACCAGTGTTAAGATATAGTATATTCTGAAGTTGGAAGTTTGAAGTTAAAAATGAAGTTAAATGAAATAGTCTAGTAAGCTGCCATTTACAAAAATAGGTAAATGATTATAAGTTGAGCAACAAAGTTTAAAGTAAAGGTGTCTGCCATGATAGTTGTAAGTTGAATTTATAGAAATAAGTAGGTGAAGGTATTTTGGGGTATACTAAAGAATTGTTGATATATTGTGTTATATGTAGTTACATATATATGTTGTTTATTTTCTTACAAGGAAGCAGTTGAATTTGGTGGTGGTAAAAATCGATGTATTTTAAGTCTTGTCGTGGATAAGTGAAACTTTTGAAAAAAAAAAAAACCCAATGCCCGAACACAAACCAATGTATCTAAAAGGGAACATATCAGTTATAGATATGGAAGTGTACTGGACCACTATTTTAATTTTTGTATGCAATGTTTCAGAGTTTTGTGGTGTTGTGACCGCAGTCCTGGGCTGGCTGGTGCGTCAGAACAGGAGTGTAGAGTGCCTCATGGCCTTATGGTGTAGGGATCTCTCCGGAGAAGTCCAGTAAGGTCAGAGGGTGCGACCAGCATCATAGGACCAAGGGTAAGTGATGATAAAATTTTATATAATAACAATACAGGGGGTTGTGGTGACATATCTAGACCGATCCTTTTAGGAAAGTGTGAATGAGTCAAGGAAATTTTTTGTGTTCCGACACAAAAATTTTCCTTGAGGGGGTTTGTAACAGTACATTTGACCCCATTACATAATTATGGGTTATAAGGGTTATTTTCAATGTTTTATTGTGTAACTATGAACATACAGAGTGGTTAGGTCCATTGTCCCAATATAAAGAGAGATCCAAGCAGAATCAGGCAGTGTATCATACCAAGGTCACCGTTGGAACGTGCGGGAGTCGGAAACAGCCATGGCGGAGATGGTGATGAAGTCTGTTACATATAGATTGTGATTGGACAATAAAGTTATTCCGTCATAGAAAAAACAATGACGCACTGAAAACAATGCGTACGACTAGGGCGTTGTTCTGCAGAACAGAGCTTAATGACGTCAAAGTCACGCACACAAGCATAAAATTGTACATTAATCGGTCTCAGTTCATCACCGTCCACTAGAGAGGCCACAGCGATGTATCGCTGGTGGAATCAATTTTCATCAAAAGTTGTGAACAACAATTAGAATCTTGTAAAATGTGATATCAAACATGTAGTAGAGAACAGTAAACCAAAGTACATATTATAACACCTTTAATGTAGAGTCAGTGCAGAAAATCTAACTTGTAATGAATTCAACACCGATCATACTCCTGGGATACATCTGAGGCCAGCGAGGGAGCGACGATCCGCTTACCACAGAGAAGTCACAATTTATCTCTCTTTATATTTATTCATGAGCTCAATAAATGAAATAATAAATTGTATAAAATGTAATTACAGTAACGTGTGAGTGAGCGTGTGATTGCACTAGGGCGTGGCCATGCCTATATACGTATAGGGCATTGGTTTGTGTTGATATACGATACTTTAACTGCAGTATAAAATAAAAAGGAATCTAACTAATTTTAATGATGAGGCTTCTCAGTACTGATTTAATTAAATTAATAAAAGAAAACAATGAAGAAAGATAGCCGCCATTTTGTTTTGAGTTAATACTGGCAGCCATTTTGGGTTAGGCCTTTATGTATGTTTTACGACTGTATATTTTATTATGTGGAAAATTAAAACGAGTAGTTACAGTAGCTAAAGAATTTGTGTTTTCATTGTGTCACTTTTTCTGTTTAAACAAATCTCGCTGTTACGAATCCTGGCACCCCTTAGGTAAAAAAGTGTTTAAAACGGAGAAGCACATGTTCACCGGCAAGGATCCCGGTAAGTACACATGTGTACCATGTTTTGACCAACATTATACATATATAAGTACCATAGTTTATGTATATAAAAAGAAAATTAGATGGTAGTTAACAGATGCCGCCCTCACTGGGACGTAAGTATCTGTTAGTTAACAGATGGCGCCCTTACTGAGGACGATATAAATATTAATTTATATAAACAGCCAGATTTGAAAACAGAGAAGGTGGTGCAAAACAGAACATAACCAAAAAACACAAAAGGTTATGTTGACGAAACAAAACAACCAATAATTATATAATAAAAATACAGAGAGTAATAGAAACAGCTAAATTATGGCAGAACACAATAATGGTATGTTAGGTGTAAACGACACACACACAGAGTCTGTTTTATTAGACAGAATAAGCGCGAATTCGACGCCTAAGGCAGTCGAAAATAAAATATCATTAGAAGACCTGTTCGCATTGATTAAAACACAAAATAGTGTGTTAAAAGAGATTGACGAGAAGTTTGATAGCCTCGAAAATGAATTGAAAAAACAAAATAATGTGCAAGATGTAAAATTGAACCAATTAGAAGAGAGATTAGAAAAATTTAAAAACGAAATACAGAAACAAAATTGTAACATGGACAAGGTAGACAAATCAGATAGAAATAAAGACAAGGTAAGTAGTGGTGAGAATTATAATAGAATTACAAATATGGTGTTAGAAAATAATTGTGTGAGTATTGAGAGTGGTGATAAAAGTATAATGGGAGTAGAATTTGATAATGAAGTGATAAAAAGTGTTGATGAGTTAGAGAGAAAGTATAGAGAGAATTTACAGATAAAGGGGTTGCAGGGGGTAAAATTGTCCCTTAATGTTGTAGTAGGGGGTGAAGTAAAGACTTCACGTGTGTTTAGGAAGGACGAGAGTGCCTTCAATGCGTATTTGGAAGACAAAAGGTCTACAAATAAAGTGGTCCCTGGGTTTTTTTGTGCACTTCACAGGTGGTGCAGTGATAAAGTAGTAGAGTCCCCTGCATATATGGAGAGAGAGTGTGTAGCTTGGTATGATGGTGAGAAATGTTTTGAGAGAAAGAGAAAGAGAGAAATTGAGATATATAAAGTAAAGAAAAATTATGAAGAGTTTAGGAAAAGGTTAGGTGTAGAGATGATATATAATAAAAATAATAAGTACTTACCTTGTAATGAAGCGGATATAGCAGTAGTAGGAGGTGATAATGAAAATAATGACTTTATAACATACCTAGTGGTGACGAATTATACTGGAGGTGACAGGACAATGACCAATCATGACAAATTAAATGAGTTTGTGGAAAATAATGAAAATTTGAATGGTATATGCATTTATGATGTTAATATAAGAGATTCAATAATAAGCAATGTATATAGATATAAGATAAGACTATTGTTCGACGATATGGGGTAATTGTTTATTGTGTTATGAACATTTAATTGTGTGGACAGTGTTTTTAAAAATGGACTGACTAGGACTGATTATGGTGAATGATTTAATGATTATGTGAATTGTATATTTTGTGTATTGATGTCTATGTATTTGTGTATTTTTACTGTTGTGTATTTTATGTAATTTTTATGTAAACATGTATTGTACGATTTTAAATAATTGGAGGAAGTTAATAATGATTTTAAAGGATATTATGAGAATTCAGATTCTAATGGTTAGTAGATGATTATGTATTTGGATATGAAAGGTGTTGTTAGCAGATAAGTGATGAATTTCTAATGGTATATTAATGTTGAAATGTTATAAAGAGTTTGGGGATAGTGATAAATCAGGGCATTGGAGTTAGTTAGATAGAGTTATTGGGAGTTAGGAAAAATAAAGTGTGGAGATGCTGATAAAATATAAAGAGGTGTTAGATATTTTAGGGACACAGTGGTTAGTAATTATATGTAGAGTTGAGTGATGTGAGTGGTAATTATATTTGTTGTTGATGGTGATATTTTGTAATAAGGGTATTGGTGTAGGAGTCCAACGAGAGATGTTGAGACAGGAGGGATCGTTGTGTGCCGGAAAGGGTTATCTGAAAGGGTCAGAAACCGATAAGGGAATGAGCATAGTGAGGGAATACACACATACTAGTACAAAAAAGGCGCGGTGCCAGAGGTTTTAAATGGGATTTGAAGGGGGTTATTAAGAGATATTGGTGTCAAAATGTATATTAATGGTTAGAAGCGGTTGTTAGTACAGAAAAGGGGGTAGTAAGGTTAGATTGACAATGCCAAAATAAGACAGAGAAAATAATGAATAATAGAGAGTCACCCAAACGAGTAAGGATAGAAGGGTTAGAAAAGGAAAATTCATAGCAGGAAGGTAATTGTAACTGAAAGGTAAGGATAAATTTGAAATTGTTGTATAGAATCTAATGAATGTCAAATAATTGAAAGTTAATTGAGAATTGATGTTATAAAGTTTTGGTACAAGTCATGTAAACTGTTTAATGTAAGCTAAATGTAACAATGTTAATATGTAATGTACAATGTTTTATGATGTTTTATTATGTTGGGGGGCAATAGAGTGTGTGGTTAGGAGGTCACTACAGGGGTAATGACGGTAACCAGTGTTAAGATATAGTATATTCTGAAGTTGGAAGTTTGAAGTTAAAAATGAAGTTAAATGAAATAGTCTAGTAAGCTGCCATTTACAAAAATAGGTAAATGATTATAAGTTGAGCAACAAAGTTTAAAGTAAAGGTGTCTGCCATGATAGTTGTAAGTTGAATTTATAGAAATAAGTAGGTGAAGGTATTTTGGGGTATACTAAAGAATTGTTGATATATTGTGTTATATGTAGTTACATATATATGTTGTTTATTTTCTTACAAGGAAGCAGTTGAATTTGGTGGTGGTAAAAATCGATGTATTTTAAGTCTTGTCGTGGATAAGTGAAACTTTTGAAAAAAAAAAAAAACCCAATGCCCGAACACAAACCAATGTATCTAAAAGGGAACATATCAGTTATAGATATGGAAGTGTACTGGACCACTATTTTAATTTTTGTATGCAATGTTTCAGAGTTTTGTGGTGTTGTGACCGCAGTCCTGGGCTGGCTGGTGCGTCAGAACAGGAGTGTAGAGTGCCTCATGGCCTTATGGTGTAGGGATCTCTCCGGAGAAGTCCAGTAAGGTCAGAGGGTGCGACCAGCATCATAGGACCAAGGGTAAGTGATGATAAAATTTTATATAATAACAATACAGGGGGTTGTGGTGACATATCTAGACCGATCCTTTTAGGAAAGTGTGAATGAGTCAAGGAAATTTTTTGTGTTCCGACACAAAAATTTTCCTTGAGGGGGTTTGTAACAGTACATTTGACCCCATTACATAATTATGGGTTATAAGGGTTATTTTCAATGTTTTATTGTGTAACTATGAACATACAGAGTGGTTAGGTCCATTGTCCCAATATAAAGAGAGATCCAAGCAGAATCAGGCAGTGTATCATACCAAGGTCACCGTTGGAACGTGCGGGAGTCGGAAACAGCCATGGCGGAGATGGTGATGAAGTCTGTTACATATAGATTGTGATTGGACAATAAAGTTATTCCGTCATAGAAAAAACAATGACGCACTGAAAACAATGCGTACGACTAGGGCGTTGTTCTGCAGAACAGAGCTTAATGACGTCAAAGTCACGCACACAAGCATAAAATTGTACATTAATCGGTCTCAGTTCATCACCGTCCACTAGAGAGGCCACAGCGATGTATCGCTGGTGGAATCAATTTTCATCAAAAGTTGTGAACAACAATTAGAATCTTGTAAAATGTGATATCAAACATGTAGTAGAGAACAGTAAACCAAAGTACATATTATAACACCTTTAATGTAGAGTCAGTGCAGAAAATCTAACTTGTAATGAATTCAACACCGATCATACTCCTGGGATACATCTGAGGCCAGCGAGGGAGCGACGATCCGCTTACCACAGAGAAGTCACAATTTATCTCTCTTTATATTTATTCATGAGCTCAATAAATGAAATAATAAATTGTATAAAATGTAATTACAGTAACGTGTGAGTGAGCGTGTGATTGCACTAGGGCGTGGCCATGCCTATATACGTATAGGGCATTGGTTTGTGTTGATATACGATACTTTAACTGCAGTATAAAATAAAAAGGAATCTAACTAATTTTAATGATGAGGCTTCTCAGTACTGATTTAATTAAATTAATAAAAGAAAACAATGAAGAAAGATAGCCGCCATTTTGTTTTGAGTTAATACTGGCAGCCATTTTGGGTTAGGCCTTTATGTATGTTTTACGACTGTATATTTTATTATGTGGAAAATTAAAACGAGTAGTTACAGTAGCTAAAGAATTTGTGTTTTCATTGTGTCACTTTTTCTGTTTAAACAAATCTCGCTGTTACGAATCCTGGCACCCCTTAGGTAAAAAAGTGTTTAAAACGGAGAAGCACATGTTCACCGGCAAGGATCCCGGTAAGTACACATGTGTACCATGTTTTGACCAACATTATACATATATAAGTACCATAGTTTATGTATATAAAAAGAAAATTAGATGGTAGTTAACAGATGCCGCCCTCACTGGGACGTAAGTATCTGTTATTTAACAAAAACAACCCTAATAATTATCAAGGGAACCAACGGGGCAATAATACACCCAGAAACTTCAACCGAAATGGAAACAATAATAACAATTTCAGAAACAACTACAGGGGTAACTACCCACAGAATGGTCCTAATAACTATTATCGCCCTGGAAATGGTCATAATAACAACAACCAAGGGTACCGACCACAGGTAAATTACGTAAGAGGACAAACACAACGGAGTCCAGGAAGAAACTATTCCCAAGCTAATTACCGACGAGCGTACTTTAACCAGGTACCCGACACAAGAAGCCACACTTTCGAGGAAAATACCAGGAACGACGTAGATAACATGAATAATCGACAGGAGCCAGTCACTAACCAACCGTTAAACACTAATGAAGTTAGGGACAAGAGGCCAGCCCTCATTTAAACGCCTAAGGTCAGTGAAAACTGTGAACAGCCCATCACTGGACCAATCTCTTGGGGAATGTAAGACGACGGAAAATATAATCACTATAATACATACAAATTATCTAAAAAATATAAGAGACGAATTGATTGAAGAAAGTAATCAACCAATGCCTAGCCGAAACAGTGAGATAGTGTACGTAAGTGCCCAAATAAATGGAATCATGTCAACATTAATGATCGATACTGGATCTAATATATCTTTGATTGACCAAGTAGAGTTAAGCAGACTACAGCAGGAAAGTAGTATACCTATACCAACTCTACCAATAAACAATGTGACCATCATCGGTGCTACAGGCAGACAAAACAAAACTGTCCGGAAACAAGTGTCCCTGGAACTTAATAGTAAAGGCCTAACATTCACTATGTCTTTTCTTGTTGCCAGTGGCCTGCCATTCTCCATACTTGTTGGATGTAATGTACTCCGACAATACTCTGCCATAATTGATCTGCGGCAAGGAGAAGTATCACTAAACACTGAACATGGAATATGGACAACAAATATAGTGAAGGGTAGTAACTTACCTTCAATAACCAACTGTTGCACCATGTTACAAAACAATTATTGCCAACAATCACATGGAAGGATAGTAAATGAATGGAAGGATGATGAACTATGGTCGAGCAAGCTGGAGGAGATCAGACAATTCCAACGAGAAGTACGAGATCAACAGATTAGTGTTCACCAGGCAGAGGATCTCATAAACATTTACAATAAATATCGACACATTTTTTCTGATGCCCCGGGCAAGGTAAAAGATTACCAATGTAAAATCATATTCAAAGAGCCCGCTGATTTTAAGAAAAAATCTTACCCTATCGCCTACTCGCAAAGGAATGCAGTGACGGCCGAGATCAACCAAATGATGGAAGACAATATAATAGAATTAAGCCAATCACCATATGCCAGTCCAATAGTGGCGATACCGAAAAAGGACGGAAAAGTAAGGATATGCCTCGATGCAAGAGAGATCAATAAAATGATCGTAAATGATAGAACATCCCCAGGCGAAATTGAAGAGATTCTAAAGAAGTTCCATGGTACTAAATACATCAGCGCATGGGATACAGTACGTGGATACTGGCAGGTGGAGCTACATCCGAACAGTAAAAAATACTTAGCTTTTCTGTTCGATGGGAGGAACTACCAATTCAAAAGACTGCCATTTGGACTGATCAATTCGGTTGCAGTATTCGTTAAGTGTATGGATCAGATATTGGGACAAGAGGTATTTAATTTTACTACTGTATATGTAGATGACTTACTGATAACCTCATCAAATTGGCAAGAACACTGTGATAGAGTGGAAACAGTATTGAAAAAATTATCAGATAACCACATTACCCTTAAGCTGGATAAGTCCAAGTTCATAGCCAGCAAGGTACAATTTCCAGGGTTTAATCTGACAGAAGATGGCATCTCCCCTTCATCAGAGAAAGCTGAAGCGATACAACGATTCCCCACACCTAAAAACAAAAAACAACTACAGTCTTTCCTTGGAATCTGCAATTATTATCGGAAATTCCAGGACAATTATTCCAAGTTGACAGCACAATTTAAAAAACAATTATCCACTAAAGATAAATGGACATGGGGAGCCGAACAAGACGAAGTGTTTAAACAAATAAAAGAGAAATTTTTAAACACCGTTATTTTACAACATCCAGACTTCAAAAAGCCATTTTTCATGAACTGTGATGCGAGCGACGTGAGTGTCTGTGCTGTATTATATCAAGAAGATGATAAGGGGCAACATATGGTCATAAGCTTTGCAAGTAGAACCTTAAATGTATGTGAAAGGAACTACCACGTCACGGAGAAAGAATTACTTAGTGTTGTGTTCGCCTGCAACAAATTCAGGACGTACATTTTAGGATACAACATAACCATGAGAAGTGACCATAGATCCATATCTTGCCTTAAGCAATGCAAGCTCAGTCATGGAAGACTAACCCGATGGATTTTATTACTCCAAGAATACCATATTAACTGGGAATACATACCAGGGAAGAAAAACACAGCGGCTGATATATTATTCCGTATCAACATCCAGCAACAAACATTCGAGGGAGAGAAGGAACAGCTAGTCAAGGTATATAACATAATCAAGGATAGAACAGATCTGGAAAAAATAACGCTGGAAATAAGCAAACATCAAAATGTGGACCCAAAAATAGTGAGTATCCGAGAGAGAATATTGGAAGAAGAAGAACCCATTGTACAGTATTATAAAGTACACAATAACTTATTATTCATTAAAAATAACCCTAACATTGGAGAATGGAAAAGCCTCCAGGTGGTCTAGTGGCTAACGCGGGCGATTGATGCGCTCATGGTCCCGGGTTCAATTCCCGGTGGAGGTTCCGTACGGCGTGCACTCAGCATCGTGAGGCAAACTGAGTAGGCGCTGAGATAACAGCGCCGCCTCCTGGCTGTGAATACCGCAACTAGTGGCTGGTGGCGCATAGTACTAGCCATACACCGTCACACTAACACAAAAAGCCGCGCAGTACGCCTTGGTCTTTAACGGACTGTTGAGCAGAGGATTTGGAGAATGGAAACTAGTAATTCCGTCTATTGTAGAAGAACAACTGATCTTGGACTACCACATTCGGTATGGCCATATGGGTGCCATGAAAGTAATAAAAGCACTAGAGGAACAAGTGTATATAAAGAATATTTATCGAAAGGTGAGCAAAACTATACAAAAATGCCATATCTGTCAAATGGTAAAGTGCAACAATTCTAAAAAAGAGGGTATGATGATGCCCATAATATCAAGTCAAAAATTAGAAAGAGTATTCCTTGATATTTGTGGTCCATTTCCTCGCCGTGGAGGAAGACACCGATTTAGATTCATTATAATCATATTCGATCACTTCACCAAATATACTAAATTGTACTCCATTAACCATGCTACTACCAAGAAAATTTTTGAAATCATATTAAACAACTTTATACCAGAAGTGGGGAAACCTATGGCCATCATAACCGATCATGGGACTCAGTTTAAAGGAACTCTATGGAAAAGCAAACTCTGGGAACATGGTATTAAAACCTACAAAACATCCGTTTATCACCCCAGCAGTAACCCAGCTGAGAGAGTACTTAGAGAAGTGGGTCGAATTCTAAGGACCTACTGCCATAATAAACAAAAGGAATGGCACAATTACCTAAGATCCACTAAAGAATTTATAAACCTGGCTTACCACAACTTCACTGAAGCCACACCATACTCAATGATGTTTGAGCGACCACCACCTAGAGAGATAAACGATCTGATTCAATTTCCAACAAACACCGAATACCAATTCAAAAAAAGAAAAGTTTATAACAGAATCGCAGAGAAGGTAGAGCAACAGAAGAATAAATACTCTAAGAACCATCAAAATACTATCAAATACCAGATAGGAGAAAGTGTGCTGATAAAAAACAGAGAATTACCCAGCTCAATAGAAGGCATTACAAGTTACTATTATTATACGTAGGACCGTACACTATCCAAGAGACAAGGGCAATAACACTTATGAAATCACTAACCCCATCACTAAGAAAATAAAGGGGGTATACAATCAGGCATCAATTAAAAAATATTATGACAGCCAAAACATGACTGAAAAGACGTAAAATTAAAAAACCAACCAAATTACTTGGAATAAAAAGAGATAACAACACAAATGAATAAGTTCGCTAACAAATAATAAAGAAAAGTATAAGATGAATTTCAAAATTCAAAAAAGTTATGTAAGGACAACTTACGCAAATATTTCGCTAATATTTTAGACCAATTATAAAATGGAGAAATAAAGTTAAAAAGAATCCATATAAAGTAAGGACCACAAACTTACTATAATATTTCAATAAAAAAATAATAATAAAGGAATGAAGTTACAGAAAATTCCTATAAAATAAGATTAAGTTACAATAATCTTTAGCCAACATATGAGGCATAAAAAGCAAAACATACTATAAAGGAATAAGCTACAAAAAATTCCTAACTAGTAAGAAGTACTAACTTACTATGATATTTAAAAAAAAAAAAAAATTATGAAAAAAAATTATCAATCAAAATGATCAACTTCCACAACTATTTAGAAAAATATGGGAAGTAAAATTAAACAAACCAATGATCAAAAAACGAAATAAATGAAATAAACATTCTAAGAGTTATAATATGAAATGAGATGAAACAAAGAGTAATTAAAAATGAATAAAAAATGTGAATAGTATCAATAAAAACCAACGCTTCAAGTATCATCAAATAGTATCACTAAAGAAAGATGAAAAAATATATGACTCGAACTGAGCAATAATGAAATACAAAAGTAAAAAATTCCCAACAAATATTATGATTATTATTATTATTATTATGAGTCACGAGATGACTGCATTGAAGATTCGTTAATTGAGATTGACTGTTGAATAAGTCCAGCAATCATTTAACTGAGCAGGGATGATGTTCCCCTGATCTCAGAAAAAGAGTAGTTTTGAACGACGGAGTTAGGTAAGCCAATAGAGCCCATCCGAATCGATTTCAGCTACAAAGTAGGGATAGTTAGGGAAAATAAGATTTATAGGGAATGATTTATAATAAAAAATCAATAAGCCAGTTCGTAATATGAGAAAATAATGAAGAAAAGACTCAGAAGAAAGGAAATAAAAGATACAGAATTAAACAAAAAAATGAATGAGAAGCAGGAGAATTTAAGAAGAAAATGATACAATACAATTGATAATTTCATCAAACTTAGAAACACGTTTTATAAAATGATCAATTTTGGTGGAAGGGCATTATATAACATCGCCAAATTCAGGTCAATTTTGATAACAATAAGTATGTATAAAAAATGCTAAATAATACTATATTTTAATAAATAAATAATGAAGAGAATAAAAATATAAAATGTAATTAAGAAAGAAGGAGAAAGAGTTATAAACTAAAAGTGATTAATAAAGAAACTCAACGACTAGACGGACAGACAAACGACATTGACCCAACCCCAGAGATTGGCCAGCTAAGAACCAATATGAAGTAAACAAGATGAGAAGTGAAGGAGAAGAAAAACGAGAACAAAGAGGGAACAAACCAACGATGAAGAAAATAAAATGAAACACGTCAAGAAAACACAGACAAGGCATAGAGAATAGAGAAGGGAGAAATAAGGTAATCAAATATAATAACGAAAAGAAAACCGGTAAAGAACCAATATAAATAATAAATGTTAATATTGATTGAGCGACAATTGTAATTAGTCATTAATAAAAAATGATAGCTAAAAATACACTAGCCAAAGAATTAGAAGTACATGTAAGTTGTTAATAGAGAAAGACATGATATTAATAAGTATATATAATATGTGTAGAGAAAGAGAAAGATATTGAAATAGTGAGAAGTAAACGGAAGTTAACATAGTGAAAGTGAAATGATAGAAAAAGAAACACTAAGTAAATTATAATAAACACAAAATAATTTAAAAGTGCAAGTGATAAATAAATAAAAAGATTGTCAATGATAGTAATAGGGAAAATAGGGAAGGCTAAGATAAACACTTAGTAAAAGTAACAAACACTTAAGGTTTGATAGTGGGCAATAACATTTAAGGAAGTTATTAAGAATAATATTTAAAATAAACCACTGAGTCAGTAATAATGAACACTGAAGAGTGATATTAACTGTAGTGATTATAAAAGAATATTATTGTAGAGCTTAAAAGTGTATTGTAGAATTTAAAGGCGAGAAACACAGGACAAAGTAATAAGAAAGTGTTGACATGGAAAAGAAAGCAAAGAGTTTTTATAAAATAAGTAGTTTAAAACCATAAGTAAACACCCATGTTATAAGGGAAGATTAATGAAACAAGTTCAATAGAGGTGAGGTTGTTTATCACCCGAACAATAAATCAAAGGTAATGAATTGTACACCAATATTAGATAATAAGTGTTAAAGAATTGTCTAAACAAACTTATGAATAGGATATGGATTGGGTAATTATCCCAAACATAGACCTAAATGTTATATGTTATATGATGAAAAAATAGTAATTAATAGCCATATTGTTGACATTGGCAGAGTAAATAAATAAGAAAAGAAAGCAATGTTTGAGTTAGAAAAGAGAAAACCAGTTAGTAAATAATTAGCAATAAATAATGGATAAAACAGTAGTAACACACAAAAATCACACAAAGACTGAACCAAAACACATCCATAGATAATAAACATAATTATAAGAACAAAATAAAGCTCTAGGACAAAATGAGATATAATGTATATGAAATAATCAAAAATCAGTAATGGCTACTTAGACTTGAGACAGGCCTAACGGTCAAACACCAACAAATACTAATTGTATGAAAATAGCCAAGCAATTAACAAATACAAGGTGACTAATTAACCAAGGATAAATGGTAAATTTTATTACAAACAAAATATTAAAATAAGGAGTTATATAAACAGAGAAATGTAATTAGTAAATATTAAATTAATTGTAAACTTAGAAAACATGAAATAACCCAATATTGTGGGATACCAAAATAATCTTTGTAAGAAAATACAAATGACAGTGTTAATAATTAATACTTAAGAAGTAAGATAAGGGAAGGAAGAAAGTCAGAAGATATATGAAGATTTGAAAAGAATTCAAATTTTGATAACAATGGATTTATATCAAGCTAGTCCAATCAGAATTCTTTGGTAACCATAGAAACGGGACTGGTAGCGAAAATTACCGTTGAATATCGTTACTAAAAAAGTGACGCTCATGGAAAACAGAAGCCAAAGTTTTGAACAACCAATTTTCTTATTTAAAATGTTGTAAAAGTTAAACAAATTGTCAAAATTGAATGAGAAGGAGGCTGACTATCACTGAACTCAATTAACTGATGGAGAAGACTTTTTAATTCAAGACGAAGTAAATAAATTAATCCAAGTACTTTGAAAAAAGATGCCAGAAGCCCGAATAATTGAAAACTGAATTCTATTGCGGCTACAGTCCTTTGTTCCAGACCAACAGATTAATCACATGCTACGAAGCTGTTAAGTATCCTATAAATTATCTAAACTTCCGAAATAACGCACTTTGAATATTTCTCACTATATTCTGAAATATCACTGAACCAATTTTATTCTCTTTCAAAGATTAAATAAAAATATTAAGACACTAAAATTTGTCAAATTATAAAGTTAACCTAGTATTAATTTACCAACCTTTAAAACACTTTTACTACACTCCAACAAACCACTTATAGCTACACGTTATAAGATTTAAGTAAAAACATTGTAAGGTTGTGATTTTTTTATTATTGTAATTGCATCTAAGCCTTTCATCGTGATCAAAAGAATCCATACGATTGAACGAAATTATTTATTGACTACTTTGGTAGAACGCCATACTGTATGTTTGTTACGTTCAAAATCGATTTGTTAAACCCAGAGAGAAATTGTCTCATAGATAAATAACCGGTGCAAAATTATATAAGAAATCAAATATAGCTTGTGTCAATGAAAACAGTAATAACCAATCGTTAATAAATCAATACTGTGTATATCAAATGTGTTTTATTTTCAGTAGGAAGGTGTATTCTTAATATTATAAATTATAGCGGACGTCTATGAAGTGGTGACTAGCGCTCAAGCAGCGAATACAGTAAACTGCTGGCTTGATCATATAAATCGATAAGCGGCGGGACAAATTGAATTCTCCACAGCGCCTGAGCGGAACCGCTGATAATAATACATTTTTAATTGTTTAAATAAACAATTTGGCGCCACCTGGGAATCATACACTCCTAGTGAACCTTAGGTCAGGACTATGATACCTGGTTATCCGTACGTTCGCGACGGACTCAAGCATCGTAAGTTACGTTACCGAGCGAGGACGAATTGGTAAGACACACATACACAAGTTACACTCTGACACTTCTACATTTTACAGAATACGTACCCTTAACACGTCAGCTACACAAAGATTTACGTTATAGTGTATAAACCCCCATATAATATGACATAACTAAACAGTACACCTAATCTTGCTAAACCAATGAGAAAGGTTAAAACCCAAAATAAGCAAAAAGAAGTACAATATAAGCTAATGTAGAACAAATATGTACTCTAAACCATTAAAAGTGACTGTTCATAGCAATAATAACTAATTGTAAACAGAAAATGTAATCACAACAAGAACTATAAGTGACTTGAGTGTAAAATGTAAATGTAAGATGTTGGTTACTAATTATACAGACAGGACTGTTAATAATAGTGGTAACTTATTGTGAATGAAATTTATAATCACAACTAAAGACAATGTGTGATCATATAATAATATTTAATGTGTGAAATATCTGCTATTTCAATATACCTGTGTATTACCAATTTGCCAAAAGACTTCAACCTATAAAGAACCAAAAGGTGATTTAGGTTGTTAATTTAATTTATTTTAATGTTAACTGAATAACCTTGATTGTATAAAATAGTTCCCTACTTTATTTTTAATGTTAACTGAAGGGAATAATACAATCATTTGTGTTGTTTAAATTAATGTGTTAAACCTTATTTAGGGTATTAAGAATTAGATTGTTTAATTGCTCAGGTGTCAATAATACTTAATAATAGGTCATAATAAATTGACCAAATATACTATTAGATATTGTAACATTAATAATCTATAATCAATATTTGTTTGTATGAGTGTTTTGTTTATCTCTTATCTTGTGGTATACGGGTTGGTTGTATTAGCCCCTCGTTGTTGGTGACCATTATATAAAAATAATTTATTAAAATTTATAAAATCATTAATGTTATGCCTCCCGCTGTAAGCGCCGATTATTCAACATATTATTTATTAAAAAAGGAACTATTATAAACAATTATATATTGTAATGAAGAGATGTTGTCGTCTCTGTAATTATGTATATGTTGTGTGTTCGTCTCACACTGGTGTCGTTACATCTATGTGTTGCGCTAGCGATGTCCGTAGTGATTCTGCAATTACCAGTACAACGCAAGTGGAAACCTTATCTGTTTATTCATAGGGGTTTAATAATCCCGGGTGGCGCCAAATTGTTTACTCAAAACAATTAAAATTAATAAGTATTATGGTTTAGCGATTTTCGTTATCACGGCCTGGAGCATTCAAATTTGTTTCCGCCTTCGTTCGACCTTCTTAATCGAGCAGTTAGCTCGCTAGATTTGTGAAGTGAGCGCTTGCCGTCATTCTCGTTCTCTTTGCTATACAAAACACAATTTATACAATACACTTCCCTATGAAATAAAAACAATGGTTACACTCTGTACTAGTTTCTTTAATTATTGTTTGGTAATTATTCAATTTGACAATAAAATCGTAGTGATTCTGCAATTACCAGTACAACGCGAGTGGAAACCTTATCTGTTTATTCATAGGGGTTTAATAATCCCGGGTGGCGCCAAATTGTTTACTCAAAACAATTAAAATTAATAAGTATTATGGTTTAGTGATTTCCGTTATGACGGCCTGGAGCATTCAAATTTGTTCCCGCCTTCGTTCGACCTTCTTAATCGAGCAGTTAGTTCGCTAGATTTGTGAAGTGAGCACTTGCCGTCATTCTCGTTCTCTTTGCTATACAAAACACAATTTATACAATACACTTCCCTATGAAATAAAAACAATGGTTACACTCTGTACTAGTTTCTTTAATTATTGTTTGGTAATTATTCAATTTGACAATAAAATTATTCTTGGTTATAAACAATTTTGCACCGACAATTAATATGAGTCTACTCTCTCTACGGTTTGGCGAATCGATTTTGAACGAGCGAGTTAGTAAAGTATGGCGACAGTGTTGTCTGTTACATTTATTATCGTTCAAAATCTGGGTCCTTGTGATTACAAGAAAAATATTAATAATGATTACAATAAAAAGTACACTACCTTACATTATCTGTGCTTAAATAATATAATGTGTAGCTACAATTTGTTCCTGCAGTGTAGTAAAGTGTGTTTCAAAAGTTCGCAATTTAATGCTAGGTTATTTCCTTAGTTAATAAATTTTCAGTGTTTGTTTATCTTACTTAATCTTTGAAAGAAATTATATTCAGTTTATAGTGAGAGTTCAGATAACTGTGAGAAATATTTAAAGTGAGTTTATTTCTGGAATATGGGTAGTTTAATGATACTTAACACATCAGTAGGCTTGAGATAAACCGTTGTTCAGGTAAAATGGAATTGGGCTGCAATCGTATTCAATTTTCAATGGTCTGGGACTTCTGGCATCTTTTTCAAGTTAGTTGTCTCAATTTCTTCATTTAATTTTTATTTAAATTGGTCCTTGGCATCAGTTAAAAGTTATTGTTCATCTTCTGCTGCTTACTGGTTCTGCTTTTTGAATTTCGGTTACTTTTATACATTTTTAAATGAAAATTTAGGTCATTCAAGATCTGGCGTCTAATCTGCATGAGCGTCACTTTGAGAGTCCTATAAATTAACGGAAAATCCGTAACCAACGGTTGTTGTCATGGTTACGAATAAATTCTGATTGGTTAATCATGACTTATAACCATTGTTATCAATTTTGAATTATTATTCAAAATTACTGTATATCTTCTGATTGCTTTTATTCTTCTGTCTTCCTTCCTGAGTATTAAATATTATCACTACTGTTTGTTTTTCCTCTCAAAGATTATTTTGATATCCCATAAGGTTGGGTTCTATAAAATATTAATGTTTGTACAGATATGTTAATATTTGTTACTTACATTTCTCTTTTAATTTAAGTTCTTATTCTAACATTTTTCTTTTAATATAATTTACAAATCATCCTTGGCTAGTTGTTCGCTTTGGATTTGTTAATTTCCTTGTTGACTTTATACAATTTGTAGTTATTTGTTTTTTACAGTTAGGCATTTCATAGGCTTAAGCAGCCATTGATTATATTTACTTATTTTATGCAAATTATATCTCATTTTACTTTAAAGTGTTTTGTTTTGTTATTATATTTGGTTGGTTTATTTGTTGATGTGTTTTGGGTCTGAATTTATACTATTTGTAGGTTTCTATTATTTTCTACATCACGGCTTGTTAATTATTTCCTAACTGCTTTTCAAGTATAATTATATCTGTATTGATTCATCTTCTTATTTATCTATGTTTCCCTTGTTAACAATATGGCTATTACTTACTATTAAAATATAAAACATAACATCTAGGTCCATGGTCTGTACAATTCCTTCAGCCATATCCTATTCATAAATTTAATTAAACAATTTTTTAACAGTTATTAGGTAATGTTTGTTTACAATTCATTTCATTCCTTATTACTTTTTGGGTGATAAACATCCTCACACATTTTAAACTTATTCAATTAATTATCCCTTATAACTTGGGGTGTTTATTGATTTCATTTTACTTCCATATTCCTTAAGGAAATGGAAGTATGGTGATGGCAAAAAAAAATCGTTTTCGAGATTATTGCAGATTCTGATTGTACTACACTCAAAATATGAAAAAAGTCGTTTTTCGAAAAGTGTCTGTGTGTCTATCTGTCTGTCTATCTGTGTGTCTGTAGATTTTTTTCTATGGCAAACGATAACAGCCGCAAATTCAAACAGAATCAAATAATTTTTGCATACAGCCCTGATTTGTAGAGTACTCACGACCTATTGTTTTTTGGTGAAGATCGGTTGAGGGAAAGGGGTAGTTTACCTGCAACGGTTTTTTTTATCAAGGGAAATTTTTTTTTTTTGGCAAACGATAACAGCCGCAAATTCAAACAGAATCAAATAATGTTTCGCATACAGCCCTGAATTGTAGAGTTCTCAAGACCTATTGTTTTTGGTGAAGATCGGTTAAGGGAAAGGGGTAGTTTACCTGCAACTTTTTTTTAACAAGGGTATTTTCTATGGCAAACGATAACAGCCGCAAATTCCAACAGAATCAAATAATGTTTTGCATACAGCCCTGATTTGTAGAGTACTCAAGACCTATTGTTTTTGGTGAAGATCGGTTAAGGGGAAGGGGTAGTTTACCTGCAACATTTTTTTATCGAGCGTATTTTCTATGGCAAACGATAACAGCCGCAAATTCAAACAGAATCAAATAATTTTTTGCATACGTCCCTGAATTGTAGAAATCTCAAGGACTTTCGATTTTGGTGAAGATCGGTTAAGGGGAAGGGGTAGTTTACCTGCAAACTTTTACGTTTTAACAACAGTAAAGTACTTGAAAATTCATTTAAACTTTTTCAAACAATGGTAATTGTTAAAAATAAAATAATTTTGTTGCCAGGGAATAAAATTATAATTTTTTCATTTTAATGTAAATTATGTATGAGTTAATATCTTTATATATATATATATATATAAAATTCTTCTGTACGTGTGTATGTCGCTGAACTCCTCCATGTATAAAATAATATATCGTTCGTGGCAGGTAAGCATATCTCAGTTATGTAATGTTTACGTTTCCATTTTATTATTATGCCTACAGCAATAAAAAGGCAGGTAAGACACACACACACACACACACACACACACACACACACACACACACACACACACACACAATTCACGTTATTTCTGGCCTCACTCATGTTTATTTTCTTACATTTGCACGCTTTTTAAATGGAAAGTGCCGAAACCCATACCAACATAACGCGTGCAAGCCGAAAAAATTGACATCAATTTGCTTCCTGTGGATCGCTGGGCAGTGTAACTGCATGTGTTTACAGAGGAACGATTCATAGACAGACTTTTCGTCTTTAGGGAATGAACCCTCTACAAGATGCTGAGGGTCCATGAGTGACTTCGGAGCGCTCCTTCTTTTTCGCGTGTTTGTTCTGTGAAACATACACTGTGGATTCGCAGCTTTACTCTAAGCAACGCTCAATAGGAAATGTTGAAAATATTTGTCCATAGTGTACCCTAATTCACACTAAACCTGCTCTGATGTTTTAATTACGGACATCATAATATTAAAGTTTGGAAACTTGAGCACTACTTAATGGAGATCAATCATTAACTTATACAAGCCATTAATTTTATGCATATTTTTTATATATATGTGTACAACGTTATCGGCAACAAAGAAGTAGTTTTTGTTAAAATTCCTTCCCGGGATATTTGGCCGTAGTCCAATGTTTTCTACAAAACCAGACGTTTCGGCAATGCCATCGACTTCCATCATCAGTGAAAATCGAGTGCGATAACGTGAGGTGGTATACGTTAGTGACCACAGTACTGTGGTTAAGGCTGAAGCAGTAAGTAGAAAGAAGTAGTTTCTATGGTAATATTTCATTTCGAAAATGATTTTAAATATAAATCTTAGAATATGGAAGTCATGTATGGTTCTCCATACCGATATTTTACTTCCATATTCCTTAAGGAAATGGAAGTATGGTGATGGCAAAAAAAAAATCGTGTTCGAGATTATTGCCGATTCTGATTGTACTACACTCAAAACATGAAAAAAGTCGTTTTTCAAAAAGTGTGTGTGTGTGTGTGTGTAGATTTTTTTCTATGGCAAACAATAACAGCCGCAAATTCAAACAGAATCAAATAATTTTCTGCATACAGCCCTGATTTGTAGAGTACTCACGACATATTGTTTTTGGTGAAGATCGGTTGAGGGAAAGGGGTAGTTTACCTGCAACGGTTTTTTTTATCAAGGGTAATTTTTTTTTTGGCAAACGATAACAACCGCAAATTCAAACAGAATCAAATAATGTTTCGCATACAGCCCTGAATTATGGAGTTCTCAAGACCTATTGTTTTTGGTGAAGATCGGTTAAGGGAAAGGGGTAGTTTACCTGCAACGTTTTATGTTTTAACAAGGGTATATTCTATGGCAAACGATAACAGCCGCAAATTCAAACAGAATCAAATAATTTTTTGCATGCAACTCTAAATTGTAGAGTTTTCAAGACCTATTGTTTTTGGTGAAGATCGGTTAAGGGAATGGGGTAGTTTACCAGCAACGTTTTACGTTTTAACAAGGGTATTTTTTTCTATGAAGAACGATAACTGCCGCATATTCAAAGAGAATCAAATAATTTTTTGCATACATCACTGAATTGTAGAGAACTCAAGGCCTTTTGATTTTGGTGAAGATTGGTTAAGGGGAAGAGGTAGTTTACCTGCAACCTTTTATGTTTTAACAAGAGTAAAGTACTTGAAAATTCATTTAAACTTTTTCAAATAATGGTAATTGTTAAAAATAAAATAATTTTGTTGCCAGGCAATAAAATTATAATTTTTTCATTTTAATATAAATCATGTATGAGAGAAAATATATCGTTCGTGGCAGGCAAGCATATCTCAGTTATGTAATGTTTACGTTTCCATTTTATTATTATGACTACCGCAATAAAAAGGCAGGGAAGACACACACACACACAAATTCACGTTTTTTCTGGCCTCATTCATGTTTATTTTCTTACATTTGCACGCTTTTTAAATGGAAAGTGCCGAAACCCATACCAACATAACGCGTGCAAGCTGAAAAAGTGTCCAGCGTGGATAGCGATTTGCTTCCTGTGGATCGCTGGGCAGTGTAACTGCACGTGTTTACAGAGGAACGATTCATAGGCAGACTTTTCGTCTTTAGGGAATGAACCCTCTGCAAGATGCTGAGGGTCCATGTGTGACTTCGGAGCGCTCCTTCTTTTCTGTGGGTTTGTTCTGTGAAACGTACACAGTAGATACGCAGCTTTACTCTAAGCAACGCTCAATAGGAAATGTTGAAAATTTTTGTCCATGGTGTACCCTCATACACACTAAACCTGCTCTGATGTTTTAATTACGGACATCATAATATTAAAACTTTGGAAACTTAAGCACTACTTAATGGAGATCAATCATTAACTTATACAAGCCATTAATTTTATGCATATTTTTTATATATATGTGTACAACGTTATCGGCAACAAAGAAGTAGTTTTTGTTAAAATTCCTTCCCGGGATATTTGGCCGTAGTCCAATGTTTTCTACAAAACCAGACGTTTCGGCAATGCCATCGACTTCCATCATCAGTGAAAATCGAGTGCGATAACGTGAGGTGGTATACGTTAGTGACCACAGTACTGTGGTTAAGGCTGAAGCAGTAAGTAGAAAGAAGTAGTTTCTATGGTAATATTTCATTTTGAAAATGATTTTAAATATAAATCTTAGAATATGGAAGTCATGTATGGTTCTCCATACCGATATTTTAATTTCTTATTTCTTAAATAATCTCTATCTTCAATCCATGGTAACACCAACTGTTTACCTTTCTTGGGATTCTCCCTTTTAAATACTAGTGTATACAATTAAACTTAATTATATTAACAATACAATTCTTTTTAAATAATAATGTCACCATCAATATTCAGTGTTCATTACAGGTTATTATCTGTTTACTTCTAATACTATCATTAACAACATTATTAATTATTAATATGGTTCACCATTAATCATTTAAAGTTTATTATAGATTATTAAGTGTTTATTCCTATTAATATAGTTTCTAATTATTTTGGGGTTTTACACTTTCACTTTTGCACTCCTTAAATGTTTATATTAAGTGTTTATTAGTGGGTAATCCCTATAATTACTTTTTCTTTGTCACTTAGTTGATTTTATATTCTCACCATCTCACTATCTCTCTCATTACAAATATTATTTATACTATTAATAAGTTTTTGTCTTTATAGAATTTTTTATCATATCTAACTCTAATTCTTGGGTTAGCGTACTTTTGTTTTTCACATTACTTTATTGGGTTTTATCAAATCATTTACATTTATCTTTCAATTGATAAGAATAATTATCTTATACATTGGTTAGTTATTGGTTTTGTTTCCAATATTACACTTGAGTGTACTATTTCTCCTTTTCATATTCTATATTATTTGTCAGTGTTTTCTCATTCGGTTTCACTTTATTTCCTTTATACTTGGTTAGTTTCATGTTCATTTTCCTTCTTCTTATTTTGTTACATTTTATTTTGGTTTTCCTCTTCTCACTTGGTTTTATTTCATTTGGTTGTATGTAGTCGTTCACTTCCTTCAATTGGTTTCATTCTTGTTTGGTTTCGTTTTTCCCTTCTCCTTTTGTTTCTTTTTATTTGGTCAATCACTTGGGTTAGGTCATGTCGTCGTTTGTCGTGTCATTGTCATTTTATTTTCATTATTTAAACATTTTATTTTATATGAATTATTTTTTATATTGTATATTCATCTTTTTTATCCCTGGTATTGGGGTGGCTTATTTGTGTTGTAACAATATTTAATTTTTTCAGTGTCCACTAAAATGTCACTATTGACTCTAAAACGATAATTACTCTAAATAGCATTTAATAACGTAGTGTAATTCATAATTCAATAAACGGTATATAGTTTGCTTGAATCTGTTGAGTGACTTACAAAGTTAACTTCACTTACCGATTTCAACATTTGAACGGAACCTCATTAATGTACCAACAGAGTTAATGCCAACCTAAACTTTGAAGATCGATGTAAACACTAAGAACCAGGTATGGCGAAAGGATAGTTAATAATTAAAATGAGGATTCATACACCAGTATTTCATATCGATATACTTTTCTTTTTCTTTTGTATTCACTTCTCTTCTCTTTAAAATGGATATTGAATAATAATTCTCATAATATAAATTGATTAACTCGGCTTATGACAATCACTTGTTCAACAGTTGGTAGCATGAGTCTCTTTATTTCACAAACATATTGAATAATTATGATACAATAATTAAATTTTTCAGGGTTCTTGGGATCACGATTAATTAAACTGAATATGTCTTACATGAAGAACAAAACATTACAAAGGAACCACTGACATTGAATTGGATATAATAACTACTTAAGTCTAACGTCATGAACAATACAAACATTGGACTGCGTCCAGGTTGTAAGTTAACCAAGTTCCGTTATAGTGTTCAGTTAAAACGTTAATAACAAAGATATAATAATTGATCATGAAATTAAAATTAATAGTGTTGATGGTTTATCACAAGAATTTTCCTTTAACATATTACTTTTTTGGTTTCATCTACTTATTTCTCATTGTACAGTTGTTTACATAAAAAATATATGGTTTAACATTAATCACACTAATTATGAATATCATAATATTCTAAAAATCTAATTTGGCCCTCTAAACCTGGCTATGTCCCTGGTTCATGGGACCTTCATTCCCCTTCTTGTGTTACAACGACTTAATTTTACTATCATACAATCACTCTAAATTGTTCTTTATAACTTAATTAAACTTTTATAATACTGGTAATGACAAATATTACCAATGATTTAGTACAAACAACAATTGATGTCTAGGCTTACTGGTGCCTATGGTACTGTGAACATTAATTTCTTTCCTAGGTTAAAGATACTTACTTCTACTATAATACACCTATTCCAAATTGTTCTTTATAATTCACTTAAATTTTTATGACACATTTTATTACTTAATACTACCTATCTTACTTATTCTATTCCTTACAAACTTCAGCATTAGTTGTCTGAAGAGTTGGTCCAAGTGGACATTTTTTTTCCTTTTTATTATTTACATTGTTCATGGTTGATTGTTAAATATTTTCTCTTTCTCCATTTCTCCATTACTAAAGTCTCATTCTACTAATACAGATTATTTTATGATTTACACAATATAGTTTAGTTTAGTTTATTGACACAAAAATGTTCTCTTTACCCCAAATATAGGTAGGCTTTGGTGTCCCATATATCTCACTATTTATCTTATAATTCCATTCATATTACAACAATATCTACTTATTCTTGCCTTGTTTGTTAGTCAAGGAGTCGGTTTTAACTTATTACATTAACTTATTTGCTTTACATGCGTTTTAATTCTTTCTTTGTTTTAAAACATAACAGTGGCACATAACCTAACCTGTATGTTAATATTTTGGTTCATTTTGATTACACTCTTAATTTACTATATTCCTACACTGAATTAGTTATGTGATTTTATTCACAATAAAAATAAAAATTATTATCTCGTTTTGTTCTTGTTGTACTAGAAAATTTATTTTGTTTATAAATTTTCTAAATCGGTAATCCAGTTTGTTACTGCAGTATAGTCTATTACAGCTATTTTTACAATTTCTGATGCAGTTTACTGGAGTTAAATTTTATTATTTTCAAGATAATCAGGTATGGTATTTTAGTTCTTATTATTTATATTACATTATTCTTCCCTTTTATTATTTAATACATCATTCATTTTACACAAGTTAATTAATTACTTATTATTTTGTTCTTCATTTTTTTATGGTAAGTGACTTGTTTGAGTTAGGGCATATTCTTTATGTAAGGGGGGGGACATCACATTAAATCATGCCCCCCTTTAAAGTTGTGTTATTTCAGCAAATTATTATTGTAGTTACTGAAATAAACGGCTATAACACAACAAAAAATTTCTCTTCTATTTAATCTCCATAATATTTTTTAAGTTCTACTTGATTGTATACACCCTTAATTTGATTGGTACTGGGTGTCGTTATTTCATAGGTATTATTACCCTTGGTTTTGGTAATGATATAGGGTCCGGTATACAATAATAACAATTTCCGTGCTATTCCGTCTGCTGAAATGGGCAGTTGTCTGTTCTTTATTAATACTTTTTCTCCTGTATGGTACTTACTGGATGATCTTTGCTCGATGTTTCTCTTCTTGTTTTCTGCGCATTTCTGCTTTATGAAGGATTCAGTTATGTAGTTCGGTTCTGGACCATTCCTTCTTCTCACCAGGAGGAAACTCAACTAGAGATGTTATTTCTTGAGGTGGTGGTTGGTCGAACATCACTCGATACGGACTGGCGCCGATAGTATCATGATATGCCATGTTCATGAACATCTCCGCTGATTCAATATATTTGCTCTAATCACGGTGTTCGTTGTGGTAATATGTTTGGAGAATTCTCCCGACTTCCCTGATAACTCGCTCTGCAGGATTATTGCTGGCTGGGATGATATACGGATGTCTTATACGTTTTGATTCCCAGGTTCAATAATTCCGATTTCCACTTGTTTCCCTTAAATTGAGTACCATGATCTGTCACCACCGTCTTGGGTCTTCCCACCTCCGAAATGTATTTATCTATTATGATGTCCAGGATTTTACGGTTTGTAGCCCTACTTATGGGGTACAGCTTTGTAAATTTGGAATAATGGTAAAAAATAATCACAATGTATTTGAATCAGTTTCTGCCTCCACTTCTAGGGAATGGACCACATATATCAATAAAGATTTTCTCGAGTTTGTGGTTTGATGTGATGGTGATCATAGAGCCTTCCTTCCGTTCATTATTGACTTTAACCAACTGGCAGATTTTGCAACTTTTGATCATCTGTCTCACCTTCTTGTTAATACCTTTGATGTACAAATGTTCCTCCAGGGCTTTCACTATTTTGAGTGGCCCCATATGTCCATATCTAATATGGTAATCTAAGATACTGTAATTGATGACTCAGCAGTCTTGGGGACATATAATTTCCACACGTTGTCTCTAGATGTAGGACGAGTAAATATTACATTATCATGGACACACTAGAAAGGTATGATGGTTGCATCATTCTGTTCTATTCTCTCTTGGATGGTCTTTAACTTAGGGTCGGTGGTTTGATCTTCCTTTATTTTATTTAAAACTCCTTCTAATTCTTCTCTGGATTTTAAAATATGATACACCTTTCCGATGTTTTCGTGATCTACATCGAATGTTCCTCCCTCTATGTTTACTTGGGGTACCCCATCAGCCACTATATTCTTCTTCCCAAGTACGTACTCCCAGTCTAGGTTATATTCTTGTACGATGAGGATCCACCTCGTCAGTCGACCGTGGTGAAGTTTACAACTTTTCAAAAATGATATGGACTTATGATCCGTTCTTACTGTTACTGGATAGCCCAAGATGTACGTCCAGAACTTTAAGCAGGTGAATACTACGCTAAGCAGTTCCTTTTCGGTCACGGTATAATTCCTCTCGCAGTTGCTCAGAACGCGGCTGGCGAAACTAACCACCAAATGATTTCCTTCCACGTCTTCTTGATATAATTCAGCCCCCAAACTGACGTTGCTGGCGTCACAGTTCATATAAAACCTTTTATCAAAATTGGGATGATGTAGCATCACACTGTTCAGGAATTTATTTTTAATTAAGCTAAAGTTATTGTCTTCGGATTTACCCCATTTCCATTTGTTCTTTTTCGAAAGTAAGTGCTGAAGTTTAGATGTCAATTCGGAATAGTTCTGTTGAAATTTACGGTAATAATTACAAATCCCTAAAAACGATTGTTAACTGCCTCAGGTTTTTTGGTTTTGGAAATTTTTGAATTGCTTCCACCTTTTCGGGTGATGGTGTTATCCCTGTTTCTGACAGATGAATCCGAGGAATTGTAGTTCATGTGTAATAAATTTTGATTTATCGAGCTTCAAGTTAATATTGTTCTGTTGAAGTTTTCTAAGTACCAATTCGATTCTACTACAATGTTCATCCCAAGTGGTAGAAGTGATCAGGATGTCGTCTACATATACGGTTGCAAATTCCAACGCTTCTTTACCCAAAATTTGGTCCATACATTGGATGAAAATGGCCACTGAATTGACTAATCCATAGAGTAGACGCTTAAACTGATAATTTCTTCCTTCAAAGATGAAAGTAACGTACTGTTGACTGTTTGGATGTAACTCAATTTGCCAGTACCTTGCCAGTACCCGCACACAACATCCCAGGTACTCATGAATCTTTGCATCCATGAAACTTTTTCATTATCTCTTCTATTTCGCCAGGAGACGTGCGGTCGTTTATGATCATTTTATTTATTTCATGGGCATCGAGGCATAGATGTACTTGACCGTCCTTCTTTGGTATCGCTACAATGGGGCTCGTATATGGAGAACTACTCTTCTCGATAATATCTTTGTCAACCATTCGCTGGATCTCCTTTCTAACCGCTTCTTTTAACGCTTATGCTATTGGATACGACTTTCGATTGAAACTTACAGAATTTTTGAATTTTAATTCACATATGAACTCCTTGGCTTTGCCAGGTGAATCGGAGAATACACTACGGTAACTACTGTAGATGTTGATTAATCTCTTCTTCTGTTCCACACTAATTCCATCAGTAGAGCTCCTGCCTTGAAATGCCATTATTTCTTGCAATTTTTTCTGCCATAATTAGGATTCAGTTACAATGTTGTTGTTTCCTATGGGTGTCCTATTATATTCCCTAATGTGGTATGAATTTCTGTACTGAGGGGCACTTATGCTTCCAATTATCTCAGCAGACAATTCACAGCTGTCTGATCGCAGTGTCACTTTACCACTGGCCAGATTAATAATTGCAGAGTGGCGCTGTAGCATATCACACCCTATTAACACCTTGAAGGGTAGCCCTTGAGCTACTAGAAACACCATAGGAATTCCTATTCCCTTGTTTGTAACGTCCAGGCTCACTTGTTGTCTTATGGTCTTATTTTGTTTTCCGGTCGCACCAATAATTGTAATATTGTTGATTGGCAGTGTGGGTATTTTCTCCGTGTTATATTCTTGTATTCTATTCAACTCGGTTTTGTCGATCAAAGAAACGTTGGCTCCCGTGTCGATCATGATCTCAGTCGGTACCCCATGTAGCTCTACTCGAATGTACACGATATCGCTATTTGTTTGGGCCTCTTCAACAGCTTTCTCTTCTAATAAGTCTGCTTGGATGTTCTTCAAATAATAATTCCTAATTACCGTGATGGGTTTCTCAATTTGGTGATAGGTTTCTATTTGTCTTCGCTGCCCGATGTTGGTTTGCAGTGACGGGTTGTCCAGTGTCCTCACTGTGGGTTTACGTTTCCCCTACTCCCGTCATCGTTGATAGGTTGTTCCTGGTTACTTTTGTGTTGGTTTCCTGATGGTAGATCTCCTTCCTCGTCCCAACTTCTTGACCTTAGGTTTTCTACACTGTGACTTCGCGGTGGACGCCTGTTGTCGTCGTCTCTGTGGTATTGGTTATTGTATGTTTGTCCATTGTTAAAACTGCGATGTCGTCCTCAAAATCGGTTGTTAGGAGTATTTTGATTGTTGTTGCTCGTTCTCACGTGGTTCACCCATTGTCGGTTGTCACGCGGCTGGTCATTACGCCTTTCATTTGGATTCTCCGGCGGGCGTCGATTCCTCCGATAGTATGCCTTCTGCTCATAACTTCCTAAGAAGGCTTCCATCCCTCCTATTGTTTTGACTTGTCCAAATAGACGCGGACGCACGATCCCTTCCTCAAAATGGTAAGATAATTTGGTGACGAGGAACTCCTCCGGGATCTAGGGTTCCAAATGTCTGGCTACACATATTTTACCCAGGAAGTAGGCAGTTGGTGTTTGTCCTCTGGTCGCGTCGTATTTGCCGTTGTATAGATTATCCCTGACGATGTTTTGGATAGACTCTGACCAATACTTCGTCTTGAAAAGCTGCTTAAATTTGTCATAACTGTAGACTTCATTGCGTATTGCGGTCCACCAGTTATCTGCAATGTTTTTAAAACCTTCATCAAGGATACCTTTTACCATTTGCCACCGATTTTCTCGGTTCCTGTTTAACGGTTCTTCTAGTCTCTCCAGGAATTCTAGAGGATTTCTATGGTATTATTTAAAATTAATTATCTCTCGATTCTCTCCCCATGGTATAGGTGTATAATTCATTGGTATGTTCCGTAGCATTTCAAGTTCTTCTCGTATGTTAATGAGTTCCTTTTTCTGAATTTCTTATATTTTTTCCCGGTTGTCCTTCACTTGACCTTGTACCTGTCCTAAATTGGTTTCGATCTGGTTGTACTGTTCGTCTACTTTATCTTGTAATTTCTCAAATTTTTCTTAAATCTCTTGTTGAAGTACTTCTACTCTAATTTTACTATCTTCGACGCTAAGGATTTGGTTTATAATCTCCTCCCAAAATTTAACCAAAGTTTCATTCGTTCTCTCAATCTTCGCATTGGCCTCTGCGATTCTATTTGCTATTTCTTCTCTGTACTCTCCTAACTGTAATTTTAACATTTCATTATTCTTCTCCATCTGTTTATTTAATATGTAATTGTTTTTGTCTATTTTCTTGTTTAGTGTGTCACTATGCTTTTTCAACTCTTGATTATTCTTATCAATTTGTTCCTTTAATGATTCTGTGTTCCTCTTAAACGCTTCTTCCATAAACTCCATTATGCTATTCAAGCTGACACTCTCCATGCTTCGATCCATTTCTTCCATGGGTGATATTATTTCAATCTCTCCGACCGGTGTCGCCTCTTTTTACTCTAATTTTACTATCTTCGACGTTAAGGATTTGGTTTATAATCTCCTCCCGAAATTTAACCAAAGTTTCATTCGTTCTCTCAATCTTCGCATTGGTCTCTGCGATTCTATTTGCTATTTCTTCTCTGTACTCCCCTAACTGTAATTTTAACATTTCATTATTCTTCTCCATCTGTTTATTTAATATTTCATTGTTTTTGTCTATTTTCTTGTTTAGTGTGTCACTATGCTTTTTCAACTCTTGATTATTCTTATCAATTTGTTCCTTTAATGATTCTGTGTTCCTCTTAAACGCTTCTTCCATAAACTCCATTATGCTATTCAAGCTGACACTCTCCATGCTTCGGTCCATTTCTTCCACGGGTGATATTATTTCAATCTCTCCGACCGGTGTCGCCTCTTTTTCTAGCATATCTAATTCTTTTTCAGCCTCCGCTGTCCATTTTGCTGACGTTGCTCTTCTTGGCATGTTCGTTGTCTAATCGTAGCCACCGCTAGAGTAGGGATTACTATAAGAATACACTATAATAACACAAAGTGCTCCTATCTCTAGCCTCACTAGTTGGTGCACCAATTTGTAACATTAATAATCTATAATCTATATTTGTTTGTATGAGTGTTTTGTTTATCTCTTATCTTGTGGTATACAGATGTATTAGCCCTCGTTGTTGGTGCCCTTTATGTAAAAATAATTTATTAAAGTTTATAAAATCATTAATGTTATGCCTCCCATTGTAAGCGCCGATTATTGAACATATTATTTATTAAAAAAGGAACTATTATAAATAATTATATATTTAATTTCTACATATTATTTATTAAAAAAGGAACTATTATAAATAATTATATATTTAATTTCTTCAGTGTCCATTAAAATGTCACTATTGACTCTAAAACTATAATTACTCTAAATACCATTTAATAACGTAGTGTAATTCATAATTCAATAAACGGTATATAGTTTGCTTGAATCTGTTGAGTGACTTCAAAAGTTAACTTCACTTACCGATTTCAACATTTGAACGGGAGCTCATTAATGTACCAACAGAATTAATGCCAACCTAAACTTTGAAGATCGCTGTAAACACTAAGATCCAGGTATGGTGAAAGGATAGTTAATAATTAAAATGAGGATTCATACACCAGTATTTCACTTCAATATACTTTTCTTTTTCTTTTGTATTCACTTCTCTTCTCTTTAAAATGGATATTGAATAATAATTCTCATAATATAAATTGATTTACTCGGCTTATGACAATCACTTGTTCAACAGTTGGTAGCATGAGTCTCTTTATTTCGCATAAACATATTGAATAATTATGATACAATAATTAAATTTTTCATGGTTCTTGGGATCACGATTAATTAAACTGAAAATGTCTTACATGAAGAACAAAACATTACAAAGGAACCATTGACATTGAATTGGATATGATAATTACTTAAGTCTAACGTCATGAACAATACAAACATCGGACTGCGTCCAGGTTGTAGGTTAACCAAGTTCCGTTATAGTGTTCAGTTAAAACGTTAATAACAAAGATATAATAATTGATCATGAAATTAAAATTAATAGTGTTGATGGTTTATCACCGTTACAGTGTTAACATAATTCACCAGTGTCTATAGCAATCGAGTGTGTTTACAAAATCTTACATACTAGGTAGTGTATATTTGAGATAAATTTCACTATACCTTCCTTCGTTTTACACTCTATATTTATATTACACTGTTATTATTATTCACTATATTGCCTTCGAGTTATAACACACATTACACAACACAGGTAGATCACTATGTATTAGTTACACGGTCAGAGGTTAGGATGTCGATTGTTTACCTGGTACATAACCTAACTTTACATTCGAGGTTAAGAAAAATAACTGGGGGGGGGGTCATGATTAAACACAATTTTTATATCACAGGAGAGACGTTGTTGACTACTCGATGACCGACGACAGACTCCCCCTCGCGTCAGCCAAATTGTCGCTTCACCTGACAGATGATGATCTCTGATTGGCTAATCCGCTGGAATTTACATCGCTAATCAGCAATTTTCGGTAAATAAAACACTTAAAATTTTGTTGAAGCATCCTTCTTTGGGTACATGCAAAACTTGTGGGGGTTCACACGTCCCCTTTCTTATGATCAAAAATTGACAAACTATTTTTTAATTCACATAATTCCATTAGATTACAAACAATTTAAAATTCATTACCACCATTCATCAGCATTTTTTGTGTTGAATATTTAGATACCTCATAAGGCATAGTTTTGTTTAATAATGATAAAATAACAATTTTAACATTTGCCTTATTCAAGAATTTTCCCTTAACATATTACTTTTTTGGTTTCATCTACTTAGTTCTCATTGTACAGTTGTATTTATATAAAAAATATGTGGTTTAACATTAATCACACTAATTATGAATATCATAATATTCTAAAAATCTAATTTGGCCCTCTAGACCTGGCCATGCCCCTGGTTCATGGGACATGAATTCCCCTTCTTATGTTACGACTTAATTTTACTATCATACAATCACTCTAAATTGTTCTTTATAACTTAATTAAACTTTTATAATACTGGTAATGACAAATATTAACAATGAATTAGTACAAACAACATAATATTGATGTCTAGGCTTACTGGTGCCTATGGTACTGTGAACATTAATTTCTTTCCTAGGTTAAAGATACTTACTTCTACTATAATACATCTATTCCAAATTGTTCTTTATAATTCACTTAAACTTTTATGACACATTTTATTACTTAATACTACCTATCTTACTTATTCTATTCCTTACAAACTTCAGCATTAGTTGTCTGAAGAGTTGGTCCAAGTGGACATTTTTTTTCCTTTTTATTAAATACAACTATTTCATTAACGACTCGGAACACAAAGTTTTTTATAAGTAAAAACATAAAAGTTTTACCTTACAACCTAAACCGGTTTTCACTTTTAAAAAGCTTCTTCAAAGGTTGCCGCTGGTAGCGCTGTCCGTCCTGTTGTGGGCGACGGAATCGAATTTCGAAAGATCGATGTTGTGTGTGTGGGGTGAGATATGTTCGAATAATGCGTGCGATTTGAATTGTGTCTGTTCATTTAGGACGTCGTTTTTATTTGTTTTCGTGTGTTTGTATATTTCCAATTGTTCTAGAGTGTCTAGTTTTCGGCCTTTTGTGTGTATGTGTAGAATGTTCATGTTATTGTTGATGTTTTTGTATGTGTGGTTTGCTTCAATGAGGTGGTTTGCAAAGGTGGATTCTGTAGTGGAGTGGAGTGCCTTTGTGTGTTCAATGTATCTCTGTTTGAAGCTACGTCCTGTCTGGCCTATGTAGAATTTGTTGCAATTTGAGCAATTTAGTTTGTAAACACCAGGTAGATCGAATTTGTTTTGTGCTTTGTGTGTGTGTTTTGATAGTGTGTGTTCTGTTTTGTTAGTAGTTTTGTAAGCGATTCTGTATTCTGCTTTTTTGAATTTGTGGGCTATTTTTTCAGTTTGTTTGTTGATGTATGTTAGTGTTGAATTTGTTGTTTTCTGTCTTTGTCTGTTGTTTGTTTTGTGTTTTGTGTCGGAGTTTATTGACTATTGTTCTGTCGTATCTGTTAGATTCTGCTAGATATTTTATCGTGTTTAGTTCGTCTTTGTAGTCTTTTTCATCTAGGGGGATGTTGATAAGTCTATGTATCATGGTTCTGAATGCAGCTAGTTTGTGTTGTATTGGGTGATTGGAGGAGTTGTGTATTAGTGTGTCAGTTGTAGTCGGTTTTCTGTATATACTGAATTTGTGCCCGTGTTCAAGTTTTGTGATGGAGAGGTCTAAGAAGTTTATGGTATTGTTGTGTTCGTATTCGGCAGTAAAGGTTAAAGGTTTTTATGTATTCTGTTTATGTGCGTTAGTAACTGTTCACATTGTCTTTTGTTTTTTTTTTTTGTGCTGATTGGTGTCAGGTTTTTTATTTTTCTCTCGTGTTTTGTCTGTATGTTATGTATTTGTTTTTTTTGGTAATTGACCAAAGTGTCGTCTGGTGTACTTAGCAGAGAAAAACAGGTAAATGCAATTAACAATTACGTATTTATAAGTTCAAATAAATATTACTTTATTTACTTTAGCATGACTTTTTTTTTTTTTTTTTTTTTTTTTTTTTTTTTTTTTTTTTTTTTTTTTTTTTTTTTGACTCTACTGTTATAACCCCATTCTTGTTATCGAATTACATGATACATAGTGAATAGTGACGACCTCTGCGCCACGCAACTACTACTAATACGAACAATATATATTTTACTTCTTATAAAATCTTAATTATTAAATCTATAATGTCTAGTTTAATTAAAACTAAATCATTATAATAGATCTAGACTGTATTCCATAATTTAAGACGAACAAATTCTTTGTTATCGCACACACCCACACATGCCAATTACCCCATTTTTTAGATTTTGTTAAACAATGAATTTAGTTTGGAAAGTTATTTCCTTTAGTGGTTATATTATAGTGGTTAGTAATACTGTGTACTCATCCTGGCCAGGATTCCACGTTATTATGCAACGTCTCACGCACTGTTCCACTGTAGTTTGTTCATTTTAAACTTCCGCCACCCATTACGATTAATTCTCGATCACACCGAATGACACCTTTAGTTTTTTGTTTAGTTTCCACACACTTTAATTATGATTTGATTTGAATGACTTCAGTGACTTACGCACACCCGACCGGCCAGCCTTATTACCTGGGGTGAAGTGACGCCTCGCAACAAAGACTGGCGAGCATTTCCGTGTTCACCGCCTACATGATGTTGGCGGAAATACAATGACGTTCAGACAGTTCATTGGTTCTTTTCGATCGTCGACGCTGTTGCAATACCACAGGCTGTGGCTCACCATTTCCTTCATCTCCAAAGCACATGGCAAGAAATCTTTTGGCTTAGCCATTTTTTGTTACGGCGTCCCTTTCGCTTGTGCGACGCAGGTGAGGCGCTCGTGCAGGTGGATTCACATTCCACACGTGACAATTCTCGGATTTTTGTACCGCGCACACCGTTCCAGACTAACGTATGATTAAAAAGCTCTGCTGTAGTTCTTTGTGCAAGTCGACATGGGAATTTGCGATGTCACTTTTAAATATAGAAATTAATAAATGAAACCCCCCTTTTCTGTCCTATTACAATCTTGACAACTCAATACGAAAACCAACACCCGTCCCCAAACAAACAGTAATCCACATTAATAAATAAAAGTTAAAATAACTTAACTTCACTCACATATTAAGTAAAGAAGCACGTCTCATTAAATTGGCACCAGCAACTTCACGTAAGGTGCGACTGGAACCAATTACCCGAGATAAAATATTATCTTAAAAAATATACATTGGTATTAGAACACAACTAGAAACAAATAAACAAAATTTAGAATTACAATATCAATACAGACAGTGTGAGTGCTCCAGACATGGGGCATGAAGTAGTTTGGGTACCTCCCCAACACTGCCAATACAATCAAGTTAAATTCATATGAGCACAAATGAAAGGAGAGGTAGCCGAGAAAAGTATCCCCTCAAAATAAAGGAAGTAAGAAGACTCAGAACATCTGCTGTTCCATGCAACCACTGAAGACAGGATGAAGTGTGCGCTATGCTGAGCAATTACATGAGGATGATTTTGCCTTACATGATGAAAGGCTCCACAACAAAAATATAAAATGCATTGTCATAAACCTGCAAGATAGTGACAGTGAAAGCAATGCTATGGGCCAGATGCAAGTGATGACAAAGGTGTTCAAAAACTGAAGGTATTATAAGTTTATCTATCATATCATTTATAGTAAATAAATAATCAACATTATTTTGATGTGTACTAAATGTGATAAATTAAATTCTTGGATTTCGTTATCAATTACCGCAATGCCCCTGCATACAAACTCGCAAAACATCTAGACAAAATTATCAGACAACACACACAACTATACTAAAGAGCACGGCTAAAGTCCGTTGAGGGCGGAGCCTACTGAGCACGCAACCTTGAACAAACAAATCAGTGCGGAGCGGTGTTGCCACACTGATCGCGTACTATTTTTAGACTATTCCTGGAAAAGGTGACTTGACTGAACACATCCTGTACCAACGTTTTTTTCCTTGTTATGATTGAGTTGAGTGGGAGCGTTCGAACTGTTCAGTTTGTGACAAGTGCTATCCGATTTTGAAGTGAAGTTTTAAGTGTTTTACCTTGTGTAATCATGGAAGTTACAGGTGTTAACGCCAATACTTTTAGAAGTACAGGAAAAAAAGGAAAAACCCTGCATAGTGGTGAGAGGAACATTGTTTGGAATGTATACAATTTTTTTAAAAAGCTTTCGAATCCGCAGTTTAGGGAAACTGTTAACTTTAATCAATGTGCAAAATTGTGTAGTTTAGCCTGCAATATCAGTGAAAAGACTGTAAACAGAGTTTGCAAGGAGGCTAATACAACAGTGAATGAAGATCCATCTGATAAAACATTTTCAACCCCTGGAAAAAAACAAAAAGAAAATGTGAAATGACTGAAATGGACAAATTTGATGAGGACGTTGTACGGAGAACAATATTTTCATATTATGATAAGGGAGAATTTCCAACAGCAGAAAAAATAACTACAGATTTCAGAAACAGTTTAGGCTATAAGGGTTCAGTTTGGTCGACTCGTAGACTGTTAACAAAAATTGGTTTCAAATATTGTAAAATGAATGACGGAAGGAAATTTTTAATGGAGAGAAGTGACATCGTGGCATCACGCTTAAGATTTTTAAGGACAATGCACCAGTTAAGGCAGTCGGAAGATAAACGCCCTGTTTATTATTTGGATGAAACATGGGTCAACGAACACCATAGTCTGAAATACGGTTGGCAAGATAACAACGAATCATTTGGCGTTAAAGTACCCCTCGGTAAGGGAAGACGGCTTATAATATGCTATGTTGGCTCGAATGAGGGATTTACGAAAGACTGTGAATGGGTTTTCCAATCGAAGACTAACAGCCAGGACTATCATGACGAGATGAATGCTCAGTCTTTCAAAGAATGGTTCATCTCATTCCTCAACCTACTAGAGGAAGGTTCCGTAATAGTAATGGACAATGCCCCTTATCACTCGGTGCTGGCAGAAAAAATACCAGCCACTAACTGGAAAAAAAAAGAAATTCAGAAATGGCTTACCGAAAAGTGTATTGCTTTTAGTCATAATGAAACTAAGGTGGAACTCTTAGAAAAGGTGAAGCCATTTAAGAACAAAGAAAAAACTTACGAACTGGATGTGATTGCCAGTTTAATGGGTCATTCAGTGGTTAGACTTCCACCATATCACTGCCAGTATAACCCGATCGAGCTGATTTGGGCAAAGGTTAAGAGGGACGTTGCTGAAAATAACAAGACATTTAAGTTGTCTGATGTCGAAACGCTTGTCCGTGAAGCACTTGGCCGAGTGACCAAACAGGACTGGCAATCGCGCATTAAACATGCCGAAAAACTACAAGAAGATGACGTTGACAAAGAATGTGCAAGGGCGGATAACCTTGATAAAATAGTGATCAATCTGGTAGATGATAGTGATACGGACAGCAATTATTCAGATACTGAGTGTGACAACGACGACAGTGCTTCAGAAGTGCTAGCCACCCCCCTCGATGACGATGCAATTACGATGCAGATATTGCCAACACACTAACAGCAATTTAAGGTAGCTTCAATTCAATGTCATGCTGTCAAAACCTAATAATTTATATTTATAATATTTAACTTAAATATATAATACTTTATTCAATTAATTACATAAAATGTGTCGATAAGAGAATTTTGGCACACTGCATTCTATATCAGCGCTACAATCTGATAATAATAAATTTAATTTAATTTTAAATCTTAATTTGATTTTATTTTAAATTTTAATTTGATTTAATTTAATAAATCAAAATAACAAAATAAATTGTTACAAAGCACATTTTCACGTTAATAAACAACTACAATAAGAATAACTCAAAGATATCTTGGCATAAAAATACAATAGTATAAAATACTATGTCCGCACTTTTACAAATTAGAATATAAGTATTTCTTTAATGTAGAATAAAATATCACTATTCTGTTAATAATTGTGACTTAATAAAACCAATTTAAAAATTAAATTGTTTTTCAGTATAAACATCTTTACATCAGATTAGATTACAATAAGAAACAATAATTTTATAAACGTTTATACATTACTTATTAATTATTTTAAATTAAAAATGTCATTACTGTCTTTAATAACACTGTGATAATAGATGAGCAAAAAATAGAATAGATATATAGTTATTTATTTACCGGTAGTTAAATAATTGGAGCTTTCTATGAAGACAACTACTATACACTTGACAACGCTGCACTCTCACCTCGTTGGCTGCATCCCAACGGACTTCTCCTGTGCTCGGGATTATAGACAACATTGCAGTAAAAAACAACACAGACCTAGTAACAAAAATACAAGACATACACATCCCCCATAATGTCACATTAGCCTCCTTTGACATTAAAAACCTGTACACAAACATCCCCATCTCTGAAACAATCACCATCCTACAACACAAACTCAAACAGAACAACACACCAGACGAACTTATCAACGAAATAACAGAAACTCTAAACATTATCATAAAACAAAACTACTTTACATATAACAATAAATTCTATACACAGAATGATGGTCTACCCATGGGCTCACCCATATCCAGCATTCTAGCAGAAGTCTTCCTCCAACACTTAGAAAAAACAAAAATCCTCACAAACAATGACAGACATTCACATAAAATACTATAATGGCACAGATACGTTGATGACATTCTAATAAACAGGGGAAACAAAAGACAATGTGAACAATTACTAACGCACATAAACAAAATACATAAAAACATAACCTTTACTGCCGAATACGAACACAACAATAACATAAACGTCTTAGACCTCTCCATCACAAAACTTGAACACAGGCACAAATTCAGTATATACAGAAAACCGACTACAACTGACACACTAATACACAACTCCTCCAATCACCTAATACAACACAAACTAGCTGCCTTCAGAACCATGATACATAGACTTAACAACATCCCCCTAGATGAAAAAGACTACAAAGACGAACTAAACACGATAAAATATCTAGCAGAATCCAATGGATATGACAGAACAGTAGTTAATAAACTCCTACACAAAACACAAAACAAACAACAAATTCATAACACTAACATACATTAACAAACAAACTGAAAAAATAGCCCACAAATTCAAAAAAGCAGGATACAGAATCACTTACAAAACTACTAACAAAACAGAACTCACACTATCAAAACACACACACACAAAGCACAAAACAAAATCGATCTACCTGGTGTTTACAAACTAAATTGCTCAGATTGCAACAAATTCTACATAGGCCAGACAGGACGTAGCTTCAAAGATACATTGAACACACAAAGGCACTCCACTCCACTGCAGAATCCACCTTTGCAAACCACCTCATTGAAGCAAACCACACATACAAAAACATCGACAATAACATGAACATTCTATACGTACACATAAAAGGCCAAAAACTAGACACTCTAGAACAATTGGAAACATACAAACACACGAAAACAAATAAAAACGACATCCTAAATGAACAGACTCAATTCAAATCACACAGATTCTTCGAACATATCACATCCCACACACACACAACATCGATCTTTCAAAAATCGATTTCGTCGCCAACAACAAGACGAACAGTGCTACCAGCGACAACCTCTGAAGAAGCTTTTTAAAAGTGAAAACCGGTTCAGGATATAAGGTAAAACTTTAACGTTTTTACCCATAAAAATTTTTTTGTTCCGAATCGTAGTGAAATAATTATATTTAGTGATAAATTATTTATTTTTTTATAACATTCCTTTTATTAAATGTTTTATATGTAAATTATAAAAATTAATCTATTAGTATCTCAGAAATACTAAACACTGACAGTATCCAATATCGCTGTATACATAAGATACATTGTAAAAAAACAGAGTTTAATTTTGTTGCACGTCTATCCTGTCAATTGAATTGTTTGAGTTGATTTTCAATAACAATTTCTATACCATTATCTATAAGCTATGCAGTCAAAATGTTACCATGCACCATGCTTTGATGTGTTAACATGTTTTTAGAACACTTCTACTCTCATGTACACCAATCAGATTGCTCTGTTAGTAAAGTTGACAGTTGACAGCTGCATGTCCCGTCCACATGGACTAAATGCTGCCACAACTGCTAGCCTAACAATTCATCATTTTTCATTCGGAAGCACAGCAGACTGTTATTTTAGTGATTGTATACATTGTTGTATCAAAAATTTGGCTTGGGGGGGGGGTCTAATCGCCTTCGTACAAAAGGAAAAAATGTAAAGACAAATCAATATTACTATCCTTAAAGTGGTTAAAAAACGTGTGATAACATCCTAAAATCAATCAAGAGATCAAGATAAAATTGTTATTAGATATAGAAAAATAATTGTTTATATAAGTGCTAATAATTAACATTTGATTGTATGTATGAATTTATATAAAAGGGACTATAAATGCCTAACAGACATAACCACAGGTAGATCAGTTTACAATAAAAGGCCTAACAGGCAAAACTACTATATAAACACTCATAACATAAAGATTAGGTGCATCAATTAATAATAATTAATAAATACGCTATGAAGAGCTAGAAAAAAAAAAATTAAATTAATAATAATATTTAATAAAATTTATACAAATTATAATAATACCATAATGCCATAATATCGATTGGTAAAATATAATATCGAAGGTGGATTAAATATAATAAAAAAGAAAAAAACGGACTTATATCAAAAAACCAGTAGAATATGTGTATAAAATAATAAACCAACTATCGGTAAAGTTACATTCCGATAGGACAGCAAATTGATAAAGAATAGACAAAAAATATATGAAAGAAACACTATATATTCAAAACATGTGGAAGGCAGAAATTATTATATGTTGCTAGGGACGACAAATAAGAAAAAGAAGTTGTTGATTTTGAGACAAGACAAGAATTGCTTTGAATGAAAAAAAAAGTGATGAGATTAAAAACCCAAGAATAATCTATTTAATTGTAATATTCGAAATTACCATATATGATTATAAAAAATACAAAATTCTAATGACAATATTTACGTCTACTACCAATACAGATAAACAAAAATAACACTACAATATGAAATGATAATAGAGAGTAAATAATTGAAGTCTACAAGAAAGAACTTGAACTGTCCCATATCCGAAGGGAATTGATGAGATATTAATCAAATAGAAAGAATTAACAATAACACAATTAATAATATTCACTACACCAGAAATTATAACCTTGCAAATACACGGAACAACACTAATTGCTTCAACCGAAGGAAGAACTTATTTGGATCCTGACGGTGCAGAAGAAACATCAATCAGGCTGTAAATCAATCCAGAAGCTGTATTCCGAAGTGGACAGGACAAGAATTACTCTTATTAAACCGAAGAAAGAAAAACCGTACTGCATAATCATCCAAACATTAAATTTAGCGATCAACCGCCTACACGATTTGCTTCGTTCGAGTCTGGTAAATTATATTATATTAATCATACTAAATACACAGCACATAAATTTTGTAAATCTTGCATTCTTATCTATGTATTTTTAGTCTTCCCCACAGTTACAAGAACCTTCACACCCTGAAATAAATTAAATACAAATCAAAACATAATATATAACCAAATATAAATAAAGGATTAAAATAATCAACAATCGATACCTGAAGTCTATAGTCCAAGCATATGTTAATTAGAACATATCTTATTTAATGTGAATTAAGTAAACAAATAAAGAACCTTTATATATTTGTCAAATCTTGTTATTTGGAGTATGGTTTAGTGAACTAGGAACAAAAAGTAACTGAATAAGTATAGAATAAATGGTTAATATAAACATCGAAATAACCTATAAGTTTCGTTGAGCTGATACTGCAGCGCTTATAGCGGAATTATCTGACACCAAAGAGGGAGCGTAAAATTACAAAATTAGACAGATCTCTCTTCAAGGTATAATAGGGTTGAATGAAATTGTAGAATAACGATCAAGTTGTTTAAGTTCTAGGCACACTAACACTGATAATTATTAAAGAGTTAAGTTAATATTAATTAATTACATCCATATATTCCACAACTCCAAATATCTCCGAGATTTATATAATTAAAGTAATACAAAACAACTTGACAAATACAACAGTGGGAATTTAAACCGTACGTACTCGATCTATTACAAATTGACGCTCATAACGTGGGACCTAATTAGGTGACGCGAGAGAGTTATTACAAATTGGCGCTCAACCAGTGTAGGGCTTAGGTTAAGTAAAACCATAAGTATATTAATATTACTTAACCAGAGCAGGGAACTGTAGGAGACTAGAAATGCAATAGAGAAAGATGATACAAAAGGAAACGAAAATGCAAGAACAAGAGAGACGATTAAGTTACGCAGAATGGACGACAGTACTATTTAAGAAATTCAGCAAAGAGATGGGATATATAGAAAAGAATACCAATGATCACGAAAGAGCACAAATGAGTCGCGCGAATGCAAGGGTAACACCAGACGACAAAATGACATTGAGGGAGATTTATGATGAATTGTGGGAGTTAGATGCCAGGTGTAATAGAGAAAAGACTATTGGGATGACTAACGAAAAAGACGATAACAAGGTGGAAAGGATGACTGAAGAAGATTGGGAAAGATGGGACGATAATGAAGAAAAAATGAAATCCGAAAGAATAGGAGTATACGCCCAGGTGACAGAACAATATACTCAGGAAGATTATGAACAATGGAAACGAGAAATAAGACCACCTGAAAACCCAATACAAACAGAAAACAAAGAATTAAGGGAATGGAGCAGGGTGATGTTTGAACTATCCCGAGAAGATATGTGTCAATGGAGGAAAGAACACAATCAAATATATGAATTTATAGAAATGCCAAATATTAAAAAGCTAGAGCAATCCAATGTACAAAAGGAAGTAAAAATAGTCAAAGTGAAGCAACAGAAGAAAATACCAGATAAGCCCAACCAAAAAGAGGACTTGAGTATAAAGGAGATGTTTAAACTACTATTGGAAAGTGCAGAGAGTTACAGGAGAACCATGGATAAAGGTTTCAAAGGGGTAGCAGAAACAATGGACAGTGGTTCCAAGAGACTGGAGGAAAAATTCAATAAAATGAATGAGGAAATTAAGGAAACCTCAAAACAAATTTACGAAAAGTTAGATAGGAATAATGAGGTTTTAAAACAAATGAAGGAATTTGTTCATTTAATCATTTAGGAATCCTACAAATGAACAAAGAAAACTTAAGGCGAATGGATGAAAGAATTGAGAAAATGAACGAAGCAGGTTTAAAGCAGATTGAGGATAAGAAGGAGCAGTTCAATAATGAGATAATGGAAACTTTCGAAGGGAAGTTTGAAAACGATAACACGCTTAGCCCAGAAGTGGATAAATACGAGGGGGAGACAAATAAAGAAATGGAGCTGTGTTTAAAGAATATGTCTAAAACACTAGACAGCACTTCCGAAGGTATTATAATAAATCTGACCATAGAAGAGAATATCCAGAAGATAAGGAAAATATGGAGAAAGAAAATAGTTTATACAAAGGAAGAAATGGAGATGAGGAAGGGTGGATTAATTAGTGCTGTTAACATCCCCATTAATGAGCGAAGGGAGTTATGTAAAGGCATGAATTATAGAAGAAACGTTATGAAAATAACCAAAATAACCCACCATAGAACAATCACAAAACCTTTAAATAAATTTAAATATTATTTGAAAATATCAACGGTTAGAGAATATTTGACCAAGTCAATTATATCGTTAATACGGAAGATACCCGTAAAACATTTGGTAAATAGTCCAGATATCCAAGGGAATGGAAAGATAGAATATACCAGTGATTATGCTAGAATAGAGGAGATACGATACTTGATAATTCAAAAGGAGCTAAATATAACTGAATACCCTGACTTAAATGAAGATTTTACATCAGCCAAGTTTGCGGTACCCGATACACGAAAGATATTTATCAAGTATAAAAACTGGTATGAACACTGCAGTAATCCGGACAACGGGTGCAGTCGAATTAATGGACCATGGTTAGAAAAAGAAGCAGTCAACCAGAAAAATGGGACTGATTTGATGAAAACTGACCAGGCAACCAATTGACAAGATACGGAAATATTATTTAATGAATAAATTCTAAAAATAATAAGAACAACTTATTACCAGTCTTGAAGAAAATTACTTGGAATTTTAAAAAAGAATTTGAGTTGAATACTACCACTAAATTCTAAAAATAATAACAACTTATTACCAGTCTTGAAGAAAATTACTTGGAATTTTAAAAAAGAATTTGAGTTGAATACTACCACTAAATTCTAAAAATAATAAGAACAACTTATTAAAGATTACAGAAAAAGGCAAGAATTATTATTAAATGTTTATAAAGAAATAGTGTGAATAACAAACCCCAAGATTACCGAAGAAAGCGATAATTATTATTAATGTTTATAAAGAAATAGTGTGAATAATGAATAACAAACCCAAGATTACAGAAAAAGGCGAGAATTATTATTAAATGTTTATAAAGAAATATTGTGAATAATGAAGAATGGAACCCAAGATAAAAGTTATTACCTCAAATCTACATATGCAAAATAAAGAAAAAAAAATCATATGACCTAAAATATATACTACATTGCCACATGATGGAACAATTTCAGTAAACGATTGAATGTAACCAATATAATGTTAAAGAAGACAAGAAAGAAAGAGTATTTATGAACATAATTCATTAAAAAATAAACAGCCAAAATAGTGAAATACGATAAGAAGAAGAATAATTAAGGCTAAGGAATGTATTTAGTCAAAAATACAATTATAATGATCATCACACAACAACTATTTAGAAAATATTGTGATCAGAGAAAAAAACAAACGAAGAAGATACTTAACATTACAATCTCAACAAAAATGAAAACAAAAATGACTACAAATGATAACTGTCAAAGTCAATATCAACGAATGTTTAAGGAATTAAAATGGAATTACGAAATATGAAGAATAGTAATGAAGAAATATAAATGCAACAAAGAAAAAATCTTTTCCCAAATATTTATTATTAAATGATTAAAGAGATTATTAGGAGATTATTATTATATTTTATAGCTGACTGTAGATGAATTCCAGCAGTACTATATTAAAATGTGGTGTGGGCAGCAGAGTATGAAGCCAAACAGTGCCTCTCTGAACTGTACCAACGCATGTGTTAGGGATTGTTAGGGAAATTAAATATTTAAGGAATATTAGAATATTTAATGAAGAAATTTGTGTTAGTGGTTGAAATCACAATCAGAATGATCACAGTTGCACACCACTATGTAAAAATTATCCCAATTAGCGCTTTCAAGCTTCACAGCCCATCGTCAGATTGGAATAGACACAAAATAAGTGGAAACAACCCCTTCACCCCTCTCCCCCACCATGCTCGCACACAACAAGCTATAATATGAATGACCCTTCCCCACCCCCTAAACCCTGTCACACCATCTGTAGAGTTACATATTTTTTCTAGCAAATTCCTTGTGTTTCAGTGTGTGTGTGTGTGTGTGTGTGTGTGTGTGTGTGTGTGTGTGTGTGTGTGTGTGTGTGTGTGTGTGTGTGTGTGTGTGTGTGTGTGTGTGTGTGTGTGTGTGTGTGTGTGTGTGTGTGTGTGTGTGTGTGTGTGTGTGTGTGCATCCTTTTAAACTACCCACTTCCTCTCCACACACGTGGGTCAGTCAACACCCTTATTTAAAACATCCAAATAGTACTATGCAAAATAATTCTTAGTATTATCTATCTGTCCTCTATCATTTACTTCTTAATCATGTTATAAAATATTTCTTCATTATCAAATTTAATTTTAATATTAATTAAATTGTCTAACCCTTTTTCTCTCTCTTTCAATATTTCTAACTCCTCTCTAAGCTTCCTTTCAACTGTGTTATTCACTACTTTTACAATTTCGTATTCTTCATACTTTATACTTATTCTTCACTGACATACATAGGTTCACATACTAGAAAAATTATAAAATGTTTTAATAAATATGGAGTAGATATAGCTATTAAAAAGTGTGAAACGGTATTTGATAAGATAAGGAATAAGAATATAGAAAAAATTCCAGTATTACAGAAAAGCGGAATTTATAAATTAAAATGTAAAGACTGCAACAAGGTGTACCTAGGAGAGACAGGACGGAAATTCGTATGCAGGTTGTCTGACCACAAACGTGGAGAAGGTAATAGAACAACCAATTCGTTATATGCAAGACATTTCATAGAAGACAACCATAAGTTTGTTAATCCTTTGGAAGAATACGAAATTGTAAAAGTAGTGAATAACACAGTTGAAAGGAAGCTTAGAGAGGAGTTAGAAATATTGAAAGAGAGAGAAAAAGGGTTAGACAATTTAATTAATATTAAAATTAAATTTGATAATGAAGAAATATTTTATAACATGATTAAGAAGTAAATGATAGAGGACAGATAGATAATACTAAGAATTATTTTGCATAGTACTATTTGGATGTTTTAAATAAGGGTGTTGACTGACCCACGTGTGTGGAGAGGAAGTGGGTAGTTTAAAAGGATGCACACACACACACACACACACACACACACACACACACACACACACACACACACACACACACACAACACTGAAACACAAGGAATTTGCTAGAAAAAATATGTAACTCTACAGATGGTGTGACAGGGTTTAGGGGGTGGGGAAGGGTCATTCATATTATAGCTTGTTGTGTGCGAGCATGGTGGGGGAGAGGGGTGAAGGGGTTGTTTCCACTTATTTTGTGTCTATTCCAATCTGACGATGGGCTGTGAAGCTTGAAAGCGCTAATTGGGATAATTTTTACATAGTGGTGTGCAACTGTGATCATTCTGAATATTAGAATAGTTGCAAGAATAAATTCAGTTTCCAAAGGAATGTGACGAAGAAAACAGAAAGAAGTGAGTTGACAGAAGAATAATTGAAAAATACAGTAATTATAAATAGAAGAGATGTAAAACTAATGTATCAGTGAATAGTGTAGCCAACTACCAACAAATAATGTTTACAGAAATAAAAATGATCAAGAATGTTAATTAAAATGATGAAATGTTATTAAATAAAAAAAAGTATTAATACTAGTCTAATGAAGTTACATTGAGAATCTCATCGTCAACCATTAACAATGAAATGAAGAAAGGCATGTGAAAAAGACAAGTTTATTTGACCTAAACTTCATTCAGGTAAATTAAACTTTTTTAGGAGGGGAAGCATATGTAACGCAACAGAAATGCTAGCATTCATGTTACATAAAAGACGGTTCACAGAATAATAAACAAATTGATATTTAAACCCATAATGGAACAGAGATCCAATAATTACAATTATAATCATAGACAAGATTAAATAAGGATGCAAGGTAGTGTTGACTAAAATAAACGAACCTGTAAGATAAATAATAGCTAATGATATATGTTTAATGAAAAGCAAAACAAAAAATGAAACAATGACTTAATTTATGGTAATAACAAATAAGAATTTTGTGTTAAGAAGTATTATTTTATGACAAAAATGTTATGATAAAGTTTATGTGATGTTATATCAAATATGTGTTGAGTTAATGAAAGATAATGAAACTGATTATCGCAGTGATTAAAATATTTATTGAATATTTTTGAATAAAACAATAAAAAATCCAGAAGTGAGAGATAGGTGAAGGTGAAGGTGATAAGTGAGAAAAGAAAAATCAATATTAGGGAATACCCACTAGTAACACTCAAGTACCATAAAAAAGTGCAAAGTGCCAGTGTAAACCCCAAAATAAATAGAAAACCCAACAGATAGTCATAGACACCTAAAACCAGTGATAAACACTACAGTTTAATGGTGAAAATTACCAAAGAATAAGAAAATTATTGTTATTAGAATTAAGAGTGATTGTAGATTAGGAATACAATGGTATTCAGGGTAAAAATCCCATAATGATTAAAAACATTAGTGTTACAATGGTTAGAGAGAGAAAAAATATATAGTAAAGTTTAGAAGAAAAATATACTAAAGAATATAAGTGCAAAATAAATAAAACATCCTTATGTTCAAAGGGATAATTAGTAAGATAAAATGAATGGTGTTATAATGTTAGTCACCAAAATAATTAAAAATAAACTAAATATAAACAAGATTAGCATAGTAACTGTTAAAAGATTTGTTCAATTAAGTTTATGAGAAGGAAAATGGCTGAAAAAAGTATACAGACCATAAACCTAAATTTTGTGTTGTTTTATAAGTAATAGTAAAATGATAGACAAGTTATAAAAAATGGCAATATAGATAAATAAGGAGATAAATTCTTACAAACATAATAATACAGGAAAAGAAATTAGAGAATAATAGACAGGCCATAATTTTGTAAAGTAATAAGAACATACAATTATTATAAAACAGTCCAAATCAATTCAAGATGTAAACAAGTCATAAGTGACACCAAGCAAAACATGTGTAAATGTAAAATAATCTTTAATTTGTGTAAAATAAGAAAATATAGCCAATTACTACTTAGGCCTAGAAAATGCCTAACTGTATAAATCCAAAATCAACAAATTGTAAGAAATTAACTATTGTATTAGAAAATTTAGGGCAAGTAACTAGTTAAATACAATTAGTGAATCATAATAAGATGTAAAAGTTAAATTAAAAAAATAAAATAAGAAAGAAATGTAATTACATAATATTAACATTATTGTCAAAACTTTAATACATAAACAAACCCAGCTTTGTGGGATGTCAAAATGATCTTTGAAAGAAAATATAAACAGTTGTGATAATATCTAATACATAGATAAGAAGACAGAAGAATAATAGTAATCAGAAGATATTTAGTTATTTTGAATTAAAATTCAAATATCATAACAATAGACTTAAATTATGAACAGCCAATAAGAAGACGGACAGTTGCCATAACAACCGAACATTATTTATTATTATTCCGTTAAAAATAGTTAGTTCATTATTGACGCTCAAGACCTATAGACGCCAAACCGTAATCGACTCAATTTTAATTTAAAACAGTAAAAAAGCAATCAAAATTTATAACATGAAGACGCAAGAAGTCTGATGAAGAACTAGTCCATTCAACCGAAACCACAGACCAGATCATTAAATTATAAATTAATTATTTAAACCACAACATCCAAAAAAGAAGCCAGGCGTAATTAAATTCATAAATGAGAAAGATTGATGACTGAATAGATCCAACCTAATGAAGAACTGAGTAACTCGTCACCCTAATTCAACAGATTTGATAAGTATTGCTGAATTACCCGAATTTATGGAATAAATTCTTATTAACTTTTTCTCACACAATTAACTCTCACTACGAACTGATAATCAAATTTCTTTCAAGGATTAATTGAAAATAAAAAACTAAACTTGTATGAAACCAGAAAATAACCTTGGTAAAAATTACGAACTTTTAACACACACTTTTTAACACTTCAGGAACGAATTGTAATTAAACCTAATAGTATATAAGTACCATCAATGTAAGGTAGTGTACTTTATTATAATCATATTAATATTTTTTTGTAACCAAAAGAACTCAGAGGTAATGAACGATAGAAAATAAACATTTGTCAGCGCCATGTCGAAGTAAAATCGTTCTAAACCAACGTTCGCCAACCTGAGAAATAATTGTCTTTTTATTGCTGGAGCAACTTTGTTTAATAACCATATAATTTTGTATAATATTGAATAACAACTAATTAAAAGTTAATAAACTAGTACAGAGTTGTAACCACCGTTCTTTATTTCATGGTAAATTGCATTATATGATTTGTGTACTTTAGCGACGAGCGAAACTGATGGCAAGCGCTAGACGTCGGCAACTCGGCGAACTACCAGCGAGATTAATAAACCCGCAAGTTGCGGGGGTAATTCGAATCAGCCATACCGTCTAGAACGACCGCTCGATAGTCATATTTTTTAATTGTTTTTAGTTTAAACAATTTGGCGCCACCCGGGAATTACAATAACATATTAAAGGACAGGTAAGGTTCACGCTCGCGAGATATTGTACTGGTAATTCGTAAGATCGCGACGGACATCGTCAGCGTAAAAAAAGTAAGTAAGTAAACGCAAAGTAACGACTACAATGTGTGAGGCGAACACACGATAATCCAACACTTTTACAAAGACGACTGAGTCTTCTCGTTACAAATTGACGCAACAACGTGTGGCTTAAAAGAGGCATACACAACGTCTCGTTACAAATTGGCGACCAACTAGTGTGGCTAGAATTAAAGACTACCGGCAGTTACGAGAAATTACGAGTCAACCCAGAACGTGGTAAGGAATGATATAAGCAACAGGAGGTACGAACTACAAGCGGGACACACCCTAATGTCATACTTTCTAGGTAAAGTGTGCTTAGCCCGAAATTTGGAACCGAGGATACCAGAGGAGTCATTGGTAATACAATTGGGATACCATTATGAGGATGCGGTTCAAAAAGCCAGAAGACAGGGCCAAAAAAAACAATTCATGGCATGGCAAGCTTATTGGAGGATCATGAGAATGATGGCGAATATAAACGTAATAGAATGATATATAATTACCTTAATATCCACTTTAGCGATACACAGTTTCGTCACTGATGACGCGTTTCGGGACTAAGTCCCATCCTCAGATACATAATTAATAAATTAAAATATTAAAATCACGACCATGATACTGGTCAAGTCAAAATAAATAAAATAAATTATAAATCGCATGTAATAAGTTTTGCTAACCACGGCTGGAGCTCCCGCATGCGTTCACCCGCAACCGCGATTGTCACGCGACTGGTCAAAGATTAAGACAAACTGATTGCAGTGTCGAACAGGTAATTTGACGCAAAATTTACCTGGTCATTTAATAAACTGTTTTTGGTGTTACTATCTTTTAAAGCTTTATAAATTTCAAATTCCTCCAGACTATCCATCCGTCTACCCTTTTTACAAATATGCAACGCTGTTAAATTTTCTTCGAAGTTCGTATATTTATGTCCGCTTGATATTAAATGTTGTGCAAAGTTGGACTTATTATTACTTGGCTTAGGAATATGTTCTAGAAATCTTTTATAAAAACATCTGCCAGATTGACCGATATAGAACGCATCACAATCATCACATTTTATTTTATATACGCCACATTGCTTTTTTAATGGTAATTTGTTTTTGTTTTTGAAATAATTTCCTAAATTATTATTTGTTTTAAATGATAAAATATAGTTATTATCTTTAAGAACGGGTCTTAAAATATTTGGCATAATACCTGTGAAATTAGCCGAAAGATATTTATAATTTTTGTTACTTGCTTTTATAGAGTTTGAATTTTTATTTTCTAAACGTTTCCTATGCCTATTTATTATTTTGTCAACTATTGTAGATTTATACCCATTATTTAGCACTATCAAACAAATAGCAATAAATAACGGGTATAAATCTACAATAGTTGACAAAATAATAAATAGGCATAGGAAACGTTTAGAAAATAAAAATTCAAACTCTATAAAAGCAAGTAACAAAAATTATAAATATCTTTCGGCTAATTTCACAGGTATTATGCCAAATATTTTAAGACCCGTTCTTAAAGATAATAACTATATTTTATCATTTAAAACAAATAATAATTTAGGAAATTATTTCAAAAACAAAAACAAATTACCATTAAAAAAGCAATGTGGCGTATATAAAATAAAATGTGATGATTGTGATGCGTTCTATATCGGTCAATCTGGCAGATGTTTTTATAAAAGATTTCTAGAACATATTCCTAAGCCAAGTAATAATAAGTCCAACTTTGCACAACATTTAATATCAAGCGGACATAAATATACGAACTTCGAAGAAAATTTAACAGCGTTGCATATTTGTAAAAAGGGTAGACGGATGGATAGTCTGGAGGAATTTGAAATTTATAAAGCTTTAAAAGATAGTAACACCAAAAACAGTTTATTAAATGACCAGGTAAATTTTGCGTCAAATTACCTGTTCGACACTGCAATCAGTTTGTCTTAATCTTTGACCAGTCGCGTGACAATCGCGGTTGCGGGGTGAACGCATGCGGGAGCTCCAGCCGTGGTTAGCAAAACTTATTACATGCGATTTATAATTTATTTTATTTATTTTGACTTGACCAGTATCATGGTCGTGATTTTAATATTTTAATTTATTAATTATGTATCTGAGGATGGGACTTAGTCCCGAAACGCGTCATCAGTGACGAAACTGTGTATCGCTAAAGTGGATATTAAGGTAATTATATATCATATAATAAGTGATACGGTACGCAAAAAATAAGTAATAGAATGGTCAATATGAGATACAACCGATGGAATGAGAACCAGAACACACAGAACTACAACCCATCATATAACAACCCCCAAAATAACAACCACAATAACCCAAACCGGAATGTTAACAGCAATCAGTATCAGGGAAACCGCCCAACTTACAATCAGGGTAATCCACCATATAACGGGAACAACCCGAATAACAATCCCACCAACAACAATTACCGGGGAACGGGAACAAACCAACGTCCTAGCGGCCATCCCAATAACAGTAATTACCACGGTAATAATTATAACCCGAATTACCAGTATAATAGGGGAAACGGGAATAATCGAAACAGAGATGATCGGCGACAGGTCAACTTTATTAATGGGAGGAGTCAGCCAAACCAGAGGAGGTACTGCCCGAATACACCGGCAAACTCCTGGTATAATGCATCAACCTCAAGTAATAATCAATTTCAAGGAAATAGGACCACTGAACCAACAGGAAACAACATGAGTATTCGACCAGAACCCGTAAATGAACCAGCAACGAACCAATCAGATAATCGGGCCAACACCGGACAATAAGATTTAAACTAACAAGGTCAGTGAGAACCAAAGAACACCCTTCACCTGACCAATCACTTGGGTTACTAAGACAAATGACGCGACGAAACCATCATAAAATTATAACTATTGTCTCAAATAATTATCTAAAAAACATACAAGAAGAACTCCTGGAAGAAGAGGACAACCAGCTGCCAAGAATTAACAATGAAATACTACACATACAGGCCACAATAAATAGATCACTAACCATCATCATGATTGACACAGGGTCAAACATCTCCCTAATAAACCAGACCGAGCTAGAACGGATCCAAGCTAACTGCAAACTACCAATACCCACATTGCTGATTAATAACATCATCATAATAGGAGCAACAGGAAAACAAAACAAAACTGTAAGAAAGCAAGTCTCACTGGAATTAAACAGCCAGAACTTGACTATACCAATTGTTTTCCTGGTAGCGAGTGGACTACCATTCAATATGCTTATAGGGTGCGACGTGTTACGACAACACTCAGCCATAATAAACCTACAACAAGGGATAGTGTTTTTAACATCTGAAAGAGGAATATGGTCAGCAAAAATAATAAACTGCAACCCTACACCAACAGCATTGAATCAAGACCCGGTCTTAAAGAATTATTATTGTAGAAACCATGAACCATCCATGATTATAAATTATGAAGAGGACAATAGTGAATTGTGGGAGAAGAAACTCGAGGAGATTAGGATATTCCAAAGAAACAGGCAAAACCAGGAAATAAGCAAAACACAAGTCGAAAATTTAATAAAAATATACCAAAAATATCAACACGTTTTCTCCAACACTCCAGGCAAGGTCAAGGGATATCAGTGTAAAATCAATTTCCGGGAACCAGTGGACTTCCATAGAAAATCTTACCCTATTGCATACTCCCTTAAAAAAAAGTCAGAGTGGAGATTAATCGAATGATGGAGGAGGACATCATTGAGTATAGCCAATCTCCATACACAAGTCCTATCGTAGCTATACCCAAAAAGAGTGGTAAAGTCAGGATCTGTTTAGATGCCCGGGAAATAAATCAAATGATCATTAATGACCGGACTTTGCCTGGGGAAATTGAAGAAATTTTGAAAAAATTCTACGGAATAAAATACATCAGTACATGGGATACTGTATGTGGGTACTGGCAGGTAGAGCTGCACCCACACAGTAGACAGTATATGGCTTTCATTTTCGACAGGAGGAATTATCAGTTTAAGAGGTTACCTTTCGGCCTCATCAACTCCGTCGCAGTGTTTGTAAAGTGCATGGACCAAGTCTTAGGTCAAGAGGCTCTGCAATTCACAACAATATATGTGGATGACCTACTGATAACATCATCGGACTGGGAAGAACACTGTGCACGAATAGAACAAGTACTGAATAAACTCTCCGACAACAATGTAACTCTGAAGCTAGTTAAATCCAAGTTCATAGCAGAAGAAGTAAAATTCCTGGGATTTAACCTAACAGAGCAGGGAATATCTCCATCCCAAGAAAAGGTAGAAGCCATCCAGAAATTCCCTACACCAAAAAATAAGAAGCAGTTGCAATCCTTCCTGGGTATTTGCAACTAGTACCGTAAATTTCAGAATAACTACTCCTATTTGACTGCCAAATTTTCAAAACAACTCTCATCTAAAGACAAATGAACCTGGGGAACCGAACAGGATGCGGTACTAACACTCATAAAGCAAAAATTTTTAGAAACAGTGATGCTGCACTATCCCAACTTTGAGCAACCCTTCTATCTGAATAATGACGCCAGTGACGTCAGTCTGGGCGCTGAACTGTACCAAGAAGATAATGAAGGACACCACCTGGTCATCAGCTTTGCCAGCAGAGTGTTAAATAATTGTGAACGTAACTACAACGTTACGGAAAAGGAGTTGTTAAATATAGTGTTTGCGTGCGGAAAATTTAGAACATACATCCTAGGGTACCACATCACAGTCAGAAGCAACCATAAATCGATATCATTTCTTAAACAATGTAAATTAAGTCATGGTAGACTCACCCGTTGGATCCTCGCTCTGCAAGAGTACCACATCATGTGGGAATACATTCCAGGCAGGAAGAACGTAGCGGCTGACATATTATCCAGAATAAGTGTTGACAATCAGACATTTGAAGGAGAAAAGGAGAAAATCGCCAAGGTGTATTATATATTAAAGGAGAGAAAGGACCTGGAAGAGATAGTAAATGAGATCGTACAACAGCAGAAACAAGATACCAAATTAGCCAACATACGAAGGAGAGTGATGGAATCAGAAGATATTATTAACAGATTTTCTTGCATACAAAAGGATGTGTTATTCATTAAAACCAAACGGAATCATGGAAAGTGGAAGCTAGTATTTCTAACATCTCTACAAAATAAATTAATTAAGGACTACCATGTCAGATACGGACACATGGGAACTTTAAAAATAGTCAAAGCTTTGGAAGAAGAAATGTTTATTAAAGGTATAACACGAAAGGTGATTAAAAATATCAAAACATGCACTCTATGCCAAATGGTTAAAACCAATAATGAGAGAAAGGATGGAATGATGATACCCATCACGTCAAATAAAAAACTTGAAAAAGCGTTTCTTGATATATGTGGACCATTCCCACATAGCGGAGGGAGGCATAGATTCAAGTTCATTGTGATTCTATTTGACCATTACACCAAATAAACCAAATTATACGCTATAAACAGAGCAACCACAAAGAAAATCTTGGAAATAATAAAAAACAAATACCTGAAGTTGGAAAACCATATACAATAATAACCGATCACGGAACGCAGTTTAAAGGAAGAAGGTGTAGAGAGGAATTATTGGAATTAAATATAAAAACATACAAAACGTCCGTATAGCACCCAAGCAGTAATCACGCAGAAAGAGTATTGAGAGAGGTGGGATGCATTTTGAGAACATACTGTCACGATAAACAGAGAGAATGGCAAAAATATTTAATATCAACAGAAGAATTTTTGAACATAAGTTACCACCATTTCATTGAAAACACCCCATATTCTATGATGTTTGGAAGAAAGCCACATCGAGAGATACAGGATTTGATAGACTTTCCAACCAATCCAGAAGACCTGTGTGAAGAAAATAAATACTACAACAGAATCATGGAGAAGATAGAAAAACAAAAAAACCAAATACTCACAGAACCAGACCAAAATAATTAACTCTCACTTAGGAGAAAAGGTCTTAATAAAAAATCGTGAACTACCTAGTACATTCGAAGGTATAGCCAAGAAACTATTTGTTATACATAGGACCTTATGTCATAACAAAAGACAATGGCAACAATACGTATGAAGTAAGCAATCCAATAACTAAAAAGATCAAAGGAGTATATAACCAAGTTTCCATCAAGAAGTTCTACGAGGAAGGATGAACAATCATAAAAAATAAACTGCAAAATTCAAAAAATATGTAAGATCACCTTACGCTACTATTTAGAAAACGTATGAGGTAAAATAAAAAATAAACTACAAAATTCCTAATTAGTAAGTACAACCAACTTACGCTAATATTTATAAATAATATGAGATAAAACAAAATAAACAAATAAAGTGAAAACAAGAATTAATAATACAAGAGAATTAGAAAGGAGACCAATTAAAATAAACAAATATAGAACCAAGCAAGAACTGCCAAGACAAATACATAAAATTATAAAGAATATAGAATATTCAGAAGAAAAAAAAGAACTGGTACAAGAAAAAAAAATAATAATATATAAAGCAAATGTACAGCAAGTGGCTAAAGCAAAATAATGGAAATCAACAAAGAAGAAGAAAAAAAATGTCTAAAATAATTAAAATGATCACAAGAAGAAAAGAAAAACAAACTAATTAAAAGTTAGAAATAATGAAATTAACAACTAAATAAATAAAAACAATCAACTGTGTGAGTATATAACAGAATATACCAAAGGTACAGGGGAAGGAAGAATGAGTAGAAAAAAGTTAAAATGATCTAAAGAACCATGAAGTGGACAATCCCCAAAATATTATTATTAATGAAAGTCACAAGATGACAAAAAGGTATTTAAGATTGACTGAGAATAGGTCCAGCAATCAATTAACTGAGCAGAGATGATGTTCCTCTGATCTCAGAAAAAAAGGTAGTAATGGAAGACACCAGCTACTAAAAGGTTAGGGAAATTATATAACAGGGAGAACGCACTAATGGAAATAAGTAAAAACAGATCTAAAAGATAACTAAATAAAAAGGAATGGAACAAGTAAGAAGAGAAACAAGAAAGAAGAAATAAACAAGAAGAAAAAGGAAAAAATTATATATAACTGATAATTTCATAAAAAACTATGCTAGTGTTTTACCAAAATGATCAATTTTTTTGGAGAGGCATTATGTTACAACACAAAAAGCCACCCCAGTACCAGGGAAAAAACTATGAATCAACTATATTAAATGAATGAAAATAAAATGACTATGACAAGACAAATGACTATGACCCAACCCAAGTGATTGACTCAATAAAGAAAATAAAATGAGAAGGTATATGGAAAAGACACAAACAAATAATAAAGAACAGAAAAGGAGAAATATAAAAATTCAAATGATGATGAAAAAGAATCAAACAAATAATAAATGTAAATGATAAATATTAAAATCAAATAAAGTAATGTCAACTAAAGTACACTAACCAAAGAAATAGATATTAAATGTTATGAATAACTATATAATGATAAGTGAATCAGAACATGAAATGTGTTAACAGTATAACTAATAATTGTGAATAAAACAATAAAAAATCCAGAAGTGAGAGATAGGTAGGGAGTGAAGGTGATTAAGTGAGAAAAGAAAAATCAATATTAGGGAATACCTACTAGTAACACTCAAGTACCATAAAAAAGTGCAAAGTGCCAGTGTAAACCCCAAAATAAATAGAAAACCTAACAGATAGTCATAGACACCTAAAACCAGTGATAAACACTACAGTTTAATGGTGAAAATTACCAAAGAATAAGAATATTATTGTTATTAGAATTAAGAGTGATTGTAGATTAGGAATACAATGGTATTCAGGGTAAAAAATCCCATACTGATTAAAAACATTAATGTTACAATGGTTAGGGAGAGAAAAATTTTAGAAGAAAAATATACTAAAGAATATAAGTGCAAAATATAAAACATGAAATAGTACAAGGGAATTAAAATATTGATATATTAAAATATGATTAAAAATATTAAAACTGGGTCACCTACCTGTATTTGGACCAGGTGTCGTCTAGTGTACTCAGCAGAGAAAAAAGGTAAATGCAAATAACAAATACATATTTATACGTTCACTTAACACATTATTTTATTTCATCTTATTCAGTCATCAACTACCACAATAACTCCCACATCAACAAATTCGTCTTTCTCTACATTTGTATTCTGAAAATAGATTCTGCAATATATTTACTTAATTAGATTATATCTATTTTGTTTAACACATTATATTATTTCATCTTATTCTGTCATCAACTACCACAATAACTCCCACATCAGCAATTTCGTCTTTCTCTTAAATTACATTGATAATAGATTCTGAAATATATTTAACCCTATTTACTTAACTAGACTATATCTATTTTGTAAAGCGACCCAGTTTGTCCACTCTCTCATTCATTCATTATACATTTAAGTTAATTAAGTCATTATACCCTCATAATTAAGAAGAGCTCTTTTAATTAAATATTTGTAATTAATTAAAGGCGATACATTTACGTATTTAAAACGGCGTCACTACTGCCCATGTGCTGCTCTCCGCACTTTCATCACAGTTGTCCGAAAATATGTTATATTGCGTTAATTTTGAAGTCACTGAGATTAGTTCATGTTGTACTGTTTTATAACTTCCGATTCCGTGTTTAAATCACATTTTATACTGGTCGGCCGACCCTAATTTGCTCGAGCTAAGTTTTTATACGACTGCACAGTCCGCTGGCTGTAGTAAGACAAGAGACGCTAAAAGTTTTTTTTTCAAGATGGCGAGCCGCTTCACACGAGGCAACTCGGTATTTCATTGGAAGGAACTACGCCACACAGCAAATATGTACCACTGCATATAGTCCATTCACTGTAACTGCTCAACCAGCCGGGTACGTGATAACTTAACGGTAAGCACCCGCATCCGCGCAATAGCGCACATTCCATAGTACCTGCGAGCCGTACTTGTTTACAGTTTTTCGGGACCAACATGCAGATGGGCGTCACCTTCAGGAATTTCTATTGTTATACATTGAGGCCTCGTGTGGGTAACTACTGCGTTGTATTCACAATTAAAATTGTATTCACAAATAAAAACCTCTCGCACAATTCTGCCCCATTACAATACCCCCCCCCCCAATGAGAGGTTTTCTGCTGAAACAGAAAAACTCTCATTGCTAAACCCTAAGAGGATCGGTGAGGATATGGCGCCAACAACCCCCCTTTAATTTCTAAACACGTCATGGGTAAACTATCCCCCTAGTTAGGCGACTATGGCTGCACCTGAACGAGATTACTGGACTTCTCTATTTAAGATCCCAACACCGTAAATTCGGACAGTTACTCACCACAGTACCACCTAACTTTGTAACATTCTGAATAAAGTTCCAAAAACTGGCCTTATACCATACCAGATCCTCGCCTGATATATCTCCCCTTACATACATACTGGGTTGCCTTTAGCGAGTACTGGGTGCGTACACATATTCATTACTAATTACACACTATCTGCACATTAATTATTATAATATAAAATTCAAATTTGGTTCCAACAGTTAGGCCTAAATAAATCTACGTACCCTACCAAAATTTTCTTGGATGTTACTTGACATTATCTGGTTCAATTAATTTAAACATAATTTTCAAAACTCAAAGTCTTTATGCATTTATTTTTTCTTTACTACTCCTCTTAATTTACCTGTTCACAATCCTGTTACATAAAATAAAATAAACAGCTTGTCCCTATCCACTTATTACACAACTACACATGATTATAAAATATACCCTAACATAAACATCATACATCAGCTGACACCTTCTCTGCCTATAGTGAACATAAAGAATTAAAATAGAATCCTTTACGGCAAAAAACAATTTTTTTTTTCCAACAAGAATTATTTTCTCAATAAAAATTATTATTCAATCATTTAGTTAAATTGATTAACAAAAGAATCTACAAATCAATTATAAGGAACATACTACATATCTAACACCAGTCATCAGCTGATGTCTCATGGTCAGGTGAATGACCTTACCCTAGATACACTTCAAAAAATTATACAATGTAAAAGGCATAACACATGTTTATAATTCTTACACTCTAACATAGTACAACATCATAAAACATAATAAACTCCTTCTCTCTTAGAATTAATCTTTTCAATCAGTAAAGTCATTTATAAAATATCATATACAGCCACACATATTTAAATCAATTACTTCTGAACAAGTTATCTATTGGAAAACGTTAATCATCTGCCTTTTGCATAGTCTCTCTTGACTCAAAATAAAATCATTTAATTAGCTTATCAGCTAGTCAGCATCATTCAGTTTCAAATTTTAATTCGTTACTCCCCTGAGTAACCTCCTTACCACACACACTATGACCCCCCCCCTGGACTGTGGTGCCCAGTTGCTTCCACAAGGACTGAATTTGGGGAGGAATTTTGGCATCTCCTGTCCTTGCTTCGGCTTTACATTTTAAACTGCCAGATATCAGAATATCTGATTTTATAAAGTTATAACCTTAAAATGGGTCTATCACCTTTTTTGCTGTTCCTACTCTAACAAGATGATACCCGCTGTTCCATAGTTCCGGGGATTTCCCCTAAGTTGCCCCCCATTAATTTCAATTTTCACCAATTTCAAGGGCAACCAACCATGGTCAGTTTTACAATTTCTGCCCACAGCTGGTTGTCGTCCAAAACCACGATTAGTGCTGGTAAAACAGTAATCGCCCGAAAAAGCAGGGAAATCTTCTCTCATTCGCATGTTTCACTTCATCAATATTAACACTGCATGGTACCAATTAACATATAATATAAAATTATATAAGTGGTTGTGCAGTGTATACACACCCTTCTTATGGCCGCCGATGATGGTAACGTACCTTGACGTTACCACCAACACTCACCGCTATCTGCAGTGGCACATGCCGCCACTGCAATAGCATAACTAAATTCTAAACTTATGTCCTTCTACATGTACTGTCACTACATTCCACAATTGATTTTCTCTTCTATTAACACCAAGCAACCCCCCAAAATCACCCATTAATCTTGCATAATGGCAAGTCTCTTTTTTCTTTTTCTTCAATAAAATTTTTTATATAAACATTTACTACAAGGCCCATCTTTCACTTCGTACAAATAGTGTGTACCACCAAATATTTACTTGTTTACCTAGCCTACTTTATTCATACTTGTACAATCTAGCACCAATTAATAGTTTTAATTTAATACTATTAACTCCTTATCTTGTTATATTTTACTACCACATTTCAATTGTGAGTTACCATTAATCATTTCCATATCCTGCCCATCAAAACTTTCAAATTTATTACCAAATTCCTATCTTTTAATTGAATTTAATTTTTATTATACACGCTCATAATTATATCTTGACAATTGTTAAAACATAAAAATTATTATTTTATAATTTATATTTTCTAATATACCGCCAACCATGGTCCGCCCCAAAAGTATGTTCTATCGACATTGACAGAGAGACTGTCAGACACAACATTGCCAATTCACGTTCCCCTCTTCTACCACTAAAATACATTGCCTTATTTTTATTACTGTTAACTACATTAATTGTAATACAAATATTCTCTCTTTTCCATTTATCCAAACCCGCCGTCTGACCATCTCTAAGCCAATGTCCACAAAACACTTTTTTGGTTAGGATACTAAAACTTTTAATTTGTACATTATAATCTACAAATTACACTGGTAATATACATATATGAAAATTTCCTCATTAAATTTATTCAATGCACTCGCTAGGGCAATTGTTGGTACGTGGGGTGGTGCACATTTTATGCACCTTGAGTGTAAAAATATTTTTCTTCACGTACCTTAGGGGTCCCCCTCCCCATTCAAATCTGGATTAATTTCTACTTGTTACCAATTTTGTGAATCTGGACCATAGTCGCTTTCACCACCCAAAGGAAGTTCCGCCAACCATGGTCCGTTTAGAAAGTTCCAAAACCCACGGTCAGGATTGGTAAGTTCATGACCGCCAAAAAGTGGGGGAGGATCCCTTCTCATTTAATTATACCATAATCTGTGTTTATGTATCAAAATCTTAACAAAAAAAGTCTAACATCACTCAGCTAAATAATACTTCTTTAATTGGGTTACATTATACGTTCCTTTTATTTCTCGGGTTTGCAGATCTACCAAAACATAAGCATTCTCCATTTTCACTTCGCCAACTTCATAGGGCCTGTCATACAATAGGAAGAATTTTTTAATCTCCTTGTCCAAAGCGGATGATTGATCGTGGTTTTTTATTAATACTAGTTGTCCTACCTCGTATTGGATGGGTGTCAAACTCCTGTCATGTCTTCGTTTATGCTGTTCAGCTACTCAACAGCCGCTCCTTTGCAATCACCAGTTTCCTACCATGTGGTATATCCATCCGGGTTGGAAATTTTAACCAAAACAGTAGAGGGTATCATAGGGAAGTTTACAGCGAACCACCACCTCCAGTACAGTTAAACTAATCAGGGAGGTTGAAAAGGAAAGCCCCCAGCGGTCTAGAAATCACATGACAATAGGGTCACTTATTACCAATATACATAATGATTTATCCGATGAAGAAGTGGGGGAGAGTAGCAATAACTTTGGTATGGCAGAATTTGAAGCCGAAGTGTTTAATTCCAAATACACTTTGTAATAGATTCAGGGAGTGAGCTGACCGCTATAGATAAAATTTTTGAAAAAATAAAAAAATCAAACTACAGAGACAATTCCACAATTACCAGTATTGGGAATAGTGTTGTAGGGGTAACAGGTGTTCGCAGTAAAAAAGTAACTAAGCAAATAATGTTACAGCTAAAGATAAATAAACACACAATAAATGTACCTTTTTTAGTCATTCCAGGTTTGAATATGGGAGCAATAATGGGTAATGATTTTTTACATAATTTTAAGGTTGAGTTAAACTATTATACACAGACTATGAAATTAAACAATGAAAATAATATAATTGAAATACCATTTATACGAAAGAGAACTGTAGAAATGAAAGCATTAAATAATCAGTAAGGGAATTTTAATTTCTGATAACGATATAAATGAATGTAGGCCCTTGATGATTAATTATTGTAATTTGCGGGTAAATAGTAATGAATTATTTAAAGCTGAAGATAGTTGGGGTGAGAAAATGAATAGAATCCTTTATCAAGATGGGGAATTTAATTATCAAGATAGGGAGAAAATAGTACAAGTAATAAATAAAAATAAATTAGTTTTTTCAGACGAACCAGGTTTAGTAAAAAATTTTAAGGGTAGACTAATCGTTAAAGAAAAAACACCTTTTGCACCTAAAACCTATCCGGTACCATACTCTAAGAGGGGGTTAGTACAAGAGGAACTAAACAAGATGTTGAGGGAAGGTATAATAGAAAAATCCACCTCACCATATTCCAACCATTTAGTAGTGGTTACCAAGAAAGATTTATCGATAAGACTGTGCTTAGACGCGAGACAGGTAAACAGAATACTTGTTCCAGACAGAGAATCGCCAGAGCCGGTGAGTGAAATCCTTCAACGATTCAATGGGACCATGTATATTACAACATTAGACTTGACAGCCGGATATTGGCAGATAGAGCTGGAGGAAGAATTTCGTCAGTATGTGGCATTCTTATACAATGGCAGGAACTATCAGTTTTGTAGGTTACCTTTTGGACTAAACGTAAGTGTTTCAATTTTTATTAAATGTTTAGACTACGTACTAGGGAGAGAGATTTTAGAATTTACAACTGTTTATGTGGACGATATAGTTATTATGTTACCAGACATTAATACACATTGCGAAAGGTTAGATAGAGTGTTAAGTAGGTTGCATGAGTATGGCATAACGGTTAAGTTTAAGAAGTCAGAATTTTTAAAAGAAGTTCATTTTTTAGGCCATATAATTTCAGCCAAGGGTATCAGTATAGACCCTAAGAAAGTGGAAATAAACAGAATTTTCCAGTACCAAAAAATGTTAAACAGTTGCAAAGTTTTTTAGGCTTGTGTAATTATTATAGGCAATTTGTAGACAAATATTCTTATTTATTTAACGGTACAATTGGGGCATTTGTTAAATAAAGATAATCGATGGCAGTGGAATTTAAAAGAGCAAACTGTATTTGAGCTAATAAAAAATAAATTTTTAAACACAGTTATATTAGCTCATCCTAATTTTCTAGAACCATTTTATATACACACAGACGCATCGGACATCACTTTGGGGGTAGAATTGCTTCAGTTAGATGGGAATGGTAACCATAAAGTAGTAGCTTTTGCTAGCAGATCCTTAGTGACTAGTGAGAAGAATGCAACAACAACGGAAAAGGAGGCGCTATCAATAGTTTTCACCTGTAGAAAATTCAGAACATACCTATTAGGAAATAAAGTAATAATAAGATCAGACCATCAAGCTTTAACATTTTTGAAAAACTGTAAACTAACGCATGGTAGGTTAGTGCGCTGGATGCTAATACTAAAAGAATATGACTTAACCATCGAGTATTGTAGGGGTAAAGAAAACGTAGTAGCTGATGTCCTATCCAGAACCGATTTTGACAATAATACTGAGGTAGATATAGCAAATACTTATACGATATTTGTAATAAAAGAAGTGGGGGAAGTAGATATGAAAAAATTAATAAATAACCTAGCAACAGACCAAGAAAGAGATACCGAACTTGGTAGAATAATGATAGCTTTAAATCAGATACCCAACATACCTCACAAGTGGGAAAAGCATTTTAGTTTATATAATAAACATTTATTTCACCGTACAAATGAACAGGGAGATGATTGGAAAGTATGCATCCCTAAAGTTATAATACCTGAAGTAGTGAAAGATTGTCATTTAAGGTATGGTCATATAGGCCCCAAGAAATGCAGTAACATATTGAAAGAGTCATGTAAATTTAATAATATAAATTATGGTTTATTTAATAATATAATAAAGGTGCTTCAACACCCCTAGTGTCGTTTGGGTTACCAACATATCCCCCTCTACCTCTGTGGTTAAAATGTCCCGGCATTCCCCGATTACTGGTGGAGCCTCTCCCCCTATTACTCCCTCTAAACTCACTATGATCAAAACCTCTATTGTAATTCTCTACTCTCCCTTGAGCACTACCCCTTGTACCCCGACACCTATAGCATTGATTTCGCGAACTATTATAGTTACTCGCTACAACTAGGGTTTGGACATAACCATGCCCCCTCCCCCGATCTACTCATATTAACAAAGTGGTCTGGTTGTCTTACATCGATATTCATTTGCCTTGATTCATTGTCTCTAAACTGATACTTATTATCTTCTTCCTCTTTCATACTCTGGTACGCTTCTAGTATTTTTTCTAACTTGGCTATATTAACAAACTCCCGGGTTCTGATTGTGGACCGTATGTCCTTAGGTAAATGCTTACTAATGTATCGTATAAAAGATGAAAGAGGCATTGGTGGTTCTAAATACTTAACCTGGCTATATAGTCGTGTCACATACGACGTAATACTCACATGTTTAATATTGAAATTACCCCATCCCATTATGGTACTGCGCAAGCCCTCTTGTTTTTCCTCTGACCAGTACTTATTTTTAAATGCTTGTTCAAACTCATTAAAATCTGCCCAGTTATCATTATGAACGTCCGCCCATATTTTAGCATCCCCTTTAAAATATTTTAAAATTCGTACTAACTTAATTTCCCAACTTTCTTGGTTATATTTATTGAAACTTTTTATTGAGTTTTAAAATTGTATGTGGTTCACCCCCCCTACTTTCATTACTGAAATAACCTAACTCAACTTCCATGTTCACTCTCTCACTCACATTAGTTAATTTTTGGTTAATTGCTATACTTAAATCTTCTCTGACTTTAATTATTTCTTGTTTGTATTCTGTTTGTTTACTTTTCAAACTAGTCACATTAGTTTTAATTGTATCAATTTGCTCAAAGTTACTTCTGAATTCATCATTTATATTCTCTTGTATTTTATTTGCTTGTTTAATTTGCTCACACTCATCAATTACACCTTGAACATTACTGTCAATTTTGTCATTTTTTTTTTATCATTAAATTTATTTGTTAACGCGTCAAATTTTTTATTTGTCTCTAGCATTTTCTCATTTTGTTTTTCGTTAATTATTTTTATATCATTTTTCATTTCGGTTTGTATTTTATTTATGTCTATAGTCAGTTCATCTTTCACTCCTGCAATAGTCTTATTCTGTTCGTCTAGTTTGTAGTCTATTTCTCTTAATTTTTGTCTTGTTTGTTTATTTCCGTTTTCAGCTCTATGTTACTAGCATTTATCTCTGATTTGATTTCAATCTTAAATTCATTCAAGCTTGTTTTTAAATTATTATTTTCTGATTTCATTTCAATTTTAAATTCATTTAAACATGCGTTTAAATTATTATTTTCTGATTTTAACTCATCTAAACTTGTGTTTAATTTATTATTTTCTGATTTCATTTCAGTTTTAAGTTCATTTAAGCTCGTGTTTAAATTATCGTTTTTCTTATTCATTACCTCCATCATAATCAACGCTACTTGATTAAATATATCTACATTATCGCTTTTGCTATTCTTAGCGTCTACCGTCTCAATCGTTATCTCGTTTGTCGTATCGTCTACGCTCTCATTAATATTTGTTGATATTAAATTGTCTTGTGTAACGTTTAAAATCGATTCCCCCTCTACACCCTCACATACATTTGCACTCTTGTTTTTCTCTGCCATTTCGACAAGGTTGTAAATTAATTTAATTTAATTTACAACGTCCACTGTTACGGGCGCCATTGAAATAGTACAAGGGAATTAAAATATTGATATATTAAAATATGATTAAAAATATTAAAATTGGGTCACCTACCTGTATTTGGACCAGGTGTCGTCTAGTGTACTCAGCAGAGAAAAACAGGTAAATGCAAATAACAAATACATATTTATACGTTCACTTAACACATTATTTTATTTCATCTTATTCTGTCATCAATTACCACAATAACTCCCACATCAACAAATTCTGAAAACAAATTCTCCCACATTTGTATTCTGAAAATAGATTCTGCAATATATTTACTTTATATATTTACTTAATTAGATTATATATCTATTTTGTTTAACACATTATATTATTTCATCTTATTCTGTCATCAACTACCACAATAACTCCCACATCAGCAATTTTGTCTTTCTCTTAAATTACATTGATAATAGATTCTGAAATATATTTAACCCTATTTACTTAACTATGTGAAGCTACTTTTTTTTTCTATGTGAAGCTACGTCACCCATTTCTATCTTTTGCAACCCATTGAAAATTTTAACTATCACGAATTTATTTAATTTTTATTTAAAATCTATAAACACATTGAAAACATATTATTATATTTTTATAATCCTTATTCCTAACATACTAAATGCAATTAACACAATAAGACATAATAAACACAATATAGGAAGTATTTAGTGCATCTATTTTTCAAATCCAAACAAAATTATTGAGTAGCGAATCATCATTATTAAAATACAACAAATTTCTAATGCGTTATCCCCCTGGATAACCGCCCTGCCACACACACTATGACCCCCCCTGGACTGTGGCGTCCAGTTGCGTCCACAAGGACTGAGGTTTTGGAGAATGTGACATCTCCGTGTCCTTGCTTCTGCGTTACATTTTAAAAATTACAGATATCAACATATCTTTGTCAATAGTTATGCGCCCTTAATGCGGGTCTACCACCTGTCTTTGCTACCCCCAAGCGGGCAGAGTGGCAGCCGCTGTTCCATAGTTTCCGGGATTTCCCCTAGTTTCACCCCCATTAATTTCTAATATATACCAATTTCAAGCCAGCTATGGTCAAGGGACTTGATATGACCATAGCTAACCGCTAGCCAAAACCACGATTAGTGCTGGTAAGGCAGTAATCGCCCGAAAAGTCGGGGAAATCATCTCTTCCTTCAGGCATGTACACTTCATCATTAATATGCACGACACGGCAATTTATCAAGGTACAATATAAAATTATACAAAAGGTGTGCCGTGCATTTTCGCCATGTTGGCCTCCGATGGAGGTAACACTCTCTGCTACCTCCAACACTTTCCGCTATCTACTGGGGCACATGCCACCCCAGCAACAGCAACTTACTAACTAATTAATTAAAATTTTTATATACATTATATAAATATAATCATTTCATCAATAATCATTTGACTCATTCATACCTTTATGCCATTGGACTTTCTTAAAATTTTCAAAATTTATTATTAATAATCATTATATATCACTTTTCATTTATTATTAAAAATTTCAATTCTCATTTTTATTAAACACAATTATTTCAAATAGTCTCACTATTGCATGAAAATCTTAGTTACCTGTAAACATGTTTATCATATATGATTATAACATTTTTTACTTACAGTTCAGTTAACATGATATATACAAAACATAATCACCATACCACAATACTTCCACCTCACCTCTGAAACATTTTACAAAACTATTAGTTTACATCAAATAATTTATCATTCATTACCAAATTTCCATCTCATAAAATAAATTAAATTCATTAAAAAAAATTTAATTAATTAACATTCAAATAATCAATCAAAATATTTAACATGTACCACATTGTTTTAATCTAATTAATTACCAAAAAAAATATAAATTATATAGTTATCGAAACAATTACCATTAATCAATTACTGTTTTCACAATTAATTCTGATATTTATTTAACTTGCAAAATATTGATATTATTATTATCACAACATTTTCTAATACATATACACATTATTTACCTAACGTTTCATAATACACACAAATGAATTCACTATATTATTTACAAAGTATACGTCAATAACTGTTCAATTGTTTCACACTTCACTGTCCAAATTTGCCATGTTATAACCCATTAAACACAATGTTTATATACTGTCTTTTATTGTTTTAATAGTTCACCCTCCATCGTCCCAGATAAGTCTTGGTTTTGCATAACAACGTTCAATTCCATCACCACACAAATGACTGTTTTGTGTGTTGTAACCATACAAACTAAATTCATTCAGCTTATTCAAATACTCATATAACCAGTCTACATTAGGTATTTTTGTTAAGTCTCCGTCAGTGTTATTTGTTAATGTCAGGTAAGTTGTTTTCTCATTTTTATATTCCTCTACTATCACGTCAGATAAGTTATTATTATTTATACAAATATTACCAAAATAATTCTCTATCTCTCTTTCCATAGGTAAGTACTTTATATGGTTCATCTTCACCCCTTCTAATATTTTTTCCAATTCATCATAATTTCTTTTTAACTTATAAAATTCTATCTCTCTCTCCATACACAACTCTCTCTCTTCATAACACCACATCACACTCTCATAATTATTACAGACAGAGGGTACAACATTATACAACATCAATATACACTTTACTTCATCTACTAATACGGGTCTCTCGCCCTTCAAAAACAACAACATTTGTGAACACTCTGGTTCAGAAAAATTAATGGGAAAATTTACCCTCTGCCCACATTCAACTACTATATTATTTTTCCACTCTCGTTCTAACTCCTTAACACACATTAACATCTCATAATCACATTCTAAAACTTCTTTATATGTTTCTCCATTATTCTTTACCCCCACTGTACTCTCAGAATTGTAATTAATATCATTATCTTCACTATTTAACATTACATCTTCCATTATTTCGTCATTTTTAATATTTGGCATACTTATAACATTGTCACCTAACTTCTCAACACTCTGTTCTAATTTATTCAGACTAGTTACTATTGCTTCATTATTATTTTTAAAACATTTATTCATTTCTTTAATTTGGTTTGTTAACTCATCGAATTTACTGTCAAAACTATTCTTTTGAACATCGAATTTCTCATTTATCTCGTTTTTCTGTTCATTGAATTTAATATTGAAATCACTAGTGTTCATGTCAAATCTATTGTTAATGAGTTTAAATAAATCATGTAATGATAACTCTTTTTCTCTGGTATTTATTTTACTTGGTACGGGAGTAGAAATCGCTCCCGGCGAACTAATTACAGAGATCCCCACATTTTGTTCGTCTATTGACCCCGCTTCTGTTTGTATACCAGAGTCGGTCTGATTGTCAGAGAGGCTGATCTCACTATTATCTGCCATTTTTTCTTAAGATCTTTTAAATATATTTCTTTGCGGTAAAAATAGTTTTATATGTAACATATAATTATTATTAAAAAAAATATTCTACTCACCCATACTACAAAAACATGACATAACCTTATTTTATACGTCTATTTTACGTACATACAAAATTTTATTTCCCCTTCCCAACAACCATTCTGTTCTCCCAAGTAGGCCGTATTTTATATAAACGTATTTATATAAAATTGTCCCTGTTCCAGAAGCCAAATGTGAAGCTACTTTTTTTTTGTGTCACATAAAATTTAACTCATTTACTAATGAACATCATATAATAATCGGGCGCCATCTTGCGTACTGCTAGAAATTAATTACCAAGGTTCGGATCAGCGAACCGGGAAGTGCAGAACTGGTTATTTGAAATAAAGAAAACTTTACTTGTTTCCCAAGAATTACGTTTTATTAATTACTTTTTTCAAATGTAAAATTTTTGAAATCATTTACCTTCCATCACAAAAGATTTTCTCCCCTTTTACGTATTAGTAATTAACTGGAAACAATTCCACACTTATTTTCTTATATATCTATCTACTTATAAGCTTACTTCCTTCCAACAAAAACAGAACAAGATATTCATTATGCAAATTAACTTTATACTTACAACAAACCAGCGCCTCAGTCACACACACATTTATACCTTTTTGAGATCTCAAAATTTAATTGGAATACATATTTTCTTAATTTTGTTTAACCCTTTTTGAAATTTTTTCTGGTTTATACATCCTGTGTTACTTATCTTGTCATTTTAGTCCGAAACAGTCCAGGCTCCACCCGTATTCTCGTTCACTACGCAAATATCCCCTTTTGCCATTTTCACTGTCACTTCGTTTTATATTAATAAAATGGAACTGCTTCTTTTCTTAAAATGTTACATTTTAAATGATTTTAACTGGGCGAAAGTTTAAAAGTTTTACACGCGCGGTATTCACATTTTTATATGTTCCGGGCCAAAATTACGCACAGCCGGCGAACACCAAAACTTCGCCCAAAACCGGCGAACCGGCGAACGCACAGTTGTTAGCGTCTGATGTGTTCAGATGTTGTTTTCCGAGTGGCTCTTTGTTCTCTGTGTGTCACCAAGCAACTGGTGTTGCTGCACCCACATTCTTCGTTATGTAACGCGCTGACGTAAGGTGGTATGATGATTCGTTACATAACTTGTTATGCTGTTTTGTGTCACTGGAGCTGACCTTGACTCAATTCCAGCTTGTTGATTTCTGCGACTTTTGATATTCACATGCAGTGCTGCCACCGTTGCTTTCGTCGCCTACCACTAAATTTACCTCTCTTATAAGTGTTGTCCCAATCATAAAAAAAAATGTTATTTGTTTATAAAAAAAATACAAATTGCGTTATTACCCCAAAATAGGCCCGTTACAACTAGACTATATCTATTTTGTAAAGCGACCCAGTTTGTCCACTCTCTCATTCATTCATTCATTATACATTTAAGTTAATTAAGTCATTATACCCTCATAATTAAGAAGAGCTCTTTTAATTAAATATTTGTAATTAATTAAAGGCGATACATTTACGTATTTAAAACGGCGTCACTACTGCCCATGTGCTGCTCTCCGCACTTTCATCACAGTTGTCCGAAAATATGTTATATTGCGTTAATTTTGAAGTCACTGAGATTAGTTCATGTTGTACTGTTTTATAACTTCCGATTCCGTGTTTAAATCACATTTTATACTGGTCGGCCGACCCTAATTTGCTCGAGCTAAGTTTTTATACGACTGCACAGTCCGCTGGCTGTAGTAAGACAAGAGACGCTAAAAGTTTTTTTCTAGATGGCGAGCCGCTTCACACGCGGCAACTTGGTATTTCATTGGAAGGAACTATGTCACACAGCAAATATGTACCACTGCATATAGTCCATTCACTGTAACTGCTCAACCAGCCAGGTACGTGATAATTTAACGGTAAGCACCCGCATCCGCGCAATAGCGCACATTCCATAGTACCTGCGAGCCGTACTTGTTTACAGTTTTTCGGGACCAACATGCAGATGGGCGTCACCTTCAGGAATTTCTATTGTTATACATTGAGGGCTCGTGTGGGTAACTACTGCGTTGTATTCACAATTAAAATTGTATTCACAAATAAAAACCTCTCGCACAATTCTGCCCCATTACAAACATCCTATATTCAAAGGGATAATTAGTAAGATAAAATGAATGGTGTTATAATAATGTTAGTCACCAAAATAATTAAAAATAAACTAAATATAAACAAGATTAGCATAGTAACTGTTAAAAGATTTGTTCAATTAAGTTTATGAGAAGGAAAATGGCTGAAAAAAGTATACAGACCATAAACCTAAATTTTGTGTTATGTTTTATTATTAAATGATAGACAAGTTATAAACAATGGCAATATAGATAAGTAAGGAGATAAATTCTTACAAACATAATAATACAGGAAAAGAAATTAGAGAATAATAGACAGGCCATGATTTTGTAAAGTAATAAGAACATACAATTATTATAAAACAGCCCAAATCAATTCAAGATGTAAACAAGTCATAAGTGACACCAAGCAAAAAATGTGTAAATGTAAAATAATCTTTAATTTGTGTAAAATAAGAAAATATAGCCAATTACTACTTAGGCCTAGAAAATGCCTAACTATATAAATCCAAAATCAACAAATTGTAAGAAATTAACTATTGTATTAGAAAATTTAGGGCAAGTAACTAGTTAAATACAATTAGTGAATCATAATAAGATGTAAAAGTTAAATTAAAAAAATAAAATAAGAAAGAAATATAATTACATAATATTAACATTATTGTCAAAACTTTAATACATAAACAAACCCAGCTTTGTGGGATGTCAAAATGATCTTAGAAAGAAAATATAAACAGTTGTGATAATATCTCATACATAGATAAGAAGACAGAAGAATAATAGTAATCAGAAGATATTCAGTCATTTTGAATTAAAATTAAAATATCATAACAATAGACTTAAATTATGAACAGCCAATAAGAAGACAGACAGTTGCCATAACAACCGAATGTTATTTATTATTATTCCGTTAAAAATAGTTAGTTCATTATTGACGCTCAAGACCTATAGATGCCAATCCGTAATCGACTCAATTTTAATTTAAAACAGTAAAAAAGCAATCAAAATTTATAACATGAAGACGCAAGAAGTCTGATGAAGAACTAGTCCATTCAACCGAGACCACAGACCAGATCATTAAATTAATTATTTAAACCACAACATCCGAAAAAGAAGCTAGGCGTAATTAAATTCATAAATGAAGAAAGATTGATGACTGAATAGATCCAACCTAACGAAGAACTGAGTAACTCGTCACCCTAATTCAACAGATTTGATAAGTATTGCTGAATTACCCGAATTTATGGAATAAATTCTTATTAACTTTTTCTCACAACACAATTAACTCTCACTACGAACTGATAATCAAATTTCTTTCAAGGATTAATTGAAAATAAAAAACTAAACTTGTGTGAAACCAGAAAATAACCTGGGTAAAAATTACGAACTTTTAACACACACTTTTTAACACTTCAGGAACGAATTGTAATAAAACCTAATAGTATATAAGTACCATCAATGTAAGGTAGTGTACTTTATTATAATCATATTAATATTTTTTCACGATATTAATTGATGACTCGTTGGGCACTTGGTGAAACATATTAATACAAAGGTTTTGTAAAATATATAAAAACACTTGGTAAGTTTCACAAATTTTTTTAATTAACTCTGACAGCTGTTTCGACTAACTTAAGCCATTGTCAAAGAGCGAGTGAATGAAATTACTGAACACAGGATGTTAGAGTAGTGTAGGTGGTAAACATCTGTTTAGGGCGTATCTGGAACATCTGTGTTGTGATGGCGAGGGGTGGGGAGTATATGCATGAGACAAGGGAAGGTCTGGTGTCTTTAAAAACTAAATACAATCATGAATGCAAAATATAAAATTAACTGAACTAAATATAAACTGAATGCAAAATTTAAAATAATGATGAACATTCAAAATAATATAAAATAAACTAAACTAAATAACAGATTTTAATAAAGGGGATACACAAAATTCAGTCTGTTCATTGGTTAAATTTTTGTTATTTTTTATTGCCTTTTTAATTTCTAAAATTTCTAACAAATCCATTTTTCTACCTTTTTGTATGTTGTGGAGTAGTGTTATGTTTTTTGTGTCTATAAAGTGATTGTGTTGTAAGCAATGATCTGCAAAACCTGTATTAGATGTATTGGTTAAAATCGCCTTCTTATGTTCAGAAATGCGATGTTTCAGAGCACGGCCACATTGTCCGATATAAATAGCATCGCATTCTGCACAGTGTATTTCATAAACTCCATTTTTCTCCAGTGTATTAGATTTTTCTTTATTATTTATCTTTTTTCACTACTAGTCAATAATAAAGAAAAATCTAATACACTGGAGAAAAATGGAGTTTATGAAATACACTGTGCAGAATGCGATGCTATTTATATCGGACAATGTGGCCGTGCTCTGAAACATCGCATTTCTGAACATAAGAAGGCGATTTTAACCAATACATCTAATACAGGTTTTGCAGATCATTGCTTACAACACAATCACTTTATAGACACAAAAAACATAACACTACTCCACAACATACAAAAAGGTAGAAAAATGGATTTGTTAGAAATTTTAGAAATTAAAAAAGCAATAAAAAATAACAAAAATTTAACCAATGAACAGACTGAATTTTGTGTATCCCCTTTATTAAAATCTGTTATTTAGTTTAGTTTATTTTATATTATTTTGAATGTTCATCATTATTTTAAATTTTGCATTCAGTTTATATTTAGTTCAGTTAATTTTATATTTTGCATTCATGATTGTATTTAGTTTTTAAAGACACCAGACCTTCCCTTGTCTCATGCACATACTCCCCACCCCTCGCCATCACAACACAGATGTTCCAGATACGCCCTAAACAGATGTTTACCACCTACACTACTCTAACATCCTGTGTTCAGTAATTTCATTCACTCGCTCTTTGACAATGGCTTAAGTTAGTCGAAACAGCTGTCAGAGTTAATTAAAAAAATTTGTGAAACTTACCAAGTGTTTTTATATATTTTACAAAACCTTTGTATTAATATTTTTTCGTAACCAAAAGAACTCAGAGGTAATGAACGATAGAAAATAAACATTTGTCGGCGCCATGTCGAAGTAAAATCGTTCTAAGCCAACGTTCGCCAACCTGAGAAATAATTGACTTTTTATTGCTGGAGCAACTTTGTTTAATAACCATATAATTTTGTATAATATTGAATAACAACTAATTACAAGTTAATAAACTAGTACAGAGTTGTAACCACCGTTCTTTATTTCATGGTAAATTGCATTATATGATTTGTGTACTTTAGCGACGAGCGAAACTGACGGCAAGCGCTAGACGTCGGCAAGTTGGCGAACTACCAGCGGGATCAATAAACCTGCAAATTGTGGGGGTAATTTGAATCAGCCATACCATCTAGAACGACTGCTCGATAGTCATATTTGTTAATTGTTTTGTTTAAACAATTTGGCGCCACCCGGGAATTACAATAACATATTAAAGGACAGGTAAGGTCACGCTCGCGAGATATTGTACTGGTAATTCGTGAGATCGCAATGGACATCGTCAGCATAAAAAAAGTAAGTAAGTAAACGCAAAGTAACGACTACAACGTGTGAGGCGAACACACGATAATCCAACACTTTTACAAAGACAACAGAGTCTTCTCGTTACAAATTGACGCAACAACATGTGGCTTAAAAGAGGCAAACACAATGCCTCGTTACTATATATATATATATATATATATATATATATATATATATACTTATAAATTTATAATTATTGTCCTGTCTTTCTTGTCATCAACATGTTTACGGTTATCAGTGAAATATGATAAATAAGAAAAGTAAGGTAAGCAAACTAGTCATGAATCAAGTAAGCCTAGGTATGTTTAGGAAGCAGTATGATGGGATGGACAGTGAGAAAGGAGAATGCTGCTTGACCGGCAATTGACTGCCAATTCAATTCAAACAGCATGTTTAATACTCACTTGTATGTGCACACAAATTTATGATATCATTACATTGGATGGCTGAAAATTATATGGTCAGTAACTTCTGTTTGAAAAATTGCCCTGACGTCACTGATTCTTTATCAAGCTTATAGAAATGAGGACCAATTAAAAACATATACAAACAAAATCAACTAAATAAAATTTTTCTTACCTATGTTGTTTCTTATGGAATCCAGCACCAGAATGGGAAACAAGTATTTTCAGTGGGTCTAAGTCATCTTCATCATCTATCTCTACATTTATTTCTTTATTGTCATTCCTTATTGTTGTATATCCAGGTGCACAATTTCCTGTCCATTCTAATGCATCTAATCCATCCTTTCCATTCACATTCAACCGTTCCATAAGTGCTGATAATTTTTCACTTTCATCTAGTTTCTTTAATTCATTTTCTATTTCATTTTTCAACTTGGTAAGTTTTTCTCCTTTATCAGCTAACCTTTTGATAAATGCTCTGGAAAAGTGTTACATTAAATGTGTTAAATTACCACAACAGCTACAAATTTACACTCCTTGAAAATTTTAAATTTACAAGTTATGTATTTTTAAAATTAAAGTTAAATTTGAAACTGAATAAACCAAGATAAAAATTATACAGGCAAATACTCCCGTCGGATCTTTATTTCGTGAATGCAAAATTACATACGTTACTCTCGTTATTGGGAGATTCTTTTGTTTTGTTTGTCAGAAAGAAAGTTGAAATGAAAGAAAAAAATTACGCTATACATAACATTTATTCATCGAAATCATTAGTACAAATGGCTAACCTATGAACAATTGGTCGATGGTAACTAAAATATGAAACGTAGGGCATAATCGTCGGACTAAGTTGACGTACAAACGTTAAGTCGATTGTGGTGTTTCCAAGTGTAGTCGGAGAGGTTTGTACAAGTTGTAGATCGTATTCTTGTTGCATATATGGAACCAGCCAATCATTTCTCGGATCGTTGGGATCAACATTGAAATCACCAGTAAGAAATATTGGCGTTGTAATGTCGGGCTCAATTTCCTCAATGACCTTAGATATTGAGCGCCCAAATGTACAAAGACTTCGAAAGAGGAGAAGTTTAATGTATTTTGTTTCTGCATTTGGATGAATATACAATGAGGCAGCAATGAACCTGAAAGAATTGTTGACTGTGATTTGTGCCAATGCAATATCGCCTGTGCCAGGTTCCACGTATACACCAAGTCGTTGGGTTATATTGTTTGGTATATTGAAAGGCATAGCACATAGCTTGTTGCTACGACGTTGATAAATTGCAACACCGCCAGCCTTTCTCTTTTGTTGTTGTTGTTGTTCAGTGGGGTTATTATCCATGGCTTCATGTTCATATGAGATGAGATTATAATTTTCAAGCTGCACAGACTCGTCATTTGTAATCCATGTTTCTGAAACCATAAGAAAATCAGCTCTCGTTAAGACAGGATCCGTTTCAATGTCAAGTTTGTGTGCAACGAGACTTTGCGCATTCATTCCAACGTAGAATATTACAATCGTATCGTCTTCAATCAAACTGTCAGAGCAATTCATAAACAGTTCAACACGTTTGGTAAGTGTATTAAGTGGATGGCTCTCGAGTAGCAGATATTCATTTCGCATTTCTCTAACAGGTGAGCTGTCGCAACCAAGTCTGTGATAGAATTAAAAGTCGTTGCGCGAGTTCGTAATGTAAAGACCTTCGATGATTGTTACTCGACTCATTGCAACATAGACCAATTGTCTTAGTGCGTAGGCTTTCACGGCCGGTGTCATTACGATTATTTACTAAAACTTCCGGGCTGAAAGGCCGTGGTCGATTGCTTAAGATGCTGCTAAACGTTTCGGCCGCACCACCGGTGGCCATCTTCAGTAGCAAAAGAAAAAGAAAAATGTGTTCGAATGGATGATACGCCGAACACGTCTCCCAATGGACTGGGAACAAGCAACAGTGAGTTGCTGCTACGATGCCTCTATTTATAACATTTTGTCCGCTTCAGGTGTATCGCACGGACCAATGAGAAGCCAGCTCGGCATACTCAATTCTGATTGGCCATGGAAAATAGACCATGCCAGACACTATTTAAAGAGATGCTTTCACCTCGGCGGTTCATAGCGACGGACGCATTCTTATGAATATGGATGGACTCCAGATGCAGGCGAGTGAAGTAACCCCGGACAGAAGACAACACGCGGGCTTCATCAAACAGTATTCCTTGATACAGTATTACAGTATTCCTTGTACGTGTGGCCAGGTCTACATAGGCACCACGAAGCGTAGTGTCCGGACGCGCCTCTCTGAACATCGGAGATACTGCCGCCTGGGCCAGCCGGAAAAGTCCGCAGTTGCTGAACACGCTCTGTCCCACGACGATCACCGGGTGATGTTTGATGAAGCCCGCGTGTTGTCTTCTGTCCGGGGTTACTTCACTCGCCTGCATCTGGAGTCCATCCATATTCATAAGAATGCGTCCGTCGCTATGAACCGCCGAGGTGAAAGCATCTCTTTAAATAGTGTCTGGCATGGTCTATTTTCCATGGCCAATCAGAATTGAGTATGCCGAGCTGGCTTCTCATTGGTCCGTGCGATACACCTGAAGCGGACAAAATGTTATAAATAGAGGCATCGTAGCAGCAACTCACTGTTGCTTGTTCCCAGTCCATTGGGAGACGTGTTCGGCGTATCATCCATTCGAACACATTTTTCTTTTTCTTTTGCTACTGAAGATGGCCACCGGTGGTGCGGCTGAAACGTTTAGCAGCATCTTAAGCAATCGACCACGGCCTTTCAGCCCAGAAGTTTTAGTAAATAATCGTATAGACCAATTGCATTTGCTGACTATTGCTGTAGTCATACACAACCGTGTCAAATGTGCCTCCCTCACTTTTGTGTATGGTTATGGCACAAGCGGGTACAATTGGAAATTGCATTCGTTTACAACTTATAGAACCACCGAGTTTGATGTTAGCGCTACACATACAGATGGGTGTCCAAGTTCGATCTATTAGACCATTGCTGCAAATTACTCTAGGTGCTGCTTTTAGTCTTGCCATTTTGCTGATGAGGGCTTGTGGAAAGTGCAGCCACACTCTGATATAAGGATTGATTTGTGTAGACTCGTCGCGTTGTTGGACTAATTGAACTGCTGTCTCATGAGTGACTTCTTCGATGTACTCAAGTATTCCTATTGCACCATTAACAATTCCATCGTCCACATCAATGTTAGTTGTAATCATATAAGGCATACCACTCTGTAAATTAAGCAGATATGGCAAACCGCCAGTTTCCATCACACTGAGCTTGTGTAATTTGACTCGTGCAGTGCCAAGTTGAGTGCTGTTATTGTAGCCAGTGATCAAATCGGAGGCACTGCAACAAATTCTGTCTGATATTGCAAGTCGGTTGTAAGCATCCACATCATGATTTCTACGGAAGAGACGTAGTGCATTTGGTTCGTGTTCCCTACACCATTCAACTGTTCTGAAACGAGACTCGATCGCTGCCATTTCTTCAGAGTCTAAACGTTTTCCATCACCAATCTTCGTCAAAATTTTAGAGAATAAGAGGTCGCTTTGTCGCATAACCTGAGTGAGTGGATAGAAATCAACTGATTGCCACAATACGCACCCACCCAAGTTGTTTCGTGGTGATTTATAAACGGGGGTAGCATTTACAGGCGGTAATTGCCAAAAATCTCCAGTCAGAATGATATCCATACCGCCAAATGGTTGATCATATACGCCCGTAATTTCATTCAGTCTAGAGTTGATTTTATTGAAAACATCGGACCCAATCATACTTATTTCGTCTACTATTACACATTTTACTCCAACAAAGGCAGTTCAGAAACACTGCAAAGCTTCATGGGGCAATGAAGTTGATGTTCGCATTAGACTTATACGAAACGCAGAGTGAACGGTCGTACCCTGCAAATTTACAGCGGCCTTTCCAGTCGACGCACAAAGAATGTAAGCATCTCGTCATGTAGTGTGTTGTTGAGTGTATCGATTATAGGTCTCCATGGCTACACGTAAGTTTTGCCATTACCGGCTGGCCCAGTGAGATACACTTGGATTGGCGGCAAACCGAATGTATGGATCCGATGTATAATTTCCAATACGAATTCTCGCTGGCTTTTATTAGTACTGCGTAACAGTTTGCAGTAGTCTTCTTTGGAAGCACATTCAATCGTTTTCGTACAGCAGATATGCCCACAGATGAAGCCTGTGCTGCATCGATGTCATCGTTATTCTCTTGGTTGCCATCATTCAACACGCTACTCACAAAATTATCTCGATTTTTTTGCTCCTCATTTGTCACATTTTCGTCTATATCGTTATGAATATATAATTCTTGAATTTCTCGCATCACTTCTTCAATATTTATGTTGGACTCATATTCATGACGTTTAGTAAGAATTGCGGATTCGTTGGTGTCATAGATCTCGACAAACCTATTACGATCGAGTATATCAACTGTCTCATTTCGAAACGGATAGTATAGCGTAACCATTTCCCATTTGTAATTGACCACATCACTTATATCATATTGTCTGTAACGTATAACACATGGAACTGACCGCTTCTTATTGATAAATCGAACCTCATCATTCTGATCGGCGTTTGGATCGTCACATTCGTCTGGCTGCTGTTGTACTGACTTCTTTCCAGAATACCAAGCTATGAAATCAGCGAGGCATAGATCTTTTAACGATTCATCGCGTTCCTCATAACGTTCGATTTTCGTTTTGGTCCACACATCCATACTATCATCAGCCAAATTTTCCAAGTCAATTTGACGTTTCAATTTCCTTGATCGTTGTCGTTCTTGTGGCCACACCGTTGGAATATACACAACTTGACGACTACAATGGCTCATCGATTGACGAAGCAAATACCAGGCCACCTCCTGTGCCGACATTTCGACCGAATTAAGAACTTTCACACCAATCTTGCGTACTAACTCGGTGAAGTCCAACTCCGGATTCTCTTCTTGTAATTTTATGAGTTCTCGTTGCAAATGACTTATTCCACGATTCGCCTTGTTGACATATTCTACAACATATGTCGCACAACTATATTCGTCCAGTATAAATTGCAAGTCACTATTTGAGCCCAACACTCTGGCTAACCACGGATTGAAAGTATTGGTGTAGATTTCAGACATATTACGTTTGAACAACATCGTCGGCCGTCGCAGTGAAGCTCGAATTGTATAGAGGTATTTGCGCTCTGTCAAATGGTTGTCTACAAGAAATTCTTCAACACTGTCATACACTTTCTGCTCCAGTATTGTTTTTAAACGCTCAGCTGATTTCTGCATGGTAGCTTTTCTCGGATCACCTTTAGCGAGCGGCAACAGTACCATTGTCTTTCGCATTGGCCAATACGGGATTCCAAAGCGACACGTTGATTCTCCATGCTTAGTACAAGTAAACGTATGCTGGTGCATTTGATTGGAGTACATCTCTGCAGGCAAATCTCCCCTCGATACGCTCGCCAATGTATTCATCAACTCAATTGTACGTGGCATATCTTCACTGATTGATTCTTTAGGATCATTGTTCAACCACAAGAGTATATGCGCATGTGGACTGCCTCGATGCTGGAACTCGATGCGCTTAAAGTAATCAACAACTCGATACCGATCACCAAATGGATTCGCCTTTGTCTTACTGCACAACATACTCATCAAAATGTCGACCAGTTTGTTAAACACAATGCAACACGTAACTGGATCTTCATTCACCAAATGACACCGCATTGATCTGCTAAGTGCCTCAACATTTTGCACATCTTTATACGAATCACTTAGGCGATGCAACACCGACAGCAAACCTGGCCAACGAATTTCATTTGCACTCAACGTAAGAAACACAGTAGGCTTCCCAAGCTGGCGCATCATTGCAAACAAGTCACGCTTATGATCCTGCCAATACTTCATCGAATTTGGAATGGATTTAAGAAATGTCAAATTCTTTTCCATGCAATCACGTATGAACTCCTTATCATTTAACATAGCACGAGTCACATTAACTGTGCTGGACGTTTTGAAAGTATGAAACATTCCCTTGACGACTCTCATTCTCAAGATTTTCATCGTCATATACAAGATGTGTTGTGGGGTCACACCTCGCCGATCTTTACGTCTAATTTCACTCGTGGCCATCATATAAGGAGTCACTCTTACACCATCTTTGTAGCGACGATCTATATCCAAATAAATATTTGGAAACGACAATTCCTCGGCGTGTGTATCGTACACAATATTCAACGGCATACTGTGTTGGCCGGGCGCTATATCAAGACAGTTCTCCTCGTTCCACAGAAGTGTATGTTGCCTGGCCACAATGCAATCCGAGTCTAACACTGGTGCCTCTTTTACACAATCCCCATCATCGTCAATTCTGTCGACACATATATTGTCCAACAAAGTTCCATTGATGGTAATTCCATACATACGGTACAACGGCTGTTTCACCAAGTACTGCAGCCATTGCATTACATTGGATTTCCGAACATACCCGCTCAAATATGACGATTTGTGCATTAATTTCCTCTTGATGTTAACATTTATCGCATAATCGTCGTCCAACTGTCGAGGCAATTGTTTCACCATATTGTTTACATCAACTGGAACATTTATTACTTGACCAATGATGCCATAACTGCCCTCGTGTCGAAGTCGGCGAATTTGCATGAAAGGCAGCCAAGGTGATATCAACCGTTCCTCTACCGGACTCAACACTGGCAAAGTTTTAGGCCGATCAGGATATTTGAAACCGTTAGTCACACTCATGGATGGGATTTTATTAGTATCCAAGCATCGACGGCAATTTACACATGCTACCATAGCCTCCACTACTTGGTCGGGGAACTCGCTGCGCAAAATGTTATAGTGTTTAACTTTAACGAGCTTAAGATCCTTCTTGAACCAAAGTCAATTACAAACATCACAACCAAGTCCAAATTCATTGTCAAAGAACGTTTTCACAAAGTGGCGATCGCATGCAGCATACTTATTTGTCACATCGAGCGAAAGGTCTGAACGCGCCATTGACGGACCGATGTTACCGTCCATACGAGTCTCAGTATTGTCATCCTGCATATCAATGGAATCGTCGTTGCTTTCTACGTCTATTGGACCACTTTCCAAATCCATTCGACACGATGACGAAGTACTAGGTTGCTCCAAACATTGTACGCACTCGCTACTTGTACTGGGCGCTCCACTTCCACCATCCAAATTCGAATTCTGGAGTCTTCTTTCCAATTCCTTTTGTTGCAATCGACGTAGCCGACAACGTTCTATATTTGTAAGTCGTGGTGCATGCATTTTGTTCGGAGTTCCAGATTTTACAGCCTTCTTTCTCTTCTGAGGATGCGGCATTTTCACAATATCTCAATATTTTCTGCTTTCCAATGTTAATTTTATATTTCTTGTGTTATTAACGTCTAACTCACGTTCTCAGCTCTCCGTAGACACCTCGATCACTAAAATTGACCAACTCGTTCCGGAGATACAACTGAACTGAGCGCGTGCCGTGCCCACACAAGCCCAAATTTAGACCCCCACGTGCAGCGCTGTGATGTCACCACGCAACCCCCTCCGCTCGCGACAAACCATTTCCGGTAGTCGACGAAACGGGCTATCCAGTCATAGTTTTCGATATTCTGTAATCCTTATAGTTTTTGCACACGAGGCCCTCGAATGTACACAAATATTGGTCGCGGCAAAACCTTACATGACACTGAGAACGAACCGTAAGATGTTCATTCGCATTCACATCAAAAAGATTATAACATATTTTGCCATTCACCATATCCCACATGCAGTATCATTAAAGCAGCAAGAAAATGAGGGGAATTTCTGTATGCTGACACCTTCATACTACTGTCTATTTAGTTTATACATATGTTATAGATGGTACTGTCTTCATGTAATGTTTAGAATTCTTTTGTTTGCATCAGTGAATAAGTAAACAACATTTGGAATCTTCTGCAGCTGATATGTTGTTGTTTGCTGATGACCTTGGAAAGTGGCTTACAGATGACTGTACATTCCCTCAGTCAAGTCTGCATAGAGCTGATCCCATACAAGTAAACATTGTAGATGGTATCGTTCTGTAGCAGGTCAGTAATTCTGAATATCTCGGCCATAATGTATCTTACATTACAAACAATGACATGGTGATGAAGCTACATAAGTTCAAACATATGTTTGGGACCATCAAGAGAACTCTAAAATCAATGCATAAACACGCCTACGTTCTACAAGGTGATGGCCCTACCCACACTTCTCTTCTTTAATGAAATCCCAGGCAAGTCGTATTCAAGTGGTTGAAATGAGATTTCTCTGGCACGTGGCAGGATACACTGTACAAGGTTGTAAAAGAACAGCAGGAACTAAATGTTATGAATATTCTCGATATTGGCTAAAATGGTGGGAGCATCTTAACTGAATGTACAACTGCCGCATCCCCAAACAACTATTGAACTATGTGTCAAAAGGACAGAGGTGTGGGACGTTTGAAGAAGTGTTGGAGTGACCAGCTCTAGCCCATGTGCTTGGACCAGAACAAACCATTTTTGATTTAATCCTTGCTGATGATGATGATGATATTTGGAATGTTTATAGACTGAGTCTATACAAGACAATCACATTGTTCAGTGGGATACTGTTGTTAATTGTGCTAACTTCCTCTATATCAAAGTGGTTGCAGTTGCTACTGACTCCACATATATTATATCATTTCACCACTCAAGATTCCATCATGAAATGCTATTCAATCAATCCATGGTATCTCGTTTCATCATGACCAACAATGCTGTTTGAGTTGGTGTATTACTGTAGTCAGTTTCTAAAAATTCTCCTCCTATAATATCTGTGGCATAAATTCCTAAGTGACAGAAGTAATACTCTTTATTGGCTGTAGCATCTAGTGACAAAAATTCTTGGATCTTAACATCTAATTTTGTCAAAAACTTTCCTTTTCCTTCATCAAAGATTTTCATAAACTTTGCATGCATGTCCAAACTTTTACCCACAGACCTCTACTGTCTTTGAAACTGATCCTCACAAAAATATGTCCACAGCAGCCAAAAATGTGGGGGGGGGCAAGGTGTGAAAAAAGATCATATATTCATATGTGGGGTATAAATTAAAGGGAATTTTAAAAAAATCTGAATATAGTGTACACTTTTGGAAATTACACTCCTTGCAAATTTTGTATCGCCTTCAACAAATCTGTAGCTGTTTCAAAAAAAAAAATTATATATTGTTATCTGTTATGAAGGCGCCTCTCAAATGCAGTGGTTTGGAATTTTTAGTGTTTATTGTAGCGATAAACAATTATCTCAGGACAAGGTGTACTCTTCAAGATTGTAGAATAAATGCAGATATACAGCTGGAACTGAATATTATAAATATACTCGAGTAGATTGCCAAATATTAGCTAAAATGGTGGCAGGATCTTCACTGAATGGATGACTGCCACTTCCCCCCAAAACTACTGAATATTAACCGAAAGGATGGAAGTGTTTTTCGTTTAATCCTTGTTGAAGATGATGATAAACAATTGTCTTCTTTACAATTGTTACTGTCAAAAAAAGTAGCTTGCGTACTCATGGTTTTCATAACTTTCCTGATAACTGAAAAGTTATGTCTGCCTAATATTGAAATTTACCTAATTATAAACGTGTTTTATTTAAAATAACGAGTTCTGTACCTCAGGGAGCATAATAGTGGTAATTTTTGTTTTTTAATTCTGTGACTCCATCCTTTTCCTGAACAAATATATCCTTCAATATAAAAATTAAATATAATTATTTCACTAAGTAACGGACTACTTGTTGGATATATGCAATACATTTATATTGTATAATATATGTAATGCACGTGAGCATGTATAAGTTTGTTAGTTTTTCAGTTTGTAACAAGACGCCGTGAGTGAAGCACGTGTCGTAGTACTGTGTATTAAGTATGTATTGTGTATGGTTTAATAAACTTTATTATACTCTGAAAACTCTTATATTACTTCAATCCACACTTTAACATGGTAGCAGAGCGTGGTTTAATAAACTTGTGGTCAAGAGTTTAAGTGAGTATAGTATCGTTTTTTTGTGCTGTCGCATGCTGTGATACGGAAAAATGGCGAAGTACAATGACATTACAATTCCAGTGTTTGATGGAGAGGACTATAGTATGTGGAGAAAACGTATTGTGTTGTTTTTGAAATTTAAAAAATGTGATGGTGATAACACAAGCAAAAACGGCGCAGGATAAAGACCCGTGGGACGATAATGATTTAAAGGTTATGAACTATATATACAGTAATATAACGAATAAGCAATTGGAATTTATTAGTGATAAAACAACGGCGTATGAAATAATTCAAAAGTTTGATGAAATGTATTTGAAAAAGTCTACGGCATTGCAAATTGTATATAGAAATAAATTGGAAAAATTAAGACTTAAAAATTATACTGATGCAGCGACATTCTTCAGTGATTTTGAAAAAACTGTGAACGAGCTTAAAAACGCGGGTGCTACTGTGTCAGAAAAAGAAAAATTAAATTATATGTTAAATACGTTGCCGGATTCATACAGTTATATAGGCGATTTAATAGACGCATTAAAAGAAGAAGATCAAACTGTGGATTATGTGAAAAGTAAAATTCAAATGACTGAAATAAAGCATCAAAAGGATGAATATCCTGGACGAAAATCTAACGCATTCATGGCGGATAAAAGTCGACAACTGCGAACATGCTTTCAATGTGGCAAAACTGGTCATATCAAGAGAGACTGTAAATATGGTGGCCAAGCGGCAGGCAGCAGCAATACATGGCGAGCACCATGAGGCAGACAAGAAACCGAAAAAAGTAACTACGCCAGACGGCATGGCAATTTTCGAAGTCAGCGAGGTGCAAGAGCACATCAAGCAACTCAGTCGCAGCAGAAGAATCCAGATACGAGCGCATGGGTTATAAGAGTCGACTATCACATGGCGCATAATAGTAAGGTAGATAAAGATAAGTTTAATAATTGCGAGATTAATTGGTTATTAGATAGCGGTTGTACTGACCATATAATAAATAATGATAAATATTTTGATAAATGTATGATACTTAAAGAACCTGTTAATGTTTATTTGGGAGATAATAGAGTTGTAAAAGCAACTAAAATTGGTAATGTGGTAAGTTACTTTGATCTTTTTGGTAAGAGAAATGAAGTAAACATGCAAAATGTATTTTATGCTAAAGATATGCATACAAATTTAATAAGTTATGGTAAAATAACGGAAAATAATACTATTATTTCTAAAGGTAAAATGACAAAAATTATTGATAATTTTGGAAATACTACAGCTGTAGCTTGGAAAGAAAATGGTCTATATAAGATGAAAAGTAAATTAAAAAATGTAGAGTCATTGGTAAATGTTGCAAATAAAAATTGTGATAATATGAGTAAAAAAGAAAGGTGGCATCGTATGCTGGGCCATGTAAATTTTAATTATTTGAATATTTTGTGTAAACATAAATTGTTAAGTGGTATTCCAAATGAACTTGAATCAGAATTCATGAAGTGCAAAATATGTGTTGAAAATAAAATGCATAATATTCCATTTGAAAATAATAGAAAAAGAGCAAAAGATATTTTAGAAATTGTTCATACTGATGTGTGTGGACCTTTTAAAACAGCTGGTCTAAACGGGGAAAAATATTTTATTTCCTTTATTGATGATTACAGTAAGATAGCTAAAGTTTATACCATGATGTCTAAAGTAGAAGTTTTCAATTGTCTTGTTCAATATGTAAATGAGTGTGAAAACTTAACGGGTAAAAGAATTAAATTTTTGAGGTGTGATAATGGGAAAGAATACTTAAATGGTAATATTTATAATTTTGCCAAAGAAAAAGGTATTATAATTAATAATTGTCCTGCTTACATACATGAATTAAATGGAACCGCAGAACGGTTTAACAGAACGATAATGGATATGTCACGTTGTTTATTAGCTGAAGCACAAATCCATAAAAAATATTGGCCTGAAATAGTTTGTGCTGCTACTTATTTGAAAAATCGTACGTTATCAAATACTATAGAAAAGAAAACTCCTTATGAAATATTTTTTGGGACGAAACCGAATGTTTCAAATTTACATTTATATGGTAGTAAAGTTTTTGTAAGAAAACCGGAACAAAAAAGATTTTCTAAGTGGGATAAAAAGGCTGATATGGGAATTTTGATCGGTTATAGTGAAGTTGGTTATAGAGTGCTAATTAATGGAAAGTAATAGTGGCTAGACATGTTGATATTGTTGAAGAAAATGTAAAATGTATTGGCTTGAATGAATGTGAGTCTGATGTAGAAGTATATGAATCTACAGATAATGAATCTCTTGATGATAGCTTTAAAGGTACAGATGAAAATCTAGGGGATGAAAATGAAAATAAAATAAAAAAATCTGAGCGTATAAGAAACCCACCAAAAAGATATGAAGATTATTATGTATATAATAGTAATATTTTTGCAAATTATTGTAGAGCAGATACTCCTAGTACATTTGAGGAGGCGCTTGAGAGCAATGAAAGTAAGTATTGGTCAAAAGCTATGGATAAAGAAATTGATTCATTAAATAAAAATAAGACTTGGCAATTAGTTGAAAATGTAAATGGTAAAAAAATATTGGATGTAAAATGGATTTGTACAAAAAAGTCTGACAATGCTTATAAGGCCAGGTTAGTTGTAAGAGGTTTTCAGCAAACCGATAAAATTGATGATGTTTATTCTCCTGTTGCGAGAATGCAAACTTTAAAGATTTTATTATCATACTGTTGTCAAATGGGTCTAATTATTGAACAAATGGATGTAGAAACTGCATTTCTAAATGGTAAAGTAAGTTCTGAGGTATATGTCCATCAACCAAAAGGTTATGAGGATGGTACAAATAGAGTGTGTAAGTTAATAAAAGCTTTGTATGGTTTAAAGGAAAGTCCCAGAGCTTGGTATGAATGTCTTGATAAATTTTTAATAAGTTTGGGTGTTAAGAAAAGTAATTTAGATTATTGTTTATATACTTTTGGAAATGGAAAAGATACTATTTATTTATTAATATTTGTGGATGATTTATTAATTTGTGGACGTAACAAAGAAAAAATGCAAAATATTAAGAAACTTTTATCAGAAAAATTTAAAATGAAAGATCTTGGTAAAATTAAAGAATATCTTGGTATTAACGTAGAGTATGAGTTCCGTAAATGTGAAATAAAATTAAGTCAAACAAAATATATTGAGTCATTAGTAAGAAAGTATAATTTAGAAAACAGTAAGATGTATAATACACCTATGGAGGTAAATTTAAAAGTTGAAAAGTCTGATATTTGTGGAAGGAATATTCAATATAGAAATTTAATTGGTGCATTATTATATATAAGCTCAGCTACAAGGCCTGATATAAGCTTTAGTGTAAATTATTTAAGTAGATATCAGAATTGTTATAATGAAACACACTTTAAATATGCTTTGCGAATATTAAAGTACTTGTATTTAACGAAAGATTTAAAATTGACTTATAAAAGAAATGATAATTCTGAAATTATAGATTGTTATGTTGATGCCGATTGGGCTGGTGACCATTTGGACAGAAAATCTACAACTGGTTATGTAATTCGATTATTTGGTAATGTAATTTATTGGAAGTCTAGAAAACAAAAGTGTGTAACAAAGGCTTCGACATATGCAGAGTATGTAGCGTTGTCGGAAGCTGCGAGTGAATTGAAATTTGTGAAAGAATTGCTAAAATTGTTTAATGTAACTTTAGAAAAACCGATTAATATTTTTGAAGATAATTCGGGAGCGATAAGTTTAGCAAAGTATGGAAGTTTTACGAAAAATTCTAAACATATTGAAGTTCATTACCATTATGTACACGAATGTATAAAAGAAAATATGATTAATGTTGTAAAGGTAAATTCTGATGATAATATTGCTGATATATTTACAAAGTCATTGTGTAAAGAAAAGTTTGAGAGATTTCGAACTATGCTGAACTTGAAATGTGTATTTGTAAAAATTGAATTTGTAAATACAATATAAATGTAAGGAGGCGTGTTGGATATATGCAATACATTTATATTGTATAATATATGTAATGCGCGTGAGCATGTATAAGTTTGTTAGTTTTTCAGTTTGTAACAAGACGCCGTGAGTGAAGCACGTGTCGTAGTACTGTGTATTAAGTATGTATTGTGTATGGTTTAATAAACTTTATTATACTCTGAAAACTCTTATATTACTTCAATCCACACTTAGTTAAGTGACGGACACGTCATGGACAACGAAATCCAAGATATAAAAATCATTTTCTTTGATCGATTTTTTATACAAAATCTTGCAATTTTGAATGTGGTTCATATGATCTGCTTCTAATATAAAACCACTGATAAATGTTATCTCGTCACTCAAAAGGCTGAAAACTTGGAACCATTATCAACTATTATAGAATTGTTCTATAGAATTTCTCCAGTTCCATTTGCATTTGAGAAGAGCCATTCTGGTTTATGCTACGGAGTCGGTTGATAGGTTAACTTGTTGTATTGTGTATTTTTTTGAAGTCAGCTAGTTTTTGTTCAAACAACGTAAATTTCATATATACGGAAAACAATAATAGGTATATATCCTCATTTGCTAACCTTTATATTAACTGCAAAATATACAATGACATTTTAAACTAGCAAAACAACATTAACAATTGGCTAAATAGTTTTTATTCAAACAATTCAATGTCATACTTACTTATTACCCAAAAGTCTCTTTTGTCTTTCTAAAAGATCTAACAACTGAGGTTTCGTCATTTTACTTAAATCACCAATGTAACCATCTTTTTCTGTTTTGTCTGTGTATACCTTCCCTGGTACTTTTTTAATAATTGGACCATTATCCATCCTTTTGACAGTTCAAAAACGTAGTAAACAATTCTTCATTAGCAATATAAACACCTCAAATATTACATCATAGAATACGAAAACCACAACACTTCGTACAATCAGCTGATTTCCATTCCATAGTACGCGTTGCTTTAATTGCGTTCGTTGTATATTATAGACTGAAATCGCTGTATGGCTGTATAAACAATACTGATCACGCATAGGTAGATTCAGCTTCTCACGTAGTAACTATAATTAGAATTGGCCTAACACCGAGTCTCATGTAATCGCACATTCTGTGTATAATTGGGATATGAATAACCAATCTTTGCAGGAATCGTGACATTTTCTAATATATGTTCCGTTTACTGACTCTATTCTGACTAGACTATACGAATATACGATAGCAAACATTGTCTTCAAATAACAACCACATTTTTTGATATTATCAGCCCATTTAGCTGAGGATGCAACATCGTAGAATAGACATGTTTGGTGTACTACTGAAATAACTATAATTACCGATTTACTTTCTATTCACCAATTCCTATTTTTAAATTCAACAGCATTTATAAACACTCATGATATACATCAAAATTCAATAACTCTTTTACGTCAGATTTGTACTTGAAAAACTAGAATTTGTTAAATATAATTATTTCACTAACGACTCGGAACACAGTTTTTTATGGGTAAAAACGTAAAGTTTTGCCTTATAATCTGAACCGGTTTTCGCCTTTTAAAAAGCTTCTTCAGAGGCCATTGAATTTGTTGTTGGCATTGAAGTTTTTGTATAAATTGATTTGTGTTACTTTTCAAGTTTGGCCACACTGGAGAAACGGGTGATTGTAGTGAGTGACTGTATGTTGTTTGTCTGTGGTTTTTGGTTAAGTGTTTTGCATTTTGAAATGTTTCACAGTTAGAAATATGTGGATGTTGGGATTTAATAACGAGAATAATTACTGAGTTTGATATGTCTTCAACGATGGCTGATGCTGGTGGGAGGTTATTGTTACAAACTTTAAGTGAGGAAGAGTATAAGGCCATACCGCAAGAACTTTGCGCGAAAATAGAGGCCTGTGTAAATAAGCATTTAGAAGATTTTATTACAGCAAAGGCAATTTTAGAAAGCACCAAAGCTGCAAACGGTAATGATGAGAGAATGAAATGCTTTTCATCCTGTTTATAAATAGCATAAAAATAACAGTTATTTTTTGTAAGTTAAATTTCATGTTCAGAAATACATTGTATTTCTTGTACACCTTAAGTGCACTAATTTACATAAGTTATCAACCTTTCCCATTTTTAGAGGATGGTAACATATGTAAACTTCACAGGATTCATCTCAAAATGCACGTACATCGCTTAGTGAAAACTCGCTTGTGTCCATAATTTCCTTTTGCATTGTCTGATTCATCTCCTCCTCTATAAATGCTAGTTCTACCTCGTTTTCTCCTGACAAGACTTAAATCAGTTAATTTATCTCATCTTGCGTTTACATAATCATTTTGGATGTATCATTTAAACTTTATTTGTATCCATATAATCATTTCTCCGCAATGTGATTTACATTATCTTTCTCTTCCTTTCTTTTTCTCCACAGCATTTTTAGTTATATATTTCCATCTCCACTTCATAGAAAGTTTCAGGCATAATGTTGTTACATATGTAGGCCTTTTCTGCATTTTTAGCAAATATCTTCCTTTACAGTTATCCCGTTAAGTGGGTTGGGGGGAGGGAGAAGAGGAGCACAAATTAGTATTGGTCCAAAAATGTTGGGTAGGGGTGATCTACCGAGCTTGTTTGTACAATTCTTTTATTTGTGTGTACCACTTGTACAGTCTGTTGCAGCCTCTTGTATGTAGAAGCAGGAGTGTACACTTCTTCCGTTCTTAATCCATTCTTGATGTAAACAAACATATAAATTGTATATTAGTTAAACAAATGAAACAGTAGAGACATGATATAAACAGAGAAGTGAATTGTGATCATTTTTGCCTTAAGTTATGTGACAAAACCATACCATAGTTTATCTCTTCCTGGTTAGTTCGTTGCCCAACACACTGATGCTACTTATCTGCAGTCATTTTATTTACTGCACCTCTGTCAACTGTTTGATATCAGGCAGCGTATACACTCAATTGTGACGGACAAAATATCCCTTCAACGAGTATTATTTTAATTTATTAGGGTTAATAACACTAATAAGAAGATAGTTTCCAAGCAAAATCATCATCAACAAGATAGATGGAAAACATGAACACAAAGAAAGATGAATAGCCTGCATAATAAAAACCGCATGCCATTGCCATCGATTGGCCACACAAGAATCACATAACATGACGATACAGATATTATGCACATGCAATAAACTCGTTACTGTATAAACCCAGTAACTGCTGCCCCCAACTAATAAAGCACCTGAAACATGTGCATTTGTTTTCACCGGAAATAAACTAAGAATGGAAGGACTGTATGTCCTGTACATGTGTGTTTATAATTACTATGGACGTGTGTGCGCGTTTTGTATCTTACAAGTATACATGTGCGCATATGCAGATGTGAAGTTCAAAATATAAACATGTAAATCTTAAACAATCTGTAAATACATCTAAGTTTTGATTATATTTATTTTAGATTACTAAAATTTAATTACCATACCAATCTGTTTTACATTTTTGTTTTATATAATTGGTACCGGTATATAAAATTATAGTAAATGAAACTTCTAACATCATTCATAGTAGTGACCAATGATCAATAAAAGACCATTGTATTGATACTATTACATTCGTGAAATTATACCACGTTGTTGGCGACAAATATTATATTTACCCTTTGCGTGATAATATCAATTATATTTATCATATCAGATATGATTAATACTTTATTTAAATTGCTGGGCGCCAGAGATATTTAAGATCTCAGGGGTTATTAAAATAATAACGCTTCTCTTCAGGTGCTAATTACTTATTTGTATTTGTATTACATTTACACAAACAAGAGATATTGATACATAAATTTTAGCAATAGGCATAGAAATATAATATTCAAAATGTTATATATTAAACAACATCATCATTCATTACGCATTTTCTACAAAAGAAATAACTCCTTAAATCATCTACTACAATTAAATATATCGTATTTATGAAACAAAGCATTAAATCATTTATAAATTTATCATTGTTCAACATTAGGGTAATCTAGACAAATTGAATCTTTTCAACTATTATTCATTGAGCAATACATTTACGATTTAACCTACCAGATTACATATATGTGTTTAATGATTATCTCCTTTCACAATTATGAATTAGTATATACAAAATACATATATTTTTAATAATTATTTCTTTCCATGTCATAAGATATAGAATACCATTAGCATCTCAACATACTCGTGAATTCTTTCAGAATGAAACGGGCGAACCATGGATAGACGACTATATTACATTGGATCTACTTTAGTAATCAATTGAATTTAAATTTGTTATTTGATTTATGATTATCCATTTCCTACATTCTTCGTATCTCACTTCCCACATATCACTCTTTATCACTACTTGCTCTGCCTTTGATTTCACTCGTATGCGATAACAACTGATGCTCGCGCACTTCGACCTTAAATTCGGCTATATACTCCGTATTACGCGCACATAATAAAGTATACTTCTGCCTTTACTTAATTCAGATTACGCGCACATAGTAAATGTACTTCTTCTGTCTTGATGACGCACTAAATTAAGTTTAGTAACTCGCGAACCGCTTGCTTCTTCGTATTAGCTTGAACAGTTTCTGGTTGGATTGTAGATATATAATTACTGAATAATAATTTGATTTATTAATTCTTTCATGTCTACTTAAAGAAGAATATTGTCACAACAAAGACTGATAGATTACTCCTTTGACTGATTCAACTAAACTCCTCTGATTGATATCTAAGACTCTAAGATTCATACCTAAGACTTTGAGACTAAAACTCCAGATTAATACTCTAAGATGCAAAACAAGACTTGAGACTCCTTAGCGTTCCTACGAGGGTAATATTTATATGGTTGATCGCACTACGCTCCCCACTCTCAAACCAAAAAATACCCCAATTGACTATCTGTTCAAACTTTTGCCGGTAAATTCAAATTCACCCACTCAGCAGCTGATAATAATTCGCGCTTCCAAGTGACGCTATTTTTGGTTGGCTATAACATTGGGCATGCGAGTTCTTCCCGCGTGTACGTTAACTTGCAAAATGACGCTGACTTTCTCTTGTGTTCAAACCGCTTTCGCCGCCTATTCCTTTGTAAATCCAAGGTTGTTTTTACCACCCTGCTAACGGTACTCTGTATTTTTTGTTACTATGAGCAAACAAAGCATTCTATATCTTTATGACTAGAAAGTTGTTTTCTGACAATACATTTTCAAAACGTCTGGCACCTTACTGTCCCCTGTATAATGTTAAATTTTTATACAACTAGGAGACGTTCATCTGTATCTTTATTAATATGATTACATTACAATTTAGCAATTCTTACTTGCCAAACACATGATGTATTATGAATTATGTCTATAAAATAATATCTAAGGTAGCGTAACATATAGGGTTACATTATAATACAATTGGATACAGCTGTATAAGTATTGCAATAACAAACTTATTAAGTGTCTTGTAAACTTTTGCGATTTCCTTGTTAATAACAGCATTGTTTACAATGTCATTTTTATTTTAATAAAAGTAAAATAATATAATTGTTGTGTGTCTGCTGACCAGCCCATACCTCTTGGGTTGTATGCAGTTCTCATTACTTGTTAAAAGCCTGTTGGGCTCTGGATTAATTCAACAAAATGTATCAGGAGATTTGAGAATGAAATGTGTAGAGTTTTCAGCTATACAGCTTGATGAAAAACTTAGTTTAATATATTTTTTGACTTTTTTAAGCTGTATTTTTCTAAAGAAAAATGTACTTTTTATGATTCATGTGCTCACTTTTGGGTGAATAGGTTTTCTCTAGAATGAAGCACACAATAGTAAACGGTCATCTTTAAAAATTCAATTGAAATTGCAACCATATCCATCCATTAAACATGACTTACATGAATAGTTTCATAAAACAAATTCAATCTATTATCAGGTTTGTTATATTATACTTTTTTCAAACTCTTCAAAATTAAATTTATTGTGGTATTAGTACATATGTATACTGTGATAAATTTTTCAGGATTCATTGCGGCCCAGTGTAGGCAAAAGATTGAACATTCATGTTATGTGTAGAAAAACTTTTCATTAAAAGTTATAAATTTGTAGATACTGTCACAAGCATACTATACTGTGTAAACTATAATTTGCAAAATGATAATTACTTAAATAGTTGTAAATCCCGTAGGTCTATACAGAAAATGTAGAGAGAGTATTTCTTTACTGGAGCAGACAAATATTTCTTAGAGCAGACAATATTTTCTTGGAGGAATCAGAAATTGGGTTTTATTTTATAAATTTGTCATCAATAAACTAAAATTTTGGTGTGTAATAAATGATGTAATAGATTCTTGTATCTCTGAAGTAGTTTAGAAAAGCAGGCCATTTGGCATTGACTAAGTAAGCTGTTTGGTGTACAAGAACGGTAATGTGGCTAGTACTACCGGTATTATATCAGGCTTTATTCCAGGTACTCATTTTTACAGGCTGAATTGATCTGAGGGGCCTGATATAATAGTGTGCCCAGGAATTGATCCCTGGGTCAGTTAAGTTAGTAGCCAAATGTTAAGCACAGTAACATTTGGATACATTTGGAATGTATTAAGCTCCAAAATGTTTTTGTACACTGTCTTCAAAATATATTTTTGTTTACCATAAGACAAAATTTGTATACAAATAACAATAATAATGAACATTGTCATAGTTAACGGGTTATAGTCCTGCCCCTATTGGGTAGGTTGCCAGTGGTGTCTTGTAGGTAAAATCTTGTGACAAATCTCTTATTATCTTTGCCACAACCATGTATCATTGAATATTTCTCCCATGGAAAAATCCTGATTATGGCATTGTCTATGGATACATCTTTACATGTGTGTGTGTGTGTGTGTGTGTGTGTGTGTGTGTGTGTGTGTGTGTGTGTGTGTGTGTGTGTGTGTGTGTGTGTGTGTGTGTGTGTGTGTGTGTGTGTGTGTGTGTGTGAGCACACATGCCTGTTAGTAGACAGTTACAACATTTGAAATCATAATTTATATTGAGTTCTTTCCTATTAGTTCTGATATATAATTTTCAGATGGCAAAATCAAAAGCTTGGCAAACCAGTTGGCAAATACACAGAAAGAACGAGATGAAGCATCTAGCAAGTTGGCTGAAACACAAGATGAATTACATGATGTTAAAAAGAAATTGGAGAATACACAGAATGAAGTAAATAGTCTGACTGAATCACTTAAAAGGTATATGGAATCCTGATTTACAGTACTACTAGATGACCCGGCAGACTTTGTCCTGCCTCTAAATTTTTTTTTTCATTTTGCTGAGGCCAAAAAAAATGATGTAGATATTTATTTTTTAATTTAATAATAATTAGTAGAAGTATAACTGTCGTCAAATGTTATCTAAATTCGCAGTTATTGATGAATGTTTGTCTTCGCGCAAGTTGATGGTGGCTGATGATGGACGTTTTCATGTGACAGACGAATATTACAAGCAGCATAGTGATAAATACATGGAGCATTATTATTAACAGAAACAACATTTTGTCTTTAAATTAATAAATTTATTTCATGTATTTTTATATTAATTGAGTAATAATATAAATGATTTGTTTTCCATGAAATTTATTTTTTGCTTATTTTGACAATAATAATTGTGTTTTGGAAAAATAAAAATAAATGAAGTTATTAAAATTGAAAAAACAAATGTTTATATTTAACGTAAAGCTAAATCATTAACGATATTTGTGGTTTTGCCTTGGGGGGCGTAAACAAATAAATTTGATGGTCGACCAACACGGGAACACGCAACATATAATTGACCGTGTGAAAAACATGGGGTTTCTAACTCCAACCCGCATATATTCATTGTTTGACCCTGCGCTTTATTTATAGTCATAGCAAAGGCCAGCCGTTTAGGAAACTGTAAACGTTTAAATTGAATTGTTGAATCAGCGGGAATCATTGGTATCCTTGGCAACAAAAGATGATCACCCTTGAATTTTCCGTTTAGAATTGTTGCCTCTATTAAATTCCCCATTAATTTTTTGACGACTAATCTCGTTCCATTACAAAGCCGTGGTGCATTAAGATTGCGCAGAAAATGATAGGTGAACTAATTTTTACTTTTAAATTGTGTGGTGGCAGACCTGGTAAGTCCAGAGAATTAAGAAATTCCGTTGGAAAATGTACAGCTTCGTTTTCATCTACGACTGTATCAATTGACTTAAATGAAATTGCTTCGCCATGCAACATGTCTTGTATCTTAATATTCATGTCATCAACATCAACATTTTTTGCAGCCAGTACCGCACGTTCGCTGAGCCATTGATGATCACGGATATTTTCGCGAATATTTGGGAACACGTTAATTAATCATTCTTTCGTACCCGTAATGTTACAGAAGTCATTCGGCAAATTAATTGTTAGAGTATTTTGATCCATAACAATTGTTCCATTTCCAATATTGAGTAGTTGTTTAGAAAATGAGTCAGCCAAAGGATCATTATGAAGCATTACACGCATGTTAGTTGTTAATTTTAATGTGTGCACGTTTCGCCATAAATTTGAAGATTTTAGGCATGCATTTATTTCGTCTGCATATGTCGAATGTGGTATAACTGGCAACGTTTGTCGGAAATCGCCTGATAACAAAATGAGTGCACCTCTGAATAGCCTGTCATTTCCTCTTAAATCTTTTGAGCATTCTCTCCAAGGCTTCCAATGAATGCTTATGGGCCATTGTGCATTCATCCCAGATGATGATACAGCATCTTTGGAGGACTTTAGCCATACTGGAATGTTTTTTAATATTGCAAACAGCGTTTTCGTTTGTTTGTATATTAATTGGCAGTTTAAGGGCGGAATGTGCTGTCCTGCCACCGTGTAATAAAGTAGCAGCAATTCCAGATGATGCAATTCCAAGGGCAATGTGACATTGTGCACGTATTTTGGCCAAAATTAGTGATATCAGAAATGTCTTACCAGTTCCTCCTGGTGCATCAAGGAAAAAGAAGCCACCTTGTTGAGCAGCAACAGCATGCATAATTGTATCGTAAACCGTTTTTGTTGTCGTGTCAATTTTGGTTCATTAATGTTAACATACGCAATCAATTCGTCTATATTATGACTAAACGAAAATATGGTGTGTTTAAAATTATTGAAGTTTATTAAAATCAAATTTAAGTTACGTTTAAAATTTCGTTTAACTTGAAATAAAATAAAAGTGTTGTTATTTAACTTGATATTCGTGGTTAAAATATTAAAAGTCTCGTTAAAACAAAGTTCAATTATGTGTGAAGTATTCTTTTGAGGTAACTCAGTGTTTGGAATAGTTGTTTCTAATTGAAGGTTACTCAAGTAGTAAAGTAATTTAAAATGAAACATTCAAAGTCACTCACAGTGTGTTTACAATGGTTTAATTATACTTGTTTAAAAAGAATTCCCTTATATTAAATAAATACAATAGTGAAGTTGATTATAATTAAATGCTAAATTAGCTTAAGTTAAAACGTGAAGTATAGCAGTTGGTTGCTTGATAATAGTTCTCGTCTGGTTGAAACTGGTAGTAAAACTTCTTCTCCAGATTGCAGGTAGTCTGAGTATGTCACGTCTCGTAATGTCTGGACAATATCATAAACAAAAATATACTTTTACGTACCTGATCGTGTTTACTAGAAGTTCACTAAACTGTCAACTCAGTTTACAAACACCAACTCACTTTGGTTGCAAGGTTAGATTACCTTGTTTATTAATTAGTGGGCGCCACACGGATTTATTCAGGGAAAATCCCGTGTAAAACCCACACATAGATTTACTGAATGATTAGAAAATTTAATATAATTGTGTGTCACCTTTTGGCAATGCTATTCCAATATGTTAAACACAACAGAAGGTTGTTTAAGTTTGTTAAAAGAAAATATTTAATTATCCTATAGAAATAAATCAAAATCAGGTGATGCTGTTAATAATGGGTTTATTTACACCCTCATAGAGAATTCAAAAACAAATATAATGCAAACAGACAAAGTTGTACAATTAAAAGTCAGTTATTATATGCCTTATGCGGCTTGCTCAGAATATGAATTATAAATCTGGCTAAGTCCAGAGGTTATTTATTTTTAACATTAAAATTATGAAAATCTCAGTAGTACAAAGTTGTACAATTAAAAGTCAGTTATTATATGCCTTATACGGCTTGCTCAGAACATGAATTATAAATCTGGCTAAGTCCAGATGTTATTTATTTTTAACATTAAAATTATGAAAATCTCAGTAGTACAAAGTTGTACAATTAAAAGTCAGTTATTATATGCCTTATACGGCTTGCTCAGAACATGAATTATAAATCTGGCTAAGTCCAGATGTTATTTATTTTTAACATTAAAATTATGAAAATCTCAGTAGTACAAAGTTGTACGATTAAAAGTCAGTTATTATATGCCTTATACGGCTTGCTCAGAACATGAATTATAAATCTGGCTAAGTCCAGATGTTATTTATTTTTAACATTAAAATTATGAAAATCTCAGTAGTACAAAGTTGTACAATTAAAAGTCAGTTATTATATGCCTTATACGGCTTGCTCAGAATATGAATTATAAATCTGGCTAAGTCCAGATGTTATTTATTTTTAACATTAAAATCATAAAAATCTCAGTAGTACAAAGTTGTACGATTAAAAGTCAGTTATTATATGCCTTATACGGCTTGCTCAGAATATGAATTATAAATCTGGCTAAGTCCAGATGTTATTTATTTTTAACATTAAAATCATAAAAATCTCAGTAGTACAAAGTTGTACGATTAAAAGTCAGTTATTATATGCCTTATACGGCTTGCTCAGAACATGAATTATAAATCTGGCTAAGTCCAGATGTTATTTATTTTTAACATTAGAATTATGAAAATCTCAGTAGTACAAAGTTGTACGATTAAAAGTCAGTTATTATATGCCTTATACGGCTTGCTCAGAACATGAATTATAAATCTGGCTAAGTCCAGATGTTATTTATTTTTAACATTAGAATTATGAAAATCTCAGTAGTACAAAGTTGTACAATTAAAAGTCAGTTATTATATGCCTTATACGGCTTGCTCAGAACATGAATTATAAATCTAGCTAAGTCCAGATGTTATTTATTTTTAACATTAAAATTATGAAAATCTCAGTAGTACAAAGTTGTACAATTAAAAGTCAGTTATTATATGCCTTATACGGCTTGCTCAGAACATGAATTATAAATCTGGCTAAGTCCAGATGTTATTTATTTTTAACATTAAAATTATGAAAATCTCAGTAGTGAATTCTTTGAGACACGAAAGAAAACAATTATGCCTACACAATATCCAACAATCTTTTTGATATACAATTTATCAACCAAGTTTTTAGGTTACTTTCGTAAAGTAAACAAAATTAAAAATGATCTGTTAAAAGATCGCGCGTTTCATCAACGCTTGCTTTTTTAATGACAATATTTATCAAGTGAGAACCCTTACAACTAACATACAGCTTAATTCATAATAACAAATTTGTATAATAAATTGAGACATGGTGTAATCTTAAAGTGTTTTTGTGTTTTGCGTCAGTACAGGCTAGTGTTGAAAAAAGTATAGGTTATGGCGCTCAGATAAACATTAGTAATGATTGCACTGTTACCTTCTGAGTTTTAATTATTTAATTAAAACTTATTAATCACTTCAGTAATCGGATTATAATGATTACTGGGTTTCGGCACTAAACTCGCACAAGAACAGAATAATGCGATCCTCTTCTGATTAAAATGGATCGTGAATAATAACAATTAATTATTTCTGCTCATTATTTCCCGCACGAAATTAAAATGATACTGCACTTAATCACTGTTGTTTGCTGTAGATGAACTTGAAGTAGTCGTTTCTTGTTGTTGACCTATTTGTTTCAATGTAATATGTAAATGACGCTAAGAGTTAACAAAAATGTAGAGATGGCGGGCACACGTCTGTGCTACACGCTAGTCAGTAAGAGTCTGCCTCAAAATTCGCTGTTTCGTCTTTATATACTCCCTTCTTTGATCGGTCTTAGGTAAAAATGTTAATTACTAACTAATTTTCTGATTGGCGCTGGGAGGTGTGTCGGTGTGACGTACCACTTTTTGGCAGTTGATAACGGTTTTTTCTAACCGTCAAATGCAGAGGTGGCAGCTAGCTGTCATTTTTGTTATTATTCATAAACAGTTTTCTGATGCACATTTTTAGAATGATGCTAACATCTCTCCCGCACTAAATACAGTTGCGATTGTGTTGATATCATTATCAAATTAAAGATCGTTTTTTCTCCTTTAATTTGATATCACTCGATATCGAATTACTTTCACTTTGACCGACATTGTTATAAAACCAATGTTCGGGTACATCACTTTCACTGTCGTCTGCTTTTTCTGAGTCGCCGATTTTACACTTTTGGTTAATATTGTTTGTGTTCACATATCATTTTATTATTCAAATGTTTATGTGGGAACACCATTAATGCTGTACTGACATCTTTATTGAACATTATGTGTACACCTAAACTCTATACATTGTAACGAATGATCCTACTTACTATGACATTTCGTTTTATGCTAATTCGTTCTAATCTACTGTTTAACAATTAAAATTATGATTAATCCTATTGTTTTAATAATGTCTTTTGTTATGTCAGGGCATAACCATTGTTCGGTGTATTTTAATTTACACTTATGTTAATTCTCCATAGTCAATTTACTGACTAATGTTTGGTCTAAGCGTTGTTAAGACATATCGCCTATATTGGAATTTTGCCTTAATAACACTTATTGGTTCTCAATTCGGTAATTTTTGGAGGTCTCTTATTTGTATAAGATTCTCTCTTATAAATAGTTCTCTTTTCTCACAAGTATATTTGATGCTGAAATACATCTTTGTTCTCACTATGTAGCCATTGTTAATTTTAGTTTTGGCATTCATAATTTACTAGTCATTGTCAAATCTATTATCAGCAAAATGCTAATTCTGCTTTCACAGTATTTAACTGCTTATTAATTCATTTTTTATTTACATATAACATTCGGTTTACATCAACTACTGACTGGATTGACAGCTGAATGTAAATTTACTCTGTCCATCAGTTCGTCTCAGTCTTAGTCTAGTTGTAGTGTCAAACAGCCTTTGGGTTACTGTTTCATGTGGCACTTCTGCTTCATTCTTCTTTCTTGGTTTCTCCTTTCTTGGTTATTTTTACTATTATATTTCTATTCACATGGTTGTTTTGTCCTTATAAAATATGATAACATACACTTAGGTTAGGTAACATCTTGTGATGTTACAATATTGTATGCTCTCGTTGCATATCACGATTAAACAGATCGCTTGCTGTCCGATTCGGTGCAGGCATTCCTAAATTTGCAAGTGCTTCATTAGCAGTTTGCAAACAAATGTCCTCAATTAGAACCAATGATTCATTATAAATCTCTGGCGTGAAATTTAAATCGGTATTTTGCTGTATTGTACCCAATCGGTGCAATATGTCTTCGCTCATTGCATCTTTGTATTTATCCCATAAAGCGTCTGGTTTTGTTGGGAAGCATGTGGTTAATAAAAGTGCGAACAAATTGTGTATTTGGTGTGCTGATGAAGTAAGTGAAGCATCAGCCAATGTTAAATCCCAATGTGTATCGTCTTCAAGCAGTTGCAATCCTCGGCATGCGTCATGATTTGATGCATATAATTGGCCATTAACGGTCCTTAAATATTCAAATGATGTTGGGCCACGGACATTAATTAACAGCAAGCGCAAATAAAAACATTCTCGTTGTTATGGATGTACAGTGTATAATCTTCCTAACGCATTTGTTGAAAAAATACTGGGATAACCATCGACTGGCGTGCCTCTTTTCCTGGGTTCCCATTTTTTTGATGTTTTATTGAATGTGAAATATGTTGGAACTTGATCATAAAGTAACGTACGTGCAAATGCACCAAAAATGTTTTCCTGTTTGCATAATTCAAAAAACTCAGTTAATGTTGTTTTTGGTGCTGTTAATGCTCTCTCCAATACATTTTGTTCATTGAAGAATACACGTTGTCCATTTTCAAGATGTATAGCCAAGTGAATAACTGCTGGATCTCGTTCATGTATGGGAAATGATAGAATACGCCAAATGGCTTCATTGCTGCTTATGTGTCTGCCCATTTGATAGCGCATAATTTCGTCATTTTCATTAACATTTTGAACAGTAAATACGGCCATATCACTGCAAGGTAAAATTGCTTATCGTCTTAACATCTATTTTTATGATGATATTGTAGTTATTTCTTCACTAGCGTTTGAGTTTTCAGGATGTTGTCTGCATTTTTAAAAGGACAAGTAACACACACAACCCATTCAGGACTATGTGAAAAATGTACTAAGGTATTCATTTACCTTATGGACTGGGGTTTTTTTAAGAATTTTTTCAAAAGCTTAAATTCTAAACCATATAACATTTAAACATAGCCTATAAAGCTATATTACATTATAAAGCAAAGCTTTCTAATTAATTTAGTGCACATATTATGTCAATAGCTTATAAAATAAGTAAAATATTAATTTTTAAACTTTCTCTGTTTTTAGCTTTGGAAAAATGCACATTGAGAATATACTGTCGTTCAATTTTTCAGTTATGAATATGAAAATAATATGAAACACTTTTTCACTATGTTATAACATAACATTGAAACAACAAAATTAAAAGAATTTTAATTTTTATGTGTAATCTGCTTTTGTGTGAAACACATAAACACAATATGGCACACAGAGTCTCACATCACATGATGGATAGTAAAATGTTGTCTCTTTCCTAGCCTGCTTGCCTGATTCTTTCTTCTGTTTATCCCCACATACCTTGCAAGAACGACAATTTCTTGCTTTTTATCTATATTAGAAATTTCTGAGGAGAATGTTTTCCTATAAGACGATCTGCAGTCAAAGATGTTTGTCCGCTCAGTATAGCAGGTATTTCTTAACTAGACATGTCAGCGAGTCCTCCAACAGTGGTCATGAAAGTTTTAAATGGCATTTGATTTGAGCTTGATTTTTGTGTATAATATTTACCACTGATCTCTTGAACATGAGAGAATACATTTTTTCCATCATTTCAAAGTTTTCCATTTGAAAGAGTAGTAGCTAAGAAGTTGGTCATTTCGATCAACCCCAACTTTATTTAGATTATAATCTCATACTGCATTCGGTTTGACCTTTATCTCACTACCACCCTTACATTTGACTCTTATTTCACTTCATGATGCACCATGTTTTGTAGAAAGAATGATAACATCCCGGGTGTCTTTCCACATACAGAGAGTCAAATGTCGAAAATGGGGGAATGTCATTTCTCCCTTCCTCAGTTTTTCTAATTTCAAATCTTGAGGCATGCATTTTTTGTTTATTTGGACTGTGTCTGCCAAAGTCTTATTTTGTTACAAGAAATCATGAACTAATGGACTTGAATAGAAGCGGTCCATATAAATGGTGCACCCCTTACCAAGGTGGCCAGTGAGGAGGCTACACAATGAAACTACATAATTGTTTTCCTCTGCCTATGTACAGTTCAAAAGCTAATACATAACCAGAGTTAGGTTCTACCAAAATATGTATTTTCATTCTGTACTTTTCAGGCTTATTTTTCATATAAACTCTAAACTGTATACGGCCACAGAAAGGACACATGCCTTCATCTACAGTAGGTTTTCTGAAGTAGCCAAAGAATGTCTGAACTTGTTCAGAAGGTAATCTACGTATGGGCTTATTAAGGGATTATGAGTTTGTTCATTACGGGCGCACATATTTTTCATTGTTGTTTAGATGGAGCATTAACAAAATGGATGAAAATCTGTTGCGCGACGTTATTTTTCCAGCAAACTGAGATGTGAAAATGGTCTTTGGCTCCAGTATTTTTCAAGTCAGATTTGTGTACAACAGACGTGTGCAATATTATTGAGAAGAAACCATACAACTCAATGGAGTTTGACCGTTGTCCACTTCTACCATATACTGTATGGCTATGGTTGGTGCTAGCATGTAATGGGGTAAAATTGACAAATATTATTTTCAAATTTTATAAATTCTATAACATCTGAAGATGAGGCCCCCATAAGGTGAGGCGATTGCCAGTGAGAGTTTCATAACCATATATGGTTAGGAAGCATAACGAGAGTCTATTTATAGCCAGTGATTAACACCGCTAGTATTCTGTTGACGAAAATCAGTTCGTGGCAAGTTGAAAAGGTGATACTAAGCCAACGGAACGTTTCAATACTGAGGATGAGACGTATGGCGGGGAGTGGGATGAACTGGTTTCCGAGACGCCACCGAATGGAAATTTTAACACTGAAAGTCAGTCGACCACCATCCTTTGCGCTGTGCAGCAGCAAAATAGTTACGTAACGAAATCGCGGGCGCCCGCAAATCATAAAATGTGAAAGTTTAACTAATATTGGAACGTAAAAAATATAAATCATGTAAATAATCAGTGATCAGTAAAAAATTGGAGTGACAGTTTCAGCCGTAAAAACGTAAAAGTGAAAACGATAAAACAACAAAACAGTGCACACACCAGGAGACGGCCCATGTGGTGGAACTCTACGCATTTATAAGGAAAGTAAATACTGGCATTATATTAAATTGAGCTCAATAAAAAGAAATGCAAAAGTATGGAAGTGTGTATGATTGTGTGAGTGAAGAATATGAATATAGGCCTAATAAGAAGTGTTGAGTTTGCGTAATCTTTAATATACGTATTCGTATTTGATGTAATAGTTATTGGTGATCAGTTTTACGCCTTAAGGCGGAATAAGTGTTTTCATGACCTGTTTCAGGTTGTCAAAAGAAAATAAATAACGTTATATTTTACTTGATATACGCATTTTGTTATTTGTATTTGCCTATTGTTCTCTGCCGAAGTACACTAAACAACGTCCTGGATTAAACTTAACACATAAAATCTATATGTACTTAATAATTAATTACTGAAAATACTTCAAGCATATCTGTTCATTTCACTTTTTTTCATTTCATATCTGTTCATTTCTGTATCAAAAAAGTGTAAAAAGCAATCAAGGGGTGAAGCTTGAGAATCAAGTGGGGTAGAAATATAAGAATCTTTCTCAAATATAGGTCTGCCTGGAGCATTGTGGATAGCCTGGGAAGACCATTCATTTCCTGGAAGTGAGTATTCTTCTATAAGAACATATGAAATTTGTACTGATTCCCCTTCATGCTGTGTATCATCACATTGAGAAATACGGCTTTGATTGTCTATAGAAATATTAGACTGACTGTCCGATACATCAGAAGCTCTTCTGCAAAGAAGAAAAGAAGTGAGATAAGCATTTGATTATGAAATGGTTATTTTCAATTGTAAGTCAGTAATTCTTTGTATATTGTTTGGAAAAAAAAAACTGAAATTGTGGCTGTAAAATGCAGTTATAGGTATGTAACTGACTGTTGTTTCTAATGTATTCAGCTAGAGAATAATAGCCAGTGGCCTAAATAAGGAAATATAAATATTTTTGAAAATCGAAGGTCAGGACATCAAGCTGTACTTTTACCTATATTTATAACAGTATTCAAAATTTCTGGTGTAACAAAACAGCCTAGTAATTTTCACAGTGAAAATTGTTCTAATAAATAAAAGTGTAGTGAATAAGTTGCAGTCACATAACACAAACAATGAAGTGGGTCAAATTATAACCAACAAACACAAAATCATACATAAACTTACCAAAACAATCTTCAACTTCTCTATCTGTATCAAAACTGTCACTAATAAACCCTTCATAACCTGAATCTTCACACAGAATATCACGTATTTCATCTTCAATCAAGTAGTTGGAAGCTATTTTATACACGACAACCACCTTGCTTGGCTACTTACAGCGTATTGGATATGACATATGTAAAAAATTACTTTTGGATTTAGACTGATTGCTGCTGCCATCTACATTTAGAAATGTTAACTGATATAGAATCATTCCAATGTGACTGACAGTGAGCGGGAGCTGTAGTACATTTAATACACAGTTAGATATACAACTGTGAGGTATCCCTGCATCTTGTCTTTATGAGATGCTACAGTACTGCAGGCTAATCTGGAATTATCAGTACCAGTAGCTGATCTGGAATGTGTTTAGGTCAGTTGATAACTTTATTAAACAGTTCTTCATTAGATTGTAAAGACGAGATAGGCAATGAGAAGGATCACACTGTTTGTTAATCAAAATGTTTCTTTTTAAGAAACATAAAGTTGCATTAAAGATACATATTTGTGTTCTGTCTTCAACAAATGAATGAAATTCTGTATAGTCTAGCATATAGGTTTATACTTGTTTTTGTTAGTTATATTTTGACAGTTAAAAGTGATGATTTGAGTTGTCAAAACTTTGTGAAGACTGAGAACAAATAAAAACATATGCTTACACAAATTTTTTATTAACAGCTTCTAAGAGAAAGTATTTTCACATACTCAAAATGGATAGCTTTCCAGTGCCAACAGTTTTGAAAAAGAGTAAATAATTTAAAAAATGATGGTATTCACATTTACAACATTAATTTGAAATGGAGTATCATTTATTTGTTTTTGGTGTATAAAACAACATAAATAATTTGATTTTCAATAATTTATTATTTTTTTTAATTATTGTTCTCACTGAACAGGTATGAAACAGAGATCTCAGAATTCCGTCGGCAGCGTGATGTTGCTATTGATGAAAGAGATGAGGCTGTCAAAATGGTAGAAAGGAGAGATAATGAGTTAAGAAGATTACAAGAAGATATTTCTTCTTTGACTACACAACTTCAGGCTGCTGTAAAAGCAAAGTGTGAAGCGTTAGCCAACTCAGATGAAGTCCAGAGTCAGAAATTAACTCTTGATTTTAAGTAAGCTCTCTCTCTCTCTCTCTCTCTCTCTCTCTCTCTCTCTCTCTCTCTCTCTCTCTCTCTCTCTCTCTCTCTCTCTCTCTCTCTCTCTCTCTCTCTCTCTCTCTCCCTCTCCCTCTCCCTCTCCCTCTCCCTCTCCCTCCCCCCTCCCCTCCCCACCCCTCCCACTCTCCCTCCCTCCCTCTTTGTCCGCGCATGCACGGGGTACATGTGTGTGTGCATGTGGTGGGGGGGGGGGGGGAGAGAGAGAAAACGTTAAGACTAGTTTTAACACAGAACATGTAAAAGTGGCAAAAATCGATAAACAGTAATAGTTTAAAATATCAGTGCCCTGTGCACTTCGATGCAGGTGCTGCAACATGGTCCATCTGTCCAGACCAGAGCAAACTAGCTTGGCAACTAATGGTGTCGTGTATGCTGTGTAGGCACACCTAAATGTAGAAGGATTTTCTTATTTCTGGTAGCATTTCATGAGTCTTTGGGTGATAGTCTGGCCCTTGTAGTTATGACAGCCTTGTACTTGCTACCAAGTAGTAGATGTCCCTCCTTCAGTAGTAACAGATGGAGGTGCAGCACCTCCTTAAAGGTATTACAAGCTCTGCATTGCGTTTTGTATTATGTTGAGTAGAAAAAAGATTTTATTTTCTTGTACAATTAATTCTGTTGACTAGGCCTATTCACATAAAATCAAATCAGCTTGTCACTTTCCTTGTACTGAGGTAAAATATTCAAATTGATTATAAATACTTTATTTCATTATATTTGTTGTAATAGGGTTATGTCAGATGTGTTTAATAGATAATGTGTATTATTTTATGATTGTTAATTATCTGATCTTTATCATATTATAAGCTGACAGTATTTAGCAGTAATAAAATTAATATTAACTTTTTATGTTGTTAATGGTATAAAATTTTCTGATTTAGTCATTTATAATGATAAACCAATATATAATATATATATATATATATATTCTAACTTTCTTCAGAGAAAAATGGTTTCAACAGGAGCGATCTTTACTGAATCAGCAAGTACAAAGCCTAAGTGAAGATCTAGCTAAAAAGAGTGAAGAAATGAACAATCTAAGGAGAGAACATACAAATAATATTATAACATTAAAAACCCAACTTGCAGATAAGACTGAAGAGGTAATAGTGTATGTATAAAACTGTTGTTTGTTGTGTGCATGTGTGGGGAAGGGTGTTTGATGAATGTTATGATCGTTAGTGTGAAACTGAATTCATAGTGGAGATATAAAACATGGTTTCATTTATTTTAAAAGGGGCAGCTGTTCTTTCTATAACTTTGTCAGGGTAATTTTATTAATCACTTTTATTCAGATCACAATTGATTCTTCACAAGTACAGTAATCCATTGTACCATACATTCATCCGTCCATTGTAATTGAGTGTTTACTGTTTGTGTATCCTTTTGAGTATAAGGCCCTTAGCCATTTAGTAATTGTGTGATCATCCATCTTGGGCTTGTATTCATTACTTTTACTTTACAATTGGAGCCATAGTGCTCATTAAATCATTAAGTTTACTATATCACAAAAAAACTATTAGTATTACTTCACACAGATCACAGCTCACAACACGCAACTAATAGTGGTAAAGTAATTGCCTAGCCTTTGCCTCCAACTTCATACATTCATAGCCCCTGACTGCGTTTCATTTATGTTTACCAGTGACTTAGTCAGTTTATGTTTATCATTTATGTTTACCAGTGACACATTATGAGTGCTCTGGATAAATATATAAGTTTAGAAAATATTCTTTTTATGGCTCATTTGCATCATCTAATTAAATAGTGTATAATTACATTATCAATATAATGCATGATATTAATAATTTTTGGTGAATGTTTTTAATGTATTTAATACACATTATTTTAGTTTTTTGTAAAAGTGTGTTTATGTGCATGCATAAGTTACAGCATCCTTGTTTATGTATACTAGCTTCAATAAAATTGTCAATAGTTGCAAGCTGTTATAAAAGTTGTTTATTAAAAACAGTTTTCATAAATGGTGATTAAATAATAATGGTATTGTCATTTTTAATTACAGTTGAGAATAGTCTCTGAGAATAATACACAGCTTACTAAAATGAATGCAGCCTTGAATACAAGAATTGAAGATTTAACACAAAAGTTAATAGGGCAGTGTGAAAGTGAGGCGAAAATGTCTGAAAATTATCAGCAGGAAATTAGAGCACAGACAAAATTAGCTGAACTATATAAAGGTGAGTTGATTCATCTTGTAAATCTATAAAATTTCTTCATCTTCACTTGTTTGCTGTAAATCAAAGGCAACTATAACCATGTTACTTATAGTCCATGGGGTGACTGATCGTATTGGTAGGTTGCTGAGCCGGCGCAGCGTGAGACCAATCTTCAAGCCGACCAAAACAATCCAACAGTTTCTGAGACCTGTGAAGGGTGTCAGGGAACCGCTCTCATTGTGCGGAGTTTATGAAGTTCCTTGTTTGTTCAGCCATTGTACATTGGAACTACGAAACACAGTGTCCATGCTGCGTTGATGAACACAGCCGCTACTGTCGTTTGAGGCACCCGGAAAAGTCTGCTATAGCAGAGCATGCACTCGCCAATGCCGACCATAGCATACTCTTTCAAGAGACGAAGCTTCTGTCATTGCTGAGTGCTTATTTCCCTTGCCAGCATATAGAGTCTGTCCAGATTCAGAAACATGCATCGATTGCAATGAATTGGCAGGGTGAGTCCCTCTCATTGAGTGGTCTTTAGACGCGAGTTGTGGGAACCAATAAGAATTTGTCTTTCTTTTGATTGGGTGGTGGTGTCAGACAACGCCTTTGTGCGGTTGCCAAAAGTTTATAAATAGGGGTGTCCTACTCACACCCACTAGCCTTAACCACAGTGCAGTGGTCACTGACTGTAAAACCTTTGTCAGTGTGTTGCAGCCTTCTGCACTGAAGACGGCTGTTGAAGGCACATCTGAAACGTTTGCACCCAACAACCTTGGACCACGGCCTTACAGCCCGGCAAGCCAAAGTTCTGATAATGAATATGTTAATACTTTGAATTTTTGAACAGTTTTTAAAGATTTTATTTTTGCTAGTATATTTTTAAAAAGTGATCATATATATATATGTATGTATGTATTCTGAGTAAGTAAAGTATTTAATGTCTTTGATACTGTGCAGAAAAAAATGTTTAATTAAAAATCTTGTTAATTACCTCTCTTTTTATACAGAATACTTCTAATCGTGAATAAAAATACCAAGTACATTTAGTATCTATTTTTATTTTATTACAATATATTTTTAATTACATATAATTGTATATTTTTGATTATTTATTGTAACCAAATAAAGAATAAGTGTATTTACTGTACAACACAACAGACTAATAAGCATGAAATATTTTGGTGGTCCACAAGGGGGGGAGTTTGAGAAACATTCCCCCCTTGATACATTCTAGTATGATATAGTTTGAAATGGATTTGGGTATTTACCGTATTCAGTTATTTCCATAATAAAATTTATACTAATTAATTTCTGAAATTATCGCAAAAAGAATCTTTTGGTTTCACTTAAAAAAATGACATGGTGAATGAAGTGACCTGTTTTAGGAGGAACGGATCCAGCATGGACCAATCATCAAATGCAATGTAATTAGAGTAATGTATAAGGTAGGCCATTACGGCGCCTATTATGCTCCCTTTGGATGCTTCACTCTGATGTCACCGCATGGAAGAAATTCGTGCAAGTCTTGATTTACCAATGCAATTTTACCTGAAACGCTGTCCTATTTAGCATCTCTGCTGTTTACACGAAATATTAACAATAATTTTGTAAAGAGCTATTCATATAGAAAAAAGATTAAACAACAAGATTAAATGGTTTGTGCCAAAAAATAATGGTAAAATCTATTTCTACATTTAATAGAAAAGTAAGCAAGTCTGTCCACATATAGCATTGACAAAATGGCACAGGATGTAAAAATAAGTTGGAAAGGAGGCGATATTATAGGCGTGGGTGTGTTATTATATTTTGGTTGTTCCGCTCCACGTTTTAGGCGACCAAATATTACATTTGGTTTTTTTGCTCCACGTTTTGGGCGACCAAATGTTACATAAACGAAAGTCTCGTTCCGTTTTTCTGGCGTTTCTTTGTTTTTATGTAAATATGTTTACTTAATATGGAAATATTAATATTAAAATAATGTGTAAAGTTGCTGGGCGCCAGAGATGTATACTATCTCAGGGTGTTTTTTGAATAAAAAACAATGTAGTTTGGATGCTAAGATATTTTAATTATCATTAAGAATCATAGAAATCGATAAATACATTTGTATATGACTTATGTTGTCGACAGACGCTTTAAATCACTTTGTTATGTTCTATTCTTTTTATTTACCTTAAATTTTCACGCCACTCTGACTTACCGCTCACAGAAGATCCCAAACTATTAATAGGTCGCCACTATGTTTTCGGCTTTACATCGAAACCTTTAAATCAACTTTAATTGCCAGGTTCATTAGGCGAAATTTTCCATACTGGATAGGTGATGGTAATGTGGCGTAATAATTAGCTTAACACATGGTTACGCTACTAATTCATTTTATTAACATTCATTGCAAGCTTACGTTCTCCTCCACTTATAACTTTCATCAAACTCTTTACTTCAAATTATACTTTAAAAACATTCTGGTGAAATTACATTGATTTTAATTCTTGTTTAATCATGAAAACTGAGAAATAATTGTATAGCGTTACTTTTTCTCTTTCTAATTTCAAACATATACATATACAAAAAAAAATAAATGCTTTAACTAACTTATTCTAAATTTTTTATTTCCTTTTATTGAGGCGACCCAGCAATGCCCACACTCAACTCACATACAATTTTACAACCCCATTTAATTGATTAATTTAGTTGGGACATTTTAAAATGAAATTATGGTGCTGGATTACCAAGCGGCGTCACTCCTTCGCTGCACTGTACCGCGTGTGTTTTAAGGCCGAAATTTTTTACTGTTCACATTTTTATTTTTCATCCCGTTGACTTCACTGACTATCTGTTCCTTTACTCACTTTAACTATTGGTGATCACTTTCTACAGAATAAATTTAGGTTTTACGTGCACAAGATTTTTCTTTTGTTCCCGGCCGGGGAGAGAGTTTTTATTCAACTGGGGGGAGAGTCACCAACAAAATCTCCCACCAGAAAACTAGGCATAACGGAATTACAGTGCCTTATGATCTGAATCGTTCGTCACTGTTCAAGTAACCTGTGTTATTCCCGTGTGTCGGGCGTTGATGAAATCTGGTGTCTACTGGTTTACGTCACTGAAAAGGTGTGTCCTTAATCTTGCATCCGTCTTGTACCAAGCACATGTTGAACAAAATTCGCAAAAAGCCATTTTGCTCAACTTCTCTAAGCGTCGTTTATGCGCTCCGCAGGTGTTTGTGCGCATTACACAGTACTGAGGTTCTGCGAATTAAACCGTTGTTGACAACACACCACATTCCATTGTAACGACTTCACCTCACAGTTCCTTTGTTTGAACTACAATTTATATTACCATGGGACTGATCACGCAGATGAAAACGAATTTACAATTTTTTAATAAAATAAAAACCTCTCCTTTTTAGCCCCGTTACAATACCCCCCCCCCCCAATGAGAGATCTTCTGCCGAAACAGAAGAAATCTCATTGCTAAACCCCTAAGAGGATCGGTGAGGATATGGTGCCAACAACCCCACATTAATTCTTAACACATCATGGGTAAACTACCCCCCTGGCTCGGCGACTATGGCTGCACCTGAACGATATTACTGGACTTCTCTGTCCGAGATCCCAACACCATAAAATCGAACAGACACGCACCACAGCGCACCTAACCTTCTAACATACCACCCCAAACTCCAAATCCCTGGCCTTATTCCATGCCAGATCCTCAACCAATATGTTCCCCCTTATCATGCACACTGGGTTGCCTTTGGCAAATACTGGGCGCGTACACATATTCATAATATCTTATAAACAAACTCCTTAAACATTTTAAAATCATTTTTCAAATTACGATACAGTAAACAAATTAAATTCCAATCATTAAATTTGGTTAAAAATTCATCTAAGTTCCAAATCAATCTGTTCTATTACCATTTCTTTCTTCAAACCCAAAATGTTAAAGTACACATTTATGTGTATATTTTAAACAATTATTAATACTGAATGTATGATAGTTCATATTTGTGTAATTTGAATAATAAATCTTATCACCGGAATAACACGTGCTTAGCTCAGTTGTATGCATTAGGCTTTTGGTCCAGAATTGCGTTAAGCAGACAGCGGCAGAAGTCATTGGGTATGGAAATAACATGACACATTAGATAACGGTAATGAATTTTGATTTTATTTCAGTAGATACTTGGTAAATTAATATAAGCATAACAATGGTTAATGATTCGAATTTCAAAATGGCGGCTAGGCTATTCCGCTCTTGACCTTACTCAAGGTTAATTGTGCACACTTTATGATTCTATATAACTGACTTCTTTTATATATGTGATTCTCATCATTGAACAAAATTTTAGTTTTGATTTCTTGAATACTTTACTCTGAATACTGATTAAACATGATCACAAACCAACGCCTCATTTTACAATTGGGTTGATCAACACCGGTTACACTCTCGCTTCCTCTCTCTCCCTCTCTCACATGAATTTAGACAAATTGTATAGAAATTGAGCTCATTTTTTCTACTTTTTGAAATTTAGTAATGAAATGTAGGGCTTTCCTGAATAGACGTGGCGTAGTTCCTTCCTCAGCGGCTCCATGCGGTGAGCAGGTGTTTGTCCAGTTTGCTGTTGTCCATTTTCACTGACTCTACTTTGAATACATGTTTTATAAAGTTCACTGATGCTAGTAAATGTTAGTGTTTACTGTGATATTATTTAGATCATTTTTAGCAGTAAAACGTTATATTTTATGGCAGAAAACTGCCCACTACTGTTAGAGCGTGTATGCTCCCTGAGTTACTTTTGACGACTGAGACTGGGTCAGACGTAATTGTTACGTAGCTTTCATCTGTCCTTTGCACTGAATTTACATGTTGGTTATAATTACTGGTTAACACTGTTACTTGTGATTACATTTTGTTAATTCAAATAAAACACTAGCTGACTATTTTAGGCCAGCACAATTTTAGCGTGTTACTGCCATGGTGATGTTCTGGCGACTGGGGTGGAAGCAGACACAATTATTATGTAAGTGGTCGTGCATCTGACGTCATTGTCTATTGTTTTCCAACCACTGCCTTGTTTAATACGTAATGGTTTTATATCGTCATTGTGTTTTTGATGACGATTCGTTACAATGGACCAATAGAAAGTCAGTATTGTCAATTTTTAGCGCCTGAAACGGCCATTATCGTGGTTTCACTTCACTCGTACGCCGCTGACCTTGGATCGGCTCCCCTCTGGTGAATTGGCGTATTACTGCTACTTGTGTCAAAACTAACTTGCCCTGCTTAGACTTCATGATTATAATAAAATTTACAATAAAATATATCCCTACATACCATTATTCTGGTATGGCTAATTCTATACTGTTACAAAACCCCCTCAATGAAAGGTTTGGTGTCGAGACACAAAAACTTTCATTGACTCATTCATACTTTTCTAAAAGGATCAGCTCAGATATGTGCCACAACCCCCTGTAGTGTTAAATAAAAAAAAAAATCTCAATCACTTACCCTTGGTTCCATAGTGTCGATCGTACCCGTCTGACCTTACTGGACTTCTCCTGAGAGATCCCTACACCATAAGGCCATGAGGCACTGTACGCTCCTGTTCTGACGCACCGGCCAGCGCAGGACCGCGGTCACAACACCATAAAGACTCTGAAACATTCAATACGAAATTTTAAAATAGTGGCCTTATTCATTTACATATCCGCAACTGATATGTTTCCTCTTAGATGCATTGGTTTGTGATTTGAGGCGTTGGTTTCATTTATTTATAAAATACCAAATAACACAATAAAATATAACAAGATTTAGGATGGATAAGCCTTCTACTTGACAACACTCCTACATATTTGTATCAATTGCTCTGACTCCCGTCAATATTAAATTGCCTCTTTCATCATAAAATTATACCCTTATACTAAACACAACATAAATTTTTTCTCAAACAACAACTATTATTTTTATTCATTTATTTTAATTAATATCAATATTTATCTAGCATGGCAGCATTTTTTAACTATCTAAATTTCTTTACTCATTTCTTTACTTTAATCTTACTCCTTTTTTAACAGAATCATTTTTTCCAGAGACTTGTTACTCTAACATAAAATTTAATATTATCATGGTCACTACCCTTATAGTAGTCTCCTAACCTATTGTACCATAAACATAATAAAAACACAATAAAACATTGTACATCATAAAACATTAAACATTAACATTGAACAATTCACATTACTTAATTCACATTTACATAACTTGTAGAAAAACTTTATAACATTACTACTATCAACTTTCTATTCACTTTTATTTTTTAACATTTGTTTATATCAGATTCTATACAAACAAAAAATTTCAAATTTATCATCAATCCCTCAGTTACATTTACCTTCCTACCATGAATTTCCTTTTCTAACCTTTTTATCCGTATTTAGTTTGGGTGACTCTCAATTATTCACTATTTTCTCTATCTTATTTTGGCATTGTCAATCTAACCTTACTCACCTCTTTTTTACTACTAACAACCGCTTCTAACCATTAATATAATATGACACCAATATCTCTATAATAACCCCCTTCACATATCCCATTTAAAACCTCTGGCACCGCTCATTTTTGTACTAGTACGTGTGTATTCCCTCTAACCAACTCATTCCCTTATCGGTTCCTGACCCTTTCAGGTAACCCTTTCCGGCACACAACGGTCCCTTCCTGTCTCAACATCTCTCGTTGGACTCCTACACCAATACCCTTATTACAAAATATCACCATCAACAACAAATATAATTACCATTCATATCACTCAACTCTACATATAATCGCTAACCTACTGTGTCCCTAAAATATCTAACACCTTTTTATATATTATCCGTATCTCAACACTTTATTTTCCTTAACTCCCAATAACTCTATTTAACTAACTCCAATGCCCTTATTTATCACTATTCCCAAACTCTTTTACAACATTTCAACTTAATATACCACTAGAAAATTCATCACTTACCTACTAACAACCATACCTCTCAATATCCAACTATATAATCATTTACTAACCATTAGAATCTGAATTCCATAATATCATTTCAAAATCATTATTGACTTAATTATTCTTCAATATCTAAAATTCTGCAATGCATGTTTACATAAAAAATACATAAAATACACAACAACAAAAATACACGAATACCTTGACATTAATACACAAAAATATACAATCCACATAATCATTAAATCATTTACCAAAATCAATCATAAACAGTCCATCCTGAAAAAACACTGTCCACATAATTAAATGTTCATAACACAATAAAAGGTCTACCCTCCATCGTCAAATAAGAGTCGAACCTTAAAACTATATACATGGTTTAATATTGAATGTCTTATATTATTACAATCAATATACATACTATTCAAATTTCTATAATTTTCCACAATCTCATATAACTCATGATCGGGTATGGTCATGTCGCCTTTGGTATAGTCTGTTACAGCCAGGTATTTTGTAAAGTTATCTTTCTCATTATCTCCTACTACTAACCTTTCCATCAACTCTTCATAATCTCTACATATCTTAAAAATTTCTACTTCTCTGTTTCTCTCAATATATCTCTCACTATTAAAATATCTCTCATAATAATACCTCTCCCAACAACACTTCTCTCCCTCAATATATCTCTCTTTACACCCACTCTTTAAACCTTCAAAACACACTATCATTCCCTTATTATTATATTCTATTCCCCATAAAATTTCATTATTACTACACCTGTTTACACAATCATTTTCCAATATCATACTTTTATTTATATTATCATAATTTTCTACCCCACTTACCTTGTCTTTGTTCAACTCAAATTTGTTTAATTCTAATTTCTTCTTTTCTAATTCTATTTTTTCTAACTTTGTACCTGTTTCACTTAATCTTTTGTCCAAATTGCAGCTCTGTTTTTTAATTTCTTTTTTAATCTCGCTAAATTGTACATCAAATTGGTTTAGTTTCTCATTAAAATTATCTAATTTAGTATCAAATTTGATGCTCTGCTCATTGAAAAGCAGTTTCATCATTCTTATTATGTCATTTTCCTCAACTCTTTTTGTTGGGGCTGGTGTTGAATGGATACTATCACCCATCATTTCTGATTCTGTTCTACTCGTCTCGTTACTGTTTGCCATTTTTTTTTTTTTTTTTTTTTTTTTTTTTTATATATATATTAACAATAATAAATTTATTTTAGTTGTTGTGTTGTACTCTATTCGTACCATACATAACCTATACAGGTAACCTCTATTTTTTCGTATATTTCACTACCCATCTAACCTCTGCTTGTCTGCTTATTTATATATTTTTATTTATATATAAAGTCCAAGTTCGGGCTGCCATCTGTTAAATTACTCTTAATGTGTATATTTTAAACAATTATTAATACTGAATGTATGATAGTTCATATTTGTGTAATTTGAATAATAAATCTTATCACCGGAATAACACGTGCTTAGCTCAGTTGTATGCATTAGGCTTTTGGTCCAGAATTGCGTTAAGCAGACAGCGGCAGAAGTCGTTGGGTATGGAAATAACATGACACATTAGATAACGGTAATGAATTTTGATTTTATTTCAGTAGATACTTGGTAAATTAATATAAGCATAACAATGGTTAATGATTCGAATTTCAAAATGGTGGCTAGGCTATTCCGCTCTTGACTTTACTCAAGGTTAATTGTGCACACTTTATGATTCTATATAACTGACTTCTTTTATTTCTTTTATGAATTTGCTAACTGCTATAATTTTTTATTGTTCGACTAAGCTTTTCGTCATTACTGACATCTTCAGGTCTTAAACAACCTTATACTTTAGGCCCCTCCCCTTGTGTCATCGCCCCTCCTATTGGTTCTAGCTGCTACCGCTCTTCACGGGAACTTTGTCTACCTTTTTCCGTTAGGCATTTTTCTAACGTCCGTCAAATTGTTTTAAGAATCTCCCGTTAATTTCTTCATTCTTGACTTATAATTTTTTTTTTTTTTTTTTTTTTTTTTGTAACCTTTTACATTTCGTCATTTTTTAGTGTGTTATTCTTATTATTTTAATTTATTTTTGTTTATTGTTTAATATATAATAAAATATTTCTTCATTTGTAAAATCCACTTTTATATTCATTAATTTATTTTTATCTTCTTTTTTAACTTTAAGTATTTCTAGTTCTTCTATTAATTTTCTTTTTTGCGGATTGTTTTCTATTTTGATTATTTCCATATTTTCATTGGGATTTATGCATTTATGGCCTGATTCGTTGAAATGTCTTGCATATAGTGAGTTCGTTACTCTAACCCCTTCTCCTTTTGCGTGTTCATTCATTCTAATTTTAAATTTTCTTCCAGTTTTGCCCAGATATATCTTATTACATTCCTCACATTTTAATTTGTATACGCCGCTTTTTTCTGTTAATGGAATTTCTTCTGTTTTATCATTTTTTATATATTCGAATACATTTTTCGTTTTCTTTATTCCTATCTGTATTTCATATTTTTCGAAACATTTTTGTAACATTTTTGTTTGATATCCTATGTATGTTATTGCTCCTTTATATTTCTTTTCTTCATTTGTTTTTTCTTTTTTGTTATTTTCTATTTCTTTATTTTCCTCTATTTTCTTAACTATTCTATTAATTATTTTAGGGTTGTAATTATTATTTTTTGCTATTTGTTGTATTTTCTTTAATTCTTTTTGTTTAAGTTCTTTATTTTCTAGATAATTTATAGCTCTATAGCAAAATGAATTTAATGCTGCCATTTTATAATTGACTGGATGATATGATTCTTGTGGAATTATTAAATCTGAGTATGTTTCTTTCCTATATATATCGAATTTGAGTTTGTTATCTTCAATTTTTATATTGATATCCAGGAAATTAATTTCTAATCCTCCAATTTCTTCTTGAAATTTTATTGTTTTTTCTATGTTATTTAGTTGTTCCGTAAATTTTTTAAATTCATTTACTTCACCTTCCCACACTATTAGTATGTCATCTACATACCTGATCCATTTTTTAATTCTTCTTTCTTTATCTATATCTTTTAAAATTTTGATTTCAAAGCTATTCATGAATATCTCTGCCATTAATGGTGAAAGCGGTGATCCCATTGGTAATCCATTTTCTTGTATGTAAAATTTGTTATTAAATCTGAAGTAGTTCTGGTTTAGGCATAATTCTAATCCTTCTATTATTTCGTTTTTCCATTCTACATTACTTAATTTGTTTCTCTTTATTATTTCTACTGTTTTTGCTATTGGTATGTTGGTGTACATATCTTTTATATCTAATGACATTAATTTTGTCTTATTTGTTATGGTAATTTCTTTTAATCTTTCTATTACCTTTTTACTATTTTCTATGCTGTGGATTTCTTCTTTTTCATATGCCATTTTGATTCTTTTACTTATTTCTTTTGATATTTTGTATGTTGGCGAATTTATAAATGATACTATAGGTCTTAATGGCATTTCTTTTTTATGTAACTTAATTTGAGATCTAAATTTTGGAGCTTCAGGATTATGTTCTATTTTTTGTTTCTTTTGCCATCTGTTAAATATGTTGTCTTTTTTATCAATTTCTTTGTTTGTGCTTGAAATTTACTTGTGTAATCATATTTTATTTCTTTATATGGTCCTTTTTGTATAAATTGTTCTGCTTTTTCGATATAATCTCTTTTGTTCATTACCACTGCTGTGTTACCTTTATCGGCTTTTATAACTATCAAATTGTTCTTCGTGATTTTCTTTTTTAATTCTCTTATATTTCTTTTTATTTGTGTTTCGTTTTTATTTCTTACATTTTTGTTTTTCTTACATATTTTTTCTACTATTTCTTTTACTTCACTTCTTAATTGTTTTTTAGTTTCTTCATTTTTCATTTTATCGATTATTTCTTCACATTCTATTATTGTATTTTCTTTATCTATGTTTGTTTTTGTTGCATATTTTAAACTTTCCCTAATAATTTATGTTCATTTTCTGTAAACTTTGTTTCTGTTAAATTTAATACTTTTTCAGCAAATTTTATTTCTTTATCTTTTTCTTTATTTTTATTTCTTGTTCCTTCTATTAATTCCTTGAGTTTCTTATTTAACCTCTCTTCCATTATTCTTATTTTCTTTTCTATGTATTTTTCACCAAACTCTTTTCTCATTTCTTCTATTTCTATATAATTGTAACTTGTATATAATTTTTGATGTAATTGATACATTTCTTTGTTATATTTATTTATTTTACTGTATAAGTTCTTAATTTCAAGTTTTATCCATATATTTTCCGCCATGTTTTTCACTTGGTTTGCTACTTTGCTTTTGTTATTAATTTTAATTTTTGCGTATTTTGGAGTTATTTTATTAATTAAACACTGTTTATTAAACCAAATTTTCCCTAGCGTTTTTTTCAATTTTGCTTTAATTTTTAAGTACTTAAAAAATTCCCTTACATTTTTATATTTATCTGCTTGCAATTCGCATGTTTTATTCTTCGTATTGTTTAAATTAGCAGCCATCCTTACTATTTCTTTTATGAATTTGCTAACTGCTATAATTTTTTATTGTTCGACTAAGCTTTTCGTCATTACTGACATCTTCAGGTCTTAAACAACCAACTTCTTTTATATATGTGATTCTCATCATTGAACAAAATTTTAGTTTTGATTTCTTGAATACTTTACTCTGAATACTGATTAAACATGATCACAAACCAACGCCTCATTTTACAATTGGGTTGATCAACACCGGTTACACTCTCGCTTCCTCTCTCTCCCTCTCTCACATGAATTTAGACAAATTGTATAGAAATTGAGCTCATTTTTTCTACTTTTTGAAATTTAGTAATGAAATGTAGGGCTTTCCTGAATAGACGTGGCGTAGTTCCTTCCTCAGCGGCTCCATGCGGTGAGCAGGTGTTTGTCCAGTTTGCTGTTGTCCATTTTCACTGACTCTACTTTGAATACATGTTTTATAAAGTTCACTGATGCTAGTAAATGTTAGTGTTTACTGTGATATTATTTAGATCATTTTTAGCAGTAAAACGTTACATTTTATGGCAGAAAACTGCCCACTACTGTTAGAGCGTGTATGCTCCCTGAGTTACTTTTGACGACTGAGACTGGGTCAGACGTAATTGTTACGTAGCTTTCATCTGTCCTTTGCACTGAATTTACATGTTGGTTATAATTACTGGTTAACACTGTTACTTGTGATTACATTTTGTTAATTCAAATAAAACACTAGCTGACTATTTTAGGCCAGCACAATTTTAGCGTGTTACTGCCATGGTGATGTTCTGGCGACTGGGGCGGAAGCAGACACAATTATTATGTAAGTGGTCGTGCATCTGATGTCATTGTCTATTGTTTTCCAACCACTGCCTTGTTTAATACGTAATGGTTTTATATCGTCATTGTGTTTTTGATGACGATTCGTTACAATGGACCAATAGAAAGTCAGTATTGTCAATTTTTAACGCCTGAAACGGCCATTATCGTGGTTTCACTTCACTCGTACGCCGCTGACCTTGGATTTGGGTCATGTTTCACTTTGCTGTAGCGGGTCAATTTTTGGGTGTTTTTGTTTTAACCGTTTGGGGCATTTATATATTTTTATTCATTTCGTTTTCGGTCGGGAGCTTTATAAAACATTGCGAAATAATTGTATTGTGCAACGTATTTGTCCATACAACAGAACAGTGTTAAGAAACAGTTCGAAACAAAGCAGTAAGGCGCAGTTGTTGTTGAGGAATGCGGCGGAGCATCTGCACCTCCACAAAATTCTGAGAACTTTGTACCTGTGTGTGGCAGCGCACATACGCAACTGCTCAATCACGCTCAAAGGACGCTCTAACAAAAAACCAAGATGGCTAGAGAGAATAATATTTGTCGTTTTCTTCAAGATCCCCCGGAAGCACTGTTTTAAGTCCCACCCACTTTTATGACATTAGCCAGTGCCTAGTTGAAATCGTCCGCTATCGTCACTCCAACAACTACATGACTAGTATGAGTCGAAACTGGGACGACTAACTGGAAGGCATTGATGTCCGTCGTCTTGACTAAAATGCTCCCGGAGTGGGGAACTGAGAGACGCCATATAGTCCACGAGGTACAGAGTCCACCTACAGACGCTGATCGTGTTGTGCGGGCCCGGTCGGACGAACTTTAAAAAAAAATGTGAACAATCAGTATAATACCGTTTTAACACCGACCGGGACCCAAGGAATTAATAGATAATAGACTTACTACATTGGTTAACTGAGGAAACGAAGTTATAAATAGACAAGTTAACGGGCAACGAATCGGGCGAACGGAATCCACGTGTTTGGCCAGAATCGCGACAGTGAGGTGTTAACGATACAAAAATGAATTTATAAAAAATGTTAAGGGGTTTGTTAATATTTTGTGTGTGTGTGTGTGTGTGTGTGTAAAAAATGCAGGCTGGGCAGTCTGAATGGTATAAAATAAGGTAAGCCGTAGATTGTAAGTCAGATTATAACAGAGTCACGTGTTGCACAACACCTGAATATGTATGTATTAAAAGTATGTTCTTAATTTCACTCAAGTAATAGTAAAACATTAAATGGAAATTCTCTTCCAAAAAATTGAGATTTAAATTCTTTCAAAACCTTATGTCGTTATATGTATCGTCAGAGTTCGTCGAACGAAATGGGTTAGTCCACACTATGCGATCCGGCCAGATCAAAGTCGTAAGGTAAGTGGGAGTTTTAATCTGAATAGATTTAATAATACCCAAGAAAATAAGAAAGTTACAATTGGTGCCGTGATTTCCAGGATTTAATATAACTGAAGAGGGGTTATTTTAACACCGGCCTACATCTGACGATGCATAGCGAAGTAGGGTTATGAAAGCAAATTGATTTGGTAAAATATCAGTTTTGAAATAAAATTACTAATTGACAGTTGTTACGTAAGAAAAAATAGATAAAGTAAAAATGTCCGAGAAGACAGAAAAAAGTAGTATAATAAATTCAATTAGGAGTGAAAGTGGCCTTGAGTCGCAATCGCTGGATGAAAGTGGTATGTTGAGGGGGGAGACGGGTGCTGTTACAGAAACAGCTGGCGGCAGTAATGTAATAGTTCATTCCACTCCGATTGCGTCTCAACCACAAGTAAATGAAACAGATGCTGATTCGGGGATTCAATTGACCCCCGTTTCAATTAATAAAAGTAAACAATCAGAGGAAACAAATATGATGAGTATTATGCTCAGTCAATTCGAGAGAATGAATAGTAATTTTGAGACTAAATTCAATATAATGAATAGTCGTTTTGACATAAATGAGAAGGAATTAAATAAACGTTTTGATGATAATGATAAAATTTTAAATATAATGAAAAGTGACTTTAATAATAAGTTAGATGAACAGAGAAGAAAATGTGAACAACAGAATATTCAGCTTCAGCAAAATATAAATATAAAATTTGACGAGTTGATAAATAACATACAAGACAAGAATGTATGTCTTGGAAATGCCAATGAAATGACAAAAATTAGTTCGAATAAAGTAGAACAGAGTAAGAATAATACAAACGAAAGCTGTAATGACAGTGTTGTGTTAGGCAATGAGTTAATAAATAATAATGATGTTAATAATAACGAGAATATTAATGTGTTGGAGAAATTGGTATCAGAATGTGATACGGTAAAAATAAATAATGAAAGTATAGAATGCAGTGATTATGAGATGTTAATGTGTGTCAGTGAGTTAGAGAGAGAGAGAAAAAATAATGTTGTAGTAGAGTGGGGACAGAGGGGAAATTTTCCTTTTATTATTTATGATGATTTAATGTGGTCACAAGAGTTTTTGAAGGGCAAGAGTCCCGTGTTAGTAGAAGAGTTGAGTTTATTTTATTTGTATAAGTTTATACCCTCTGTGCGGAATGATTTTATAAGTATGAGATGGTGTTATGATGAGAGTGATTTAAATAGAGAATTGTGTGTTGAGAGAGATAGAGTTATATGAATTAAGGAGAGATTATGAGGAGTTGAAAGAAATATTAGAAGTATATTTAAACCCGAATGATGTAATTGATAATACAAAAGTAACTAACCCGATATTGGAAATATTTACTGACGGAGAGTTAACAGAAATACTTAACGCAGACTTGGTGAATGATTATTATGGTATAACAGATAAATTGAAATTGTTTGGTTATGACACACAAGACAACAATATGTGTGTCAATACAATTGAAAAGTGTTATTTAGAACCAAGATTAATTTTTGACGATGGTGGCTGAACTAGAATATCAGTGTATAGACCTTGTTAGATACTGTAAATTCTGGTAATGACCTTGCTGATTTGGACATCTGAAGTGAGATACACTTGAACAATTTTGACGTATATTTTGTAAATAATATTGAATTCATTTGTGTGTATTGTGAAATGTAATGTGTATATGTTTTAGAAAATGTTGTATTAATAATAATAATATTATTAATATTTTTGCACTCTAATTAAATAACAAAATAATTATGAAGACAATAGTTAATGAGTTGTAGAAAGTTGATAATAATTGAGATATGTTATTTTAATAATCAAATGAATATTTAATTTTAATAATAAATTGAATTAAATAAGTGGAGATGTTTAGATAGTGTGATTGAATATTATGTGTTTGAATTTTATAAGGTAATTAAATTGTTTGGTGAGATTTTGATTTAATAATAATTAATAAGTAAATAAATGTTAAATGGTTTATTTTGTGGAACATAATGATTAAAAATATGTATTAATAATAAATTTAGAATTGTTGAAAATCTGATTGTAACACAGGATAAATAAATAATGAGGATAAATAAAAAGAGTTAATGAAACATTTTAAATAATAATGTTTATAAATTTTTATATAAATTATTTAAAAGAGAATTGTCTGTTTGATGTATGCTAACATCCAGGTTTATTGCTATTTGTGCAATCATTTTATTGTTGCGTGTTAGATATAGTTGTTGATAAAATGTATTTTCATTATGTGTGTAATTTCTTTTCTAAGCCAATCATTAGACGCCTGGCAGGCAATCAACATAATAGAAGTAAGTGTTGATAATGTATTACATGTAACTGTTCAATTTTGAAAGGTATCCATGGTGTTTTAATTATGTTAGGATATCAGCTGATCAGCAATAACGTCACTGGTATATTGGTTTGTAAATGTTACAAGTGATTAATGTTTAGTGTGCTACAGATATTTTGAAGTAAAGATAAAAAGAATATGCAAATTAATAAAAGATAATTTATGGGTGATAAATGTTTTATGGGACACGCAGACCTGTCCAAGTTGAATTAAAAGTTGAATGTGAAATGATGGAGATGAATATAATGTAATGCTGTTTTTGAGTTGATGTGATGTAACAGAATTTTGAGAAGTATTAATGTTGACACAGTAGTTGTAGAGACTTTATGTAGAGTTTTGAATGATCTATATTTATGTTTATAGTTAATGAGGTTATTTTGTGTATTTGTAGTGAGGTAATGAGATTGAGATTTTTGGGGATGGCAATTTTGTATTAGGGGGTAGTGTATTTGGGGAGTCCGCAACAAGGGTTGGGACGTGAATTGGAATAGATTTTAGTGAGGAGGGGCCGCCTTAGGTAGAATCCGGGGGCCAAATAAGGGAAATGAGTTTTGGGAAGGAAACACGTATCCTATGTACAAAGGGTTAGAGAGTATTTTATATGTAGAGCAGGTGGCGATTTGTGTTAAATGATAAGTTGGGTTTAGAATGTCCTGATTAGTAGATATTTTTGATAGAGATGGGTGTCATGGGAGTTGCAGTTGATAAATATTAGAGTCAGGGGGAGAAAGTTTATATATGTATAGAAATCTCATACAGAAAAACGAGAATAAACAATTTACATCACCCACAGTATATTAAAATAAGATTGTTGAAAAGGCAGAGAGATTCATGATAAAGAATATGCAATTGTTTATTTTTTAAACCAGTGACAGAATTTTGATAGAAGTGAAAATAATGTAAAGTCAAGAATTGTTTGTTTTAAATAATTTAAATGTCAATCTGTTTATTATTTATAATAATATTTTGTTTGTTTTAAATATTTTGTTTTATTATGTTCTGTATTTCAAGGTAGGATATTACAGATGTTTAAAGTGTTTTCAGAAATCCTACATAACATATGTAGGTCAAGGGTTTTGGACTTGACCTAGTTATGATCAGCTGATGAGTTCATACACCTACTAAGCTTGTGTATAGTAGGAAGCTAATTGTGATTTGTTTGTTTAATTAATTCAAACCAATATTTGAATAATTTTAATAAATGTTAGTTAATAAATAAATTTAATAAATATTTAATGAATAATTTTTTTTGAATTTTAAAATTTTGAAAATTTTAAATTTTTTTGAAAAAAAAAAAAAATTTGATTTTTCGCCTGCCAGCGAGTGAATATGTTGAGTAATGATTATTTTATTGTGTATGTATTAATGATGTTTCTTTTATTGTATTGCTTTATATTGGTAGGCTATAAATTGTTCTCATGCTAGAGTAAGGATGTATTTGTATTAGTAGAAATGTCTAGGTTAAGTCATTTGTAACAAAAATTAGAAAAAAGAGGAAGAGAATTTTTTGATAAAAGATTATTTTTTTTGAATGTTGAATTTTTTAAATTGTTAGTAAATTTTATTTTTTTTATGTGTTATGATAACATGTAATGTTAGTATGTGTGAGCCCAGTATTTGCTAAAGGCAGCCCAGCTTGCAAAAAGGGGATCCACATCGGCGGAGGAGCTGGAATAATTTTAGCCAGGGATTGAGGATTTTTGGGGGTAGCATGTTAGAAGGCAAGGTGGGCTGTGGTGCGAGTCTGATCAATTTCTCGGTGTTGGGATCTCTTACCGAGAAGTCCAGTGATCTCGTTCAGATGAGTACATAGTCGCTGAGCCAGGGGGGTCGTGTACCCATGAGATTAAGAACAAGGGGGTTGTTGGCACCAGTTCCTCACCGGTCCTCTTCGGGGTCATCGATGAGATTTCTTCTGTCGTGAACAGCAGAATTCTCATCGAGGGGGTATTGTAGCGGATCAATTTTTGGGTGTTTTTGTTTTAACCGTTTGGGGCATTTATATATTTTTATTCATTTCGTTTTCGGTCGGGAGCTTTATAAAACATTGCGAAATAATTGTATTGTGCAACGTATTTGTCCATACAACAGAACAGTGTTAAGAAACAGTTCGAAACAAAGCAGTAAGGCGCAGTTGTTGTTGAGGAATGCGGCGGAGCATCTGCACCTCCACAAAATTCTGAGAACTTTGTACCTGTGTGTGGCAGCGCACATACGCAACTGCTCAATCACGCTCAAAGGACGCTCTAACAAAAAACCAAGATGGCTAGAGAGAATAATATTTGTCGTTTTCTTCAAGATCCCCCGGAAGCACTGTTTTAAGTCCCACCCACTTTTATGACATTAGCCAGTGCCTAGTTGAAATCGTCCGCTATCGTCACTCCAACAACTACATGACTAGTATGAGTCGAAACTGGGACGACTAACTGGAAGGCATTGATGTCCGTCGTCTTGACTAAAATGCTCCCGGAGTGGGGAACTGAGAGACGCCATATAGTCCACGAGGTACAGAGTCCACCTACAGACGCTGATCGTGTTGTGCGGGCCCGGTCGGACGAACTTTAAAAAAAAATGTGAACAATCAGTATAATACCGTTTTAACACCGACCGGGACCCAAGGAATTAATAGATAATAGACTTACTACATTGGTTAACTGAGGAAACGAAGTTATAAATAGACAAGTTAACGGGCAACGAATCGGGCGAACGGAATCCACGTGTTTGGCCAGAATCGCGACAGTGAGGTGTTAACGATACAAAAATGAATTTATAAAAAATGTTAAGGGGTTTGTTAATATTTTGTGTGTGTGTGTGTGTGTAAAAAATGCAGGCTGGGCAGTCTGAATGGTATAAAATAAGGTAAGCCGTAGATTGTAAGTCAGATTATAACAGAGTCACGTGTTGCACAACACCTGAATATGTATGTATTAAAAGTATGTTCTTAATTTCACTCAAGTAATAGTAAAACATTAAATGGAAATTCTCTTCCAAAAAATTGAGATTTAAATTCTTTCAAAACCTTATGTCGTTATATGTATCGTCAGAGTTCGTCGAATGAAATGGGTTAGTCCACACTATGCGATCCGGCCAGATCAAAGTCTTAAGGTAAGTGGGAGTTTTAATCTGAATAGATTTAATTTTACCAAAAAATAATAAAGTTACAGGGTCCCCTCTGGTGAATTGGCATATTACTGCTACTTGTGTCAAAACTAACTTGCCCTGGTTAGACTTCATGATTATAATAAAATTTACAATAAAATATATCCCTACATACCATTATTCTGGTATGGCTAATTCTGTACTGTTACAAAACCCCCTCAATGAAAGGTTTGGTGTCGAGACACAAAAACTTTCATTGACTCATTCATACTTTTCTAAAAGGATCAGCTCAGATATGTGCCACAACCCCCTGTAGTGTTAAATAAAAAAAAAAATCTCAATCACTTACCCTTGGTTCCATAGTGTCGATCGTACCCGTCTGACCTTACTGGACTTCTCCTGAGAGATCCCTACACCATAAGGCCATGAGGCACTGTACGCTCCTGTTCTGACGCACCGGCCAGCGCAGGACCGCGGTCACAACACCATAAAGACTCTGAAACATTCAATACGAAATTTTAAAATAGTGGCCTTATTCATTTACATATCCGCAACTGATATGTTTCCTCTTAGATGCATTGGTTTGTGATTTGAGGCGTTGGTTTCATTTATTTATAAAATACCAAATAACACAATAAAATATAACAAGATTTAGGATGGATAAGCCTTCTACTTGACAACACTCCTACATATTTGTATCAATTGCTCTGACTCCCGTCAATATTAAATTGCCTCTTTCATCATAAAATTATACCCTTATACTAAACACAACATAAATTTTTTCTCAAACAACAACTATTATTTTTATTCATTTATTTTAATTAATATCAATATTTATCTAGCATGGCAGCATTTTTTAACTATCTAAATTTCTTTACTCATTTCTTTACTTTAATCTTACTCCTTTTTTAACAGAATCATTTTTTCCAGAGACTTGTTACTCTAACATAAAATTTAATATTATCATGGTCACTACCCTTATAGTAGTCTCCTAACCTATTGTACCATAAACATAATAAAAACACAATAAAACATTGTACATCATAAAACATTAAACATTAACATTGAACAATTCACATTACTTAATTCACATTTACATAACTTGTAGAAAAACTTTATAACATTACTACTATCAACTTTCTATTCACTTTTATTTTTTAACATTTGTTTATATCAGATTCTATACAAACAAAAAATTTCAAATTTATCATCAATCCCTCAGTTACATTTACCTTCCTACCATGAATTTCCTTTTCTAACCTTTTTATCCTTATTTAGTTTGGGTGACTCTCAATTATTCACTATTTTCTCTATCTTATTTTGGCATTGTCAATCTAACCTTACTCACCTCTTTTTTACTACTAACAACCGCTTCTAACCATTAATATAATATGACACCAATATCTCTATAATAACCCCCTTCACATATCCCATTTAAAACCTCTGGCACCGCTCATTTTTGTACTAGTACGTGTGTATTCCCTCTAACCAACTCATTCCCTTATCAGTTCCTGACCCTTTCAGGTAACCCTTTCCGGCACACAACGGTCCCTTCCTGTCTCAACATCTCTCGTTGGACTCCTACACCAATACCCTTATTACAAAATATCACCATCAACAACAAATATAATTACCATTCATATCACTCAACTCTACATATAATCGCTAACCTACTGTGTCCCTAAAATATCTAACACCTCTTTATATATTATCCGTATCTCAACACTTTATTTTCCCTAACTCCCAATAACTCTATTTAACTAACTCCAATGCCCTTATTTATCACTATTCCCAAACTCTTTTACAACATTTCAACTTAATATACCACTAGAAAATTCATCACTTACCTACTAACAACCATACCTCTCAATATCCAACTATATAATCATTTACTAACCATTAGAATCTGAATTCCATAATATCATTTCAAAATCATTATTGACTTAATTATTCTTCAATATCTAAAATTCTGCAATGCATGTTTACATAAAAAATACATAAAATACACAACAACAAAAATACACGAATACCTTGACATTAATACACAAAAATATACAATCCACATAATCATTAAATCATTTACCAAAATCAATCATAAACAGTCCATCCTGAAAAAACACTGTCCACATAATTAAATGTTCATAACACAATAAAAGGTCTACCCTCCATCGTCAAATAAGAGTCGAACCTTAAAACTATATACATGGTTTAATATTGAATGTCTTATATTATTACAATCAATATACATACTATTCAAATTTCTATAATTTTCCACAATCTCATATAACTCATGATCGGGTATGGTCATGTCGCCTTTGGTATAGTCTGTTACAGCCAGGTATTTTGTAAAGTTATCTTTCTCATTATCTCCTACTACTAACCTTTCCATCAACTCTTCATAATCTCTACATATCTTAAAAATTTCTACTTCTCTGTTTCTCTCAATATATCTCTCACTATTAAAATATCTCTCATAATAATACCTCTCCCAACAACACTTCTCTCCCTCAATATATCTCTCTTTACACCCACTCTTTAAACCTTCAAAACACACTATCATTCCCTTATTATTATATTCTATTCCCCATAAAATTTCATTATTACTACACCTGTTTACACAATCATTTTCCAATATCATACTTTTATTTATATTATCATAATTTTCTACCCCACTTACCTTGTCTTTGTTCAACTCAAATTTGTTTAATTCTAATTTCTTCTTTTCTAATTCTATTTTTTCTAACTTTGTACCTGTTTCACTTAATCTTTTGTCCAAATTGCAGCTCTGTTTTTTAATTTCTTTTTTAATCTCGCTAAATTGTACATCAAATTGGTTTAGTTTCTCATTAAAATTATCTAATTTAGTATCAAATTTGATGCTCTGCTCATTGAAAAGCAGTTTCATCATTCTTATTATGTCATTTTCCTCAACTCTTTTTGTTGGGGCTGGTGTTGAATGGATACTATCACCCATCATTTCTGATTCTGTTCTACTCGTCTCGTTACTGTTTGCCATTTTTTTTTTTTTTTTTTTTTATATATATATTATATTAACAATAATAAATTTATTTTAGTTGTTGTGTTGTACTCTATTCGTACCATACATAACCTATACAGGTAACCTCTATTTTTTCGTATATTTCACTACCCATCTAACCTCTGCTTGTCTGCTTATTTATATATTTTTATTTATATATAAAGTCCAAGTTCGGGCTGCCATCTGTTAAATTACTCTTAATGTGTATATTTTAAACAATTATTAATACTGAATGTATGATAGTTCATATTTGTGTAATTTGAATAATAAATCTTATCACCGGAATAACACGTGCTTAGCTCAGTTGTATGCATTAGGCTTTTGGTCCAGAATTGCGTTAAGCAGACAGCGGCAGAAGTCGTTGGGTATGGAAATAACATGACACATTAGATAACGGTAATGAATTTTGATTTTATTTCAGTAGATACTTGGTAAATTAATATAAGCATAACAATGGTTAATGATTCGAATTTCAAAATGGTGGCTAGGCTATTCCGCTCTTGACCTTACTCAAGGTTAATTGTGCACACTTTATGATTCTATATAACTGACTTCTTTTATTTCTTTTATGAATTTGCTAACTGCTATAATTTTTTATTGTTCGACTAAGCTTTTCGTCATTACTGACATCTTCAGGTCTTAAACAACCTTATACTTTAGGCCCCTCCCCTTGTGTCATCGCCCCTCCTATTGGTTCTAGCTGCTACCGCTCTTCACGGGAACTTTGTCTACCTTTTTCCATTATGCATTTTTCTAACGTCCGTCAAATTGTTTTAAGAATCTCCCGTTAATTTCTTCATTCTTGACTTATAATTTTTTTTTTTTTTTTTTTGTAACCTTTTACATTTTGTCATTTTTTAGTGTGTTATTCTTATTATTTTAATTTATTTTTGTTTATTGTTTAATATATAATAAAATATTTCTTCATTTGTAAAATCCACTTTTATATTCATTAATTTATTTTTATCTTCTTTTTTAACTTTAAGTATTTCTAGTTCTTCTATTAATTTTCTTTTTTGCGGATTGTTTTCTATTTTGATTATTTCCATATTTTCATTGGGATTTATGAATTTATGGCCTGATTCGTTGAAATGTCTTGCATATAGTGAGTTCGTTACTCTAACCCCTTCTCCTTTTGCGTGTTCATTCATTCTAATTTTAAATTTTCTTCCAGTTTTGCCCAGATATATCTTATTACATTCCTCACATTTTAATTTGTATACGCCGCTTTTTTCTGTTAATGGAATTTCTTCTGTTTTATCATTTTTTATATATTCGAATACATTTTTCGTTTTCTTTATTCCTATCTGTATTTCATATTTTTCGAAACATTTTTGTTTGATATCGTATGTATGTTATTGCTCCTTTATATTTCTTTTCTTCATTTGTTTTTTCTTTTTTGTTATTTTCTATTTCTTTATTTTCCTCTATTTTCTTAACTATTCTATTAATTATTTTAGGGTTGTAATTATTATTTTTTGCTATTTGTTGTATTTTCTTTAATTCTTTTTGTTTAAGTTCTTTATTTTCTAGATAATTTATAGCTCTATAGCAAAATGAATTTAATGCTGCCATTTTATAATTGACTGGATGATATGATTCTTGTGGAATTATTAAATCTGAGTATGTTTCTTTCCTATATATATCGAATTTGAGTTTGTTATCTTCAATTTTTATATTGATATCCAGGAAATTAATTTCTAATCCTCCAATTTCTTCTTGAAATTTTATTGTTTTTTCTATGTTATTTAGTTGTTCCGTAAATTTTTTAAATTCATTTACTTCACCTTCCCACACTATTAGTATGTCATCTACATACCTGATCCATTTTTTAATTCTTCTTTCTTTATCTATATCTTTTAAAATTTTGATTTCAAAGCTATTCATGAATATCTCTGCCATTAATGGTGAAAGCGGTGATCCCATTGGTAATCCATTTTCTTGTATGTAAAATTTGTTATTAAATCTGAAGTAGTTCTGGCTTAGGCATAATTCTAATCCTTCTATTATTTCGTTTTTCCATTCTACATTACTTAATTTGTTTCTCTTTATTATTTCTACTGTTTTTGCTATTATTGGTATGTTGGTGTACATATCTTTTATATCTAATGACATTAATTTTGTCTTATTTGTTATGGTAATTTCTTTTAATCTTTCTATTACCTTTTTACTATTTTCTATGCTGTGGATTTCTTCTTTTTCATATGCCATTTTGATTCTTTTACTTATTTCTTTTGATATTTTGTATGTTGGCGAATTTATAAATGATACTATAGGTCTTAATGGCATTTCTTTTTTATGTAACTTAATTTGAGATCTAAATTTTGGAGCTTCAGGATTATGTTCTATTTTTTGTTTCTTTTGCCATTCTGTTAAATATGTTGTCTTTTTTATCAATTTCTTTGTTTGTGCTTGAAATTTACTTGTGTAATCATATTTTATTTCTTTATATGGTCCTTTTTGTATAAATTGTTCTGCTTTTTCGATATAATCTCTTTTGTTCATTACCACTGCTGTGTTACCTTTATCGGCTTTTATAACTATCAAATTGTTCTTCGTGATTTTCTTTTTTAATTCTCTTATATTTCTTTTTATTTGTGTTTCGTTTTTATTTCTTACATTTTTGTTTTTCTTACATATTTTTTCTACTATTTCTTTTACTTCACTTCTTAATTGTTTTTTAGTTTCTTCATTTTTCATTTTATCGATTATTTCTTCACATTCTATTATTGTATTTTCTTTATCTATGTTTGTTTTTGTTGCATATTTTAAACTTTCCCTAATAATTTATGTTCATTTTCTGTAAACTTTGTTTCTGTTAAATTTAATACTTTTTCAGCAAATTTTATTTCTTTATCTTTTTCTTTATTTTTATTTCTTGTTCCTTCTATTAATTCTTTGAGTTTCTTATTTAACCTCTCTTCCATTATTCTTATTTTCTTTTCTATGTATTTTTCACCAAACTCTTTTCTCATTTCTTCTATTTCTATATAATTGTAACTTGTATATAATTTTTGATGTAATTGATACATTTCTTTGGTATATTTATTTATTTTAATGTATAAGTTCTTAATTTCAAGTTTTATCCATATATTTTCCGCCATGTTTTTCACTTGGTTTGCTACTTTGCTTTTGTTATTAATTTTAATTTTTGCGTATTTTGGAGTTATTTTATTAATTAAACACTGTTTATTAAACCAAATTTTCCCTAGCGTTTTTTTCAATTTTGCTTTAATTTTTAAGTACTTAAAAAATTCCCTTACATTTTTATATTTATCTGCTTGCAATTCGCATGTTTTATTCTTCGTATTGTTTAAATTAGCAGCCATCCTTACTATTTCTTTTATGAATTTGCTAACTGCTATAATTTTTTATTGTTCGACTAAGCTTTTCGTCATTACTGACATCTTCAGGTCTTAAACAACCAACTTCTTTTATATATGTGATTCTCATCATTGAACAAAATTTTAGTTTTGATTTCTTGAATACTTTACTCTGAATACTGATTAAACATGATCACAAACCAACGCCTCATTTTACAATTGGGTTGATCAACACCGGTTACACTCTCGCTTCCTCTCTCTCCCTCTCTCACATGAATTTAGACAAATTGTATAGAAATTGAGCTCATTTTTTCTACTTTTTGAAATTTAGTAATGAAATGTAGGGCTTTCCTGAATAGACGTGGCGTAGTTCCTTCCTCAGCGGCTCCATGCGGTGAGCAGGTGTTTGTCCAGTTTGCTGTTGTCCATTTTCACTGACTCTACTTTGAATACATGTTTTATAAAGTTCACTGATGCTAGTAAATGTTAGTGTTTACTGTGATATTATTTAGATCATTTTTAGCAGTAAAACGTTACATTTTATGGCAGAAAACTGCCCACTACTGTTAGAGCGTGTATGCTCCCTGAGTTACTTTTGACGACTGAGACTGGGTCAGACGTAATTGTTACGTAGCTTTCATCTGTCCTTTGCACTGAATTTACATGTTGGTTATAATTACTGGTTAACACTGTTACTTGTGATTACATTTTGTTAATTAAAATAAAACACTAGCTGACTATTTTAGGCCAGCACAATTTTAGCGTGTTACTGCCATGGTGATGTTCTGGCGACTGGGGCGGAAGCAGACACAATTATTATGTAAGTGGTCGTGCATCTGATGTCATTGTCTATTGTTTTCCAACCACTGCCTTGGTTAATACGTAATGGTTTTATATCGTCATTGTGTTTTTGATGACGATTCGTTACAATGGACCAATAGAAAGTCAGTATTGTCAATTTTTAGCGCCTGAAACGGCCATTATCGTGGTTTCACTTCACTCGTACGCCGCTGACCTTGGATCGGCTCCCCTCTGGTGAATTGGCGTATTACTGCTACTTGTGTCAAAACTAACTTGCCCTGGTTAGACTTCATGATTATAATAAAATTTACAATAAAATATATCCCTAAATACCATTATTCTGGTATGGCTAATTCTATACTGTTACAAAACCCCCTCAATGAAAGGTTTGGTGTCGAGACACAAAAACTTTCATTGACTCATTCATACTTTTCTAAAAGGATCAGCTCAGATATGTGCCACAACCCCCTGTAGTGTTAAATAAAAAAAAAAATCTCAATCACTTACCCTTGGTTCCATAGTGTCGATCGTACCCGTCTGACCTTACTGGACTTCTCCTGAGAGATCCCTACACCATAAGGCCATGAGGCACTGTACGCTCCTGTTCTGACGCCCCGGCCAGCGCAGGACCGCGGTCACAACACCATAAAGACTCTGAAACATTCAATACGAAATTTTAAAATAGTGGCCTTATTCATTTACATATCCGCAACTGATATGTTTCCTCTTAGATGCATTGGTTTGTGATTTGAGGCGTTGGTTTCATTTATTTATAAAATACCAAATAACACAATAAAATATAACAAGATTTAGGATGGATAAGCCTTCTACTTGACAACACTCCTACATATTTGTATCAATTGCTCTGACTCCCGTCAATATTAAATTGCCTCTTTCATCATAATATTATACCCTTATACTAAACACAACATAAATTTTTTCTCAAACAACAACTATTATTTTTATTCATTTATTTTAATTAATATCAATATTTATCTAGCATGGCAGCATTTTTTAACTATCTAAATTTCTTTACTCATTTCTTTACTTTAATCTTACTCCTTTTTTAACAGAATCATTTTTTCCAGAGACTTGTTACTCTAACATAAAATTTAATATTATCATGGTCACTACCCTTATAGTAGTCTCCTAACCTATTGTACCATAAACATAATAAAAACACAATAAAACATTGTACATCATAAAACATTAAACATTAACATTGAACAATTCACATTACTTAATTCACATTTACATAACTTGTAGAAAAACTTTATAACATTACTACTATCAACTTTCTATTAACTTTTATTTTTTAACATTTGTTTATATCAGATTCTATACAAACAAAAAATTTCAAATTTATCATCAATCCCTCAGTTACATTTACCTTCCTACCATGAATTTCCTTTTCTAACCTTTTTATCCTTATTTAGTTTGGGTGACTCTCAATTATTCACTATTTTCTCTATCTTATTTTGGCATTGTCAATCTAACCTTACTCACCTCTTTTTTACTACTAACAACCGCTTCTAACCATTAATATAATATGACACCAATATCTCTATAATAACCCCCTTCACATATCCCATTTAAAACCTCTGGCACCGCTCATTTTTGTACTAGTACGTGTGTATTCCCTCTAACCAACTCATTCCCTTATCAGTTCCTGACCCTTTCAGGTAACCCTTTCCGGCACACAACGGTCCCTTCCTGTCTCAACATCTCTCGTTGGACTCCTACACCAATACCCTTATTACAAAATATCACCATCAACAACAAATATAATTACCATTCATATCACTCAACTCTACATATAATCGCTAACCTACTGTGTCCCTAAAATATCTAACACCTCTTTATATATTATCCGTATCTCAACACTTTATTTTCCCTAACTCCCAATAACTCTATTTAACTAACTCCAATGCCCTTATTTATCACTATTCCCAAACTCTTTTACAACATTTCAACTTAATATACCACTAGAAAATTCATCACTTACCTACTAACAACCATACCTCTCAATATCCAACTATATAATCATTTACTAACCATTAGAATCTGAATTCCATAATATCATTTCAAAATCATTATTGACTTAATTATTCTTCAATATCTAAAATTCTGCAATGCATGTTTACATAAAAAATACATAAAATACACAACAACAAAAATACACGAATACCTTGACATTAATACACAAAAATATACAATCCACATAATCATTAAATCATTTACCAAAATCAATCATAAACAGTCCATCCTGAAAAAACACTGTCCACATAATTAAATGTTCATAACACAATAAAAGGTCTACCCTCCATCGTCAAATAAGAGTCGAACCTTAAAACTATATACATGGTTTAATATTGAATGTCTTATATTATTACAATCAATATACATACTATTCAAATTTCTATAATTTTCCACAATCTCATATAACTCATGATCGGGTATGGTCATGTCGCCTTTGGTATAGTCTGTTACAGCCAGGTATTTTGTAAAGTTATCTTTCTCATTATCTCCTACTACTAACCTTTCCATCAACTCTTCATAATCTCTACATATCTTAAAAATTTCTACTTCTCTGTTTCTCTCAATATATCTCTCACTATTAAAATATCTCATAATAATACCTCTCCCAACAACACTTCTCTCCCTCAATATATCTCTCTTTACACCCACTCTTTAAACCTTCAAAACACACTATCATTCCCTTATTATTATATTCTATTCCCCATAAAATTTCATTATTACTACACCTGTTTACACAATCATTTTCCAATATCATACTTTTATTTATATTATCATAATTTTCTACCCCACTTACCTTGTCTTTGTTCAACTCAAATTTGTTTAATTCTAATTTCTTCTTTTCTAATTCTATTTTTTCTAACTTTGTACCTGTTTCACTTAATCTTTTGTCCAAATTGCAGCTCTGTTTTTTAATTTCTTTTTTAATCTCGCTAAATTGTACATCAAATTGGTTTAGTTTCTCATTAAAATTATCTAATTTAGTATCAAATTTGATGCTCTGCTCATTGAAAAGCAGTTTCATCATTCTTATTATGTCATTTTCCTCAACTCTTTTTGTTGGGGCTGGTGTTGAATGGATACTATCACCCATCATTTCTGATTCTGTTCTACTCGTCTCGTTACTGTTTGCCATTTTTTTTTTTTTTTTTTTTATATATATATTATATTAACAATAATAAATTTATTTTAGTTGTTGTGTTGTACTCTATTCGTACCATACATAACCTATACAGGTAACCTCTATTTTTTCGTATATTTCACTACCCATCTAACCTCTGCTTGTCTGCTTATTTATATATTTTTATTTATATATAAAGTCCAAGTTCGGGCTGCCATCTGTTAAATTACTCTTAATGTGTATATTTTAAACAATTATTAATACTGAATGTATGATAGTTCATATTTGTGTAATTTGAATAATAAATCTTATCACCGGAATAACACGTGCTTAGCTCAGTTGTATGCATTAGGCTTTTGGTCCAGAATTGCGTTAAGCAGACAGCGGCAGAAGTCGTTGGGTATGGAAATAACATGACACATTAGATAACGGTAATGAATTTTGATTTTATTTCAGTAGATACTTGGTAAATTAATATAAGCATAACAATGGTTAATGATTCGAATTTCAAAATGGTGGCTAGGCTATTCCGCTCTTGACTTTACTCAAGGTTAATTGTGCACACTTTATGATTCTATATAACTGACTTCTTTTATTTCTTTTATGAATTTGCTAACTGCTATAATTTTTTATTGTTCGACTAAGCTTTTCGTCATTACTGACATCTTCAGGTCTTAAACAACCTTATACTTTAGGCCCCTCCCCTTGTGTCATCGCCCCCCTATTGGTTCTAGCTGCTACCGCTCTTCACGGGAACTTTGTCTACCTTTTTCCGTTAGGCATTTTTCTAACGTCCGTCAAATTGTTTTAAGAATCTCCCGTTAATTTCTTCATTCTTGACTTATAATTTTTTTTTTTTTTTTTTTTTTTTTTTTTTTTTTTTTTTTTTGTGACCTTTTACATTTCGTCATTTTTTAGTGTGTTATTCTTATTATTTTAATTTATTTTTGTTTATTGTTTAATATATAATAAAATATTTCTTCATTTGTAAAATCCACTTTTATATTCATTAATTTATTTTTATCTTCTTTTTTAACTTTAAGTATTTCTAGTTCTTCTATTAATTTTCTTTTTTGCGGATTGTTTTCTATTTTGATTATTTCCATATTTTCATTGGGATTTATGAATTTATGGCCTGATTCGTTGAAATGTCTTGCATATAGTGAGTTCGTTACTCTAACCCCTTCTCCTTTTGCGTGTTCATTCATTCTAATTTTAAATTTTCTTCCAGTTTTGCCCAGATATATCTTATTACATTCCTCACATTTTAATTTGTATACGCCGCTTTTTTCTGTTAATGGAATTTCTTCTGTTTTATCATTTTTTATATATTCGAATACATTTTTCGTTTTCTTTATTCCTATCTGTATTTCATATTTTTCGAAACATTTTTGTTTGATATCGTATGTATGTTATTGCTCCTTTATATTTCTTTTCTTCATTTGTTTTTTCTTTTTTGTTATTTTCTATTTCTTTATTTTCCTCTATTTTCTTAACTATTCTATTAATTATTTTAGGGTTGTAATTATTATTTTTTGCTATTTGTTGTATTTTCTTTAATTCTTTTTGTTTAAGTTCTTTATTTTCTAGATAATTTATAGCTCTATAGCAAAATGAATTTAATGCTGCCATTTTATAATTGACTGGATGATATGATTCTTGTGGAATTATTAAATCTGAGTATGTTTCTTTCCTATATATATCGAATTTGAGTTTGTTATCTTCAATTTTTATATTGATATCCAGGAAATTAATTTCTAATCCTCCAATTTCTTCTTGAAATTTTATTGTTTTTTCTATGTTATTTAGTTGTTCCGTAAATTTTTTAAATTCATTTACTTCACCTTCCCACACTATTAGTATGTCATCTACATACCTGATCCATTTTTTAATTCTTCTTTCTTTATCTATATCTTTTAAAATTTTGATTTCAAAGCTATTCATGAATATCTCTGCCATTAATGGTGAAAGCGGTGATCCCATTGGTAATCCATTTTCTTGTATGTAAAATTTGTTATTAAATCTGAAGTAGTTCTGGCTTAGGCATAATTCTAATCCTTCTATTATTTCGTTTTTCCATTCTACATTACTTAATTTGTTTCTCTTTATTATTTCTACTGTTTTTGCTATTATTGGTATGTTGGTGTACATATCTTTTATATCTAATGACATTAATTTTGTCTTATTTGTTATGGTAATTTCTTTTAATCTTTCTATTACCTTTTTACTATTTTCTATGCTGTGGATTTCTTCTTTTTCATATGCCATTTTGATTCTTTTACTTATTTCTTTTGATATTTTGTATGTTGGCGAATTTATAAATGATACTATAGGTCTTAATGGCATTTCTTTTTTATGTAACTTAATTTGAGATCTAAATTTTGGAGCTTCAGGATTATGTTCTATTTTTTGTTTCTTTTGCCATTCTGTTAAATATGTTGTCTTTTTTATCAATTTCTTTGTTTGTGCTTGAAATTTACTTGTGTAATCATATTTTATTTCTTTATATGGTCCTTTTTGTATAAATTGTTCTGCTTTTTCGATATAATCTCTTTTGTTCATTACCACTGCTGTGTTACCTTTATCGGCTTTTATAACTATCAAATTGTTCTTCGTGATTTTCTTTTTTAATTCTCTTATATTTCTTTTTATTTGTGTTTCGTTTTTATTTCTTACATTTTTGTTTTTCTTACATATTTTTTCTACTATTTCTTTTACTTCACTTCTTAATTGTTTTTTAGTTTCTTCATTTTTTATTTTATCGATTATTTCTTCACATTCTATTATTGTATTTTCTTTATCTATGTTTGTTTTTGTTGCATATTTTAAACTTTTCCCTAATAATTTATGTTCATTTTCTGTAAACTTTGTTTCTGTTAAATTTAATACTTTTTCAGCAAATTTTATTTCTTTATCTTTTTCTTTATTTTTATTTCTTGTTCCTTCTATTAATTCCTTGAGTTTCTTATTTAACCTCTCTTCCATTATTCTTATTTTCTTTTCTATGTATTTTTCACCAAACTCTTTTCTCATTTCTTCTATTTCTATATAATTGTAACTTGTATATAATTTTTGATGTAATTGATACATTTCTTTGTTATATTTATTTATTTTACTGTATAAGTTCTTAATTTCAAGTTTTATCCATATATTTTCCGCCATGTTTTTCACTTGGTTTGCTACTTTGCTTTTGTTATTAATTTTAATTTTTGCGTATTTTGGAGTTATTTTATTAATTAAACACTGTTTATTAAACCAAATTTTCCCTAGCGTTTTTTTCAATTTTGCTTTAATTTTTAAGTACTTAAAAAATTCCCTTACATTTTTATATTTATCTGCTTGCAATTCGCATGTTTTATTCTTCGTATTGTTTAAATTAGCAGCCATCCTTACTATTTCTTTTATGAATTTGCTAACTGCTATAATTTTTTATTGTTCGACTAAGCTTTTCGTCATTACTGACATCTTCAGGTCTTAAACAACCAACTTCTTTTATATATGTGATTCTCATCATTGAACAAAATTTTAGTTTTGATTTCTTGAGTACTTTACTCTGAATACTGATTAAACATGATCACAAACCAACGCCTCATTTTACAATTGGGTTGATCAACACCGGTTACACTCTCGCTTCCTCTCTCTCCCTCTCTCACATGAATTTAGACAAATTGTATAGAAATTGAGCTCATTTTTTCTACTTTTTGAAATTTAGTAATGAAATGTAGGGCTTTCCTGAATAGACGTGGCGTAGTTCCTTCCTCAGCGGCTCCATGCGGTGAGCAGGTGTTTGTCCAGTTTGCTGTTGTCCATTTTCACTGACTCTACTTTGAATACATGTTTTATAAAGTTCACTGATGCTAGTAAATGTTAGTGTTTACTGTGATATTATTTAGATCATTTTTAGCAGTAAAACGTTACATTTTATGGCAGAAAACTGCCCACTACTGTTAGAGCGTGTATGCTCCCTGAGTTACTTTTGACGACTGAGACTGGGTCAGACGTAATTGTTACGTAGCTTTCATCTGTCCTTTGCACTGAATTTACATGTTGGTTATAATTACTGGTTAACACTGTTACTTGTGATTACATTTTGTTAATTCAAATAAAACACTAGCTGACTATTTTAGGCCAGCACAATTTTAGCGTGTTACTGCCATGGTGATGTTCTGGCGACTGGGGCGGAAGCAGACAATTATTATGTAAGTGGTCGTGCATCTGATGTCGTTGTCTATTGTTTTCCAACCACTGCCTTGGTTAATACGTAATGGTTTTATATCGTCATTGTGTTTTTGATGACGATTCGTTACAATGGACCAATAGAAAGTCAGTATTGTCAATTTTTAGCGCCTGAAACGGCCATTATCGTGGTTTCACTTCACTCGTACGCCGCTGACCTTGGATCGGCTCCCCTCTGGTGAATTGGCGTATTACTGCTACTTGTGTCAAAACTAACTTGCCCTGGTTAGACTTCATGATTATAATAAAATTTACAATAAAATATATCCCTAAATACCATTATTCTGGTATGGCTAATTCTATACTGTTACAAAACCCCCTCAATGAAAGGTTTGGTGTCGAGACACAAAAACTTTCATTGACTCATTCATACTTTTCTAAAAGGATCAGCTCAGATATGTGCCACAACCCCCTGTAGTGTTAAATAAAAAAAAAAATCTCAATCACTTACCCTTGGTTCCATAGTGTCGATCGTACCCGTCTGACCTTACTGGACTTCTCCTGAGAGATCCCTACACCATAAGGCCATGAGGCACTGTACGCTCCTGTTCTGACGCCCCGGCCAGCGCAGGACCGCGGTCACAACACCATAAAGACTCTGAAACATTCAATACGAAATTTTAAAATAGTGGCCTTATTCATTTACATATCCGCAACTGATATGTTTCCTCTTAGATGCATTGGTTTGTGATTTGAGGCGTTGGTTTCATTTATTTATAAAATACCAAATAACACAATAAAATATAACAAGATTTAGGATGGATAAGCCTTCTACTTGACAACACTCCTACATATTTGTATCAATTGCTCTGACTCCCGTCAATATTAAATTGCCTCTTTCATCATAAAATTATACCCTTATACTAAACACAACATAAATTTTTTCTCAAACAACAACTATTATTTTTATTCATTTATTTTAATTAATATCAATATTTATCTAGCATGGCAGCATTTTTTAACTATCTAAATTTCTTTACTCATTTCTTTACTTTAATCTTACTCCTTTTTTAACAGAATCATTTTTTCCAGAGACTTGTTACTCTAACATAAAATTTAATATTATCATGGTCACTACCCTTATAGTAGTCTCCTAACCTATTGTACCATAAACATAATAAAAACACAATAAAACATTGTACATCATAAAACATTAAAGATTAACATTGAACAATTCACATTACTACTATCAACTTTCTATTCACTTTTATTTTTTAACATTTGTTTATATCAGATTCTATACAAACAAAAAATTTCAAATTTATCATCAATCCCTCAGTTACATTTACCTTCCTACCATGAATTTCCTTTTCTAACCTTTTTATCCTTATTTAGTTTGGGTGACTCTCAATTATTCACTATTTTCTCTATCTTATTTTGGCATTGTCAATCTAACCTTACTCACCTCTTTTTTACTACTAACAACCGCTTCTAACCATTAATATAATATGACACCAATATCTCTATAATAACCCCCTTCACATATCCCATTTAAAACCTCTGGCACCGCTCATTTTTGTACTAGTACGTGTGTATTCCCTCTAACCAACTCATTCCCTTATCAGTTCCTGACCCTTTCAGGTAACCCTTTCCGGCACACAACGGTCCCTTCCTGTCTCAACATCTCTCGTTGGACTCCTACACCAATACCCTTATTACAAAATATCACCATCAACAACAAATATAATTACCATTCATATCACTCAACTCTACATATAATCGCTAACCTACTGTGTCCCTAAAATATCTAACACCTCTTTATATATTATCCGTATCTCAACACTTTATTTTCCCTAACTCCCAATAACTCTATTTAACTAACTCCAATGCCCTTATTTATCACTATTCCCAAACTCTTTTACAACATTTCAACTTAATATACCACTAGAAAATTCATCACTTACCTACTAACAACCATACCTCTCAATATCCAACTATATAATCATTTACTAACCATTAGAATCTGAATTCCATAATATCATTTCAAAATCATTATTGACTTAATTATTCTTCAATATCTAAAATTCTGCAATGCATGTTTACATAAAAAATACATAAAATACACAACAACAAAAATACACGAATACCTTGACATTAATACACAAAAATATACAATCCACATAACCATTAAATCATTTACAAAAATCAATCATAAACAGTCCATCCTGAAAAAACACTGTCCACATAATTAAATGTTCATAACACAATAAAAGGTCTACCCTCCATCGTCAAATAAGAGTCGAACCTTAAAACTATATACATGGTTTAATATTGAATGTCTTATATTATTACAATCAATATACATACTATTCAAATTTCTATAATTTTCCACAATCTCATATAACTCATGATCGGGTATGGTCATGTCACCTTTGGTATAGTCTGTTACAGCCAGGTATTTTGTAAAGTTATCTTTCTCATTATCTCCTACTACTAACCTTTCCATCAACTCTTCATAATCTCTACATATCTTAAAAATTTCTACTTCTCTGTTTCTCTCAATATATCTCTCACTATTAAAATATCTCTCATAATAATACCTCTCCCAACAACACTTCTCTCCCTCAATATATCTCTCTTTACACCCACTCTTTAAACCTTCAAAACACACTATCATTCCCTTATTATTATATTCTATTCCCCATAAAATTTCATTATTACTACAGCTGTTTACACAATCATTTTCCAATATCATACTTTTATTTATATTATCATAATTTTCTACCCCACTTACCTTGTCTTTGTTCAACTCAAATTTGTTTAATTCTAATTTCTTCTTTTCTAATTCTATTTTTTCTAACTTTGTACGTGTTTCACTTAATCTTTTGTCCAAATTGCAGCTCTGGTTTTTAATTTCTTTTTTAATCTCGCTAAATTGTACATCAAATTGGTTTAGTTTCTCATTAAAATTATGTAATTTAGTATCAAATTTGATGCTCTGCTCATTGAAAAGCAGTTTCATCATTCTTATTATGTCATTTTCCTCAACTCTTTTTGTTGGGGCTGGTGTTGAATGGATACTATCACCCATCATTTCTGATTCTGTTCTACTCGTCTCGTTACTGTTTGCCATTTTTTTTTTTTTTTTTTTTTTTTTTTTTTATATATATATTATATTAACAATAATAAATTTATTTTAGTTGTTGTGTTGTACTCTATTCGTACCATACATAACCTATACAGGTAACCTCTATTTTTTCGTATATTTCACTACCCATCTAACCTCTGCTTGTCTGCTTATTTATATATAAAGTCCAAGTTCGGGCTGCCATCTGTTAAATTACTCTTAATGTGTATATTTTAAACAATTATTAATACTGAATGTATGATAGTTCATATTTGTGTAATTTGAATAATAAATCTTATCACCGGAATAACACGTGCTTAGCTCAGTTGTATGCATTAGGCTTTTGGTCCAGAATTGCGTTAAGCAGACAGCGGCAGAAGTCGTTGGGTATGGAAATAACATGACACATTAGATAACGGTAATGAATTTTGATTTTATTTCAGTAGATACTTGGTAAATTAATATAAGCATAACAATGAATGGTTAATGATTCGAATTTCAAAATGGTGGCTAGGCTATTCCGCTCTTGACTTTACTCAAGGTTAATTGTGCACACTTTATGATTCTATATAACTGACTTCTTTTATTTCTTTTATGAATTTGCTAACTGCTATAATTTTTTATTGTTCGACTAAGCTTTTCGTCATTACTGACATCTTCAGGTCTTAAACAACCTTATACTTTAGGCCCCTCCCCTTGTGTCATCGCCCCTCCTATTGGTTCTAGCTGCTACCGCTCTTCACGGGAACTTTGTCTACCTTTTTCCGTTAGGCATTTTTCTAACGTCCATCAAATTGTTTTAAGAATCTCCCGTTAATTTCTTCATTCTTGACTTATAATTTTTTTTTTTGTAACCTTTTACATTTTGTCATTTTTTAGTGTGTTATTCTTATTATTTTAATTTATTTTTGTTTATTGTTTAATATATGATAAAATATTTCTTCATTTGTAAAATCCACTTTTATATTCATTAATTTATTTTTATCTTCTTTTTTAACTTTAAGTATTTCTAGTTCTATTAATTTTCTTTTTTGCGGATTGTTTTCTATTTTGATTATTTCCATATTTTCATTGGGATTTATGAATTTATGGCCTGATTCGTTGAAATGTCTTGCATATAGTGAGTTCGTTACTCTAACCCCTTCTCCTTTTGCGTGTTCATTCATTCTAATTTTAAATTTTCTTCCAGTTTTGCCCAGATATATCTTATTACATTCCTCACATTTTAATTTGTATTCGCCGCTTTTTTCTGTTAATGGAATTTCTTCTGTTTTATCATTTTTTATATATTCGAATACATTTTTCGTTTTCTTTATTCCTATCTGTATTTCATATTTTTCGAAACATTTTTGTTTGATATCGTATGTATGTTATTGCTCCTTTATATTTCTTTTCTTCATTTGTTTTTCTTTTTTGTTATTTTCTATTTCTTTATTTTCCTCTATTTTCTTAACTATTCTATTAATTATTTTAGGGTTGTAATTATTATTTTTTGCTATTTGTTGTATTTTCTTTAATTCTTTTTGTTTAAGTTCTTTATTTTCTAGATAATTTATAGCTCTATAGCAAAATGAATTTAATGCTGCCATTTTATAATTGACTGGATGATATGATTCTTGTGGAATTATTAAATCTGAGTATGTTTCTTTCCTATATATATCGAATTTGAGTTTGTTATCTTCAATTTTTATATTGATATCCAGGAAATTAATTTCTAATCCTCCAATTTCTTCTTGAAATTTTATTGTTTTTTCTACGTTATTTAGTTGTTCCGTAAATTTTTTAAATTCATTTACTTCACCTTCCCACACTATTAGTATGTCATCTACATACCTGATCCATTTTTTAATTCTTCTTTGTTTATCTATATCTTTTAAAATTTTGATTTCAAAGCTATTCATGAATATCTCTGCCATTAATGGTGAAAGCGGTGATCCCATTGGTAATCCATTTTCTTGTATGTAAAATTTGTTATTAAATCTGAAGTAGTTCTGGCTTAGGCATAATTCTAATCCTTCTATTATTTCGTTTTTCCATTCTACATTACTTAATTTGTTTCTCTTTATTATTTCTACTGTTTTTGCTATTGGTATGTTGGTGTACATATCTTTTATATCTAATGACATTAATTTTGTCTTATTTGTTATGGTAATTTCTTTTAATCTTTCTATTACCTTTTTACTATTTTCTATGGTGTGGATTTCTTCTTTTTCATATGCCATTTTGATTCTTTTACTTATTTCTTTTGATATTTTGTATGTTGGCGAATTTATAAATGATACTATAGGTCTTAATGGCATTTCTTTTTTATGTAACTTAATTTGAGATCTAAATTTTGGAGCTTCAGGATTATGTTCTATTTTTTGTTTCTTTTGCCATTCTGTTAAATATGTTGTCTTTTTTATCAATTTCTTTGTTTGTGCTTGAAATTTACTTGTGTAATCATATTTTATTTCTTTATATGGTCCTTTTTGTATAAATTGTTCTGCTTTTTCGATATAATCTCTTTTGTTCATTACCACTGCTGTGTTACCTTTATCGGCTTTTATAACTATCAAATTGTTCTTCGTGATTTTCTTTTTTAATTCTCTTATATTTCTTTTTATTTGTGTTTCGTTTTTATTTCTTACATTTTTGTTTTTCTTACATATTTTTTCTACTATTTCTTTTACTTCACTTCTTAATTGTTTTTTAGTTTCTTCATTTTTTATTTTATCGATTATTTCTTCACATTCTATTATTGTATTTTCTTTATCTATGTTTGTTTTTGTTGCATATTTTAAACTTTTCCCTAATAATTTATGTTCATTTTCTGTAAACTTTGTTTCTGTTAAATTTAATACTTTTTCAGCAAATTTTATTTCTTTATCTTTTTCTTTATTTTTATTTCTTGTTCCTTCTATTAATTCCTTGAGTTTCTTATTTAACCTCTCTTCCATTATTCTTATTTTCTTTTCTATGTATTTTTCACCAAACTCTTTTCTCATTTCTTCTATTTCTATATAATTGTAACTTGTATATAATTTTTGATGTAATTGATACATTTCTTTGTTATATTTATTTATTTTACTGTATAAGTTCTTAATTTCAAGTTTTATCCATATATTTTCCGCCATGTTTTTCACTTGGTTTGCTACTTTGCTTTTGTTATTAATTTTAATTTTTGCGTATTTTGGAGTTATTTTATTAATTAAACACTGTTTATTAAACCAAATTTTCCCTAGCGTTTTTTTCAATTTTGCTTTAATTTTTAAGTACTTAAAAAATTCCCTTACATTTTTATATTTATCTGCTTGCAATTCGCATGTTTTATTCTTCGTATTGTTTAAATTAGCAGCCATCCTTACTATTTCTTTTATGAATTTGCTAACTGCTATAATTTTTTATTGTTCGACTAAGCTTTTCGTCATTACTGACATCTTCAGGTCTTAAACAACCAACTTCTTTTATATATGTGATTCTCATCATTGAACAAAATTTTAGTTTTGATTTCTTGAGTACTTTACTCTGAATACTGATTAAACATGATCACAAACCAACGCCTCATTTTACAATTGGGTTGATCAACACCGGTTACACTCTCGCTTCCTCTCTCTCCCTCTCTCACATGAATTTAGACAAATTGTATAGAAATTGAGCTCATTTTTTCTACTTTTTGAAATTTAGTAATGAAATGTAGGGCTTTCCTGAATAGACGTGGCGTAGTTCCTTCCTCAGCGGCTCCATGCGGTGAGCAGGTGTTTGTCCAGTTTGCTGTTGTCCATTTTCACTGACTCTACTTTGAATACATGTTTTATAAAGTTCACTGATGCTAGTAAATGTTAGTGTTTACTGTGATATTATTTAGATCATTTTTAGCAGTAAAACGTTACATTTTATGGCAGAAAACTGCCCACTACTGTTAGAGCGTGTATGCTCCCTGAGTTACTTTTGACGACTGAGACTGGGTCAGACGTAATTGTTACGTAGCTTTCATCTGTCCTTTGCACTGAATTTACATGTTGGTTATAATTACTGGTTAACACTGTTACTTGTGATTACATTTTGTTAATTCAAATAAAACACTAGCTGACTATTTTAGGCCAGCACAATTTTAGCGTGTTACTGCCATGGTGATGTTCTGGCGACTGGGGCGGAAGCAGACACAATTATTATGTAAGTGGTCGTGCATCTGATGTCATTGTCTATTGTTTTCCAACCACTGCCTTGGTTAATACGTAATGGTTTTATATCGTCATTGTGTTTTTGATGACGATTCGTTACAATGGACCAATAGAAAGTCAGTATTGTCAATTTTTAGCGCCTGAAACGGCCATTATCGTGGTTTCACTTCACTCGTACGCCGCTGACCTTGGATCGGCTCCCCTCTGGTGAATTGGCGTATTACTGCTACTTGTGTCAAAACTAACTTGCCCTGGTTAGACTTCATGATTATAATAAAATTTACAATAAAATATATCCCTACATACCATTATTCTGGTATGGCTAATTCTGTACTGTTACAAAAAAACTAAAAATCTTTTATCTGAATGTATCAAATCTATCAATTTTCTTCATTACTATTAATAATCAGAAAAACAAATAAATTGAACCTCTCATTAAAACATGAACTTATTTATCCTAACATTTGATTATACATACCTACTAAACAATACAATTCATTAAAAACACTAGCAATACATGTAAACAATAACATACTTAACATTCAAAATATCCTATATGGCAGGTGTAAAATAATTTTTTTTTTTCGAAAAGAATTAAATTTATCAAAATATACTTTTTTCCCATATTAAAAAAAAAAAAAATAATGCAATCAAGAAACAAAATCCTCAGAAAAATGGTTCTGTCTCCAACCTCAATCATCAGCTGATCTCTCTAGGTCACTGCCCTTGACATACATAGGCTACATCATAAAGTACATAGAACATCTTTAAAATTCTTTACCTTTAAGCACAATACAACATAATAAAATAAGACATACAAAATTAACATGGTTATTTTCATCTTACTATAAACAATAAAATTTACATTTACATTGACCAACATTTACACATTTTTGCTTGAATGATTTTCAACTTCTATCAAAATCAGTCACTTGTTTCAATTAATTTTATGTTTTGACTATGATTGGCTTTCTTTAACATTTTCATTCTCAACTAGTTTGGGTGACTCTATTTATTCACAATAATTCAACTTATAAATGGGTGATTAAACATAACCTCACCCCCCTTCTGACTCTAATACTCACTTAACAGCTTTACTTAGTCTGACACCACTCTCTCAATATATTTACCAACCATTCTCTACCCCTAACTTACTACTCCAAACTCAATTCGCATGATTCTACCCTTATAAAAAAAAAATATACTCTCTACCCATTTGTACTCAGGATGTGTGTTCCCTCAACTCACCACCGTGCTCCACCTCTTGCCCATCCTATTTACCCGGCAATCACTCCCTGAAAACCCACTGCTACCCGCCACAATGCCTTTCGTTGTGGACTCCTTACACACCACCCCCCTTTACAAAATCACCATCAACTAATTACTCTCCCATTAACTCCCTTTCATCTACAAAATATCTCCACTTATTTATTACCGCAAAATTTCAATCATTACTCTACATATTTTCCCATAGCTACTGTGTCACTATTACATCCCAAATTCTACATTACTTTTATTCATAACAATCTTACTCTGTTCAACTCCCCTTTTAAACTCAACTTGGACTGATTTAAATGTCCTAACAAAATAATAATCACCCAACTTCTACCTTTTACAAACCATTTAAAATTCTTAACTATCTCAAATTACTTCCATCATTTAAATTAAAATCTTTTAACCACATTGAAATCCTTATATTCAAACATTAATGGTATTCAATTTTCATTATATTCAAACATTTAACTACATTGAAAAATTTGCAAATCATTTATAAGTGATATACTACACAGCTGATCAGCTGATTTTCTTGGCAAGGTGAATGACCTTACTAGAGATACAATTCAACAATTATATAAAGTACATGTTTTATAATTATTATCCCTAACATACTACATACAATTAATACAAATACACAAAATTATATAGTCATTATCATACAAGGTTATTTGAATTCATTACAAGTTACATCTGGTACTTAAAATCATTTTGCTCTCATAGGGACATAAATCGCTACTCATTGAGACATGGTCTCTTATGTTGTGTTCCAGGTTTGAATGAAGAAACTGCTAACAAAACAAATGAATTAACAAGTGCTGTTAAGGAACTACAGAAACTCCTTAATGAAGCTAACCAGCAATATGGCGAATTAGAAACACAGTTAAAAGAAAAAGAAGAACTGTGTAAATCAGGAATAGAAAAGAAAGATGTATGTATTCAGACTTTAAGAAAGGAGTTAGAGCACGCTAACGAACTGTTAAAAGCAGCCAAACAAGGTAAAAATAAAGAAACAGTGTATTGTTATATTTCAGATTTTCAGGAACTATGTTGTGAAATAAGTTTGCCAAAGATATAAAAGTATAAATAAATATTGTTAAGGGTAAGTATAAGTGTTGTGTGTACTAGTATCATTTGAAAAATGAATCAGTTATTTTATTAAATCAAATACTCAATTGTAAACCATATTAAAATATTTTATTTCTCCACATCATTCAATCAATTGCCACATTATTGATTTGAATAAGTAGCACTTAACTGTGATAAGTCAAATGCTTTATTTATCTAATTGTAAGTCAACTGTGAATTTAAGACAGTTTTCCAATGTGGAAGGTGTTCAAACTAGAAAGGTAAAATAAAATAAATAATAATAATTATGATGATAGTAACCTACAAGTATCACAATGAAATGATTAATGTCAGCAACTGAAATCAGTCGCAAATGATTTTTCAACTTCTTCCAGTGTAGTTGCATTTCCATGTGTCTGTATTCACTTAAACAAAGGTACACTGAGCAGAAAAACAATGACACAACAGTGAATGATGGGCCTTTATTGAAGCTGATAAGTAGCAATTGATGATATATATGCTACAGTGGTGCTACATTGATGATGCTTATTGCTACTTGTGGCAATAACACTAAGAATCCATGTGGACTGGACATGTTTATGTCATTTTACCAATGGAACAAATTGACTTATCCAAACAGGCAGTACTATAAGAACACATACGTCAAATATAAACCAGCTATTTCTCATTTGAACGAATTTTGTTAGTTGTTTGTTAGGTTTTTTTTTACCCAATATAATCTTTTACTAAAATTTAAAAAAATCCTAATTACACTTTATTGTGATTTAATTATTAAGCAAAGTGTTTTTTGCATTATAGGTCAAACTGGCATTATTGGCAACAAAATATGATGTTGTTGCTTCCCTGCTATATACACTTTTTCCTCGAATGAGGCCTTTCGGTTTCGCAACCATTATCAAGTTCTTCCTACAACAACAACGATCAATTGTTGTTTTTATAACGGCCCAATTTTTATAATTGATCAATTTTATAAAGACCCATCATAAAGGTTGTTGTTGTAGGAAGAACTGATAAAGGTTGCGAAACCGAAAGGCCTCGTTCGAGGAAAAAGTGTATATAGCAGGGAAGCAACAAAATTTGACAAAGTTGTTATGAAGACTGCTAACATAGAGAAAATAACTGAAAATATGATGTTGTTTGTTTAACATGCAAACAGGAACAAGCACACAAAAAATAATATGTATCCACTTTGTACAGAGTAAGATAGGTTAGTATGGTGGACTACCATTGTGTAATATAAACTGACTTTTTTGCTTTAAACTTTTCACTACTCACTTTTGAGTTTTCTCTGAACAGTTTAGTTTTTGAAAATTGTGTCTTATACACCTGTCATACGACATAATTTTGTTTAGCATTGTTTGTTTTGTATGTTATGAGAAAAATTTAAAAAATAACTTGTGTTAAAAAGTATGTTCTGTAATACAGTCGGAGTCCAAAATAGTAACCTGCCTTACTTTGATTTGTGTTTTGTACAATAAAAGGTAATATATATTATTTTTGGAGTTAATTGCTTGATTTATAGATAAGTTAATAAAATAACGTCTTTTACATTATATTATTTCACTATAGAAAACATCAATTAACATCACAGGAAATTTTAAAATTAAAATCACTTAATTTGCCAAATTTCTGTGACAACAAACATTGAAATGGCAACTACATGTTGGACAAATAGTTCAAATTGTACAAGTTGCGTAGTTAAAACATATTTGTTTTTATTCTTAATTGTATTTTGTGCTCATTGTTTTATTATTGATGTAAACTTACAGTTTAATAGACATTGTTTTGTGTGAAATCTGTAACTATTTGGACTGTTTTGAAATCTAGTTGTTCAAGTCAACAGACTTCTTTTAAGGAGTGTATTTTAATAATGCCTTCATTATATCAATACACTATGCGAAATGTAGGTTAAGAATATCATTATTGTGACCCAGTTACCATGATTTTTAATAGTATTTGGTGTTTTGAGATTTACAAATAATTTGTTAACAAAATTTTCAAGTTGCCAAATCGATTTGGTAAAATTTCTGCATAGACTTTATTTTATTTTCATATTTATAACTTTGCATATAATTAATTTTTAAGTTTTGTAACATTTTTAGAATCACTGGAAAATGCAATAGAAAGTCTGTCACCTGCTGCAGCTGCTACTAGTCGTCTTTTGAAGTCTGGTTTAACATTAACTCAGTTGTATTCTCAGTATGCCCAAGTATCAGAAGAGCTCATGTTAGAAAAAGAAGAAAATAGAAGACTGAATCTTTATATGAATACTATATTGAAGGTAAATTAAAGTTTGTTAGCAATGTAGAATTAATTAAATTTTTTGTGACAATGTTTTATTTTACTGTATGCTGTAGGAAATTGAAGAGAAAGCACCAGTATTAAAAAAACAAAGAGAAGATTACAATTATGCTATGACTACTGTTGAATCTTTGACAGCTCGTGTAGATGAAATGGAGAATGAGAGTGCTAAACTACGACAGTCATGTTTTGAGTCAGAAAAACTAGCAAATCATTTGACAAGAGAAAACAAAAGACTGCAAGAAACTGTGCAAGATTTGGGGCGGCAGGTAAAGTCATGATAGTTTTTAATTGTTCAGTGTATAAAGGTAAAAATTATTGAATAATCAGTTCGTGTAGCTTGTTTTTATGTTATGTCCATTAATTCTGAGTTATTTTTTTAAGAGACTTTTTTGTATAAGGCCTAAATCTCTTCTCCAAGACTTCCAGTATTCAAGCCAGTTATGACCCCTCCCCCCACCAGATTAACTTTAAAACTGTTATGAAGAGAGTCATACTGTATTTTAAAAATCACCATAAATCAATAAATCTGAAGTAACATTGTTATTTTTCTTTCAGTGGATCACCAATCTTGTCATCTATTTCTTATAATTATCCTGAAACGTAAGTTTTAAAGCCACTTCTACCTTCTTCCCACATTTTTCTCTATAGTTTATCTTAGTGTGGAGATAGTTTTTTTTTTTTTTTGTTATTGAAAGTAGCATAAAGATTTTTTAAATTTGAAAATTCCATTACATTTTTACCTTCAACTGATTTATGTTATCAACTCTTTTTCGAAATAGCAAGAAATAATTATTTTTAAATTCATGCTTTCAATATCCAAGCCACTTATACGTATATAAATAGAATAAAATTTACCTCTTTTATCTGTCTAATGGCTTTTCCTTTTTTATATTTCACTACACGTTCCTGGACATATGTCCCATCTTCAGGTGTAATCCCTCAGTAAAGTTTGTCATATAATTAAAACAAATTACGATACCAGCAACACCGCATGTGTTCTGTGTTCATACATTTTATATTTATTTAACGACGTGTGTGAATTATATGTAATTTTTACTAAAAAGAGGTAAATTTTATTCTATTCATAATTATTTTTATCTGAAGCATATTATTATTATATATTCTTAGTTAGTACAACACTTAACAATACTATGAAAAAGTAAATTAAAAAACAGTATATGAAAAATGTGGTTTGTGAATAAACACTCAACAAACTATATAGAGTATACTACTTAAAGAAACAAAATAATTACTAGTAAATAGTGTACTTAGAATACAGTAACTTAATACTAGTTAAAGTTAAAGTTTGCTCAGATTACAACATACCTTCTCCTTACTACAAACACATAGCTTAATCACACTTCACTGTTTAAAATAGGAGATTATGTCACAGTGTGGTTGGCAGTATGTTCATGCACGCATATAAGCAGACTGAACTATCAACCAGAATTACTGTAAGAATAGTACAATATACTTTTGTAGGTATGCTTCCTTCTGAAAGAAGTAGAAGAATCAAGAGGAGCAACAGTTTGTATGACCAATTCACCAGAGAGGCTAAGGGCTGATACAACTGCTTCAGCTGAGGTAAGTATTATACATTTAACTTTTCACTGGGCTCTTGCAGATAGAAAGTGGGTATTAAACTAAAAGAAATAAGTAATATACTTCATAGGCTTACATGGCCAAAGTCAATGTTGTTAAAATTCATTCCTAGTCTGTTTGGCCATGGTCCATTGTTTCTAACTAAAACAGATGTTCGACATTACCATCGACTGCCATCATCAGTATAAAATTTGAGCTTTACTAACATAGGGTAGTACACGTCAGAGACCACAGTACTGTGGTTAAGGCTAGCAGTCCTGTGAACACCACTTATACATTCTGTAAATGTCATGATCCAGTCATAAATCAACCACCAGCCAATCAGAAAGAAGAATGTGTATCAGAGGCTTGCAACACACCATGCCAAAGAGTACTTAATGACAGGCTTTCACCCCACCGATTCATAGCGATCGCAGCATGTTTCTGGATCTGTACGGACTCCATATAAAGGCGAGGGAAATACGCACTCACCGCTGACAGAAGCCTTGTCTCATCAAAGAGGATCCGATGGTCGGCATTGGCGAGTGCGTGCTCTGCCATGGCAGACTTTTCCGGGTGCATCAATCGACAGTAGGGGCTGTGTTCACCCACACGAGTGCAGACACCACGCTTTGTGGTTCCAATATAAAGCTGGCCATATAAGCAGGGAACTCCATAGACTCCACACAACAATAGCGGGTCTCTGACATCCTTCGCCGGCCTTAAGAACTGAAGGGTTTTTCTTGTCGGCTTGAAAATTGGTCTTACGCCGCACCGGCGAAGCAGCCTGCCAATGCGGTTTGTCACCCCCCATGGACATAGGGCAACACCGCACAGCCAACACTTTCCCGTGACACAACTCCGTGGCCTGGCTGATCTCTTTGGCCAGACTGCTCGTCTCACCTCTCTTGACGGAATGGCATGCAGCACTTATTGAAGGTGACGCAGCTTGAACCGGGCTAGGAGGATCTGGCCTTAACTACAATACTGTGGTACCTATCTAAGTGTACCACCCTATGTTAGTAATGATGTTCTACTGATGATGGCAGTCGATGGTACTGTCGAAACGTCTGTTTTAGTTAGAAACAATGGACCACGGCCAAACAGCCCAGGAATGAATTTTAACAACATAATAGAAATCAGGTTTATGATTTTTAATTGTGTTTAATTTAATTAATAGATAATTAACATCGTATTATCATCATATTATGTGATTATCATAGCCCAGAAGTAATTATTGTCTATTATTGTAGCCCAGAAGCTTATCGAAAATGGGAACGGTGATCACTTACTTTATGTTCTAAACACACATTTAAGAACACATTCTGTGTCATCAGTTGTCAACACATATAACAATAAAAACATCATATATTGTCATTTCATTAAATATCACTATGAAGTAATGTAACAGTTAAAATCGCTTACCTTAAGGACAAATTACAAGGATGTCTAGACGAACCCTTTTGATACGGAATTAGGTTGCGGGTTTTGTAGCGTAATTATTATACCAACACATTATTAGTATTACACAAATTTCTTTTATTTTTTTATAAAAGAAATTCAAATAAAAATTAATAAACAAAAAGCTTTATGACAAAAATTATGACACAAAGTAAAATGTTTTACTGCGCAAATCAGTACTTTTTTTTTTTTTTTACTTTTGCTGTTACTTATCTTTTTCGTCGTAGTCTCCGGTGTGTAGTTGCACTCTGTTGTTGTTGTTGTTGTTGTTGCTTTCCCGTATTAAAAATACACCAGTGAATGTCCAGAACACTCAAATCTATATCCACTTTTGAATTTTGATTGAATTTATACTTTTGAAACCACTTCTACAACTCTTTTGTAGCAAAGTTCGGTAGGACTACCGTAAACGTGCGCGCACACTACATCTGCTCTGCTTGATGTCGGGCCGGATATTGACTTATTTTGCTGGCGTCCTCGCCCAAGATTTCTGTTTGGTGACGTCTTAAAACCAGTTCATTCTGGTCCCCTCCACACGTCTCGTCTTTGGTCTGTTATTTTCCATTTTAACTTCGTACCACCTTTTTAACTCGATACAACCATATTGTCATCAACAACATTCCTTTCATGTGATTCACTGGTCACAAATAAACTCATTGGTCGTTGCATCACCTTATATGGGCATCGTCTTCCAACACTACGTTATTACTATGAAATTATTTTGAAAATTATTACATAAACTTTGTTATAAATTTTGCCCCGTTACAAGACCCCCCAGTGAGAGGTTTTATGTCGAAAACATAAAAACTCTCATTGCCTAAACCTAGGAGGACCAGCGAGGATATGGCGCCACTGCCCCCTTACTTCCTTATTAAAATTTTGGTACTTACCCCCCTAATCCGGTGGCTGTGACCGCACCTGCATGACTTTACTGGACTTCCTTCATCAGGATCCCAACACCATAAAGCCAGACAGGCACTTGGCAACCCTGCCCTGACGAGCTGGCCAGCACAGGTCTGCCTCCACAGTTCCACCCAGATTCTGTAACAACAAATCAAAAACATTAGCAAATGGTCTTTCACCATTCCATATCCTTACACTGATTTGGGTTCCTCCTAGACGTACTGATTTGTTATCTTAAATATTTTAATACACAAAGAATATATAACTCTTCAACAAGAGGTATCCTTATTGCTAACATAATATACATTTTATTTAAACCACATAACATATTAACATACATTAATATATGATCATCTGTCAGAATAAGAAATACAATAATCCGATATCTCAACTTTCTACTTGATTACAGTTCATGATTATATTCATATTAACTTGTGCTTTGCCTAACTGGTGCCATTAATTACCCACAATTCATTGCAAATTCAAGTTCCATATCATAACACTATACCATTCAGAGGCAATTGACTACAGACATTCAGTAGTACTGATACGGATTACCACGGTTACCTTTACATAATACCAAATATGATTATACAAAAATACATAAACAACAAAAGTATGTACTCAAATACTCCATTACAAACCATATTATAAATGTTTTATAAAATCATGTTATATATCTCACAAATTTATATCAATTTCTACACTATTACAATTTATGGCTGGACTGTCTCGCCCAGTTGCTTCCACAAGAACTGTACCTGATTGGAGTAAACATTTTTTATCTTTTATTTTACTCCGTCTTGCTTTGGCCTTACACAAAGTCCGGTATCACTGGTGTACAGGACACCAGCAACTGCAGTAAAATTAATTATACGCCCTTAAGCGGTCTATCACACCCTTAGGTATATATCCGCGGTTCCATAGTTTTTTAGATTCCCCCAAATTTTCTCCCAGTTAAATTTCTAGGTTCACCAATTTCAACAATAACAAGCTATGGTCAGTGTACAATAAGTCTGGCCATAGCTTGTTGAAGACAAGCCAAATCCAAGGTCAGGGTTCAGTGAGGCCGTGACTGCCCGAAAGTTCGAAAGTTGGGGAATCTCCTTTCAAAAACAGTTAAAACCTATAATACATGTTTTATATCTACTCACAAATACATCATGTTAAACTAACCATTACAACTTTGAATTTAATTTAATATAATTTAATTCAAATAATTTCACATTATAACTTTACAGCTCTGATTTTCTATTAAATACTTTAATTATCAAATTTTAATCATTTATAATCTATATATTAATAAGTGAAGAGAAAACTTTGTACCCCTTTTTAAGCATATTGCGCGCACGGAGGAGTGTGAGATTTGGCATAGTTAAAGTTTATATGGAGAAGGAGTGCAGAAAGCTAAAATTTATATATAATATGTGTTACAAATACATTAAATAAAATAAAATAAAACATTCATTTGCACTTGAAAATTCATTTAAACTTTTTCAAACTATGGTAATTGTTAAAAATAAAATAATTTTGTTGCCAGGCAATAAAATTATAATTTTTTTCATTTTAGTGTACGTTCATACTGCCAATGTCAAACACATAATAGTCTGTCGTTTGTTTACGTTCATACTGTGTAACTTTTACTTTTTTCGGTATATTATTTTTCAAATTAAGTTAACACTTCCACTTACCTTATGACTTGGATCTGGCCGGATCGCGTAGTGTAGGTAAACCCATTTCGTTCGACGAACTCTGACGATACATATAACGAAATAAGGCATTGAAAGAATTTAACTCTCAATTGTATGGAAGAGAAATCAAACTTTTTTTTATTACTCAGAAATGTTAAAATGTTAAATCTTCTTGTTACATGTTGTGCAACTCTTGCACCTTACTGACTATTGCTTACCTTATCTTGGCCAATTATATAACTTCATTCACACACATATACACTTAATTCAGCCCAGCATTGCACACTCTCCACTCACATTCTGTTTTCAAACCCCAATTACCAGATTGAATACATCATTTTTTTATATCACTACCGATAACGCTTTCTTCGGTGACCTCGTGGCCCGCCCGCGGTAGATTGAAGATGTCTCTGAAAAAGACGAAAATGAATTCCAAATTTACATGTTAGTGTTCTACACTCCTCCCATCCTATCACTGCTTTTTAAAAGAACTGCTTTACTTTCATTATTGAAAACTAACGATATTATACGAGCGTATTGAGCTCGCGTGTCGGCGCCGACACAGTCAGAGACGAACTGGGCAATGTGCTTCGTTGAGTCGCGGGAAATGAGCAGTCACGGCCATCAGGTTTTAGTCGCCGTTTGTGCTTAATTGTGGTGGCATAACCACTTTATGCATGGACTATAGCTGGTATATGTGTGGTACCAGAGTACAATATTGGCTTCTGCTCTGCTGATGTCACCAACAGTAGGCGGGGTTTAACGCTGTTTCCGGTATTGAGCTGGTAGCTGTGACAAACGGTTTGCTACATCGCCATGTTTCACAGCTTGGGTTGTGTTTTCCAAGCGTCACTCCGGCGCACCGCCCATCAATGTTGCATACGGGCGTGATCACACACACACAAAGTTCTGCGAAAAATTGGGGTGGTAAATTCTTTGCCGCATTACTCAACAACAACTGCGTCTCTGCCTTTGTTTCAAACGGTTGCTTAACACTGTTCTGTTACACAATGGAAATAACGTTGCTATGCGTTCTATTACAATGGAATGAATTTCGTTACACAATAATTTTCCTAACTTTACTCTCTGACTCTAATATTAATCAACTTCAATTAGCATGACACCCATCTCTACCAAAATATCTACTAATCAAGACACTCTAAACCCCAACTTATCATTGAACTCAATTCGCCACCTTCTCTCAATACATAAAAAAATATACTCTCTAACCCTTTGTACATAGGATACGTGTTTTCCCCTACCCAAAAACTCAATTCCCTTATTTGGCCCCTGGATTTTACCTAAGGCGGCCCCTTCCCCACTAAAATCTATCCCTATCCCGTCCCAACCCTTGTTGCGGACTCCTACATGACACTATCCCCTAATACAAAATTACCATCCCCAAAAATCTCAATCTCATAACCTTACTACAAATACCACAAAATAACCTCATTAATTATAAACATAAATATATCACTCAAAACTCCACATAAATTCTCCACAACTACTGTGTCAACATCAATATTTCACAACATTCTGTTACATTACATTAACTCAAAAACAACATTACATCATATTCATCTCTACTATTTCTTTAACTTCAATTTTGATTTTAACTTGGACAGATCTACATGTCCCACAAAACATTTATCACCCAAAAAACTATCTCTTATTGGATTTCACAAATCGTTACTTTATTTCTCATTGTAGCAAATTATTTTTATCATTACTTCAAAACATCTGTAATACATCAAACATTACATTGAACATCTGTTACTTAAAACATTTATAACTAACACACCAGTGACATGTTATTGCTGATCAGCTGATATCCTAACCTAATGAAAACACATCTCAACTTGAACAAATTACAGTAAATATATATATATATATTTATTTGTCATTATTTCTCACCTACTGGTTTCCCTTTTTCTCTGATTCTGATGCTTATGTTGGCCGCCTGCCAGACGATTTAATTATTGGCTTAGAAAAAAATACACACACATAATGAAAATACATATTCTTATCAATGCTTATCTAACAGACAACAATAAAATAATACACTTAAAATTATAGCATGAACACCTTATTTTTAAATATCTAAGCAGCTAGTTACCTGAACAGAGCACAAGCAGTTTTATTTGATCAAACTTTGAATAAAAAAATGTTATGTTATAAAATTTACATTCGTGACTCCTTTGCGTCACCTCCTAGCCACACACACTATTTCAGATTATGGTGGACTGTGGCGCCCATTCGCTTCCACAGAGACGGTATATTTTGGAGCAGGTTTTTACCTCTCCGTGTCTCTGCTTCCGCTATTAAGTTGTGAACATAGCGAACATCATCATGTTCTTGTTATAAAATGATACACCCTTAAAACGGTTCTACCACCTGTTTTGCTACACCAAGGCGGGCAGAGTGGCAGCCGCTGTTCCATAGTACCGGAGATTTCCTCTAATTGTCTCCCCCCATTGAATTTCAAATATGTACCAATTTCAAGTCAGCTATGGTCAAGGGACTTGATATGACCATAGCTGGCCGCTAGCCAAAACCACGGTTAGTGCTGGTAAGACAGTAACCGCCCGAAAAGTCGAGGAAATCTAAACTTTCATTTCACTGCCTGTTTCATTAATACTATTATGTGCGACACGGTCATTTAGCAATGTGTGTAAATTTTTTTTTTACTTTACACGAATAAGGTGTGCCGCACATTTATCGCCATTTTGGCCTCCGATGGAGGTAACACTCACTGTTACCCCCAACCCATTCCGCTACTTGCGAGAGCACAGGTCGCCCCCACAATAGCCACTTACTAGCTAACTAACTACTTAAAAAAAATTGTATATACATTCTACTATAACATTTCCATCCACAATCCTTTACCTCATTCACAACTTTTTACCATTTGATTTTCTTAAAATTTTTCAAAATTTATTATTAATAATTATTATATATCCTTCAGTTATTAAAATTTTTAATTATATTTATTAAAAACAATTATTTCAAATAAACATCTTATTACTGAATTAAAACCTCATTTACCTGATACACACATAAAACATACTCACCATACTTCCACCTCATCTCTGTAACATTTAACACAAAAATATCAGTTTACATCCAACAATTCATTTAATTGCAAAATTCACGTCGGACAATAAATTAAATTCATAAAAAATTAATTAATTAACATTTAAATAAGCAATCAAAATATTTAAGCATATCAAATTGGTTTAACTAAATCAATTACCAAAAACATAAATTATATAGTCATCGGAACCATTACCATTAATCAAGTACTGTTTTCAAAATTAATTCTGATATTTATTTAACCTGCAACTATTTCAGTATTATTATTACAACAATCATCTTACGTACACACATTATTTACTTAACATTCCACAATACACACAAATAAATACGCTACATTTGTATTTACAACCTTTCATTATTGATTGTCCAGTTTTTTCCGCACTTCATTTGTCCAGATTTGCCATGTCAGAACCATTAAAACAAAATGTTTATACTGTCTTTTATTGTTTTAATTGTTTAACCTCCATCGTTCCAAATCAACCTTGGTTCTACATAACATCGTTCAATTTTATCAGCACACAAATGACTGTTTTGTGTGTTGCAACCAGAAAAACTAACTTCAATCAACTTATTCAAATACTCGTTAAACCAGTCTACATTATGTATTTTTGTCAAGTCTCCATCATTAAATTCATTAACTATTGGGTTAATCATTTTTATTAAATCATTGTAGTCGTTATCATTCACATATATTTCTAAACTTTCCTTCCATTCACCATACTTTCTATTTAAATTATATAATGCTGTTACTTTATTAACACACAATTCTCAGTTTACATCTCTCTCTTCATAACCCCAAATCACACTCTCAAAAGTATTACAGACAGAGGGTATAAATTCAATTAAATCTTTCCTGACTTCTCCAGGAAAAACAAAAAACTTCAAAAAACAATGATTTGTATCACACTTGTCTACACAATATATACGTGAAGGTCTTCCTTCACCCCCCATTCTACCTCGTAAAAAATTTACCCCCTGTTTCATACCTATAATATAACTCTCTTTCCACTCTCTCTCCAACTCATTAACATACATTAACATCTCATAATCACATTCTACAACTTCATTAGTACTCTCAGATACCAACTTTTCGACTACATTATTATTCTCATTATTAGCAACATCATTATTATTTATTAATTCATTACCTAATACAACATTGTCATTACAACTTTCTTTTGTATTACTCGTACTTGATTCTACTTTATTCAAATTATTTCTTGTCATTTCATCGGCCTTTTCAAGACATACATTCTTGTCTTCTATACTATTTATCAACTCATTAAATTTTACATTTAAAATTTGCTGCAATTGAACATTCTGGTCTTTAATTGCTTTAAAATTAATCTCGTTTTGAATATTTTGCTGTTCGCATTTTATTTTCTGTTCATTAAAATCATTAGTTAATTGATCTAATTTGTTGTCAAAGACATTGCTTAATTTAATTTGTTCGTTCAAATTACTTTTAATTTCTTGCATTTCGCTTTTCTGTTCACTCAAGTTAACATTTATTATATTAAACTGTTGCTGCAAAAAACTCATTATATCCATTTCATCGGGTTGTTTATTTTTATTGGTTGAAACGGGGGTCAACTGAATCCCCGAATCAACATCTGTTTCGTTTACTTGTGGTTGAGACGCAATCGGAGTGGAATGAACTATTACATTACTGCCACCAGCTGTTTCTGTAACAGCACCCGTCTCCCCCCTCAAATACCACTTTCATCCAGCGATTGCGACTCAAGGCCACTTTCACTCATAATTGAATTTATTATACTACTTTTTTCTGTATGTCGGACATTTTTACTTTATCTATTTTTTCTTACGTAACAACTGTCAATTAGTGATTTTATTTCAAAACTGATATTTTACCAAATCAATTTGCTTTCACAACCCTACTTCGCTATGCATCGTCAGATGTAGGCCGGTGTTAAAATAACCCCTCTTCAGTTATATTAAATCCTGGTCACGCTGCACCAATTCTAACTTTTACTTTTTTCGGTATATTATTTTTCAAATTAAGTTAACACTTCCACTTACCTTACGACTTGGATCTGGCCGGATCGCGTAGTGTAGGTAAACCCATTTCGTTCGACGAACTCTGACGATACATATAACGAAATAAGGCATTGAAAGAATTTAACTCTCAATTGTATGGAAGAGAAATCAAACTTTTTTTATTACTCAGAAATGTTAAAATGTTAAATCTTCTTGTTACATGTTGTGCAACTCTTGCACCTTACTGACTATTGCTTACCTTATCTTGGCCAATTATATAACTTCATTCACACACATATACACTTAATTCAGCCCAGCATTGCACACTCTCCACTCACATTCCGTTTTCAAACCCCAATTACCAGATTGAATACATAATTTTTTTATATCACTACCGATAACGCTTTCTTCGGTGACCTCATGACCCGCCCGCGGTAGATTGAAGATGTCTCTGAAAAAGACGAAAATGAATTCCAAATTTACATGTTAGTGTTCTACACTCCTCCCATCCTATCACTGCTTTTTAAAAGAACTGCTTTACTTTCATTATTGAAAACTAACGATATTATACGAGCGTATTGAGCTCGCGTGTCGGCGCCGACACAGTCAGAGACGAACTGGGCAATGTGCTTCGTTGAGTCGCGGGAAATGAGCAGTCACGGCCATCAGGTTTTAGTCGCCGTTTGTGCTTAATTGTGGTGGCATAACCACTTTATGCATGGACTATAGCTGGTATATGTGTGGTACCAGAGTACAATATTGGCTTCTGCTCTGCTGATGTCACCAACAGTAGGCGGGGTTTAACGCTGTTTCCGGTATTGAGCTGGTAGCTGCGACAAACGGTTTGCTACATCGCCATGTTTCACAGCTTGGGTTGTGTTTTCCAAGCGTCACTCCGGCGCACCGCCCATCAATGTTGCATACGGGCGTGATCACACACACACAAAGTTCTGCGAAAAATTGGGGTGGTAAATTCTTTGCCGCATTACTCAACAACAACTGCGTCTCTGCCTTTGTTTCAAACGGTTGCTTAACACTGTTCTGTTACACAATGGAAATAACGTTGCTATGCGTTCTATTACAATGGAATGAATTTCGTTACACAATAATTTTCCTAACTTTTAACAAGCCCGCACCAAAATGGAAGAAATAAAAATAAAATATAATTACCCCATACTGAAAGAAAAATAAGACTCCCAAAATTGACACGCTACAACTGCCAATGTCAAACACATAATAGTCTGCGGTCAAACAGTCGCACAGAGTAGAGATTGTCGCCAAAGAATTTTAAAATGTTGCCAACAAATAATTACTGACAGATTGACTGAATGAGCTGTGAATTTTGTGTGATTTCAAATGTTCCTTTTTCAATAGTCTGTGGAGTGTACGTCAAGGCAAAAAAGCTTTTATTTTATATTTTGTATATTAGATATCTGTGTTTTATATATTAATGTGCGGTTGAAAGTGAAATACAGCTTGCTTAATATACACCTGTTGCAAAAGGAAAATTTTGTAGCAGCAATTTGAATTGACTTACTCTCACCTAATTATTATTGGTGGTTTCAAAAAAGTGAGTACATTTTATTATTTTTAAATTAAACCCTGTCTAATCTTAGTTTCAGTAATTTCATTACATGTTTTTTTTTTACATTCAGATATTCGCACCTACTTCCATTATGCCTCGACATAGAACATTGACGGGTCGGAGTGAGAGACAAAGAAGAAGGAATATATATTCGCGTGAAAGTCAAAATGATAATAGACCAAATGCAAATTTAAATAGTGTAAATAGTATACAAAATGATGAAATTATTTTGAAGGATACATTTAAATGCGCACTGAATGTCATTCCAAAAAATTTTAATACTTTTGATTGTGGATTAATGCATTTACAATGCAGGTTTTGCAATTCAAAACATTTCGAATCTGAGGTCACTTTAGGTGAAAGGACTGCATTCACTTCATGTTGTCATAAGGGTAAAGCAATATTACCGGCCTTAAGTCAAAATGAATACTTTAAATCATTGTATGATGGACTTACTTCAAATGAACCTTCAATAAAAAGAAAGTCAAAAAATTATTTTGAAAACATTCGTAAATACATATCATCATTTGCTATGGTTAGCTCAGAAGCTAAAATTTCGGATACAGTTACGCGTGGAGTGTATCATTTTAAAATACATGATGTTTTTTATCACAGATCAGGTCCAATGACTGCTGGATATGGTCGCTAACTATGTTATGTGCAATTATATTTTTATGATGTTGACACTGCTGTCAATTATAGATTACGTGAACACTATAATCAAACATGCAATAACAATATAATGCGCGAAATCTCTCTTGAATTGGAACGCATTAATCCTTTTGTTCGGTCATTCATTGCAATGAAAGATCATTGTCAGAGAGTTGAAAATCAGAATAAAGAAATTTGTATGCTCATTAAAGTAAATCGTGATTTAGACCTACGCCGTTATAATGATGCAGTTCAAACTGATGTAGCAGTAATATGTAGTACAGTTGATGGTGAGCCACCCTTTGAACGAAATATGGTTTCGTTTTCAAAAGTTAATGGTACCATTAAAAATATCTCTGTTTTGGATTCATCATTGGACCCTTTAGCGTATCCATTACTTTTTCCAAATGGTGATACTGGGTGGCATATCAATATTGTAATGGTACATATCTTCACCTAACCATAATGAAGAAGACATGACCAGATAATTTATTTAGTCATTGACACTAGAGTAAAAAGGGATGAATTATAATAGAAGAATGGGTGAATCAGAATAACAAAACGATCAGACATATCAAGGAAGTCTGAACAATAACTTATATTAATTTTTAGTAGTAACAAACAAACAAGTCAAAATGGTAAATACTGAAACAAGACGATTTAACCCGAATAGCCCAATAGATCGTAAGTGAGAGAGTAGAACTAGCCCCAAAGGACCAAGAACAACCTACAAAGGATGATGACAACTACAAATAGAATAGAAATAGCCATCGCACCAACACAAGTGTAAATAAGAAGAATAGTGACTAAAAGACAATGAACCTATAAGTATAGTGAAATAATCAGCCACAACACTAAGGAAGTGACGGATAATGTATGACAAAAGAAAATGAACTAAGAAAGAACACCAAACTTGTATTAAACCAAAGAAAACTGTATATCATAGTAATAATTGTAAGGACAGACAAACTAGAGATACGAATTATTAAGTACTTAAAATATAGAAGGGCACAGTAAACCCCAAACAGATAGAGTAAACTATGACAAATCACATTAGCACAATACTAACATATTTGTGATACAATAAACCAACATGAACTTGTTAATATTGTAATTAAATCTTGTAAAGTGAGAGGTAGAGAGTTAGAGAAATAGTGAACAAGGCAGAGTGAGAAAGAGAATTTAAAGTTAGGTAATACCCACTAGTAACACTTAAATTAAACATATAAAGTGCAAAGTGATAGTGTGAAAACCCCAAATTAAATAGAACCCTATTGATAGGGATTGACAACAAATAATCAGTGTTAAAACTATTAGTAAAGAGTTAAGAGTGATCGAAGACCATCAGTGAGTGGTAAAATAATAAGTGAAGGCTGATAATGGCTAGTCACAGAAAGGACTGTGACCATTAATAGCAATTATCCAGTGAACACAAGAGTGTTAATAACAAGATGAAACAAAGTGTAACATACTAGATAATAAGTAGATTTTAGATAATAGTAGTACTTACTACTTGCCACATGTTAGTTTGCAAGCCTTAATGTTAGGGAATAAGTTGTTAATTAGTATTGTTAATCATGTATTCAAGAACGAATGACTATCAGTGTGTTAATACACCAAGATATATGAGTTTATTCACAGAAATAAGAATCCAATATCATTAATTTAAAATGATACATTAAAGAATATTTTTCATGATGAACTGATAATAATAAGAACAAGACAGTAACATCAGATAATAAACAGTTGTTGAAAAGTCAGTTATGGCTTAATGTCATTTAGAGTTAGTCATAACAATATACCATTGTATTAATAATTAATCCATGTTTATATCTTTATTTTTTATGTCAAGTAATAATTATAATTTGTCAAAGATTCACAAAACTGTCAAAAGGTTGATACCTAAGTGAACACTATAATATTGGATGTCAAATTAATCCTTGAGCAAAAATATGAACAGTGGTGATAATATTTACTACTAAAAAGGGAGTACTGAAGATTAATTACATTTAGAAGATCTGTAACCAGTTTGAATACAAATTCAAATAATAATTAACCAATTTCAGCCAATCAAAAAACTTTGAGTAACCATGACAACAACCGAATATTGACAAAATTCAGTTAGGAACAATGACTTTATGTAGTGATGCCAAACTGAAGAGACGCCACGCGATGAAGGGCCCAAATTTTCATTAGAAAAACCATATAAGTGCCCATAAGTTGGAGAAGGAATAGCAGTACATCAGATGAGAGGCCTTTACAACCAATATCTACCAAGGACCAGCCGAAATTAATCCAGATGACCGGAGAATACTAGTAATCCAACCCGAAGAAGATGACAACCCAATTTTGAGCCCAAGATCAGAAGTAGGAAGAATCTACATTGACACATTACTTCATATGGACGAATGACTATGCCCATCATAACTACTAACGTTGAGTATTGCTGAAGTTATTTGATTATTATTATAAAACAAATTCTCTTTCCAAAACTTTAACTATAAAAATAAAACTCTCACTATAACTGAATATTTTCAAGGATTAATAAACCAAAGAAATAACTTTGTAAACGTTGAACGAACACATGATAACCTGTTACACCAAGACACTGTCACACTTCAACACCACAGTATTCAATTTATAACAAACCTTGTATAATTTTACATGATCACAGACTTTTAATTATATGTTCTAATTTTGTTATCTTGTTATGTAAACCTCTGTTTCGTACTTAAAAGAACCCATTTGGCAGATTTATTTTGTGAAATAATAACCAGAGTCAATTGTAAACATTGCACTGCCAACCCAGCGCTACGCTGAGCGAGAGATTATATTGCCGAGGCTAAAACTTTTATTATAACAGTCATTATTTTCATGAAGCTTTAACTATAATTAACAAGCAAAAGTATAATAAAAAAGTGCATACTGATAACAAACTGTCCAGTATTTATTTGTAGAATATATTATGTATGTTTTGTTTGCTAGCAGTGGGTCGACATAACCAACATTAAATCAAGTTGGCAACACGTGTTACCCCACTCACACGAGAATCAGTCACAAGCCAGACGGCGAACTATTTGAATTTTCGATAACAAAAATCAACATACTACACAAACAATAAATATTATTATACACACGCAAACGTTTAAATACAATATTTATCATAATGTACCAACTACATCTAATTCAAGAGCGCCCAGAAATAAATTAACCATGCTTCAGTATGCAGCCTAAGAGAAGATTTTAGCATGTTGCACCATTCACAAAAATTATTTCTGCAGTGGACAGTTGATATGTATGTGAGAATAGAGGGCACAAGGTTACATTTCATTCGACAAAATCAAACAAGTCTTAGGTCTGAAGTTTACAACAATTTAACAGATTATTTAGAATTGAACCCCAATGCCAATAATGTTGGCCATAGAGTAATTTTACCATCTTCATTCAATGGATCTCCAAGAAATATGTATCAGAATTATTTAGATGCAATGTCAATTGTACAACATTTCGGAAAGCCTTCTTTGTTTATTACAATGACTTGCAATCCAAGTTGGCCTGAAATAGTTATCAATATTGGTGTAGGTGAGTCAGCTAATTTTCGACCTGATATTGTTGTGCGTGTATTCAAGTCCAAACTGAAAGCATTAATTGAGGGCCTTACACTAAAAAAAATCTTCGGTAAAGTTGAAGCACTCATTTATACAATTGAGTTTCAAAAGAGAGGATTGCCTCATGCTCACATTTTACTCTCTTTAAATGAGCAAGATAAAATTGTTAACGCTACCGATATTGATAAAGTTGTATCTGCGGAGATTCCTAACATTCAAACACATCGTACATTACATGAATATGTTGTAAAAAACATGATGCATGGTCCATGCGGTGTACTTAATCCAAATTCTGTATGTATGAGAGATGGAAAATGCACAAAAGATTATCCAAAACGATTTAATGAATTTACATGTGAATCATTAAATGGATATCCATTATACAGAAGGCGTGATAATGGTATTAATGCTGAAGTTCGCGGTAGTTGCCTCGACAATCGTTATGTTGTACCATACAATCCGTATTTACTTGCCAAATTTAATTGCCATATAAATGTTGAAGTATGCACTACAATTAAAAGTGTTAAATACATTTATAAATACATGTATAAAGGCTATGACAGTGCATCTGTTGAATTAGGTTCAGAGAGAAATGAACCAGGTCAAGAAATACAAATTGATGAAGTTAAAAATTTATTAAATGGCCGTTATGTCGGATCAACTGAAGCTGTATGGCGCATCTATGAATTACCAATGCATTTTCAATCACATGTCATCGTTAGACTTGACAGTCATTTACCGCGTAGACAGAATGTTTACTTTCGAGAAGGGCAAGAACGTCAAGCAATTCAAAATGCAAGACAAACAAAATTATTAGCATTTCTTGAATTGAATCGATCAGAACCATCAGCGCATGAATATAAGTATATTGAAATTCCTTTGCATTATGTGTGGGAAGATTCCCGAAAAAAATGGAAGAAGAGAAGGCGTGGAGGTGATAAAATCATTACACGCATATATGTAGTATCACCAAAAGACATCGAACTTTTCCATTTACGATTGCTTTTATTACATGTCTGTGGTCCAAAATCATTTGAGGATGTTAGAACATACAATGGAATTATACACACTTCTTTTGTTGAAGCGTGCCATGCTCACGGCATTGCTTCAAATGACAATGAATGGCGCGAATGTTTAAATGAAGCAAAAGAATTACATTCACCAAAACAAATGCGAAATTTATTTGGTTACATTTGTGCATTAAATGTGCCAGCCAATGCATTAGCGTTATGGAATGAATTTAAAGTATATCTTAGTGAAGATTTTTTGAGAGATTACAACGAAGAAGTATCCTTTAACACAGCTCTATTAGAAATTGAAGATATTTTGAATGTTCATAATTTGTCATGTCAAGAACTTGGTTTACCAGTTCCCACGTATTCGCAGAAGACAGACGAAGCAAATGCTATTGATCCAATAGAACAAGAGTTTCTGTTTTGTGAGCACTGCAAATATTGAACAGCATAATCTAATTGAGCGTGTGATTCGTGAAGTTTTGCACCATGATACTGGATCTAATGTTTTTTGTTTAACCGCTCATGCAGGTTGTGGAAAAACATCCACACAAACGGCAATCATTCACAAATTAAATTCGCTTAATCTTAGTTGCATTGCAACAGCGTTCAGTGGCATAGCTTCAACTATTACTTGGAGGTAGAACTTTACACAATGTGTTTAAATTGCCTATACCCATTTTGGAAAATTCTGTAGCGAATATTACCGCAAATAGTAGCTATGGACGTTACATAAATTCATCATCATTGATAATTATTGATGAAATTTCTATGTGCCCACTGCAAGTGTTGAAAATCATAGATAGATTATTGCAGGATCTATGCGATGAAAATGATAAACATAAACCATTTGGAGTGAAAACGATACTTCTGTGCGGTGATTTTCGGCAAATCTTACCAGTTGTCCCACATGGATCACGTGCAACTTTAATTGAAAATTGTGTCACGAGTTGGCATAAATTTGTTTATTTTCATAAAGTAACGTTTACTCAAAATATGAGAGCCTTACCAAGTGAAATAGAATTTGTTGAATTCTTGAAAAAAATTGGTAATAATGAAGCCCCACAATTCCCTCAGTTTGGTGAAAATATTATTGAAATACCTCAGCAATTAATAGGAGATGACAATAATATTATTAATGAGGTGTATGGAAATATTTCCGAAAACATACTCTCAGATAACATATTGAAGTCAGTTATTTTAGCACTTAAAAATGATGATTGTACTTTTATTAATACTGATATACTTAATCTAATACCAGGTGAACAGAAAACATATCATAGCTACGATAAAATAATTTGTGATGATGACAATGAAATCAATAACTACCAGTAGAGTTTTTGAATTCTTTGACTATTAGTGGTTTGCCACCACATAAGTTAGTATTGAAAGTTAATTGCATCGTTTTACTGATCAGAAACTAAATACAAAGGAAGCATTAGTCAATGGAACAAGAATGCGCATCAAGTGTATGCATCGTAATGCTATTGATTGCGAAGTTTTAACTGGAACCGCACGCAATAAGAGAATTTTGATTCCACGTATAAATTTAACATATTCCGGTACTGTTTTACCATTTAACTTTCAAAAAACTCAATTTCCAATTATACCTGTGTTTGCGATGACAATAAATAAGTCTCAAGGACAAACATTCGAAAAAATTTGAATTTTATTGAGGCAGCCAGTTTTTACACATGGTCAATTGTACGTCGCAGCAAGTAGAGTTCGATCATTCGATGGTTTGAGATTTTATATTTCCGAATATAATGGCCAAGGGCATTTAGCAAATGATGAAAGAGTTTTTACAAAAAACATCATTTACACAGAAGTTCTGAATCATTAAATTCACTTTCAAACTATTTTAAGTTCAATGGACAACATTTATTTTTTTAACCGCCCGGTTTTTTGATTTAATGAAAAATATATGAAAAAATACGAGGCATGTATTTTTTATTTCATTTTTTATTTTGTATTAATTTTTTATTTAAATTTTATATAATTCGAAAAAGATAGGCAAAATAACTGTGTAGCCTTGGCGAAACCTGGTCAGTATGGCAATAAAAAAAACCCAAGGAAATGTCAAAAAACGCGTTATTGCTTTTTAAATATGGCTTAGCCAAGCTAAACCTCATTTTTCCTATCTTTCATATTTTCCAAATAACTCGAAAATTAATGCATAGAAAAAAAAATAAAAAATTATATAAGCTTTGTAGCTGATAATCTTCAAACTGTTTTCGAATTTTGTACCTTACCAAAAATGAAATGTAATCCACTGGAATTGAAAACAATGTATCTTATATCAAAAAATAAATACGAATACAAGCTGTAATTGCGTTTTTTTTTCAACTGTTACTAACATTAAATTTTAAATTTCATAGGTATTGCAGGGAATTAAGGCAAACAACACACGCTAATGACGTATTTGTACACGCTCGCAGCTGACGTAATAGAACAAAATTCAAAAAAATTATATGCAATGATTATAGAGGTATACTCTTTGACAAAAGAATCTCAATAACGTTCAAACTTAAAAATTTAATGAATTACGGTCGAATTTCGACCACTGGGCGACCACTAGTTCATTATAAAACTATCAAATCTCAAAAAAAAATTCTGAATTTATTACCAAAATTCACATTTTAAACCATTTCAAATTACTTTAATTCCATAATAAAATTTATAATTACATAATGTCAGTTATTATTAACACTCAATTATCTCATTATTATAATAAACTCAATCAAAATTATAAACATTGAGTACACACAATACAATGTACACACAACGCAATGTATCCTCAGATACCCTACCATAATCTCTATATATATAAGCGGCTTTGTCCTGACTGACAGAGAATCAACGTAGAGAAAAAACTACTGAAGATAATGATCTCAAAATTTGAAGGTATATTCTTATGGGGTCGTAGATGCTCACTAAGAAACGGTTTTAAAAACTTTCACTCCTAAGGGGCAACCCCCCCCCCCACATTGTATGTATGTATCTATGTATGCATGTTCCACATCTCCTCCTAAACCACTGGACCGATTTCAACCAAACTTGGCTCAAATATTTTATGCAATGGGAGAACCAACATAGGATAGGTGTTTTTTTCGATGGGGTCCTTTGGGGTCTTCCACATCTCCTCCTAAGCCACTGGACCGATTTCAACCTAACTTTGGCACAAATATTTTACGCGACGGGAGAACCAACATAGGATAGGTGTTTTTTTGATGGGGTCCTTTGGGGGGTTCTTTGGGGTCTTCCACATCTCCTCCTAAACCACTGGACTGATTTCAACCAAACTTGGCACAAATATTTTATGCAACGGGAGAACCAACATATGATAGGTGTTTTCTTCGATGGGGTCCTTTGGGGTCTTCCACATCTCCTCCTAAACCACTGGACCGATTTCAACCAAACTTGCACATATATTTTACGCAACGGGAGAACCAACATAGGGTAGGTGTGTTTTCGATACAATCCTTCGGGGGGTCCTTGGGTCTTAAAAAACTATTAGATCTGGTTACTATGGCGACCCAATAGAATAGATTCTGGTTACCATAGCATCGGTGGAAGTCTCCCGCGTAGGAAAAAGCGCGGGAGTCGTTCGATGGGCCTTCCCCGGAGTTCATCCACGGAGCCTGGGGAGTCTTAGGTCGGATCCCGCGAAAGACGGCAGGGCCAGAGTCCACGGTTTTTATAAATAAAGATATAGGTTATGGTATCAAAGGTGGTGTATGCATCTTAAGAAACTTCTTAATAGTGTGTGAATTCAGAGTTGTTTCAGTTTGAATTTAAAAGTGGATAAGTTAAGATCGAAGTAAGTTATAAGCGAGTATAAAAAACAAAAGTTTTGATAGCGAATGTATTCAGATCATAGTGTTCAGACAATATAAATGCACTTGCTTCAGTTTGAATTTAAAAATTGATAAGCTGAATTCTATAGAGGTATTGTATTGTTAGAATAAGTTTAGGAGACACTAATTTAACAAATGCCTTATTTCAACATTAACACAATGAATTATAAAACGACAGTTAAGCTAAATACGCAGTGCGTGCAAGTACTGTAGACATTTTATTGAAAACTAATTTAGCTGTTCGCCCTCTCCCAGAGTTAGAAATCGAGCAGGAGCATCACGCGCAACAGAATTCTTCTCCAGATATAAGAATACAGTTTATGACATGTTCTTAAACAGGTGCGCTACAGAGTATTCCTCCAGTGAGAATGCGAACGTAACAATATAAGGAAGATTATACAATATACAAGTAATATAACGTTAGAACAAGAATAGGTGCCTATGAGCCTATGAATAAATTATGAACCCGAGCAATGCTGGGTAAATCGGCTAGATATATATAGTATAGATATCTATATTAGCCAAATACCACTGACTGACTCACTGATCACGATATCTCTGAAACCACTGAATGGATATCCATGAAACTTTGAACATAGCTTCATCATAGGTCTTAGGTGCTCACTAAGAAACGGTTTTAAAAACTTTCACTCGTAAGGGGCAAAAAACCAAATACTGAAATTTATCGCGGGAATTGCATACTTTGTAAATGAAGTGGTTGACATCTCAGTTTACTGGAAACCCCGAATACATTTAGTCCTGAGTTTTTAATCATTGTTTTAAATTGAAAAAAACTTTGTTGTTTGCAGGTTCTTATAGTCGAGAAAATTTCGAAGTTCAATTAATTAATAAATGTATGTCCTTTTTTTCTCAGAAACGGCTCTAACGATTTTCTCGAAATAAATAGTAAATAGCCGTTGCTATGAATGTAAATAAACAAACTAAGAGTTGAGAATTTGTACAATCTATCTAATCCTATACTATTAAGCGAGCAATAATTGTACAATTACGTACAACGTGAAACTCTGTCGCGAAGCACGGGTATTTTGCTAGTAACAACATAACCTAGTACATAATAGATTTAGTTACAAATACAAAATTATATACAATCTACGTCACATCAAATGTCATTGTTCACCAAAAATCATTACATTATTCAGCCAAGTATTAGAACCATTAACTCAAATAATTAAATGTCCATCATTAACATAAATCTAACCCCATCATCAAAAATTAGGCTTATACTACCCATACACTTGAATATATTAACGAATATAATATTCGTTTTTATTTAAATTTTATTATATTATAACTATCATTATAATCGTCATTTAAACTCCCATATTCTACCACAATACCATAATAATCAACAGGTTTATTCCATATTATTATATCATATATTTATACAATACAAATTACCAATTTAAATGTATTTTAAATTGTATAGCCCCACGCTTTTGGGAGACAAAATTATACAACAACACGAATTGATTATTTAATGTAATTTAATTTGTGCTGTGCTAACATGTATCTAACATTACTGTTAGAATGTACCAATTACTGGGGTTTGGGTGTAGTAGTAATAAGAGTAGTCATTGATTGAATTGTAACATGTTTTCATTAATTTATTCAAAAGAAATCACAAGTGTGTTTAAAAGTAGCATTTACTTCGCCATAAAATATTCATTATTATTTGTTTAAACGTTTCTTTGTTGCAGTACATTCATCATAAAATAAATCTTATATCCTATATTAACAAAAGTATATGCTAAACATTTATTTGTTAATCTAAAATTCCTCGACCGCTCAGTCTGACTTGTCTGCTTTATTGCAGTTTTGTTTTCTTTGCTTTATATAATTTTTTATTGCATTACTTTATGCATTGCATGCATCTTAATGTTTTATAAAAATTTAAATTGACTAAGAGAATTGTTATTCTCTTTCTATAACTTCTCAACTACTTTACTTTCTGCATTGTATGTAATATTATTCATTGATTACTTTATAAACTTTAAATAAAAATTTACATTTACTAAATTACTTGTTAATCATCCAAGCAAAGATTTAAATTTACTTGAAATTAATTGTTCATCATCAAAAAAAAAATTCTTATTGCCTTTAAATTATATTCTCTTATCTCTATCTACATGTAACATCACTTTTATTTATTTTTTAAAATTTTAAAATGTCTTTTCAATGTCTTTATTCTCTCATTTACAAAATTATAAATTGCTTATTTGTCACCTCGATTCTGTAGATCGTACCCATGTCCTCCATTGATCCGTAGGTCCCCTTCAAATGGAGTTCCCTGCACGTTCTCCGGTTCCACTTGTCGTCCTCCAGTTACTCGTCCCTCATGGTCCCATCTGGTTGCTGTAGTGTAGAGTGATATGTTGCTCTGTATCAGCTGCTGTTGTCCTAGCAGACGCTTCTATTGCTCTGCATAGCATTCCTCTGCCTGATGTGACTCGTCAGTTGTCTAGAGTGCTGAACGTTTGTGGTTGTAGACTTGTAGAGTATGTTCGATAATCGTATTTAAAAAAATCAAACTAAGAGTTACTGTTTGATACTTGGATGAACGTATTGTCCATCCGACTTTACAGTTTATTTAAAAAAAATCGCGTCGATACTGAACATAGCGTCCCGCCGCTTCTGAAGACTGATTGAGAGTATTAAAAATTCGCGTCGCCAACGGACATAGCGTACCGCCGTGACTGAAGACTGCTTGAGAGTAAAATTGGCTCTCCTGGGCATGTATTTATATTCAATCAAGAAACCACACCTGTCAGAACAGAATTCTGCATGTCAGAAACTGTCTGTGGCGTCAGTTCCCCCACTATCGTCCAATTTCATATTTTCGCACATTTCTGCCAATTCCAACTTCTAATGCGGATTTCAAGGTGTTCTAACATTGTCTGATTTAATCACACATGTTCTGTGTAATTACTATTGGACTCGCATAATTAGTGTAATTACTATGCTCTTAAAATTGCACAGAATTCGCACTGAATGTCCTAATCGCACCGTTTTCGCACTTGTGTATTATTTTTATGCATATTTAGAAGTCTTTGCAATTTTTATAACATTTACGGTTTGCTTATAATTAAATAAAACTATAATTTAGCATCTACTTGGGGTGAGATTGCAAACTTTCAGGCTTGAACAGGCTTCACACACACACACTCTATTTACTAGTGTACACACTCTCAGCAGCAATCGCGTGATCGTGCCTGTTGATTCCTGTGTATAAACTCAGCTTTCAATTTTATCTATTACATATTAATAAAATTAATCCAAATATTTATTTTATTTAATAAATGCACAGTACAGCCTATGCTTGTATTGTTGTAATATCTTGTCACTATCGTTTATAGTCCAGTCACCCTTAGTATTATTTGTCACAGTCAGGTTACAATGTCATCATCATCTACTGCTACACCATTTACCCCAGTCTCATTACCAGGTAAGTCATCAATATCATCACCATTATCATCTGCTGCTGCACCAGTTTCATCACAAGGTAAGACATCAATTTTTTCCCCTCTCTCAACATCTAAAATCCCCACTAACTCTGTATAACCTCTATTAACATTAAAAATCTCTATCTCTATCTTTCTCCATCTCTCACCAAAATACCTCGCACAACCCCCCTTGAACTATCTCACTCCATGCAAAGGGCACCACCAAATTACTATAACACATCCTGGCTTTACCAGGTATACCACAAAAACTAAGGGACCACTTTGAGACATCATGTCTCCCACATAACCTCTAGAGGAACCTTTGTCCTCATAAACCTCATGTGGAGTCTTTACTCCACTTAAAACACAGGGAAAATTTGCCCTCTGCCCTCCATACTCACCTAAACTCTCACTTAACCTTACTTCACACATTCTTTCAATCTCGTCACAACTATCACCTCCTCATTAACCTCTACTCCCACTATACTCTCATTATCACTACTATTATTCAATGTATCACTCTCTGATACCACATTTTTAATTGTATCACCATTATCATTCCTCATATCGTTATAATTATCACTTATTTTAACATCATCACTTACCTTGTTATCTATACCTGATTTACTTTACTTTCTTCGTTACCATTTACTTTATCTGTATCTCGTTTCCGCTCCTCCTTTATTTTTCTAATGTCATTTACATTAGCTTAGATTTGTTTCTCCCAGGCACTAAGATGACTATCTAATTGCTCGTCAATAGCACTCAAACGCTTATTAATATTATCTTCAAATTTAACATTTTGTTGTTTCATATCATTTCTAATATCATTAGACATTGTATTTTGTTTCTCTTTTATCTCATTAATATCACCCCTTAAATTAGTATTGTTTATGTTTCGTTGTTCTTTCACCTCTTTAATCTCCCCCATTAACTCACGAAAAAAGTTCATCATATTTTCATCATTAGATCTATTACTACCGGTAGCCACCGGAGTAAAGTGTACTCCAGAATCGCTCATGATGGCAGAATCTGTTAAACTACTATCATTCTCGTCATCCGCCATCTTTTTAAATTATATAAATTGCATACACAAATATAAAAAATGTTAGAATATAACTCAATGTTTTACATTACCAACCATATCCCATAACCTATATAAACAACCTGTAATCATACTACGCACTTCGTAACTTATACAAATAATACAAAAAACGCTATTACCCAAAAAACCCATTTCTGTATCTCGAGTAAGCCTAACTTATATAAAATAAATTTATATAAGCGTCCCTGTTCAGGCGCCAATTGTAACAGTTAAAATCGCTCACCTTAAGGACAAATTCCAAGGACGTCTCGATGAATCCTTTTGATACGGAATTAGGTTACGGGTTTTGTAGCGTAATTATACCAACACATTATTAGTATTACACAAACATCTTTTATTTTTTATAAAAGAAATTCAAATAAAAAAAAATTAAATTAATAAACAAAAAGCTTTATGACAAAAATTATGACACACAAAGAAAAATGTTTTATTGCGCAAATCAGTACCTTCTTTATACTCGTGCACACTCTCTCTCTCTCTCTCTCTCTCTCTCTCTCTCTCTCTCTCTCTCTCTCTCTCTCTCTCATTTTTTGTTTAGTTTAATTTAATACATTTTGATTGAATTTTGGGCCAATTTGTAACTGATTTTATCCTTTACTGTTGCTGTTACTTATCTTTTTCGTAGTAGTCTCCGGGGCGTAGTTTCATTCTGTTGTTGTTGTTGCTTTCCCGTATTAAAAATACACCAGTGAATGTCCCGAACACTCAAATCTATATCCACTTTTGAATTTTGATTGAATTTATACTTTTGAAACCACTTCTACAACTCTTTTGTAGCAAAGTTCGGTAGGCCTACCGTAAACGTGCGCGCACACTACATCTGCTCTGCTTGATGTCGGGCCGGAGACTGACTTATTTTGCTGGCGTCCTCGCCCAAGATTTCCGTTTTGTGGTGTCTTAAAACCAGTTCATTCTGGTCCCCTCCACACATCTCGTCTTTGGTCCGTTATTTTCCATTTTAACTTCGTACCACCTTTTTAACTCGATATAACCATATTGTCATCAACAACATTCCTTTCGTGTGATTCACTGGTCACAAATAAACTCATTGGTCGTTGCATCACCTTATATGGGCATCGTCTTCCAACACTACGTTATTACAATGAAATTATTTTGAAAATTATTACATAAATTTTGTTATAAATTTTGCCCCGTTACAGTAAATCAAATGTACCAACTTTGGCTGATCTGTGTATTTAAGAAAATTGTGCGTAGAATTTTTTCATTTGCACCAGTAGTACTCACTCATTCATGCAATGTCAAGTCAAAACTATTGTCTGCCTCGTGATGTCATCAGACAGTTCTTCATTACTCTTTTTCAGCTAATTTTAGAATATTCCAGTGAACCATTATAAAATACTTCCTTAAGAGTCCATTTCTCAAACAGCTTTGATGTACTCCAATTATATGACACTAGAATCTACATATAAGAGACTCTATTTGATTCACCATGTAACTTTGATAATTTTTGTTTTTGTCAGTAATGTCTGCCTTTACCATGATACTCCTGGTTAGGATTATAGTGTAGTTACAACAATATTTCAGATTGTGCTTTCATGCTCTTTCCTCACCAGAATATGGTAGTGTCCTTACACAACTGTTGAAGACCTTAGTGGTTACCTTCCAAAGAGTTGTCATTGTTCTTTTGTACGCATTTAGTGTTTCATTTTTTATATAAAATGTTAAGATAAAACATTTCTGAATTGTTATGGTAAAATTATTCATTTGAATTTTTTCTTGTCAGACCTTTATCTATTTCCACTTCTGTTTTGCTTTCTATTTCTTTATCTACACTTCTTATTTATCAAAATTTTCTGAGCGTTCTTCGTACTGACTGTTGTATATTAAATACAAATTATTCTGTTTCTTCACTGGATTATACTTCATTTATATATACAGTAAGTTTATGTTGTGCATACACAATACTTTCCCAGTCTGTATGATTGTTGACAAGCATTGGGGTAGGTTTTTAATGAATTATAATATTTCATCCAATTGACATAATACTGAGAGTGGTCACAAATCAAATTGGGACTTCATTTAATTTTGAAGTAATTTACAGATGTATTTTGTATTATAAATATTTCAGTTAGGGCAGTAATTCGTGGATTAATTGGCCAGTAACGTGGTTCCATTTCAATGTTCTCATTGTTTGTTAGTTGTAACTCGTATAGCTACAGGCTCTATATCTGTTTCATACATTGCAGTTTTGCAGTGATTAATGGTTTCTCTAATGACGACCATTTTTCCACCATTTGTTGAATTCCATGGTCAGTAGTATGTTATACACCATTTAAAGTTAACTTAAAAATGCCTTGTGATATGAGTTTCAGAGCAAGAGTGCCCATATTTTCTGTCTCTGGAGTTGCTGGAAATTCCGGCTGATGTTACAGTAGTCTATGTTTTAATTTTCATCAGATACTCATTTCACTTTTGTGTAGGATAGAACACATTTGTTGCCATGCAGCAACTTCTTTTTCCTTTTAACAAAAGCAGCAGTATATGTAGTTGATGTTTGTCAAATTTTGTTAATATGATCTGACTGGTTGATCCATTATGTACTGTGTGTTATCTCCTTCTTTATTCGTAAGATGTGCTGTCTTTTATGTGTAGATATTTTTTAATACAAAACTTGTTCAACAGCATACCAAAACTTTAAATAAAAAGTAACACAGAAGAACATGTGCTCTTGTTACTTAATGGTATCTAATGGTGGTATTCAAAATTCTGTAATTGACAACAATCTTTTATAAGCTAACATGCTTTGTATAATTAATAGTATATTTGTTTTAATTTTTTTCAGATTATTTCAAAGCGTTTGGTAACATTCAGTGATATTCAAGAATTACAGTCAACAAATGAGAAGCTTCTGGCTGTAGTACGTGAACTTAGTGCTAAGCATGAACAAGCAGAGAAAGAGAAGGACTCTCAACAAGTTAAACAACTTGAGGCACGCCTTAAATTGACAGAACAACAGGTTGCTGACCTAAAAGAGAATGAGGAGCGGCATTATAAAGCTTTGGAGATAGTAAAGGGGCAGCGGGACATGTACAGAACATTGTTTAACCAGCAAGTAGCTGGTACTGCCAAAGGAGTCATTATTCCACATTCAGAAGTATGTATCAAGGTGAATGTGATATAACACGAATCAAATTTTAATAAAGTACATGTTGGGTACTTGCAAATTTATCACTGTTTACTGATATTGTAACGATCTGAAAGACTCGGTTGTATCCTGTAAAATGTGTACACCTGTTTTTATGTGTATTTAGTGTTAGTGTGGTGTGTTCGTCTCACACCTGTCGTTACATTAATAATTGTCGCTACCGAAGTCCGTAGCGTGGTCACAATTATCAGTACAACCTACCTGTAATTTCATAGGGGTTGCGAGTCCCAGGTGGCGCCAAATTGTTTATTTTAAAACAATTAAATTTGATAATTAACAAGTTAGATTGGTGTTATCAGCGTTGACAGCTGGAGCGTTCAAATGGTTCCCGCCTCTGTATAGCTTACTGTATTGCCCATTTGGCAAGAGCGCTAGTTGTCTGCTCAGTGAAATTGCTAACACACACATATATTATACATCTACCTATGAAATAAAACAATGGTATAATCTGTACTGTAACTTTAATTGTGATTTGGTCATTAATCAATGTGACAAAAATATTCTAAATTAGTTTTCAATAAAACTGCTCCGGCTTAAAACATGAAACATAAATCTCTGGGCTGACGAAATTGATTTTGAAATGAGTTATACTGAGGCCGACATGGCGTCTGTTTGTACACTATGTATTAACTCTCTCAAAATTTGGAGTTCTGTGGATTATAAAGAAAACATAAAAGATGGTTACATTAAAAAAGTACACTACCGTACCTTACCCGTACTTAAATGGAATAAAGTGTGTTTACAAATTGTTCAGCAGTGTAGTAATAGTTGTTACAAATTTCGCACATTAATGCGAGGTTATTTCTAAGTTAACAATTGTTTTACGTAAGTTTATTATTATTCAATCCTTGAAAGAAAATTAATTTTGCTTAATAGTGAGAATTTTTTGATTGATGTGAGAAATATTTAAAGTGCTTTTATTCCGGGGATTATTGTATTTAATTGATACTTATCAGTTCAGAAGGTTACGAGGTGTCGTTGTTCTGGGGTAATGGAAATTCATCAATTTTGGGGTGACTTAGGCTGCTGGCATCTTCTTCTATTTTGTCTTGGGAATTTCTGCTATTTAATTTTGTTTATTTGGTTCCTGGACATCTGTTAATAGTTAAAACTCTTCATCTCCTCGTCACTGGTTCATACTGTTGACTTCTAAATGTTTTTCGAACTTTTTAATTTAAAATTTCGGTCATCTCAATCTTACGTACCTCTTGCTCAAGCGTCATTTTTCCAAGTAAGTAAATTTAACGGAAAATTAGTAACCAACGGCCCATTTCTATGGTAACAGAAACCCTTTGATTGGTGAAGGCCGAGATTAAAAGCATTGTTATTATATTTGAAATTTTTATTCACATTTATTATATATTTTCTGATTGATTTTATTCTTCTGTCTTCCCTTCTGGGTAATAAATATTATCACTATTGTATTTATTTCCTTTCAAAGATTAAAACAATACCTCATAAGGTCATGTTCTATTATATATTAACTTTTGTCTAATTATGTTGACATTTGATAATTACATATTTCTTTTAATTTAATCTCTTATAGTAACATTTTTCTTTTAAAATGGTTTATACATAATTACTGGCTAGTTACTTGCCTTAGATTTGTAAATTTCCTTGTTAATTTGTTATAATTTGTATTTGTGTGTTTCTGACAGTTAGGCATGTTCATAGGCCTAAGTAGCCATTATGGTATTTTACTTATTTCATTTAAATTAAATTTCATTTCATTCTGATGGGCTTTGTTTTGTTATTATAATTGGTTGTGTTGTTTTTTGAGTCTGTTTGTGTTCTGATTACACGTCAAGTTTATTTTCTATATTTTAATATTTAAAACATATCAATTAGGCCTATGGACTGAAAGCTTCCTTCAGCCATATCCTATTCATAAAATTAAAACGAACAATTCTTTTCAAGTTATTAGTTACTGTTGGTTTAACATTCATTTCATCCTTTTTCTATTATTTTGAGTGAGAAATATCATCACTCCCTTCAAACTTATTAAACTTATTTTCCCTTCGAACATAGGGTGTTTTTTAATTATATACTTAAATTCTTAATTCATTACTACTTCTTTTCTCCATTCCATGTTAACACAAACTGTTTTTACATGGGCTTTCTCCCTAAATAACATTATATCCTTTACTTATCTCTACTTTAAATACTATTTCTAATTATCCTTAACTATATAATTTTCTACAAGCTCACTCTTAAATCATTTATTGGTTCATCAATGATTTACTAAGTGTTTTCTTATCTATTACTACCTTTTTATTATTTATACTATCTTTTTCCACTTATCACTTTCACTTTTAATTAATTGGTGTTTATCACTGATACACTCACTATTTTGGGGTATTTACACATTCACTATTGCACCTTTTCACTGTTTATATTAAGTGTTTTTTAGTGGGTAATCCCTATAATTATTTCTCTTTCTCTTTCTCACCTTCTCACTTTCTCACTATTTCTTTCATTATAAAATTATACATAGTATTAATGATATTTTGCTATATATTTCACTATATCTAACTCTAATATTTGGGTTAGTGTTCTTTTCTTTACTAGGTTACTTTTTGCTGTTTTTGTTTAAAACAGGTATATAAATTATCTCATTTACAATAATATTTATTTCCATTAGTGGATAATTATTGGGGTTTATTTACAATATTCTATATTTGAGCGTACCATTTCTCCCTTTTATATGTGGTGTTTCTTATTTCTTGGTTTTACTTTGTTTCCTCTTCCTTCTTCTTCTTCTTCTTCTTCTTCTTCTTCTTCTTCTTCTTCTTCTTCTTCTTCTTCTTCTTCTTCTTCTTCTTCTTCTTCTTCTTCTTCTTCATTCGGTTCTCCCCTTCTCGTCTGGTTTAATTTTATTTAGTTATAGGAATTCGTTCACTTCCTTTAATTGTCTTTATTCTTCTTTGGTTCTGGTTTCTTCCCTTCTTTTGTTAGTTCCTGTTTGTTTGGTCAATCACTTTTTTTCTTATTTATTTTTTGTGGTTCCCTTCTTCTTTTGTTTCCTGTAAGTGGGTCAATCACTTTTTTTCTTGTTTATTTTTCGTGGTTCCCTTCTTCTTTTGTTTCCTGTTGTTGGGTCAATCACTTGGGTTGGGTAATGTCATCGTTTGTCGTATCATAGTTTTTATATTTTATTTATGTTTAATCATTTTATTTAATATGAAGTACATTTACATTAATAATTATCTTTTTTATCCCTGGTACTGGGGTGGCTTATTTGTGTTGTAACATAATATAAGGAAATGTGTCACTTAAGCATCATAAATTTATAAAACTCTAAATAAAAGTATTTTATTCATTTCATCATTTCTACATTACATGTTAAAGACATTTGTATGCCTTCTTCCATACAAGATAATAGTCAGGAGTATCATTTTTGTTAATTAAATCACTTCATATTAGCTCTATGGAACAATTGGGTGATTCCGCATATATTGAATTTCTCTTTCCAGATGGAGGTTGAAACATCAGAGCCAGGAACTCCAGTAAAGTCATCTTCAAAAATGGAATCACATTCATCAAAAGAAGAGTCACAAATAAAAGAGGTAATACATAATGTATGTGTAAAAGATATTTTGTTTTCCCTGAGTGTTGTGTTTCATTAAAAATGATCAACATTAAAATAACTTTTTAAATAATTTTGTTAATATTCCTGTGTATGAACAGGTTGTTTCACAAAAAAAGACAATCATATTTTTTCTTGTTCTTTTTAGACATCAGTTATGGAGTTTGCCCTAAAACCAGTATACTTCTGCAATATTTGAATCCAGAATTATGTTTTTTTATGTTAGACTTTTGCTAATTCTTTAAAGTCTGTAACTCGACAACAAGAATACTCAGATCTATATCCACATGTACTTCTTTCTTTATTTTAAAAAGTTCTATTTAATCCCAGATTAGTATTGTGTTTTTAGTGTACTTTTTTTTAATAAAACAACTGAAACAATTTTTTTAGTTGGAAAAACAGCTGAAAGAGAAGGAACATAAGCTTGCTGAACTTCAAACAGAATATGAAACTCATAGGAAAGAACGTAGTACAAATGAAAGCATGTTAAATGAAACAATTGAGAGATTACAGGATGAACTGCGAGAGAAATCATCAGCAATTTGTGAAATATTAGCACGTGAAAAATACACTGATGAAAGATTTAAGACACTGAAAGCTAATGCTGATGCTTACAAAGCTCAGATAGCAGCCCTGGAGCAGAAGGATAAGAATTCTACTATTACTATTGCAAGACATGAACAGTCTATATTACACCTCAAAGATGTAAGTACTTGTTTGTAATTGTAGTTGGTAAGTACTAATTGTGTGTATAGTATTTTGACGATCTTTGTACTCGTGGCTGTCATGTATTGCTAATATCTGACACGTGTGGCGTACATCCAAACATTAAACAAAATGTTTATGATGTCTCATTTTTTCATTCTTGATGTGTCATAGGTGGTATTGGTCTGTTACATTAATATTAAGTGTGGTTGGATATTGAAAGTTAATTCGTGGCTTGGTTTTTGATAGTACAGTAAACCCTCGATTTAACGGACTAATTGGGGCTGAGGGGTGTCCGTAAAATCGAAAGTCCCTTAAATCGCAAATTTTTTTTTGAGGATATACGAGGGGTAACCCAAAAATAAGGTCTCCATATTTTTGAAAATAGAAAAAAAATGTATTATTAAAATGTTTTACATGGTTGTGAAGCATAGGAACACACTATTTTTCAACATAATCGCCGTTACGTTCAACGCATTTTTCGAGCCGCTGTGGCAGTTTTAGTATGCCAGTGTCATAGAAATTCGCCGCCATGTCATTCAGATAGCGTTTGGACCTCGTCTTTCACCTCGTCATCGTCGTCGAATCGCATTCCACCCAAATGTTCTTTCAAATGTGTAAACAAATGATAGTCACAAGGTGCCAAGTCCGGACTATAGGGGGGGTGGGTGATTATGTCCCATCCAAATTGGTTCAGAAGATCGGCGGTTGCGCGGGAGACATGAGGGCGAGCATTGTCGTGAAGAATGGACACGCCCTTGGTGAGCATTCCTCTTCTCCGGTCCTGAATCGCCCGTTTGAGTTTTTTGAGTGTCTCACAATATGCGTCTGCGTTTATTGTGGTCCCAGTAGGCATGAAATCGATCAACAATACACCTTTCCGATCCCAAAACACAGTCGCCATGATCTTGCCGGTAGGCTGTGTTTGTTTGAATTTTCGCCGCCTTGGCGAAGTTGGATGCCGCCACTCAAGTGATTGTCGTTTGGATTCAGGTGTGAAGTGGTGAACCCACGTTTCGTCACCTGTGACAATGGAATTCAAAAAGTCGTCTCTTTCGTCTGGATAGCGCTCAAGAAATTCGCGGGCAGCTTCGACGCGTTGCCGTTTGTGGTCTTCTGTGAGCATTCGCGGAACCCACCTTGCACACACCTTCCGATATTTCAACTTTTCAGTCACAATCCTCTGAATGGTGGATTTCGAAACGTCAGGAAGGAAACAAGAGAACTCGTGGATAGTGATCCTCCGATCTTCACGCACGACTTCGTCAAGTTTCCTGATCGTCTCGTCTGACACTGACGGTCTCCCGCTTCTTTCGTCATCATGAATTTCTGTATGACCAGCTTTAAACTCTCTACACCACTTGTGGACATTTTTGACACCTTTTGCGTTAAGAAATCGAATGACTTCGCGAAGTCCGCACTTGGCGGGAACAGCGATTCGGAGCTCCATTCTTAACGGCTGCCAAGCCAAGACTAGAGGTGGGCCGATATACCTGTAATAGGTATTTTGGAACAATATTTTTGTGGAACGGATGTAACAGTGACTGAAAAGTTGAAATACCTGTTATTCGCGGTGACGTTGTTCCGAGTCGAGACACGCTGCCCTCGCTGTTCCAAGTCGAGGCACACCCCCTATGCACCCACACACACACACACAAAATGTACGCAAGATCACATAAACCAAGGCCAAATACTAGGCATACAAAAATATCGCTGGAACGCAAGGAACAGCCAGTAACGCGTATTTAAAATATTAGGTATTTCAAATACTAGTGGTATCACCGATACACAAGGAACAACGCGTTCCAGAGTAACAGTAGTATTTTAGTAACACCTAATATTTCAGGAACACCTAGTATTTCAGGAACAGGTAGTATCAAGCATATTTCGAGTAAGAACTAGTATGAGCCACTTTTTCGTCCTGTATACTTCATTCTGCACAAAGAGACGGAGCTGTTTTTAATAAAGGAAATAATTTATCCTGCTGTTACATTTATTCTCGTGTGATATGCAGATATATAATACAGATTATATGCTAATAATTATATATTATACTAGTCACCAACTTGTAACTAAAATCGGTTGGTAAAACTTTATGTTTTTACTCAAAAAAAAACTTTATGTTCCGATCGATAGTGAAATAGTTGAATTTAATTATATTGAGTTATAACCTATAGAGTGGCTGATGTTGATAAGCTATATTATACTTTTTATTAATGTGATTTTAACTTCACTACCACATCTTCTGTTGTTAATTAAATTTGTTAATTAATTAATTAATTGTATTTTACCAATACACAACAACAGTAATTATTGTATTTACTATCGGGCGCCATATTGGGAATTACTAACAGCTGATATTATTTACTTTACGGGCCAAGTTTCGTGTTAAGCGAACGAGGTTGTTGAACAGGAAGTGTTATCTGAAATAAATACTCTGTACTCTGAAAATGAAATAATAAAACAAAACTTATTATTAACAAAAAATTTACATAGTTTTAGACTCGCTCATACGCCAAACACGCCTCGGGGCGTAGTCCGACGTATTATGAAATACACAAACATATATTGAATATTGAACTTTTAGTTAATCTAAACATCTAATAAACATATAGTAAACAATGGTAATGTAAAGATATATCTATATATATGTATGAACGCCCAACCCAGCACTTAGGAATTACTACACACACGCAACCTCTCTCTCTTTCATGCTCATGGTACAATTTGATTATTAATGTTGGAGCTCCTTTTACATAGATTGAAAATTTGAATAATTTGTTAAATGATTGATTTCTACAATAACATATATTGGGAAATAAAGGATTCAAAATATATAAGGAACGCTCTCACCAATTTCCTAGATGTTCCTGGTTGTTATAGTTGCGGTAAAACTTCGCGTACGTTACCGCGAGTTTTACGCATACACGTTACGGTCACATTTCGTTGACGAACTGTATTTACTCTGTTTATTAACCACCTACAGTGGTCTAAAAAGTTAAAATTCACTCGTAAGTGAATGGGCGGCCGGCCGGCTCAAATCAGAGCTGCAGATGAAATGACGGCAATTTCTGGTTGAAATCTGCGGAAGTGGGGTGTATTGACGTCACATTCCTTTGTCTAAGTTGTTGACATCGCCGTTTGTAGTTGTCAACACATTCTCCGCCTCTGACGTAACGAAGGCTTGGCTCTGCTTATCTCAATAACTGCACACTGTTTTTGTGATGTGACACCGTTTTTTGTCATGAATTAGTTCAAATCCTGGCAAATACTGTAATATAGTCCACTCACCGTAAATTCTATATAGGGTGTTTGAGGTTGGGTTGGATATGTCAAAAAATAGGAAAATACAATATTTATGATCTCGTTACCATATTTTATGTAATTATACAATGTACCATGATTGTACCATCACAAAACCCCCTCAATGAAAGATGGTGTGACGAAGCACACAAACTTTCATTGACCCTTTCATACTTCCTAAAGGGATCAGCCAGGACAAGTCGCCACAACCCCCTTACAATTTTATATAAAAAATAACAATAACTCACCCTTGGTCTGGTGATGAGGACCGTACCTTCATGACCTTACTGGACTTCTCCTGCGAGATCCCAACACCATAAGGCCACTTAGGCTCTTAACGCCCCTGCTCTGACGCGTTAGCCAGCTCAGGACCGCTGTCACATCCCAAACACTGAAACAATTTATAAAAAATATTAATATAGTGGCTTATTGAATCACTACCTCCTTAACTGATATGGTTCCCCTTAGCTAAGTGCTGGTTTGTGCCAATAAGCACTGGGTTGGCTTACTATTTATAAAATTATAAATTATATTAAATAAAATGAGAAAGTATAAAAATTATAAAAATAATAAATCTCAAGGATTAAAAAGAATATGAAAAAGGATTAAAATTGGATGAAATATAATTGAAAATATAAAATATATATAATATAAAATATAATTATATATCTCCCAAACTTGGAGAAAACAAATCAAGAAATTTAATAAATCGATTTATTTATTTATAACTCTTAAAATAAACTTTTATTATGATTATTAGTAGTATTATTATTATTATTATTAACAGTTAATCATCTGGCTGATAAATATTATTAACAACGCCATTATTATAAAATCATGTTAAAAAGTTTTCAAATAAATACACAATACATTAATAATTAACACTGATATATTAATAATACAGTTAATACATTTTAAATACTCAATCATATTTAATCATATCTAAGATATGCAGTAACATTTGTATAATTTCCTTAAAAGTTGTATTTAAATTAAAATTTACCATAGTAGCACTATGTCCTTTTAACCTCTTAAGGTTATTACTTCACAAAAAAAATCACAATTGAAATATCATTTAAAAAATGTTAATTTTTTCATTAGTTACATTAATAAATTTGTAGACACTTTCCAAGTCCAAAACATCACTTTTCTAACACTCCAGGAAAACAATGGATCTTCTGATATACTTAGTTACATAAAAAAAATATAACTCCTTAATGAGTTAACCTCTTAAGTTACACAATTTTCAAATTTTATTCTATGATAAAACAAAATTTCATGGGATTAATACCAAAGTTTTTATATATCCCAAGAATTAGGGGTCCCCCTCCCCGTTCAATAATAAGATTAAATTTTCAAATTTCTACCAATTTTGTGTGGAGGAAGGCCATAGTTGCTTTCACTTCCTTACGTCAGTTCCGCCAACCATGGTCCGCCTCCCAAACTCCAAAATCCACGATCAGAGGTGGTGAATCTGAGATCGCCCGAAAATGGGGGAGAGTCCCTTCTGTAAACCAATAACTAAATTAATACTCATATACTCCAAATATAAAACATCAATATAAAATAACTAAGTCGACCAGTACAACTTTAAATTTGTAGCATTGTGTGTTCCTACTATCTCTCCAGTTACGTTGTTCTGTAATACATAAGAATTTTGCATCTTAACTTCTATGACCTCATATGGCCCTTCATATAAGAGAAAGAATTTCTTAATTTCTTTGTCTTGTGCACTCGATAAGTCATGTCTTTTAACTAATACCATTTGTCCTACATTATACTTAATCCACTTACCTCTTGCGTCGTGTCTACGTTTTCTCTGTTCACCCTTACTAATTAAATTTTCATTCGCCAACCGGATTTTAATGTTTATATCAGTTGTTCTACCTTCAGGTGGATAGTCGAATAATTGTTCTAAGATTCTTGGGGGGCGTGTTCCCCTAACTAATTCATGAGGTGTATAGCCAGTAGACTCGTGGGTGGTACTGTTCAGCCAAGTTTCCACCTTTCGTACATACAACGGCCACTCGCTGTGTTTAGCGTGACAATAGGCTCTGAAGATCCTGCCTATTTCTCTCATTACACGCTCAGCCTGGTTGGACTGGGGATGATACACAGCCGTATGCTTCGTGAGGATGCCTTCCCATCCTAAGGTCTGACGCCATCTCCCGCTGATGAACTGCGGCCCATGGTCTGATAAAATCACTTTTGGCTTACCCACGTTAATCATATAGTCCTTAGTTATTTTTTCACTCAATACCTTACTGGTAGCTCTTTTTACGCTATACAATTTTACATATTTTGAGAAAGTGTCAAGCAATACAAATATATAAACTACTCCGCCTCTACCCTTCGGCAATGGTCCAAACAAATCCACAGCAACTAAATCAAAAGGTCGATCTACCTTAATATAATTTAACTCACCTTCTACTCTGTAGTTAACCACCTTCGACTTTTGACACAAATCACAACTCCTCAGCAACTGCCTTACTCGCCTCTCCATATTTCTGAAAATACATGATTCTTTTAAAACATTGACACACTTTTTAGCCCCAAAATGACCATATCGTATATGACAATCCCAAATAATTTTCTCTTCCAATACTGCTGGTATCACTAATTTCCAGTCACGCTCACCCCCTACTACCTTCTTAAACAATAACCCTTGATAAATTTTAAAATATTGATTGTACTCAGACTCATCCAGCTCCGTCTCTAAACTGTGTATTATTTTTCCAGACTTACCATCTGCTCTCTGCATGGTGTTAATATCCTTCAGCTCCTCTCCAAAGATTCTGTCTTCTCTACTAATCTGAAAAATTTCAATTTCCTTTAAGTCCCTACCTGTTTTGTTATTTTCACAATCTACTCTGGATAGAGTGTCGGGTACCTTATTTTCTGTTCCTTTAATATACTCCCACTCGAAGTTGTACTCCTGTAAAACAAGTACCCACCTGGTTAATCGACTATGAGCAAGTTTACAAGTGTTGAGGAATGACAATGCTTTATGATCAGTTCTAATGAACGTTTTGTTTCCTAAGATGTACGTTCTGAATTTACCAACTGCAAACACAATACTGAGCAATTCCTTCTCTGTGGTAGTATAATTCTTTTCAGCTGGCAGTAAGGATCGACTAGCGAATGTAATTGTCTTATGTTCCTTCTCCTCATCCTCCTGATACAGCTCTGCTCCTACAGCTACATTGCTGGCGTCCGTCTGTAAATAAAACATCTTATCAAAATCCGGATGGTTCATCATAATCATGTCACTAAATGTACGTTTTATTTCTTCAAAGGCTCCACGCTCCACTTCTCCCCATTTCCATTGTCGGTTTTTCTGTAATACCGCACTTAACTTAGCGGTTAGGTAGGCGTAGTTCCTCTGAAATTTCCTATAAAAGTTGCACAGCCCAAGAAAACTCTGAAGTTGTTTGATGTTTCGCGGTTCAGGGAAACGCATAATAGATTCGACCTTGTCCGGGTTTGCGGAAATTCCTTCCGATGTAATAATGAATCCTAAAAAATTAATCTTCGTTTGTAGAAATTTGGACTTATCCCAATTTACGGTTAATCCTCCCGCTTCTAATTTTCCTAACACATATTTTAAATGTTCTAAATGGTCTTCAAATGTACGTGAAGCTATTAAAATATCATCTACATAAACTGTGAGAAAATCTAAATCTTTTGGTCTCAAAATTCTATCCAAACATTTAATGAAACTAGCTACGCTGGTATTTAGCCCAAATGGTAGTCGCTTAAACTGATAATTTTTTCCGTTAAACAAAAATGCTGTGTATTGCCTACTTACCTCGGCTAAAGGTACCTGCCAATATCCAGCAGTCAGATCTAAGGACGTCATAAATCTTACGCCACTAAACTTTTGAAAGATCTCATTTATAGATTCTGGTGATTCTCGGTCTGGTATAATAATTTGATTAATTTTCCTTGCGTCTAGGCATAATCTTACTCCTCCTTCCTTCTTGATTACCACCACTAACGGATTTGAGTAGTGAGACACTGACCTCTCTATGATACCATTATCTAACATCTTATCCAACTCCTCTTGCACCGCTCGTCTTTTAGAGTAAGGCACTGGATAACTCCGCTGCATGAATGGTGTGTGTTCCTTTATCTGTAACATACATTCATAATTTTTTGCCCTTCCTGGAATATCGGCAAACACTCCCTTAAACTGCTCTATTACCTGCCATAACGCTCTACGTTGGCCACTCCTTATCACCTCACCCCCACTACAGAATTCATCCGCCCTTATCTCCCATACTTCATTATTAATATTACTCAGTTCATTATCAACATCTTCTAAATACTCACCCTCTATACAAAAATTTACTTTAGCATCTAAGTGATTCTCAACTACTTGTTTCTGTAACAATTTCACACCAGTGGTTCTAACTTTATTTATCACATTTTCAAAATTAATTTTCACAGACCGATCACCCCCATCTAACTCCACCACTTTTTCTTTAAAATTTATTACAGCTTTATTTCTTTGTAAAAAATCATTTCCCAAAATGATGTCTAAACTTAACCCCTTGACTACCAAAAATGTATTATCAAAATTCATATCTCCAATTGAGAAGCTTAAATGTATCTGTTTTGTCACCCTTTTACTACGTACCCCCGTGACTCCTATTACTGTAACCCCTGCTACGGGTAAAACTGGTATGTTCTTATTCAATTCTTTCAATTCACTTAAAATTTTCTTGGCTATTACTGAAATTTCGCTCCCTGTATCGACAAGTGTTTTAAAGTTTCTATTATTTATTGTTACCTGTATTTCCGTGAGTCCAGCTCTCACCTCCAATGTCGTGTTACACTCCTCCTCCAATAAATCTGCAACGATGTCTGCTTTTATAACGTTGGATTGTAGTTTCTCGATGGGTCGGACCTCATGAGTTTCCCTGAACAGTGGTCGGGTCCTACTTACCACTGTTGACTTCAGTTTTCCGGCTGTGTACTATTATGACTTGTTGATGGCACAGGGTGTCCGCGTGTTGGTCCCTGATGGTGATACGGGGCTCCTCTGTTACTAGGGGCTCCTCTGTTCGCAGGTATGAATTGCTTTACTTGGTTATTTCTTGGTGCTTTACAGAAATAACAATGCTGCATGTGACCCCGATTCTCCTTCCTGCAACTAGAACAACTCCAACCGCCTGGTGTCTGTAAATCATTTCTAACATTATATTTATTGCCAGTATGATTAAAATAAGGCCTTGGCCAATTAAACTCATTGTTATTATTGTTATGGTTATACATATTTGGTTGTATAGGGCGTCTACCCATTTCACGATCATTTATACTTTGTAGTATATCTAATACCCTTTCCAGTTCATCAAGATTTTCTATTTCTTTAGTCATCAGAGTGACCTGCACTTCTCTAGGTAAGTGCTTACTAACATACCTAACAAATGACTTAAATGGTATAGGAGGCTCTAAATATTTAGCTTCGTTGTACAATTTTGTTACATAAATAGTAATGTTATTATTACTAACGTTATGTCCCATGAAATTACCCGTTCCCATAATACGGCTTCTTAAAGTCTCCTGCTCTTCTTCTGTCCAATATTTACCCTTAAAAGCTTTCTCAAAAGTATTATAACAATCCCATTCTAACCTATGAGCTTCAGCCCATATGACTGAGTTACCCTTGAAACATTTAATAATTTTATTTAATTTCACTTCCCAGCTACTACTACTAAAATGATTATAATCCCTAGTCTGATTAAGGAATCGCATGGGATGTATTACTCTGTTTTCATGGCTAAAATTCTCTAGTTCTATTTCATTATAGATATCTCTAGTTACTACTACTCTATCAGTTATGCTTGAAATATTTTTATTTATTTCTCCCCGTAATTCATTTTTTACACTGGTCAAATTATTTGCAATCATATCATATTTATCATGCACATCCAAACTATTTTGTACAGTTAAGTCATCAATTTCTTTAATCTTACTTTGTAACAAATTAAATCTACTCTTTTCTCATGTTCAGTTATGGTATTATCTATAGTTTCTAAATTCTTGGTGATATCTATCACATTTATTTCCATGTTTTCTAAATGACTTTGTAAAACATTGTTTTTCATTGCTACTTGTTTGCTTACTTCAACATTGGTTTTAACTTCTAATTGACTTTCTACAAAATTTAAACATTTCTGTTGTATTTCTGTACTGTTTGACTCTAATTGACTTTTAATCGTGTTATTTACTGTGTCATAAAATAGATCGATTTTAGTGTCTAAATCATGTATGGTACTACTGAACTTATCATCAACAATTGCTAGTGTAGTTTTTTGTATGTTATCACAACGTGTTTCTACTGTGTTAATTCGCTCATCAAATTGACAATTTTGTCTTTTAATTTCATCTTTCATCTCATCGAAATTAATTTTAAAACTACTTTGAATTTCTTTAATTTCACTTTTCTGAACATCAAATTTAAAATTCATGTCCCCTCTGAGGTCATTAAAATTGCTACACATCATGTTATACAGACGTGTTAACATTTCGTCTGTTTTGTTTTCATGAAGTGAGATGAAGGTTACTTGTTCAGTCTCTACATTTTCGGTCGCACTCGCCTCGCCAACCTGACTAATTGGTGTTAATGGAACATCCATCTCACTTATAACTATTTCGTCAGAGATGCTGACTTTTTCAGTTTTATCTTCATCAGTATTCATGTTTACAATCTATAATACAGGCATGCATCTAATATTATAACCTAACTTCGTCAAATTTGGTTATGTTTACGTAATTTCTATATTACCTCAGATAACTATTTCCATTCACCTCGTAGACTTACTCTATATAAAATTTTATTATCTAGAGTCCCTGTTCCAGAAGCCATCTGTTGTTAATTAAATTTGTTAATTAATTAATTAATTGTATTTTACCAATACACAACAACAGTAATTATTGTATTTACTATCGGGCGCCATATTGGGAATTACTAACAGCTGATATTATTTACTTTACGGGCCAAGTTTCGTGTTAAGCGAACGAGGTTGTTGAACAGGAAGTGTTATCTGAAATAAATACTCTGTACTCTGAAAATGAAATAATAAAACAAAACTTATTATTAACAAAAAATTTACATAGTTTTAGACTCGCTCATACGCCAAACACGCCTCGGGGCGTAGTCCGACGTATTATGAAATACACAAACATATATTGAATATTGAACTTTTAGTTAATCTAAACATCTAATAAACATATAGTAAACAATGGTAATGTAAAGATATATCTATATATATGTATGAACGCCCAACCCAGCACTTAGGAATTACTACACACACGCAACCTCTCTCTCTTTCATGCTCATGGTACAATTTGATTATTAATGTTGGAGCTCCTTTTACATAGATTGAAAATTTGAATAATTTGTTAAATGATTGATTTCTACAATAACATATATTGGGAAATAAAGGATTCAAAATATATAAGGAACGCTCTCACCAATTTCCTAGATGTTCCTGGTTGTTATAGTTGCGGTAAAACTTCGCGTACGTTACCGCGAGTTTTACGCATACACGTTACGGTCACATTTCGTTGACGCACTGTATTTACTCTGTTTATTAACCACCTACAGTGGTCTAAAAAGTTAAAATTCACTCGTAAGTGAATGGGCGGCCGGCCGGCTCAAATCAGAGCTGCAAATGAAATGACGGCAATTTCTGGTTGAAATCTGCGGAAGTGGGGTGTATTGACGTCACATTCCTTTGTCTAAGTTGTTGACATCGCCGTTTGTAGTTGTCAACACATTCTCTGCCTCTGACGTAACGAAGGCTTGGCTCTGCTTATCTCAATAACTGCACACTGTTTTTGTGATGTGACACCGTTTTTTGTCATGAATTAGTTCAAATCCTGGCAAATACTGTAATATAGTCCACTCACCGTAAATTCTATATAGGGTGTTTGAGGTTGGGTTGGATATGTCAAAAAATAGGAAAATACAATATTTATGATCTCGTTACCATATTTTATGTAATTATACAATGTACCATGATTGTACCATCACAATCTCACTTAAATGATGAGATTGTTGTAATGGACATTTATGCACTTAATCTAGTTCTGTTCCTTAAATATCTGTAATGCATTTAATTTACTTTTGTTGTTGCTTATTATTTATAAGTTTGTATTTATATTTATTTTATTACAATTTGTTTTTTTATTTTTATTTGTAAAATTTTGTTTATTCTCATTCACTCTTTGTACTATTTTCTTTTAACACATTTAATTATTAAACTTTTATTCATTTTAAAACTCACCTCTTACGCCAAGGTCCGTTGCACGAAGCTGCGAAATACAAATATGACCTTCAGGTTATCTGAATAACATACTCGACTCGCTTTTCATTTGAAGCAAATCTAATTTAATTGCATTGGTTATTGTCTTTTAAAATACACACTTACTCCTCCTTCTACCTCAGTTCACATATTACAGCTCCTTTTTCTCCTTTTTTTTTAAAAAAAAAACATACTACATACACATTTTACTTAACCATTTTCTTATTCTAATATATTTAGAAATCTATTAAAGTGCGACTCAGATTGCCCATCCACTCATTCATACGAAACCCCTCTTTATATGTATAATTACTTCAAAACCCCCTTTTACACATAATCACAACAATTTTGGGTTAGATACAATTACCGTTACCATGGCGTCTCCTGCAACCTCATGGCGCGTCACACACACGATGTCTTTCCCGAAAAAAAAAGTTATTGGTTCATTGATTTTTTAAAGTTACGCTGAATCACTGGTATATCACTTTACTTTTGTTTTATATTATAGTTCTTTAGGCATGCTGTTACGGTCGGCCGACCCTTGATACGCTCGAGCTAAGATTTTACGACCGCGCGGTCTGAAGGTGTTATTCAACTGGGGCGAACTTTTTGTGACGATATCGCATTGGGCGGGCAGCACTGCCTTGCCTGCAAACGAATTTCAACGCCGTTCACAGCCTTCGTTGTTGAATTTTTTAGTGACTGCATAGCTGGCACACAGGATTTACGTGTGCTGTGCGATGACGATATTCCACAGCCTTCGTTTCGTTTAGCGTGGATTAGGCGCTTCGCAGATGCCGGTGCCCGCGCATTGGTGAGTGGTCGTCACACAGGCTCAAAGTTCTAGGAATCGTATTGTTGTCAACAGCACGACATTCCTTTATATTGTTACATCACCCCGTTGCAGTGTACCGTTTCTTTGTTTAGACTGCAAGTTAGATTCAAACTGGTAACTAGCCACATATATGAAATGAATTGTGCAATTTTAATGGAATCAAGACCAGAATTAATAAAAAATAAAAACCTTCCAATTCGCCCCCTTACATCTTGTGGCTTACTGTTATGTTTTTATTATACGTTTCTGATGTTTTTTCACATTATTTTTCGTGGTATTACGTGTAGGCCTACTCTAAATTATTTAATTGCCCCGAGTTTCGCAACTGATTTGTCTAACCAATGTTAGTTTGTTTACTACTAGTGAAAACTAAAATTGGTATTCCCAATGGGAGATAGGCCTATAAATTCTCTTGTTTCTTATTTTCATTTAAACAGTAATAGTTTAATAAAGTCACAGTGTAAAGTAACACTGTTAATACTTTTAGTTTCAATTTATTTCTTATAACAAATTATATAGTATAGGTTATATAATATCTTCAAATAAATACACAGCAAGTAGGTTTATTAATATATTAATAGGTTTATCTAGGTGAAAACAAACCTACTTGGAGTGTATTTATTTGAAGATATTACATAGGAGACCTGCAGGAAACTCAAAACGAGTTACTTACAAAGGATAATATAGGTTATGTATATATAGTATATAATAACAGGTATTTGTTCCTGTTATTTTTTTGGAACGGTATTTTCATACCTAGTATTTTAAAATATCAGTTTAGCCCACCTCTAGCCAAGACTAATCGACCGAGCGAGCTCAACGACCGCTTGTTTGAAAGAGGGGAGATGGCCGCACACAACAGTGCTGCCAACTGCCGCACAAAATATTTCCCTGCGGCTCTAGTCCTTTGGAGACCTTACTTTTGGGTTGCCCCTAGTATTTAAGTCAAATAGGCCTATAACACTTGAAATTTTAATACTATTAATATCATGCAAATACCGTGTTGTTCCGAATACAAGCCGCACTTTTTCTCCTAAAAAAATGGTCGCTAATTTGGCCTGCGTCGTGCATTCGCGCGCTAACGAAATTCGAAGTTATACCTGACTTCTGGCGGGACGAACGCTTTATGTATCTATGAGTTGTTTATTGCCTAAGCAACAGCAGTTTGCCTGGCTGTAGTTAACTCTGGCGTTATGATTTACGACTACAACCGAATGTTTGAACAGCAAACTGAAGAAAGAATAGGAAGATAAAGTGTAAGTGCGTGTGCACGCACGCGTACTCGCACCCTTCTGTAGACAGCAAGACAAAGGATGAGTAGAGGGGGTGTGAGTAACATGTTTCTAAATAACAGGTAAACTGCCAGTGTGGTTTTCTATTGTAACAGTAACAACATCGCTTATCTGTACTTTGTTTTCATTCGGCGTTTTTGTAGTGCGTTTGCGGTATGAGTGATATTGTGGAGACTAAAGGCATGCAGTCAAATCAAATTAAACGTAACCCGTACGATGCGAATTATAAATTAATTGTGATACAAAATGTAGAAAAGCATGCAATCTCGAAGCCGCAAGGAAATTCTATATTGATGAATCCTGTATTCAACGATGGAGAAAACAGAAGGAACGACTTTCAAATGCAAATACTGCGCGACGAGCATTCGTGGGACCTCAAGTTGGCCGTTTTGTAGCAGTAGAGTCCAGCGTCTGTGAATACGTACGGCTTTTAAGAAGGCAAGGACTCCCTGTCACTAGACATGTTTTAAAATTAAAAGCTTTAGAAATCGTAGAAGAATTAAAAGTCTCCGGTTTCAAAGCCAGCTTCGGGTGTATAAGACGAATGATGCGGCGAAATGGATTTGCGCTTAAATGACGTACATCACTCGCGCTAAAACTACCGAGTGACTATGAAGAAAAACTCCTACAGTATCAGCGGTTTGTCATTCATTTACACAAGAAGCATAATTATTCACTTGACCACATGGGTAATGCTGATGAAATGCCCGTACTTTTTATTTACGTATATTTACGGTGGACCAAAAGGGAACCAAATCTGTAACAGTAAAGATTACGGGAAATGAAAAATTACGTGCCACTGTAATGCTTGCTGTATTAGCCGATGGACGAATATTTCACAGTGAAATAAGATGCATATCAGTGTATATTGTTCAGTGTTGTGGTCGTGATGTCTTCCACTGACTGACCGTGTGCGACGCTTGCGTCAACGACAACGCAAAGACAGGGATTGCAAAGAATTAAATGAATTCTTGATGAATACTCCGTTCTCATCAAATACAATTGAAGATGAGAAAATCTGCGTGTTTCAAAACAAGAAACAAGAAGAAAAGGAACGAAAGAATGTTGCGATAGCCAAGCAATATTGCCAGAACAGGAGAGTCTGCAGTTTATGCACATTATACATTTCAAAAGCCTAAAAACATTATCATGCGTTTTTTTTCTGTCCGTATAATCCGAAGTCCGTTAAACCGAGGGTTTACTGTATTCTGTTCCTTCTTTGATAAATTAGAATTCAAGTCCAGATATCTTAATCATTTAAGAAGTAGAATCCTGATATTTGAGGACCTTCTCTTTGTTTACCTACAAAATATTAAGGCCATACATTCCTTGAATTTAAAGTCGCTCTATTTCTTGAATTCCTTAAACCCATTTATTGTAAATCGTGGTTCATTGTGAAGTCCCCTTCGAGAAGGAGCCATACATTACATATGTTCTTGAGGTTTGTGGAATCGTTAAGGTTTATAATGGGACATTTTAAATAGCATAGTACAAAGCCAGATTTTTGTGGGTGTGAAACAGAACTTTGAACCGTATGGAATTTTTTGTAAGTGATTTTGGCCTGGGAAGTGCGTATTTCCCAGGCCAACATACACCTGTCAAATTATTTGACAGGGGTATGTTTTCAAAACTCATTTTCACATCCTTAAGGAGTCTTGCATCAGACAGAAAAAAGCCGCACTTGCTAAGTTTCTCACAGAAGAGCCGGAAAAAAAAAAACAGTTTTAGTGTGGGAGCGGAGTGAGTAACGCCGAACCATGTGGTAGGCAGTCGCAAGTACAGCACCAAAGAGAACAGACACCAGCAACTGTGTCTCACTCACAAAGTCCGAGCCGTGGTCCAAAAATGTAGTGTCAGAGTAAAGTATTGATTGCCAGTTGTACCTCAGTAAAAATTTAATTAAAGCTTTTTAAAACCGTTATAGTTAGTTGCAATTTTAACACCAAACAGTACAGATGGTAGCGGCAGCAACTCAAGAAGGCTGTGCCTCGGTAAAAAATGTAAACGGTACAGTGCAATATCGTCAGTTGTGCCTTGTAAAACATGTGATTAAAAGTTTTGTAATAAAACAAATTAAAAGTGCGTAGTGAACAAGAGAACAAAATACGAAAGTGCGAAATACGGCCACGTGTTGTGTGTGGACGGAGGAACTCGCTGGACAATACACCATCATTAAGTGTGGTCAGATAAGTAACAAAACTAAAACTATTGATTGGGGGAAATGTGGCCATAAAAAATGAAGTAAACGATATTTAGGACATTAGAGAGAGAGAGAGAGAGAGAGAGAGAGAGAGAGAGAGAGAGAATAAAGAGCAGCTTAGAAAAAGTACTGATTTAACTAGATTTTTATATTAGTATAAGCTTAATTTTTGTCGAATTGTAAGATAACGTGTTGAAGGCAATTGCACCACGAAAGGTAACCTTTAAAATAGGTTACTGTATGACAGGTTAATGTTCATCGTTGATTGTATACAAAGTTATTGTAACAGGACAAAAAGCCTGTTTTCATAATTCTGGTATTCAGGAAATTTTATTGTGTTGTCATGTATAAAATATGGTTAGAGCAACTCCCCCCAAGCATTAACAAAACAACGCAGATTCAACCGTGTAAGCCGATCCCAAGGTCATCGCCTACGTGCATTCCACTACATACGTTATGTATAACAAATAGAAAGACAATAATGAGACGTAACGAAATCAGTTAAAAAACGTCATAAGTATGACGTTAAACAAGGGCGTTAGCTACTGAAACAATAAATGCTGATGACATAACACACACACATACAAAAACGGAACCAGTTGTCTGTCCAATTGCACATCAGACTTTCCGAGCGTCAACACGTAGTAAAATCCGCTGGTAGTTAATCCCCAGCAGAAGTGAGAAATTAACAAAAATGTAATTACAACAGCAAGTAGTGAACTATTAAAATGTAACCAATTTAAATTCAGTGTGTGACAACAAAAATAGACAGGATGGAGTAAAACTTTCGGTGAACACAGGCCGGCGAAGAGGAGACGTCTGGAGGAACAACGCCACTTCAAAATACAGGAAAGTGCACATTTCATCTAAATTCATTATAATAAAAAATATTTGAGCTCAAAATACAATTAAATTCAGTAAAAAATGTATCTAATTCTGGGGCAAAATGAGTGTGTGTGAGAGTGAACGAAAAGCCGGCTTTTAAACAGGCAAAACGCCATGAGGCGTTGGTTTGTGTTTTCTTATTACTATCGAAACACATCTAAAGATAATCCTAAAGATTATCTAAAGATATTCCTATCGCTTTCTGAAAGTAAAATGAAAGAAAAATTTATGACTATAAAATGAGATTGATTAATGGTAGCAGGCAGAAGTAAAGTAAGACGCCATTTTGGTTAATGTTACAAGACACAATAATTTTCGATGTTCATAAATGTAAAAAACAAGACCGTATCATTAAACAAAGTTTTATACCATCAATACTGTTGTCAAAAAACCTTATTTCAAGACCCCGTTCAGTCTCTAATTTCGGCTAAAGAACTCTGGACCCTACAAAGTAAAAAGCACATGGCAGTGAACCATGTACCTCAACCCATAATTATGGTAAGCACGATAAAATTAAATCTGTTCATATGTGTTAAAGTAACAAATGTCGCCAATAATAAATGATTTATTTATTTGTAATGTTAATAAAAGTTAACATTATGGGTTAATGTTTGTCATAAATTTCAGTTCTTGTTAACAAATTTTAGTATTTGATAAAATATATTTAATATGATCAATTTTAATAATAGTCATGTTACAGTATAATACAAATTGTAATGATTTTGGGTTATCAAAGCCAGGTATAGTTAATGGTTATTAATAAATGTATGATTATTTATTTGTCTAACAATTTATATGAATAATACACATTTATTACATAATATACATTTAGTACAGGACAGTATTGTTTTATTTGGTTGTGTAAACGAGTAGAAATCATAAATATTTATTTTAAGAATTATACACATTACAGTATTATTGTCCTAAGTGTAATACAGTTTTAATAGTTAATAATTAATTTTTTTTATTAGGAAGCTGTAGCTGCAAACAATAAACTTGCTCGAGCTGAAATAATGTTAGAAAACCTTAAGCATGAACATCAATTGCTGAAAGAATCAGAAGCACGACTGGTTAAAGAAAAAGAGATAAAGTTACGTGATAACCAAGGTCAGGCTCAATTACTAGCAAATATTCAGGCTATACAGGCAACTGTAGAAAGGAGTAAAGCAGAAGGTATAGCTTATTTTGAGGCCCGCCTAGAAGAAGCACAGAAGGAATGTTCTGCATTAAGGAGACGGCTTCAGGTATAGTTTTAGCATAGTTATCTATCAGGGAATCAAAGGTTTGAACTGTAGGTTGTTAGTTTTTTTTTTATATATATATAAATTTCTCTTTTTGCTTCCATATAATCATAGGCACTGGCTCAAAGGAGGCCTGAGGTATGTGGGTGACATAATAGTTACATGTAAGGCCTTTGACCTTTGAATGCTGTAAAAACTAATTTTGCAAAAAGATAACTATAATTTATTATTGAAGTATGAAAAATTAAATGCAATACCTAGCTTTGTGGTAAAGGTTTGCAACAATCTGAAGATTATATTATTATATATTATTATTTAGCAAAATAATAATCTGAAGATTGTCTAGAATGACAGTATTAGTATTATATCTGAAATAAAAAAAGTACAAAGCCAATAGTGAATTGTATGGTGTTAAGACAGTAGGTATGTATTGTACAAGTAAATGAATTTTACTTACATATTTTGCCATTTGTATCCAAATCATAAACATTGAGCACTATTATTATTAAATATAAAATTGGAGCACTTTCTCCCTTTGGAGACCATTTGTAAATCATATAGTATAAATTTCTTGTAATTTTATTCATGATACATATCTTGTTGCAGTTTAACTTGGTCCGTCTTCAGTTGTTTTGGTAATGACAATATTGTTGTTGTAGATGTTGCATTTGTTTAGTTTACAAAATTTGGCTTTCTCACTATTTTACTTCCATATTCCTTAAGGAAATGGAAGTATGGTGATGGCAAAAAAAATCGTGTTCGAGATTATTGCAGATTCTGATTGTACTACACTCAGAACATGAAAAAAAGTCGTTTTCCAAAAAGTGTCTGTGTGTCTGTCTGTCTGTCTATGTGTGTGTCTGTCTGTCTGTCTGTCTGTGTGTAGATTTTTTTTCTATGGCAAACGATAACTGCCGCAAATTCAAACAGAATCAAATAATTTTTTGCATACAGCCCTGATTTGTAGAGTACTCACGACTTATTGTTTTTGGTGAAGATCGGTTGAGGGAAAGGGGTAGTTTACCTGCAACGGTTTTTTTTATCAAGGGAAATTTTTTTTTTTTTGGCAAACGATAACAGCTGCAAATTCAAACAGAATCAAATAATGTTTCGCATACAGCCCTGAATTTTAGAGTTCTCAAGACCTATTGTTTTTGGTGAAGATCGGTTAAGGGAAAGGGGTAGTTTACCAGCAGCGTTTTTTTTATCAAGGGTATTTCCTATGGCAAACGATAACAGCCGCAAATTCAAACAGAATCAAAAGATTATTTGCATACAGCCCTAAATTGCAGAGTTCTCAAGACCTATTGTTTTTGGTGAAGATCGGTTAAGGGAAAGGGGTAGTTTACCAGCAGCGTTTTTTTTATCAAGGGTATTTTCTATGGCAAACAATAACAGCCGCAAATTCAAACAGAATCAAATAATTTTTTGCATACAGCCGTGATTTGTAGAGTACTCAAGACCTTTTGATTTGGTGAAGATCGGTTAAGGGGAAGGGGTAGTTTACCTGCAACCTTTTACGTTTTAACAAGAGTAAAGTACTTGAAAATTCATTTAAACTTTTTCAAACAATGGTAATTGTTAAAAATAAAATAATTTTGTTGCCAGGCAATAAAATTATAATTTTTTCATTTTAATGTAAATCTGTACATAGTATAAAGTAAAGTCGGTCCGTTTTCTCTCTGTGTTTGAAATCGCTAATCTCAGGAAGTACTGAACGAATTTTATTCAAGTTTTCGCCAATAGATAGAGTGTCTATCGAGGAACATTTATGTGTATAATTAATACATATATGTTGTACATTAGCTTAGCTATCACGGTTTATGTCAAGTAAGTGGTATAGTTTACATCTTATATATAAAAATGAATGTTTCTTTGTTTGTCCCGTATGCGTTCCTATACCATTCATCCGATTGCGATGAAACTTCGGTGAGTTGTTGTGCGCACGTCCGCGAAGGTTTCTTCCACATCTCCTCCTAAACCACTGTACCGATTTCATCCAAACTTGGCACAAATATTTTACGCAACGGGAGAACCAACATAGGATAGGTGTTTTTTCGATGGGGTCCTTTTGGGGGTTCTTTGGGGTCTTCCACATCGCCTCCTAAACCACTGGACCGATTTCAACCAAACTTGGCACAAATATTTTACGCAAAGGGAGAACCAACATAGGACAAGTGTTTTTTCGATACGATCCTTTGGGGGGTCCTTTGGGGTCTTCCACGTCTCCACCTAAACCATTGGACCGATTTCAACCAAACTTGGCACAAATATTTTACGCAACGGGAGAACCAACATAGGACAGGTGTTTTTTTCGATACGATCCTCTGGGGGGGGTCCTTTGCGGTCTTAAAAAACTATTAGATCTGGTTACTATGGCAACCCAATAGAATAGATTCTGTTCTAAATATATTATCGCATTAAATTGAAGACCACGCGAACGAAGTTGTGGGCAACAGCTATTTATTTTTAAGAAGCCTACTTTAATTAAACTTTATTAATTAAACTAACATTTTCATTACGTACAACGTGAAACTCCGTAGCGAAGCACGGGTATTCTGCTAGTCATGTATAAGAGAAAATATATCGTGCGTGGCAGGCAAGCATATCTCAGTTATGTACTGTTTACGTTTCCATTTTATTATTATCACTACCGCAATAAAAAGGCAGGGAAGACACATACACACACACACACACACACGCACAATTCACGTTATTTCTGGCCTCATTCATGTTTATTTTCTTACATTTGCACGGTTTTTAAATGGAAAGTGCCGAACCCATACCAACATAACGCATGCAAGCCGAAAAAGTGTCCAGCGTGGATAGAGATTTGCTTCCTGTGGATCGCTGGGCAGTGTAACTGCACGTGTTTACAGAGGAACGATTCATAGACAGACTTTTCGTCTTTAGGGAATGAACCCTCTGCAAGATGCTGAGGGTCCATGAGTGACTTCGGAGCGCTCCTTCTTTTCCGCGTGTTTGTTCTGTGAAACGTACACTGTAGATTCGCAGATTTATTCTAAGCAACGCTCAATAGGAAATGTTGAAAATTTTTGTCCACGGTGAACCCTCAACACACTAAACCTGCTCTGATGTTTTAATTACGGACATCATAATATTAAAACTTTGGAAACTTGAGCACTACTTAATGGAGATCAATCATTAACTTATACAAGCCATTAATTTTATGCATATTTTTTATATATATGTGTACAACGTTATCTGCAACAAAGAAGTAGTTTTTGTTAAAATTCCTTCCCGGGATATTTGGCCGTAGTCCAATGTTTTCTATAAAACCAGACGTTTCGGCAATGCCATTGACTTCCATCATCAGTGAAAATCGAGTGCGATACGTGAGGTGGTATATGTTAGTGACCACAGTACTGTGGTTAAGGCTGAAGCAGTAAGTAGAAAGAAGTAGTTTCTATGGTAATATTTCATTTCGAAAATGATTTTAAAAATAAATCTTAGAATATGGAAGTCATGTATGGTTCTCCATACCAATATTTTCATATTTGTGTATTAATTATATATTTTATTTTTCACTCAAACATTCCTGTATACCTTTTATGGAAATTATTATTTACAGTGCATTTTTTGTATGTACTATATACATGGTGATAATGGTATTATTGTCCATCTCTAAAATTATTTCATTGCTTCTATGTAGTTATTAAGATGGCGCAGTAGCATAATTCGAAGTTGATAGAGTTGTTAGTATTTTCCTCTTTTGTGCAATTTATATTTTTTTTGTAAAATTATTTTATTGAGTTTTTAGTACACGTTTGTTTAACCTCCTATTTTTATTAAATGTTTTTGCAACAGTGTTTTTCACATTTTTATATTTAAGGACTGCTGTAAACCTATACGCTAAACATATAATTTTTTTTATAAATCCATGTTTAGAATAAAGGCACTTTTCATATTCAGTGTACTTGTGTATTATAATTAAAGAACGATTGAAGTCATAATTTTTAACATGCTCGATTTAGTTCTGAAAATTTTAACAAGCAACTACTATACATAATTTCCAACATATAACATTATATTTTGACATAGCATATATTTATATAAATATGATACAGTGGAACCTCGATATAACACCCCTGTGATAAAAGGCAACTCTTGATGTAACACAACACTCATTGTTCATGGTCCTGGCAAATTAAATAGTTAAACTTGGGACCTTTATATAAAGCAACCCTCGATATAAAGCGGTTTTTGGTTGGTCCGTAGAAGAGCGTATATCAAGGTTTCACTGTATTCAGTTGTTCCATAATACTTGTAAGACTGACAAATGTTTTTCAAAAACTCAGCTTTAATAATTCTTGGAATAAAGCTTCACAAGCTAACTATATATATATATATATATATATATATATGTGTATAATCCAAATAATAGTTGTTGTTTCGGGGTTTAATTAAGCTCCACGTTGATATGCGCCAATTTGTAATCCAACTAAATAATTTTTGATTACGTTGTATATTTGTAATATGTTATTGCAGATGAGATCTCCTGCAAATCAATGTTAATTTATAAAAACAATTATTTATTATATAGTTGATATTATTCGTTTGTCGAACATAGACTTGTGTTAAGTGGTTATTAAGTGTTTTACCAGAGAAAAAGCGCTATATTACAGTTATTACAGTGAATAATTCAGTAATTTTCTCCAACCCTATTCGGTATGTATTATCTAACTTGAAAAGAGCGGAATGTGGAGAGAGTACGTTAGTTCTCTATTCTCCCGTATTCACCAGCTGTAGGCAAATGAGCGCTGTGGTGGGCGATTAATCCGTTATTCTAGGTTAAGTCGTTCCACTTTAGGTTTTTATCGCTTTCTTTCTCTGTAAATTACACCCTATTGAAATACAATAATTATTCTACAATAACACAAACTCGTCAAATACAATAAGGGTTCTTTATTTTATCTAAGTTTCCAATTCCAACAGTTTCCTTCTCCAGTGATTAATACATCATGTCGATCACACAATACAGGATCGATTCGTTATTGAACTCGTGGTTTATGTTACAATTTGATTATAATTATATTTTATTCTTTTTTTTTTATCTCTTATCTCAGGGTACAGGTAATTCTTTTAACGATTAGTAAGGCCAGGTAATGCAAAATTAAGGTTACTAAGTATTACAATTGTTATACTATATTTAATATATAAAATTAAATATAAGCAAGTTTGTTACCAAACTGGGTACGATACTTAAGGTGGCCGTGTCTGTTTACAACGGAGTGAAGACGGAATGGTTATGCTACTCTTGACCAAAAACAAACAGCATCCAGATTCTCAATAAAGGTTTAGATGTGATGTCCTGGAGTGTAATAGAAGTTCAGTTCTGGTCTTCGTTCTTCTTCACGATCCTAGTAGTTGCCGGTCCCAATGGAATTGGTGTAGTATTACGACTTCGTTTGTTTATTGAAAGTGAGGTTTGGTACTTCAATACAAAAGTTCTTCGTGTATTTTTTAATTTATATTTTAATTAATTTTGACTTCTGCTATGGATCATCTTTGTTTAATGGTAAATCATTTTCATCATCATTCTTTTACTGGAAAAAGGTTGAATGAGTATTTATTAATTCAGTGAACTTTAAGGGTATGTAGAATTATATTTACTGAGATATAGTTTCAGGAGTTAAAACTCAGTTCTTTTTAAATGGATTTCTTTAAGACATTTAATTTGTTTAAATTTGATTCATTTTATTTGGTTCTCTTTTGTTAATTTGTCTGCTGAACTTTACCCATTAGCATATAACAATTGAATGTTGAAATGAACAAAATTTCTTGCATTTCTGTTACCCTAACAACCATTACTTTTTCTGTCATTGGATATTTGATATCCTAGAGCCAGAATTAGGAAATATTACTACTCTTATTTAATAAAATACTCCCTGCTTGGAATTACACTAAATCACATAAAACTTTCACTTAATCTGCCGTATTAAACCGTATACATTTTACTACATTTTCATCTGAATGGACTTATTAAAAAAGGTATTAATTTCCTTTTACAAATACTAAATTTAGGCCTATTGGTTTTATTACACATGTTGTAAAATTTTTGTTTTTTTTTTGTTTTTAATTTAATTTTTCTTACCTGACCTACTGCACAAAGAGTCACTGGCTTATGGCCAATTATTACAATTTTAAATTCCTGATTTCATTTTATTATTATTATTGAGTTTATCATAGAACCCTTCATCGGTTTTTAACATCATTATAATGACCACTAGACAATTTATTTACAATTATTGTCTTCCTGGCCAAGTTTAAAATTTTTTTTCTAAGACATCTTTATTAATTATTTAAAGTAAATACCTTTAACATGATACCATACATAATAAACACACTTGTATTTAATTACTTAAATACAAGTTTAACATGAATGAACTGAGTACCCATTACTTAGTACTTCCTTAAAGCAACGGCTCCACACTTACTACACACAAAACATAAAATAAATAGCATGTAAACACTATATCATGATACAGTACAACAACAAGTACATTTTATAAAACATTAAATATTAATTGAACAGTATATTATACTCAACTCCTACACATTAAACTCATCCCATTAGACTCAGTGTTTATAGTTTACATCTTATACTGCTCATTACATATTTTATATTTAGGTACACCTTCAATGTTTTATTACCTAGTAACCTTACTAGGTACCATTAATGCATTTTTTAGGTGAGATTGGCCCTCTTGTATTTAATTATGGCATACTTTGGGCATTTTTTCAGTCATGTTGACAAAGTTTTTATGTAACTTTGGGAACCTCAACTTTGTTACGTTACATAATACTCCCCCTCCGAAAGAAGTTTATTTTGGCTGAATAAAGTTTAGTTGAAATAAACTTATAGTTTCTTCATACTTTGGAATATTTATTTAATAAAATTATTAATTTATAATGGTTTCAGTCTGTCATTATTTCTGTTTTAATCTGCAATTCAATGGGTTCTTTGGGGTTTATTTTCTCTTTCTATTCTTTAAACTTTTAATTGCACCGGAAAACTGTGTTGATACTCATTGTGTATCTGGTCATTAATTCTCTACTGGTACCTCCCTCAGTTGTAGACCTGTCCTTTTCTCTGGAACTCATAACTTCTTCTAGCTTTTTACGCTATCATTTCTTATTATCATTTTTATATTTAATTACCTCTCTTGGTGTGTAATCCCTAAAATACTATATTTCCCTAACATTTTTCCCTAATATCATAGCTGGTACGGAATCAGAGGGGCACTATTGGCTTCCATTACTCTGCCGTTTCCCTAACTATATCTTCTGAGATCAGAGGAACTTCATCTCTGTCCAGAAAAAAATAAAAGTTGCACTATCACAACACAATACACATAATTATTATCTATAAGGTAGCTCCTTCGCTACAAACTTATATTCAAGGGATGATTACTATTATTTCTGAGGTATCCTAATACTTTTCTTAAATTATTTATCTCGTTGTTCTGTAGTTCTATTTATCATATTATTCACCGGTATATTAGTTGAAGCTGTTCAATATTCATTTTAAATTCTTCTTAGTTCCGTGCTGTCAATTAATTATTCTTTAGCATATGTATTTTACTATTTTTAATTCACTCCCATTTACTTCTGCAATTAAACACTGAATCTTTTCCTTATCATAAATTGTATGGCATATTCTTCCTTCATTTAACTCATTTCTGACCCTTCTTTCTCTTCTTTCATGTTTATTAGTTTAAAATAATTTCTTCTGAATTATATAGTAAGGTGTTCTTACTTATTTTTGAATTTTTTGGTTTTAAAATTGATTCCAACTAATTCGTCTTAACTATTTGGTATTGGCCACTGTTCGGGCTGCTCTACCAATATGGTTTTCCGGTGGATTCCGTAAATTATATGCAGTGGTAAATCTTTCAATGGCATCGTCGCAGTATGGATCATACACATACGGTTCTATGTCCTCTTCGTTCCGTCTATTCCTTCCCTCAGCATTCCCAGAATTGGGATTAGGTTTACGGTTTCCACGATGATCCTCTTGGTTATTCCTCTCATCAGCCATGATATAGTTTACTCGAGCTATATGGGTTCCCTGGTCATTACTTGGTTGATTTTCCGAGGGTATGTCTCTCCTTTGTTCCCTGCTTCCTCCATCATTCTCGACGCTCCTATTTCTGTTTTGATTTTCTCCATTATCGTTCCCTCGGTTATTATTCCAATAGTCTCTCCCGTTATCAAAATTCCTACGGCCTGTGCTGTATCTGTTATTATTAGGGTTATTATAATGATTGTTTTGGTAATTATTATTGCGGTAGCGATTATTCATATAATGGTCATTACCATTTCGGTTATAATTATTGTTGTTATATCTATTCATTCCCTGACGCGACTCTTGATTTTGCTCCTCTCTCCTATTGTTTGAATAGTCACTTTGCCTTCGAGACCTTTGATAATAGTCTTCCATTTCATAGCTGGCCAACAAGGTTTCCATTGCTCCCACTGTCTTCACTTGTCCACTGCGTCTGGCACGAACTATTTCTTCTTCGAAATGGTAAGATAGTATATTTACTAAACATTCTTCTGGTATTCGCGGTTCCAAATGACGCGCCAAACACACCTTTCCCCAAAAAGTAGGTAGTTGGGGACTGCTCTTGATTAATGTTGAATCTACCGTTGGTAATGTTGTCGCTAATCATGTTCTGTACAGAATCCGACCAGTATTTCGACCTAAAAGCCTTTTTAAACTCTTCATGATTACTCGTTTCATTCCGGGCCGCTGACCACCAATTATCATTTATGCTTTTAAAACAATCATCCAACAAATTTTTTATTATGTTCCACCTTAATTCTACTAAACCATTCATCTATTCTCTCTAGAAATTCTATGGGGTTTCCTCTATAAATTTTGAAATTGATATTTTCTTTTTGCTCAGGGGCTATGTCATGTGCCAGATACATTGGTCGATTTTGTAAAACTTCTATTGACTCCTTTATATTAATCAATTCCTGATTCTGCATATTTTCAACGGTCCCCTTATTTTGATCCACTTGGGTGTTTATTTGCGTTATTTCGTTGTTAACTATTTCAATTCTCCCAGCTGTATTAATTTGCACTTCATCCAATTTCCCTTGGGTTTCTAATTGTACCTCTTTTATTCTAGTTTTGTTATTGTTTTCTACTTGATTAATTTTGGCCTCTACTTCCACTGCGAGTTGTATGATGGTTTCATCTGTTTTTTCTAGACCCACCTTAGTTTCAGTTATTTGCTGTTTTACTTCCTCTTCATAATTATCCACCCTTTTGTTAAGTGTTTCATTGACATTTGCAACCCTTTCATTGATGACTTCCCTCAACTCTTGGTTTTGTTCGTTTATAATTTGCCGCAACTCCTTATTACTGTTTTCAATTTTCCCGTCTATTTGTTTGTTATTTTCCTGAATCTGCTTTAAGCTCTCATCGTTCCTGTCAAACCTTTCATTAATTTGGTTTAAGCTTTCATTTATCAGCCGGTTATTCTCATTAGTTTCCTCTTTATTTTTGTCAAACTTCTCATTCATTAGTTTGATTAAATTCTCACTCAAAATTTCGTTTTGTTTCCTTGAGTTTTCGTTAATATTGTCTATTTTGTTTTCTAGCTTTTCTGAATTTTCATTTATACTGTCTATTTTATTTTCTAACTTTTCTGAATTTTCATTTATACTGTCTTTTATTTTCTAACCTTTCTGAATTTTCGTCAAATTTTTTATTTAATTCTTCCTTTTGTTTCTTGGAATCTTCCTTAATACTGTCTATTTTCTCATTAGTTTGTCTATTTTGTTCCTCCATTCGTTTATTATCCTCCTTCATACTACTCATTAATTCCATTAATTTTTCCCAATTTACTCCTCCTCCAGCTTCTTCTTTATCGCACGCCTGTTGTTCCTTTTCAATGTCTGTAACTATTTCTGCTTCTTCCTCCCGTCTATCTTCTTCCGTTTCTTGGTCTTTCACCATCCTTTTAGAAACACCTCTCGTATGCATTCCTGTGCCTCTAATAGTTGCCTGCTCCAGTTAAGTAATGGCAATATAGTCAATTTTTTACTCAACTAAAGCCCACTCGTTGAGCGCCAATTTGTAATCCAAATAATAGTTGTTGTTTCGGGGTTTAATTAAGCTCCACGTTGATATGCGCCAATTTGTAATCCAACTAAATAATTTTTGATTACGTTGTATATTTGTAATATGTTATTGCAGATGAGATCTCCTGCAAATCAATGTTAATTTATAAAAACAATTATTTATTATATAGTTGATATTATTCGTTTGTCGAACATAGACTTGTGTTAAGTGGTTATTAAGTGTTTTACCAGAGAAAAAGCGCTATATTACAGTTATTACAGTGAATAATTCAGTAATTTTCTCCAACCCTATTCGGTATGTATTATCTAACTTGGAAAGAGCGGAATGTGGAGAGAGTACGTTAGTTCTCTATTCTCCCGTATTCACCAGCTGTAGGCAAATGAGCGCTGTGGTGGGCGATTAATCCGTTATTCTAGGTTAAGTCGTTCCACTTTAGGTTTTTATCGCTTTCTTTCTCTGTAAATTACACCCTATTGAAATACAATAATTATTCTACAATAACACAAACTCGTCAAATACAATAAGGGTTCTTTATTTTATCTAAGTTTCCAATTCCAACAGTTTCCTTCTCCAGTGATTAATACATCATGTCGATCACACAATACAGGATCGATTCGTTATTGAACTCGTGGTTTATGTTACAATTTGATTATAATTATATTTTATTCTTTTTTTTTTATCTCTTATCTCAGGGTACAGGTAATTCTTTTAACGATTAGTAAGGCCAGGTAATGCAAAATTAAGGTTACTAAGTATTACAATTGTTATACTATATTTAATATATAAAATTAAATATAAGCAAGTTTGTTACCAAACTGGGTACGATACTTAAGGTGGCCGTGTCTGTTTACAACGGAGTGAAGACGGAATGGTTATGCTACTCTTGACCAAAAACAGCATCCAGATTCTCAATAAAGGTTTAGATGTGATGTCCTGGAGTGTAATAGAAGTTCAGTTCTGGTCTTCGTTCTTCTTCACGATCCTAGTAGTTGCCGGTCCCAATGGAATTGGTGTAGTATTACGACTTCGTTTGTTTATTGAAAGTGAGGTTTGGTACTTCAATACAAAAGTTCTTCGTGTATTTTTTAATTTATATTTTAATTAATTTTGACTTCTGCTATGGATCATCTTTGTTTAATGGTAAATCATTTTCATCATCATTCTTTTACTGGAAAAAGGTTGAATGAGTATTTATTAATTCAGTGAACTTTAAGGGTATGTAGAATTATATTTACTGAGATATAGTTTCAGGAGTTATTACTCAGTTCTTTTTAAATGGATTTCTTTAAGACATTTAATTTGTTTAAATTTGATTCATTTTATTTGGTTCTCTTTTGTTAATTTGTCTGCTGAACTTTACCCATTAGCATATAACAATTGAATGTTGAAATCAACAAAATTTCTTGCATTTCTGTTACCCTAACAACCATTACTTTTTCTGTCATTGGATATTTGATATCCTAGAGCCAGAATTAGGAAATATTACTACTCTTATTTAATAAAATACTCCCTGCTTGGAATTACACTAAATCACATAAAACTTTCACTTAATCTGCCGTATTAAACCGTATACATTTTACTACATTTTCATCTGAATGGACTTATTAAAAAAGGTATTAATTTCCTTTTACAAATACTAAATTTAGGCCTATTGGTTTTATTACACATGTTGTAAAATTTTTGTTTTTTTTTGTTTTTAATTTAATTTTTCTTACCTGACCTACTGCACAAAGAGTCACTGGCTTATGGCCAATTATTACAATTTTAAATTCCTGATTTCATTTTATTATTATTATTGAGTTTATCATAGAACCCTTCATCGGTTTTTAACATCATTATAATGACCACTAGACAATTTATTTACAATTATTGTCTTCCTGGCCAAGTTTAAAATTTTTTTCTAAGACATCTTTATTAATTATTTAAAGTAAATACCTTTAACATGATACCATACATAATAAACACACTTGTATTTAATTACTTAAATACAAGTTTAACATGAATGAACTGAGTACCCATTACTTAGTACTTCCTTAAAGCAACGGCTCCACACTTACTACACACAAAACATAAAATAAATAGCATGTAAACACTATATCATGATACAGTACAACAACAAGTACATTTTATAAAACATTAAATATTAATTGAACAGTATATTATACTCAACTCCTACACATTAAACTCATCCCATTAGACTCAGTGTTTATAGTTTACATCTTATACTGCTCATTACATATTTTATATTTAGGTACACCTTCAATGTTTTATTACCTAGTAACCTTACTAGGTACCATTAATGCATTTTTTAGGTGAGATTGGCCCTCTTGTATTTAATTATGGCATACTTTGGGCATTTTTTCAGTCATGTTGACAAAGTTTTTATGTAACTTTGGGAACCTCAACTTTGTTACGTTACATAATACTCCCCCTCCGAAAGAAGTTTATTTTGGCTGAATAAAGTTTAGTTGAAATAAACTTATAGTTTCTTCATACTTTGGAATATTTATTTAATAAAATTATTAATTTATAATGGTTTCAGTCTGTCATTATTTCTGTTTTAATCTGCAATTCAATGGGTTCTTTGGGGTTTATTTTCTCTTTCTATTCTTTAAACTTTTAATTGCACCGGAAAACTGTGTTGATACTCATTGTGTATCTGGTCATTAATTCTCTACTGGTACCTCCCTCAGTTGTAGACCTGTCCTTTTCTCTGGAACTCATAACTTCTTCTAGCTTTTTACGCTATCATTTCTTATTATCATTTTTATATTTAATTACCTCTCTTGGTGTGTAATCCCTAAAATACTATATTTCCCTAACATTTTTCCCTAATATCATAGCTGGTACGGAATCAGAGGGGCACTATTGGCTTCCATTACTCTGCCGTTTCCCTAACTATATCTTCTGAGATCAGAGGAACTTCATCTCTGTCCAGAAAAAAATAAAAGTTGCACTATCACAACACAATACACATAATTATTATCTATAAGGTAGCTCCTTCGCTACAAACTTATATTCAAGGGATGATTACTATTATTTCTGAGGTATCCTAATATACTATAACGTGAATGTAGATCACGTAAGCCTATATTATGTAATTAACGTAATTAATCATTTAATGTATGTTTTTTAGTTATTATTAAGCAATTAAATGTGCTGATAAAAAGATTGAGGCAAAATAACGTCTCACAGAAATATTGTAAGTTGGCGACAGTCTGGCGGCAACAGAATAAAAGCACATTGTACAATAAACAGCTTTCTAAAGTCATAAAGAAGGAAATGCTTTGTTCGCGAAAAATCATAAAACTGTTGAGTCCCGTTAGATTTTGACGAACGACAACCTTGGGCAAAACAACGGATCAGGCGATAAAAAAAAGAGAAACTTTGGTGAAAGTCGCGTCGTTTGGTGTAGCAGTCGGACACGTGGCAAACTCCCGCGTTCCCCAGACTATACACCAATACGAAGAAGCGTGACTTTAGAGCGCGAGTTTTTTAAGGTTCCTGAATGGACGAATTTAAAGTTCCCGGCAAGGAAATCAGTCATGAGCCTATCGGAATTATTTGAGTAGAACGGGTGGGGAAAGAGAAATAGTGAGCCCTATAAATAATACCCCGTGTACAGCTAAGTAAGTTTTTTTTTAGTCTTCTTTTTCTCTTAGTATGTGTTAAAGACGCTCTTAGTATATTTTAACTTCGTTTTTAATAAGTTTTTAAAGTGTTAAAGTATATTAGCTTGATTAACCAACATGTAAAGTAATATATCGGAGTGTACAGAAAACTATTCGTGTATTTGAGAATCTCGTTATGAATTAAAGAAACTATCAAAATACTTTATTAAGTCTTGAAGTATTTGAGTGCGTGTTGGTCGAGGAACGCGACGGTCGTTGTTTGTACGGCAAAAACAAGCATGAGAGGAGTCTTCATCGCGAGTGAATCAGTTAATCAGTGCGTACAGCAAGTAAGAAGCAGTTTTATTTCAACCAGTGAACTCGAAGTAATTACTAACACAGTATATTTTGTCTTGTGCGCGAAAGTCGAGTGGAGTATTAAATCAGAGTTCCGATGTGTGTAAAGAATCGATGAAAGTAATTGTGAATGGAATTAAAGCAAAGTATGGTGCGAAGTGAAATTGTGATATATGTTCACTCAAGGCATTGTCGGCAGATGGAATGGACAATCCTGAACACAAGTAACGGTTTCATTGTACTTATGTATTAACTAATATTCTATGTAGTCGTATCGTCTATATCCCTAAACATCCCGTTTCATTCTAAAAGAACCGACGAGCAGTTGGATGCTAGTAATATGATTTTATCCTTTATGACTTTAGAAATGCTCAATTTAATTAATGTAAATTAGGATTGACAAATTCAGAGTTGTGTTAAATATATCTGATGGTTGTCAGAAGTCAATATCTTGTTAATATTAAGGCATTGAATATATACATATATATATTGTCTTGAAAGAATTAGTAATAATTAAAAGTTATTAGCATCTTAACTGCAGAGTTTTTATTCAAAAAACCCCCTGAGATCACATAACATCTCTGGCGCCCAGCATCTAATACCTTTTAAACCAAATATCATTACACTATATAAGATAAACTTAATTACTTACAAATTATACACGTAATAAGTAAATTTGGCGCAGAACGTGGAGCACGAATCTCCAATAAGTAATATTGGCGCCTAGAACGTGGAGCACACCCACGATAAGTAATATTGTCGCCCAACTTTGTGGAGCTTGAATGTAAATGAGCTCGGCAGAATGAAACGGGATAGACGATAAGCAATTAGAATAAGATATGTGCTAAAATAAGTAAATGGTAGAAAATTAAATGTTAACTCGCAGTAAAGTAAGGAAATTTAAATTGGTTAGTAGTACAAATAGTAGAATGGCTAACAGTAACGAAAATAACGGTGGGTCCGACATTGAATTTGATATTAACAATCAAATGGGAGAGAAAGAATGGGAAGAGGCCACGGAAAGTGAAAGCCCGGAGGTTTCGTCAGAGGCGAGGGGACGACGACAAAACGACGATATACGGTCCGAAACAGAACAGACACAATCACAGACTGAAACCCAACAAACAGCTACAAACATAGACATCAGTAGGCTACTACAGCAATTTACACAACAAATGACAGAAAATACTAAACGATTATTAATAGAAAATAATCATCAAATGACTGAAAACATCAACAGAATAGAACAAAAACTGACAGAAAACACACGAAAATTAGAAAAGAACATGTTAGAAAAATTAAATGAAAATACTAAGAAAAATGAAGAGAATACAGAACAACTCAAACTAGCTTTCACACGACAGTTAGCAGAAAATAACCTGCAAATAACAGAAAACATTACATGTATAGAAAAACGAATACATGACATGGAACGAAACATGGAACAAAGATATACACAACAACTACAGGAACACAAAACACAGATAGCACAACAAATACAAGAAATCCGAAACGAAAACTGAGAAACAGCAATACAATTACGTACAGAAGTCAAAGAAGTCGTGAGAGAAGAGGTGGAAATAGTACGATCAGTAGCGAAAGAACATTGGGAGAAGTGTGAAGAGTCGCTTCAACAACACCAAGCTAGTGTCGCATATGACATTAGAGCCATAACTAATAAAATGATTACGCACAAGAAGAAAAATGAAGAGCAGATAGAACAACTGAAAGAATGTTACGAATATAGCTGTTGTACAATCGACGGGAAGATAAGTAAAATCAAAGAAGATGTACGCAATAAAATCGCCCAGATCGAACGCACACCTAGGCAGCAAGGAGTGATAATTGAACACACTAAAAATGTGAACTTCAATGGAGAAGGAGAGTATCCGATGGAGTTTGTGAAGGAGCTAGAAGAAATACACCGTGAATACTACCCAGGTGAAGAGGTGAGCTGGATAGGAAGACACTTAGACGGAGAAGCCGCCATATGGTGGAAGCTGATACGTAATGAGGTAAACACTTTTGAGCAATTTCAGACCGCATTCACAGCCAAGTACTGGAATCAAATGATCCAGGAGTCCGTCCGTGATAAGTTAGAATTTGGGAAATATCGCCCGGAGAGCGGGTTAAGCATGACGCAATATATGGAAAGGCGTATCTTACAGAACCGGCAATTAATACCGCCGATGTCAGACTTACACCTAATTCGAAAACTAGCACACCACTACAGTCACGACATTGCTGTTGCCTGCATTACGAGGGGTGTGAATAACATTACGGACTTTCAAAACCTGTTAATGGAATTCGCAGCCTTGCGACAAAAGAAGAATGGAACGAACGGCGAGGGTAATATGCAGTTTCAGCCCAAGCAGGAAAGGAACGTAAATAATGCTAATCACTGGCCGGAAAATAGGACAGAGCGGAGTAACCCCCCACGTCACAAGGCACCGTGGCGACAAGGAGAGAAAACAGCTGAGGCAAACGAGAGAGAAAGAGCACCGCAGAAACGGGTATACGAATCCCAAATGAATACATTAGCGTCAACAAGCGGCACTCAAGGGACCTCGCAGGTAGCAAGTAGTTCAAACATACATACAAAGAATGTTGCCCAGTCAAAAAACTAGTTAAGAATTATTTTAGAGATAAGGTAGAATTAGGCGATAATTGTAAGTTAATCAGTACCACTTTTATTGATATTAGGGACACTCTGATGGAAGAGGAGTCGGAATATCAAGAAATCAATAAAACTAAATGTCCTGAAATGGAGATACAACTCAATGGTATACCTATAATATCACTACTTGATACAGGGAGCCAAATCTGTGCGTTGTCTGCGGAGTGGTATCAGCAAAATAAAAAACGTATGGGCAATATACCTATATTAAAAATTACTAATTTAGTTATTAAAGGAGCAGTGGGGAAGAAATCGAATAAGATAACCCAACAGATAATGCTCGAAGTAAGAATCGGAGAGTATGTGACTGATGCTGTGTTTATAATTGTTCCTAATTTAATCAGGGAGTGTATTATTGGAATTAACTTATTGCAAGAAGGTAGATGTGTGATTAACCTTCCAGATAATAAAATTACTTTCAAGAATAATCATAATAGCAGTGAAGAACCCGTAAGTGCGGAAATAATGGCATTAGCACTCGAGGAAGACGGAGAAAAGATTGCTAATACGATTCAAGAGAAACTTGAAGAAACAACCGGTATCGATTCTAAAACAAAAGAAGAATTGGAGAACATTTTATACTCTAACCAACAAGTGTTCCGTGAGCAACCAGGTAGAATCAACAAATATGTACACAGGTTAAAGGTAACTGACACAACCCCTTATTGCTTAAAAGGGTGGCCAGTTCCACTAAAGTATAAAAATGCAGTGGAAGAAGAGATTAAAAAGATGGAAAGATGCGGTGTAATAGAACGAGCAAACAGTCCGTATATAAACCCAATGGTGACTGTAGTCAAGAAAGATCAGACTGTACGACTGTGTTTAGACGCAAGAAGAATCAATGCGGTCACTGTTCCGGATCATGAGGGAGCAATACCAATTGATCAAGTGTTGGCGAGCTGCGGAAAAGTGAAAGTCATGAGTAGTATTGATCTAACCAGCAGCTTCTGGCAGATTCCACTTGCTGAAGATTCCCGGGACTACACTGGCTTTCTCTACAGAGGCAAATGCTACAGGTACACTGTAACACCATTCGGGCTAAAGACGAGTTTAGCAAGTTTGACCCGCGGATTGGATAAAGTTTTGACAGAAGAAGTAAAACGATTTACCATACTATATGTGGACGATTGTTTATGTGTATCAGAAAACATTGAAGAACACCTGGAACACTTACGCATGTTGTTAGACAACCTCAAAAGAGAGAACCTCACAGTGAACTTAAAGAAGTCCAAATTCTTTCGAGACAGAATTAGTTACCTGGGATATGAGCTGTCTACAAAAGGTATCAGCGCTTCCACAGAAAAAATCTCCGCTATTATGGATTTTCCTAGACCAAAGAATCCAAAACAACTAAAGGGATTTCTTGGCCTAACTAATTTTTACAACAAATTCACAAGCCAATATGCAGAAAAAACAAGACCACTGCTACAGTTACTAAAAAAAGGCATAAAGTTTAAATGGACAGAAGAGTTAGAAAATAATTTTAAGGAGGTCAAGAGACTATTCGTGGACACAGTGATGCTACGACATCCCGACCCAAATAAAAGATTTTACCTGCAGACTGACGCGAGTAAATATGCGATTGGGGGTCAGCTTTATCAAATAGATGAAGACGAGCAAATAGGGGTCGTTGCATTCACCAGTCGTGTGCTTAGAGGTGCCGAATTAAATTATTTCACTACGGAAGTAGAACTGCTCAGCGTAGTCCATTGCTTGAAAAAATTTAGAACTTACGTGTTAGGTCGACCATTAACCATTGTCACGGATAACAAGGCACTAACATTTATTCAAAAATGTCAGTTAAACTGTTCCCGAATTACACGATGGATACTGGCTATCCAGGAGTATGATTTTGAGATAGTACATTGCAAAGGTACTGACAATATCGTAGCGGATGTACTTAGTTGAAACCCTCAAGATGTACTAGAAAATATAATACCAGATGGAGACGAGGAGACTGAAATTTACGCAGTTGACATCAAACTGGGTAAACCATTAAAAAATCAGTTGAAAAACATTACATTACACCAAATGAACAACGTTAAACTAAATAATATCATCGACCGGTTACACAACAATAAAAATGACAAACTCAGTAAGATATACCAAGTATATAATAATAAATTATATCGTAAGGAGAACGGAAGGTGGAAATTGGTAGTAACACAAGAAATTGGACAAGCGTTATTAAAGGAGATTCACGTAATGTATGGACACTGCGGTGTGAGGAGAAGCTATGAGATCTTTAAGGAACATTTTACAGGCGATCATCTCTACAAATACCTTAAGAGGTTAATTAGAACATGTGATACCTGTCAAAAATGTAAAGACCATTTCAAGAAATGCATGGGACAGACCAAACCAGTTCTGCCAAAGGAGAGATGTGAACTCATTAGCATGAATTATTACGGTCCTTTGATATCGTCTACCAGTGGTGTGAGGTATATTCTGGTGATCGTCGATAATTTCACCAAGTTTGTGAAATTATACCCGATGAAAAGAGCAACTACAGCTGTTACGCTTAATAAATTAAAAAATTACATCCAAGAAATTGGAAAACCGCGAGCTATATTGACGGATAATGGAGGACAGTTTACAAGTAGATTTGGGGTGACACAGTTAAATGCACTTGAAATCAAGCCCAAGTACACTGCCATCCGTAACCCGTGTACCAATCTTGCTGAAAGGGTTAACCGCCAATTAGGTAACATATTCAGAGTGATGGTTAACGGACACCAAACCAAATGGGCCAAATATATTAAATTAATTGAAAAATGTATCAATGAGACTCACCACGACACGATTGAAATGACACCATTTCAGGCACAATGGGGTCGAAGGCCAAGAAGAGCATGGGAGGTGTATGTGGACCGAGAATTAATGAAGGAAGACGTCAAGGATTGCCGAGAGGTAATATATCGACGATTAAAAAGAAAGGGTGAACGTCGAGCAAAGAAAAACAATGAAGGCGTCGATAAGGTGAAATTCAAGGTAGGAGACTTAGTTTTAATAAAGACTCATCCAATTTCAGATGCTTTGAATAGAGTCACAGCGAAATTCTGTGAACTGTTTGAGGGACCGTACGTTGTAAAAGGAATAAAAGGAAATGCAACTTACGAAATGGCAGAGGTGGATAAACCAGGATCGATTCGTGGAATTTTCAACGTGCGACAGTTGAAGCCGTACCACCGCGAGTAACAGTAAAATTGTAAATAAGATCAGTCAGAAGGGAAAAGAAATATCAAAACTTTGATAAATTTAAATTTCCTTAACACTGATAACAAACATTGTAAATAAACTTAAACCAATGTGTAGTAAGTTACATAATAATAAGCCATGTGATGTACGTAAGGCCAGCAGTTGTAAACAACAAAATGAATTGTAAACAGCTGCAAACAAACTGGTTTGAGAGGGAGGGGGCAAGCTCTCCCCAGACAAGAAGTGAAAGTGCACTAAAGCCGAGGGTTGCACACCATTATTGTACTGAAAAGGCAACAACCTCAGACGTAAACAAGCTTTGTCAATACAAACTGAGCACTTTCAGAGGCGTACAAATTGATTTGCCTTGAATTCGAATATCGATCATGATCAAATCAATTTGGGGGACTAAATATAACGTGAATGTAGATCACGTAAGCCTATATTATGTAATTAACGTAATTAATCATTTAATGTATGTTTTTTAGTTATTATTAAGCAAATTAAATGTGCTGATAAAAAGATTGAGGCAAAATAACGTCTCACAGAAATATTGTAAGTTGGCGACAGTCTGGCGGCAACAGAATAAAAGCACATTGTACAATAAACAGCTTTCTAAAGTCATAAAGAAGGAAATGCTTTGTTCGCGAAAAATCATAAAACTGTTGAGTCCCGTTAGATTTTGACGAACGACAACCTTGGGCGAAACAACGGATCAGGCGATAAAAAAAAGAGAAACTTGGTGAAAGTCGCGTCGTTTGGTGTAGCAGTCGGACACGTGGCAAACTCCCGCGTTCCCCAGACTATACACCAATACGAAGAAGCGTGACTTTAGAGCGCGAGTTTTTTAAGGTTCCTGAATGGACGAATTTAAAGTTCCCGGCAAGGAAATCAGTCATGAGCCTATCGGAATTATTTGAGTAGAACGGGTGGGGAAAGAGAAATAGTGAGCCCTATAAATAATACCCCGTGTACAGCTAAGTAAGTTTTTTTTTAGTCTTCTTTTTCTCTTAGTATGTGTTAAAGACGCTCTTAGTATATTTTAACTTCGTTTTTAATAAGTTTTTAAAGTGTTAAAGTATATTAGCTTGATTAACCAACATGTAAAGTAATATATCGGAGTGTACAGAAAACTATTCGTGTATTTGAGAATCTCGTTATGAATTAAAGAAACTATCAAAATACTTTATTAAGTCTTGAAGTATTTGAGTGCGTGTTGGTCGAGGAACGCGACGGTCGTTGTTTGTACGGCAAAGACAAGCATGAGAGGAGTCTTCATCGCGAGTGAATCAGTTAATCAGTGCGTACAGCAAGTAAGAAGCAGTTTTATTTAAACCAGTGAACTCAAAGTAATTACTAACACAGTATATTTTGTCTTGTGCGCGAAAGTCGAGTGGAGTATTAAATCAGAGTTCCGATGTGTGTAAAGAATCGATGAAAGTAATTGTGAATGGAATTAAAGCAAAGTATGGTGCGAAGTGAAATTGTGATATATGTTCACTCAAGGCATTGTCGGCAGATGGAATGGATAATCCTGAACACAAGTAACGGTTTCATTGTACTTATGTATTAACTAATATTCTATGTAGTCGTATCGTCTATATCCCTAAACATCCCGTTTCATTCTAAAAGAACCGACGAGCAGTTGGATGCTAGTAATATGATTTTATCCTTTATGACTTTAGAAATGCTCAATTTAATTAATGTAAATTAGGATTGACAAATTCAGAGTTGTATTAAATATATCTGATGGTTGTCAGAAGTCAATATCTTGTTAATATTAAGGCATTGAATATATACATATATATATTGTCTTGAAAGAATTAGTAATAATTAAAAGTTATTAGCATCTTAACTGCAGAGTTTTTATTCAAAAAACCCCCTGAGATCACATAACATCTCTGGCGCCCAGCATCTAATACCTTTTAAACCAAATATCATTACACTATATAAGATAAACTTAATTACTTACAAATTATACACGTAATAAGTAAATTTGGCGCAGAACGTGGAGCACGAATCTCCAATAAGTAATATTGGCGCCTAGAACGTGGAGCACACCCACGATAAGTAATAATACTTTTCTTAAATTATTTATCTCATTGTTCTGTAGTTCTATTTATCATATTATTCACCGGTATATTAGTTAAAGCTGTTCAATATTCATTTTAAATTCTTCTTAGTTCTGTGCTGTCAATTAATTATTCTTTAGCATACGTATTTTACTATTTTTAATTCACTCCCATTTACTTCTGCAATTAAACACTGAATCTTTTCCTTATCATAAATTGTATGGCATATTCTTCCTTCATTTAACTCATTTCTGACCCTTCTTTCTCTTCTTTCATGTTTATTAGTTTAAAATAATTTCTTCTGAATTATATAGTAAGGTGTTCTTACTTATTTTTGAATTTTTTGGTTTTAAAATTGATTCCAACTAATTCATCTTAACTATTTGGTATTGGCCACTGTTCGGGCTGCTCTACCAATATGGTTTTCCGGTGGATTCCGTAAATTATATGCAGTGGTAAATCTTTCAATGGCATCGTCGCAGTATGGATCATACACATACGGTTCTATGTCCTCTTCGTTCCGTCTATTCCTTCCCTCAGCATTCCCAGAATTGGGATTAGGTTTACGGTTTCCACGATGATCCTCTTGGTTATTCCTCTCATCAGCCATGATATAGTTTACTCGAGCTATATGGGTTCCCTGGTCATTACTTGGTTGATTTTCCGAGGGTATGTCTCTCCTTTGTTCCCTGCTTCCTCCATCATTCTCGACTTTCCTATTTCTGTTTTGATTTTCTCCATTATCGTTCCCTCGGTTATTATTCCAATAGTCTCTCCCGTTATCAAAATTCCTACGGCCTGTGCTGTATCTGTTATTATTAGGGTTATTATAATGATTGTTTTGGTAATTATTATTGCGGTAGCGATTATTCATATAATGGTCATTACCATTTCGGTTATAATTATTGTTGTTATATCTATTCATTCCCTGACGCGACTCTTGATTTTGCTCCTCTCTCCTATTGTTTGAATAGTCACTTTGCCTTCGAGACCTTTGATAATAGTCTTCCATTTCATAGCTGGCCAACAAGGTTTCCATTGCTCCCACTGTCTTCACTTGTCCACTGCGTCTGGCACGAACTATTTCTTCTTCGAAATGGTAAGATAGTATATTTACTAAACATTCTTCTGGTATTCGCGGTTCCAAATGACGCGCCAAACACACCTTTCCCCAAAAAGTAGGTAGTTGGGGACTGCTCTTGATTAATGTTGAATCTACCGTTGGTAATGTTGTCGCTAATCATGTTCTGTACAGAATCCGACCAGTATTTCGACCTAAAAGCCTTTTTAAACTCTTCATGATTACTCGTTTCATTCCGGGCCGCTGACCACCAATTATCATTTATGCTTTTAAAACAATCATCCAACAAATTTTTTATTATGTTCCACCTTAATTCTACTAAACCATTCATCTATTCTCTCTAGAAATTCTATGGGGTTTCCTCTATAAATTTTGAAATTGATATTTTCTTTTTGCTCAGGGGCTATGTCATGTGCCAGATACATTGGTCGATTTTGTAAAACTTCTATTGACTCCTTTATATTAATCAATTCCTGATTCTGCATATTTTCAACGGTCCCCTTATTTTGATCCACTTGGGTGTTTATTTGCGTTATTTCGTTGTTAACTATTTCAATTCTCCCAGCTGTATTAATTTGCACTTCATCCAATTTCCCTTGGGTTTCTAATTGTACCTCTTTTATTCTAGTTTTGTTATTGTTTTCTACTTGATTAATTTTGGCCTCTACTTCCACTGCGAGTTGTATGATGGTTTCATCTGTTTTTTCTAGACCCACCTTAGTTTCAGTTATTTGCTGTCTTACTTCCTCTTCATAATTATCCACCCTTTTGTTAAGTGTTTCATTGACATTTGCAACCCTTTCATTGATGACTTCCCTCAACGCTTGGTTTTGTTCGTTTATAATTTGCCGCAACTCCTTATTACTGTTTTCAATTTTCCCGTCTATTTGTTTGTTATTTTCCTGAATCTGCTTTAAGCTCTCATCGTTCCTGTCAAACCTTTCATTAATTTGGTTTAAGCTTTCATTTATCAGCCGGTTATTCTCATTAGTTTCCTCTTTATTTTTGTCAAACTTCTCATTCATTAGTTTGATTAAATTCTCACTCAAAATTTCGTTTTGTTTCCTTGAGTTTTCGTTAATATTGTCTATTTTGTTTTCTAGCTTTTCTGAATTTTCATTTATACTGTCTATTTTATTTTCTAACTTTTCTGAATTTTCATTTATACTGTCTTTTATTTTCTAACCTTTCTGAATTTTCGTCAAATTTTTTATTTAATTCTTCCTTTTGTTTCTTGGAATCTTCCTTAATACTGTCTATTTTCTCATTAGTTTGTCTATTTTGTTCCTCCATTCGTTTATTATCCTCCTTCATACTACTCATTAATTCCATTAATTTTTCCCAATTTACTCCTCCTCCAGCTTCTTCTTTATCGCACGCCTGTTGTTCCTTTTCAATGTCTGTAACTATTTCTGCTTCTTCCTCCCGTCTATCTTCTTCCGTTTCTTGGTCTTTCACCATCCTTTTAGAAACACCTCTCGTATGCATTCCTGTGCCTCTAATAGTTGCCTGCTCCAGTTAAGTAATGGCAATATAGTCAATTTTTTACTCAACTAAAGCCCACTCGTTGAGCGCCAATTTGTAATCCAAATAATAGTTGTTGTTTCGGGGTTTAATTAAGCTCCACGTTGATATGCGCCAATTTGTAATCCAACTAAATAATTTTTGATTACGTTGTATATTTGTAATATGTTATTGCAGATGAGATCTCCTGCAAATCAATGTTAATTTATAAAAACAATTATTTATTATATAGTTGATATTATTCGTTTGTCGAACATAGACTTGTGTTAAGTGGTTATTAAGTGTTTTACCAGAGAAAAAGCGCTATATTACAGTTATTACAGTGAATAATTCAGTAATTTTCTCCAACCCTATTCGGTATGTATTATCTAACTTGAAAAGAGCGGAATGTGGAGAGAGTACGTTAGTTCTCTATTCTCCCGTATTCACCAGCTGTAGGCAAATGAGCGCTGTGGTGGGCGATTAATCCGTTATTCTAGGTTAAGTCGTTCCACTTTAGGTTTTTATCGCTTTCTTTCTCTGTAAATTACACCGTATTGAAATACAATAATTATTCTACAATAACACAAACTCTTCAAATACAATAAGGGTTCTTTATTTTATCTAAGTTTCCAATTCCAACAGTTTCCTTCTCCAGTGATTAATACATCATGTCGATCACACAATACAGGATCGATTCGTTATTGAACTCGTGGTTTATGTTACAATTTGATTATAATTATATTTTATTCTTTTTTTTTTATCTCTTATCTCAGGGTACAGGTAATTCTTTTAACGATTAGTAAGGCCAGGTAATGCAAACTTAAGGTTACTAAGTATTACAATTGTTATACTATATTTAATATATAAAATTAAATATAAGCAAGTTTGTTACCAAACTGGGTACGATACTTAAGGTGGCCGTGTCTGTTTACAACGGAGTGAAGACGGAATGGTTATGCTACTCTTGACCAAAAACAGCATCCAGATTCTCAATAAAGGTTTAGATGTGATGTCCTGGAGTGTAATAGAAGTTCAGTTCTGGTCTTCGTTCTTCTTCACGATCCTAGTAGTTGCCGGTCCAAATGGAATTGGTGTAGTATTACGACTTCGTTTGTTTATTGAAAGTGAGGTTTGGTACTTCAATACAAAAGTTCTTCGTGTATTTTTTAATTTATATTTTAATTAATTTTGAATTCTGCTATGGATCATCTTTGTTTAATGGTAAATCATTTTCATCATCATTCTTTTACTGGAAAAAGGTTGAATGAGTATTTATTAATTCAGTGAACTTTAAGGGTATGTAGAATTATATTTACTGAGATATAGTTTCAGGAGTTATTACTCAGTTCTTTTTAAATGGATTTCTTTAAGACATTTAATTTGTTTAAATTTGATTCATTTTATTTGGTTCTCTTTTGTTAATTTGTCTGCTGAACTTTACCCATTAGCATATAACAATTGAATGTTGAAATCAACAAAATTTCTTGCATTTCTGTTACCCTAACAACCATTACTTTTTCTGTCATTGGATAATATTTGATATCCTAGAGCCAGAATTAGGAAATATTACTACTCTTATTTAATAAAATACTCCCTGCTTGGAATTACACTAAATCACATAAAACTTTCACTTAATCTGCCGTATTAAACCGTATACATTTTACTACATTTTCATCTGAATGGACTTATTAAAAAAGGTATTAATTTCCTTTTACAAATACTAAATTTAGGCCTGTTTGTTTTATTACACATGTTGTAAAATTTTTGTTTTTTTTGTTTTTAATTTAATTTTTGTTACCTGACCTACTGTACAAAGAGTCACTGGCTTATGGCCAATTATTACAATTTTAAATTCCTGATTTCATTTTATTATTATTATTGAGTTTATCATAGAACCCTTCATCGGTTTTTAACATCATTATAATGACCACTAGACAATTTATTTACAATTGTTGTCTTCCTGGCCAAGTTTAAAATTTTTTTTCTAAGACATCTTTATTAATTATTTAAAGTAAATACCTTTAACATGATACCATACATAATAAACACACTTGTATTTAATTACTTAAATACAAGTTTAACATGAATGAACTGAGTACCCATTACTTAGTACTTCCTTAAAGCAACGGCTCCACACTTACTACACACAAAACATAAAATAAATAGCATGTAAACACTATATCATGATACAGTACAACAACAAGTACATTTTATAAAACATTAAATATTAATTGAACAGTATATTATACTCAACTCCTACACATTAAACTCATCCCATTAGACTCAGTGTTTATAGTTTACATCTTATACTGCTCATTACATATTTTATATTTAGGTACACCTTCAATGTTTTATTACCTAGTAACCTTACTAGGTACCATTAATGCATTTTTTAGGTGAGATTGGCCCTCTTGTATTTAATTATGGCATACTTTGGGCATTTTTTCAGTCATGTTGACAAAGTTTTTGTGTAACTTTGGGAACCTCAACTTTGTTACGTTACATAATACTCCCCCTCCGAAAGAAGTTTATTTTGGCTGAATAAAGTTTAGTTGAAATAAACTTATAGTTTCTTCATACTTTGGAATATTTATTTAATAAAATTATTAATTTATAATGGTTTCAGTCTGTCATTATTTCTGTTTTAATCTGCAATTCAATGGTTCTTTGGGGTTTATTTTCTCTTTCTATTCTTTAAACTTTTAATTGCACCGGAAAACTGTGTTGATACTCATTGTGTATCTGGTCATTAATTCTCTACTGGTACCTCCCTCAGTTGTAGACCTGTCCTTTTCTCTGGAACTCATAACTTCTTCTAGCTTTTTACGCTATCATTTCTTATTATCATTTTTATATTTAATTACCTCTCTTGGTGTGTAATCCCTAAAATACTATATTTCCCTAACATTTTTCCCTAATATCATAGCTGGTACGGAATCAGAGGGGCACTATTGGCTTCCATTACTCTGCCGTTTCCCTAACTATATCTTCTGAGATGAGAGGAACTTCATCTCTGTCCAGAAAAAAATAAAAGTTGCACTATCACAACACAATACACATAATTATTATCTATAAGGTAGCTCCTTCGCTACAAACTTATATTCAAGGGATGATTACTATTATTTCTGAGGTATCCTAATACTTTTCTTAAATTATTTATCTCGTTGTTCTGTAGTTCTATTTATCATATTATTCACCGGTATATTAGTTAAAGCTGTTCAATATTCATTTTAAATTCTTCTTAGTTCCGTGCTGTCAATTAATTATTCTTTAGCATACGTATTTTACTATTTTTAATTCATTCCCATTTACTTCTGCAATTAAACACTGAATCTTTTCCTTATCATAAATTGTATGGCATATTCTTCCTTCATTTAACTCATTTCTAACCCTTCTTTCTCTTCTTTCATGTTTATTAGTTTAAAATAATTTCTTCTGAATTATATAGTAAGGTGTTCTTACTTATTTTTGAATTTTTTGGTTTTAAAATTGATTCCAACTAATTCATCTTAACTATTTGGTATTGGCCACTGTTCGGGCTGCTCTACCAATATGGTTTTCCGGTGGATTCCGTAAATTATATGCAGTGGTAAATCTTTCAATGGCATCGTCGCAGTATGGATCATACACATACGGTTCTATGTCCTCTTCGTTCCGTCTATTCCTTCCCTCAGCATTCCCAGAATTGGGATTAGGTTTACGGTTTCCACGATGATCCTCTTGGTTATTCCTCTCATCAGCCATGATATAGTTTACTCGAGCTATATGGGTTCCCTGGTCATTACTTGGTTGATTTTCCGAGGGTATGTCTCTCCTTTGTTCCCTGCTTCCTCCATCATTCTCGACGCTCCTATTTCTGTTTTGATTTTCTCCATTATCGTTCCCTCGGTTATTATTCCAATAGTCTCTCCCGTTATCAAAATTCCTACGGCCTGTGCTGTATCTGTTATTATTAGGGTTATTATAATGATTGTTTTGGTAATTATTATTGCGGTAGCGATTATTCATATAATGGTCATTACCATTTCGGTTATAATTATTGTTGTTATATCTATTCATTCCCTGACGCGACTCTTGATTTTGCTCCTCTCTCCTATTGTTTGAATAGTCACTTTGCCTTCGAGACCTTTGATAATAGTCTTCCATTTCATAGCTGGCCAACAAGGTTTCCATTGCTCCCACTGTCTTCACTTGTCCACTGCGTCTGGCACGAACTATTTCTTCTTCGAAATGGTAAGATAGTATATTTACTAAACATTCTTCTGGTATTCGCGGTTCCAAATGACGCGCCAAACACACCTTTCCCCAAAAAGTAGGTAGTTGGGGACTGCTCTTGATTAATGTTGAATCTACCGTTGGTAATGTTGTTGCTAATCATATTCTGTACAGAATCCGACCAGTACTTCGACCTAAAAGCCTTTTTAAACTCTTCATGATTACTCGTTTCATTCCGGGCCGCTGACCACCAATTATCATTTATGCTTTTAAAACAATCATCCAACAAATTTTTTATTATGTTCCACCTTAATTCTACTAAACCATTCATCTATTCTCTCTAGAAATTCTATGGGGTTTCCTCTATAAATTTTGAAATTGATATTTTCTTTTTGGTCAGGGGCTATGTCATGTGCCAGATACATTGGTCTATTTTGTAAAACTTCTATTGACTCCTTTATATTAATCAATTCCTGATTCTGCATATTTTCAACGGTCCCCTTATTTTGATCCACTTGGGTTTTTATTTGCGTTATTTCGTTGTTAACTATTTCAATTCTCCCAGCTGTATTAATTTGCACTTCATCCAATTTCCCTTGGGTTTCTAATTGTACCTCTTTTATTCTAGTTTTGTTATTGTTTTCTACTTGATTAATTTTGGCCTCTACTTCCACTGCGAGTTGTATGATGGTTTCATCTGTTTTTTCTAGACCCACCTTAGTTTCAGTTATTTGCTGTCTTACTTCCTCTTCATAATTATCCACCCTTTTGTTAAGTGTTTCATTGACATTTGCAACCCTTTCATTGATGACTTCCCTCAACTCTTGGTTTTGTTCGTTTATAATTTGCCGCAACTCCTTATTACTGTTTTCAATTTTCCCGTCTATTTGTTTGTTATTTTCCTGAATCTGCTTTAAGCTCTCATCGTTCCTGTCAAACCTTTCATTAATTTGGTTTAAGCTTTCATTTATCAGCCGGTTATTCTCATTAGTTTCCTCTTTATTTTTGTCAAACTTCTCATTCATTAGTTTGATTAAATTCTCACTCAAAATTTCGTTTTGTTTCCTTGAGTTTTCGTTAATATTGTCTATTTTGTTTTCTAGCTTTTCTGAATTTTCATTTATACTGTCTATTTTATTTTCTAACTTTTCTGAATTTTCATTTATACTGTCTTTTATTTTCTAACCTTTCTGAATTTTCGTCAAATTTTTTATTTAATTCTTCCTTTTGTTTCTTGGAATCTTCCTTAATACTGTCTATTTTCTCATTAGTTTGTCTATTTTGTTCCTCCATTCGTTTATTATCCTCCTTCATACTACTCATTAATTCCATTAATTTTTCCCAATTTACTCCTCCTCCAGCTTCTTCTTTATCGCACGCCTGTTGTTCCTTTTCAATGTCTGTAACTATTTCTGCTTCTTCCTCCCGTCTATCTTCTTCCGTTTCTTGGTCTTTCACCATCCTTTTAGAAACACCTCTCGTATGCATTCCTGTGCCTCTAATAGTTGCCTGCTCCAGTTAAGTAATGGCAATATAGTCAATTTTTTACCCAACTAAAGCCCACTCGTTGAGCGCCAATTTGTAATCCAAATAATAGTTGTTGTTTCGGGGTTTAATTAAGCTCCACGTTGATATGCGCCAATTTGTAATCCAACTAAATAATTTTTGATTACGTTGTATATTTGTAATATGTTATTGCAGATGAGATCTCCTGCAAATCAATGTTAATTTATAAAAACAATTATTTATTATATAGTTGATATTATTCGTTTGTCGAACATAGACTTGTGTTAAGTGGTTATTAAGTGTTTTACCAGAGAAAAAGCGCTATATTACAGTTATTACAGTGAATAATTCAGTAATTTTCTCCAACCCTATTCGGTATGTATTATCTAACTTGAAAAGAGCGGAATGTGGAGAGAGTACGTTAGTTCTCTATTCTCCCGTATTCACCAGCTGTAGGCAAATGAGCGCTGTGGTGGGCGATTAATCCGTTATTCTAGGTTAAGTCGTTCCACTTTAGGTTTTTATCGCTTTCTTTCTCTGTAAATTACACCCTATTGAAATACAATAATTATTCTACAATAACACAAACTCTTCAAATACAATAAGGGTTCTTTATTTTATCTAAGTTTCCAATTCCAACAGTTTCCTTCTCCAGTGATTAATACATCATGTCGATCACACAGTACAGGATCGATTCGTTATTGAACTCGTGGTTTATGTTACAATTTGATTATAATTATATTTTATTCTTTTTTTTTATCTCTTATCTCAGGGTACAGGTATTTCTTTTAACGATTAGTAAGGCCAGGTAATGCAAAATTAAGGTTACTAAGTATTACAATTGTTATACTGTATTTAATATATAAAATTAAATATAAGCAAGTTTGTTACCAAACTGGGTACGATACTTAAGGTGGCCGTGTCTGTTTACAACGGAGTGAAGACGGAATGGTTATGCTACTCTTGACCAAAAACAGCATCCAGATTCTCAATAAAGGTTTAGATGTGATGTCCTGGAGTGTAATAGAAGTTCAGTTCTGGTCTTCGTTCTTCTTCACGATCCTAGTAGTTGCCGGTCCCAATGGAATTGGTGTAGTATTACGACTTCGTTTGTTTATTGAAAGTGAGGTTTGGTACTTCAATACAAAAGTTCTTCGTGTATTTTTTAATTTATATTTTAATTAATTTTCACTTCTTCTGCTATGGATCATCTTTGTTTAATGGTAAATCATTTTCATCATCATTCTTTTACTGGAAAAAGGTTGAATGAGTATTTATTAATTCAGTGAACTTTAAGGGTATGTAGAATTATATTTACTGAGATATAGTTTCAGGAGTTATTACTCAGTTCTTTTTAAATGGATTTCTTTAAGACATTTAATTTGTTTAAATTTGATTCATTTTATTTGGTTCTCTTTTGTTAATTTGTCTGCTGAACTTTACCCATTAGCATATAACAATTGAATGTTGAAATCAACAAAATTTCTTGTATTTCTGTTACCCTAACAACCATTACTTTTTCTGTCATTGTATAATATTTGATATCCTAGAGCCAGAATTAGGAAATATTACTACTCTTATTTAATAAAATACTCCCTGCTTGGAATTACACTAAATCACATAAAACTTTCACTTAATCTGCCGTATTAAACCGTATACATTTTACTACATTTTCATCTGAATGGACTTATTAAAAAAGGTATTAATTTCCTTTTACAAATACTAAATTTAGGCCTGTTTGTTTTATTACACATGTTGTAAAATTTTTGTTTTTTTTGTTTTTAATTTAATTTTTGTTACCTGACCTACTGTACAAAGAGTCACTGGCTTATGGCCAATTATTACAATTTTAAATTCCTGATTTCATTTTATTATTATTATTGAGTTTATCATAGAACCCTTCATCGGTTTTTAACATCATTATAATGACCACTAGACAATTTATTTACAATTGTTGTCTTCCTGGCCAAGTTTAAAATTTTTTTTCTAAGACATCTTTATTAATTATTTAAAGTAAATACCTTTAACATGATACCATACATAATAAACACACTTGTATTTAATTACTTAAATACAAGTTTAACATGAATGAACTGAGTACCCATTACTTAGTACTTCCTTAAAGCAACGGCTCCACACTTACTACACACAAAACATAAAATAAATAGCATGTAAACACTATATCATGATACAGTACAACAACAAGTACATTTTATAAAACATTAAATATTAATTGAACAGTATATTATACTCAACTCCTACACATTAAACTCATCCCATTAGACTCAGTGTTTATAGTTTACATCTTATACTGCTCATTACATATTTTATATTTAGGTACACCTTCAATGTTTTATTACCTAGTAACCTTACTAGGTACCATTAATGCATTTTTTAGGTGAGATTGGCCCTCTTGTATTTAATTATGGCATACTTTGGGCATTTTTTCAGTCATGTTGACAAAGTTTTTATGTAACTTTGGGAACCTCAACTTTGTTACGTTACAGAATACTCCCCCTCCGAAAGAAGTTTATTTTGGCTAAATAAAGTTTAGTTGAAATAAACTTATAGTTTCTTCATACTTTGGAATATTTATTTAATAAAATTATTAATTTATAATGGTTTCAGTCTGTCATTATTTCTGTTTTAATCTGCAATTCAATGGGTTCTTTGGGGTTTATTTTCTCTTTCTATTCTTTAAACTTTTAATTGCACCGGACAACTGTGTTGATACTCATTGTGTATCTGGTCATTAATTCTCTACCGGTACCTCCCTCAGTTGTAGACCTGTCCTTTTCTCTGGAACTCATAACTTCTTCTAGTTTTTTACGCTATCATTTCTTATTATCGTTTTTATATTTAATTACCTCTCTTGGTGTGTAATCCCTAAAATACTATATTTCCCTAACATTTTTCCCTAATATCATAGCTGGTACGGAATCAGAGGGGCACTATTGGCTTCCATTACTCTGCCGTTTCCCTAACTATATCTTCTGAGATGAGAGGAACTTCATCTCTGTCCAGAAAAAAATAAAAGTTGCACTATCACAACACAATACACATAATTATTATCTATAAGGTAGCTCCTTCGCTACAAACTTATATTCAAGGGATGATTACTATTATTTCTGAGGTATCCTAATACTTTTCTTAAATTATTTATCTCGTTGTTCTGTAGTTCTATTTATCATATTATTCACCGGTATATTAGTTAAAGCTGTTCAATATTCATTTTAAATTCTTCTTAGTTCCGTGCTGTCAATTAATTATTCTTTAGCATACGTATTTTACTATTTTTAATTCACTCCCATTTACTTCTGCAATTAAACACTGAATCTTTTCCTTATCATAAATTGTATGGCATATTCTTCCTTCATTTAACTCATTTCTAACCCTTCTTTCTCTTCTTTCATGTTTATTAGTTTAAAATAATTTCTTCTGAATTATATAGTAAGGTGTTCTTACTTATTTTTGAATTTTTTGGTTTTAAAATTGATTCCAACTAATTCATCTTAACTATTTGGTATTGGCCACTGTTCGGGCTGCTCTACCAATATGGTTTTCCGGTGGATTCCGTAAATTATATGCAGTGGTAAATCTTTCAATGGCATCGTCGCAGTATGGATCATACACATACGGTTCTATGTCCTCTTCGTTCCGTCTATTCCTTCCCTCAGCATTCCCAGAATTGGGATTAGGTTTACGGTTTCCACGATGATCCTCTTGGTTATTCCTCTCATCAGCCATGATATAGTTTACTCGAGCTATATGGGTTCCCTGGTCATTACTTGGTTGATTTTCCGAGGGTATGTCTCTCCTTTGTTCCCTGCTTCCTCCATCATTCTCGACGTTCCTATTTCTGTTTTGATTTTCTCCATTATCGTTCCCTCGGTTATTATTCCAATAGTCTCTCCCGTTATCAAAATTCCTACGGCCTGTGCTGTATCTGTTATTATTAGGGTTATTATAATGATTGTTTTGGTAATTATTATTGCGGTAGCGATTATTCATATAATGGTCATTACCATTTCCGTTATAATTATTGTTGTTATATCTATTCATTCCCTGACGCGACTCTTGATTTTGCTCCTCTCTCCTATTGTTTGAATAGTCACTTTGCCTTCGAGACCTTTGATAATAGTCTTCCATTTCATAGCTGGCCAACAAGGTTTCCATTGCTCCCACTGTCTTCACTTGTCCACTGCGTCTGGCACGAACTATTTCTTCTTCGAAATGGTAAGATAGTATATTTACTAAACATTCTTCTGGTATTCGCGGTTCCAAATGACGCGCCAAACACACCTTTCCCCAAAAAGTAGGTAGTTGGGGACTGCTCTTGATTAATGTTGAATCTACCGTTGGTAATGTTGTCGCTAATCATGTTCTGTACAGAATCCGACCAGTATTTCGACCTAAAAGCCTTTTTAAACTCTTCATGATTACTCGTTTCATTCCGGGCCGCTGACCACCAATTATCATTTATGCTTTTAAAACAATCATCCAACAAATTTTTTATTATGTTCCACCTTAATTCTACTAAACCATTCATCTATTCTCTCTGGAAATTCTATGGGGTTTCCTCTATAAATTTTGAAATTGATATTTTCTTTTTGCTCAGGGGCTATGTCATGTGCCAGATACATTGGTCGATTTTGTAAAACTTCTATTGACTCCTTTATATTAATCAATTCCTGATTCTGCATATTTTCAACGGTCCCCTTATTTTGATCCACTTGGGTTTTTATTTGCGTTATTTCGTTGTTAACTATTTCAATTCTCCCAGCTATATTAATTTGCACTTCATCCAATTTCCCTTGGGTTTCTAATTGTACCTCTTTTATTCTAGTTTTGTTATTGTTTTCTACTTGATTAATTTTGGCCTCTACTTCCACTGCGAGTTGTATGATGGTTTCATCTGTTTTTTCTAGACCCACCTTAGTTTCAGTTATTTGCTGTCTTACTTCCTCTTCATAATTATCCACCCTTTTGTTAAGTGTTTCATTGACATTTGCAACCCTTTCATTGATGACTTCCCTCAACGCTTGGTTTTGTTCGTTTATAATTTGCCGCAACTCCTTATTACTGTTTTCAATTTTCCCGTCTATTTGTTTGTTATTTTCTTGAATCTGCTTTAAGCTCTCATCGTTCCTGTCAAACCTTTCATTAATTTGGTTTAAGCTTTCATTTATCAGCCGGTTATTCTCATTAGTTTCCTCTTTATTTTTGTCAAACTTCTCATTCATTAGTTTGATTAAATTCTCACTCAAAATTTCGTTTTGTTTCCTTGAGTTTTCCTTAATATTGTCTATTTTGTTTTCTAGCTTTTCTGAATTTTCATTTATACTGTCTATTTTATTTTCTAACTTTTCTGAATTTTCATTTATACTGTCTTTTATTTTCTAACCTTTCTGAATTTTCGACAAATTTTTTATTTAATTCTTCCTTTTGTTTCTTGGAATCTTCCTTAATACTGTCTATTTTCTCATTAGTTTGTCTATTTTGTTCCTCCATTCGTTTATTATCCTCCTTCATACTACTCATTAATTCCATTAATTTTTCCCAATTTACTCCTCCTCCAGCTTCTTCTTTATCGCACGCCTGTTGTTCCTTTTCAATGTCTGTAACTATTTCTGCTTCTTCCTCCTGTCTATCTTCTTCCGTTTCTTGGTCTTTCACCATCCTTTTAGAAACACCTCTCGAATACATTCCTGTGCCTCTAATAGTTGCCTGCTCCAGTTAAGTAATGGCAATATAGTCAATTTTTTACTCAACTAAAGCCCACTCGTTGAGCGCCAATTTGTAATCCAAATAATAGTTGTTGTTTCGGGGTTTAATTAAGCTCCACGTTGATATGCGCCAATTTGTAATCCAACTAAATAATTTTTGATTACGTTGTATATTTGTAATATGTTATTGCAGATGAGATCTCCTGCAAATCAATGTTAATTTATAAAAACAATTATTTATTATATAGTTGATATTATTCGTTTGTCGAACATAGACTTGTGTTAAGTGGTTATTAAGTGTTTTACCAGAGAAAAAGCGCTATATTACAGTTATTACAGTGAATAATTCAGTAATTTTCTCCAACCCTATTCGGTATGTATTATCTAACTTGAAAAGAGCGGAATGTGGAGAGAGTACGTTAGTTCTCTATTCTCCCGTATTCACCAGCTGTAGGCAAATGAGCGCTGTGGTGGGCGATTAATCCGTTATTCTAGGTTAAGTCGTTCCACTTTAGGTTTTTATCACTTTCTTTCTCTGTAAATTACACCCTATTGAAATACAATAATTATTCTACAATAACACAAACTCGTCAAATACAATAAGGGTTCTTTATTTTATCTAAGTTTCCAATTCCAACAGTTTCCTTCTCCAGTGATTAATACATCATGTCGATCACACAATACAGGATCGATTCGTTATTGAACTCGTGGTTAATGTTACAATTTGATTATAATTATATTTTATTCTTTTTTTTTATCTCTTATCTCAGGGTACAGGTAATTCTTTTAACGATTAGTAAGGCCAGGTAATGCAAAATTAAGGTTACTAAGTATTACAATTGTTATACTGTACTTAATATATAAAATTAAATATAAGCAAGTTTGTTACCAAACTGGGTATGATACTTAAGGTGGCCGTGTCTGTTTACAACGGAGTGAAGACGGAATGGTTATGCTACTCTTGACCAAAAACAGCATCCAGATTCTCAATAAAGGTTTAGATGTGATGTCCTGGAGTGTAATAGAAGTTCAGTTCTGGTCTTCGTTCTTCTTCACGATCCTAGTAGTTGCCGGTCCCAATGGAATTGGTGTAGTATTACGACTTCGTTTGTTTATTGAAAGTGAGGTTTGGTACTTCAATACAAAAGTTCTTCGTGTATTTTTTAATTTATATTTTAATTAATTTTCACTTCTTCTGCTATGGATCATCTTTGTTTAATGGTAAATCATTTTCATCATCATTCTTTTACTGGAAAAAGGTTGAATGAGTATTTATTAATTCAGTGAACTTTAAGGGTATGTAGAATTATATTTACTGAGATATAGTTTCAGGAGTTATTACTCAGTTCTTTTTAAATGGATTTCTTTAAGACATTTAATTTGTTTACATTTGATTCATTTTATTTGGTTCTCTTTTGTTAATTTGTCTGCTGAACTTTACCCATTAGCATATAACAATTGAATGTTGAAATCAACAAAATTTCTTGCATTTCTGTTACCCTAACAACCATTACTTTTTCTGTCATTGGATAATATTTGATATCCTAGAGCCAGAATTAGGAAATATTACTACTCTTATTTAATAAAATACTCCCTGCTTGGAATTACACTAAATCACGTAAAACTTTCACTTAATCTGCCGTATTAAACCGTATACATTTTACTACATTTTCATCTGAATGGACTTATTAAAAAAGGTATTAATTTCCTTTTACAAATACTAAATTTAGGCCTGTTGGTTTTATTACACATGTTGTAAAATTTTTGTTTTTTTTGTTTTTAATTTAATTTTTGTTACCTGACCTACTGTACAAAGAGTCACTGGCTTATGGCCAATTATTACAATTTTAAATTCCTGATTTCATTTTATTATTATTATTGAGTTTATCATAGAACCCTTCATCGGTTTTTAACATCATTATAATGACCACTAGACAATTTATTTACAATTATTGTCTTCCTGGCCAAGTTTAAAATTTTTTTTCTAAGACATCTTTATTAATTATTTAAAGTAAATACCTTTAACATGATACCATACATAATAAACACACTTGTATTTAATTACTTAAATACAAGTTTAACATGAATGAACTGAGTACCCATTACTTAGTACTTCCTCAAAGCAACGGCTCCACACTTACTACACACAAAACATAAAATAAATAGCATGTAAACACTATATCATGATACAGTACAACAACAAGTACATTTTATAAAACATTAAATATTAATTGAACAGTATATTATACTCAACTCCTACACATTAAACTCATCCCATTAGACTCAGTGTTTATAGTTTACATCTTATACTGCTCATTACATATTTTATATTTAGGTACACCTTCAATGTTTTATTACCTAGTAACCTTACTAGGTACCATTAATGCATTTTTTAGGTGAGATTGGCCCTCTTGTATTTAATTATGGCATACTTTGGGCATTTTTTCAGTCATGTTGACAAAGTTTTTATGTAACTTTGGGAACCTCAACTGTGTTACGTTACAGAATACTCCCCCTCCGAAAGAAGTTTATTTTGGCTAAATAAAGTTTAGTTGAAATAAACTTATAGTTTCTTCATACTTTGGAATATTTATTTAATAAAATTATTAATTTATAATGGTTTCAGTCTGTCATTATTTCTGTTTTAATCTGCAATTCAATGGGTTCTTTGGGGTTTATTTTCTCTTTCTATTCTTTAAACTTTTAATTGCACCGGACAACTGTGTTGATACTCATTGTGTATCTGGTCATTAATTCTCTACCGGTACCTCCCTCAGTTGTAGACCTGTCCTTTTCTCTGGAACTCATAACTTCTTCTAGCTTTTTACACTATCATTTCTTATTATCGTTTTTATATTTAATTACCTCTCTTGGTGTGTAATCCCTAAAATACTATATTTCCCTAACATTTTTCCCTAATATCATAGCTGGTACGGAATCAGAGGGGCACTATTGGCTTCCATTACTCTGCCGTTTCCCTAACTATATCTTCTGAGATCAGAGGAACTTCATCTCTGTCCAGAAAAAAATAAAAGTTGCACTATCACAACACAATACACATAATTATTATCTATAAGGTAGCTCCTTCGCTACAAACTTATATTCAAGGGATGATTACTATTATTTCTGAGGTATCCTAATACTTTTCTTAAATTATTTATCTCGTTGTTCTGTAGTTCTATTTATCATATTATTCACCGGTATATTAGTTAAAGCTGTTCAATATTCATTTTAAATTCTTCTTAGTTCCGTGCTGTCAATTAATTATTCTTTAGCATACGTATTTTACTATTTTTAATTCACTCCCATTTACTTCTGCAATTAAACACTGAATCTTTTCCTTATCATAAATTGTATGGCATATTCTTCCTTCATTTAACTCATTTCTAACCCTTCTTTCTCTTCTTTCATGTTTATTAGTTTAAAATAATTTCTTCTGAATTATATAGTAAGGTGTTCTTACTTATTTTTGAATTTTTTGGTTTTAAAATTGATTCCAACTAATTCATCTTAACTATTTGGTATTGGCCACTGTTCGGGCTGCTCTACCAATATGGTTTTCCGGTGGATTCCGTAAATTATATGCAGTGGTAAATCTTTCAATGGCATCGTCGCAGTATGGATCATACACATACGGTTCTATGTCCTCTTCGTTCCGTCTATTCCTTCCCTCAGCATTCCCAGAATTGGGATTAGGTTTACGGTTTCCACGATGATCCTCTTGGTTATTCCTCTCATCAGCCATGATATAGTTTACTCGAGCTATATGGGTTCCCTGGTCATTACTTGGTTGATTTTCTGAGGGTATGTCTCTCCTTTGTTCCCTGCTTCCTCCATCATTCTCGACGTTCCTATTTCTGTTTTGATTTTCTCCATTATCGTTCCCTCGGTTATTATTCCAATAGTCTCTCCCGTTATCAAAATTCCTACGGCCTGTGCTGTATCTGTTATTATTAGGGTTATTATAATGATTGTTTTGGTAATTATTATTGTGGTAGCGATTATTCATATAATGGTCATTACCATTTCCGTTATAATTATTGTTGTTATATCTATTCATTCCCTGACGCGACTCTTGATTTTGCTCCTCTCTCCTATTGTTTGAATAGTCACTTTGCCTTCGAGACCTTTGATAATAGTCTTCCATTTCATAGCTGGCCAACAAGGTTTCCATTGCTCCCACTGTCTTCACTTGTCCACTGCGTCTGGCACGAACTATTTCTTCTTCGAAATGGTAAGATAGTATATTTACTAAACATTCTTCTGGTATTCGCGGTTCCAAATGACGCGCCAAACACACCTTTCCCCAAAAAGTAGGTAGTTGGGGACTGCTCTTGATTAATGTTGAATCTACCGTTGGTAATGTTGTCGCTAATCATGTTCTGTACAGAATCCGACCAGTATTTCGACCTAAAAGCCTTTTTAAACTCTTCATAATTACTCGTTTCATTCCGGGCCGCTGACCACCAATTATCATTTATGCTTTTAAAACAATCATCCAACAAATTTTTTATTATGTTCCACCTTAATTCTACTAAACCATTCATCTATTCTCTCTGGAAATTCTATGGGGTTTCCTCTATAAATTTTGAAATTGATATTTTCTTTTTGCTCAGGGGCTATGTCATGTGCCAGATACATTGGTCGATTTTGTAAAACTTCTATTGACTCCTTTATATTAATCAATTCCTGATTCTGCATATTTTCAACGGTCCCCTTATTTTGATCCACTTGGGTTTTTATTTGCGTTATTTCGTTGTTAACTATTTCAATTCTCCCAGCTATATTAATTTGCACTTCATCCAATTTCCCTTGGGTTTCTAATTGTACCTCTTTTATTCTAGTTTTGTTATTGTTTTCTACTTGATTAATTTTGGCCTCTACTTCCACTGCGAGTTGTATGATGGTTTCATCTGTTTTTTCTAGACCCACCTTAGTTTCAGTTATTTGCTGTCTTACTTCCTCTTCATAATTATCCACCCTTTTGTTAAGTGTTTCATTGACATTTGCAACCCTTTCATTGATGACTTCCCTCAACGCTTGGTTTTGTTCGTTTATAATTTGCCGCAACTCCTTATTACTGTTTTCAATTTTCCCGTCTATTTGTTTGTTATTTTCTTGAATCTGCTTTAAGCTCTCATCGTTCCTGTCAAACCTTTCATTAATTTGGTTTAAGCTTTCATTTATCAGCCGGTTATTCTCATTAGTTTCCTCTTTATTTTTGTCAAACTTCTCATTCATTAGTTTGATTAAATTCTCACTCAAAATTTCGTTTTGTTTCCTTGAGTTTTCGTTAATATTGTCTATTTTGTTTTCTAGCTTTTCTGAATTTTCATTTATACTGTCTATTTTATTTTCTAACTTTTCTGAATTTTCATTTATACTGTCTTTTATTTTCTAACCTTTCTGAATTTTCGACAAATTTTTTATTTAATTCTTCCTTTTGTTTCTTGGAATCTTCCTTAATACTGTCTATTTTCTCATTAGTTTGTCTATTTTGTTCCTCCATTCGTTTATTATCCTCCTTCATACTACTCATTAATTCCATTAATTTTTCCCAATTTACTCCTCCTCCAGCTTCTTCTTTATCGCACGCCTGTTGTTCCTTTTCAATGTCTGTAACTATTTCTGCTTCTTCCTCCTGTCTATCTTCTTCCGTTTCTTGGTCTTTCACCATCCTTTTAGAAACACCTCTCGAATACATTCCTGTGCCTCTAATAGTTGCCTGCTCCAGTTAAGTAATGGCAATATAGTCAATTTTTTACTCAACTAAAGCCCACTCGTTGAGCGCCAATTTGTAATCCAAATAATAGTTGTTGTTTCGGGGTTTAATTAAGCTCCACGTTGATATGCGCCAATTTGTAATCCAACTAAATAATTTTTGATTACGTTGTATATTTGTAATATGTTATTGCAGATGAGATCTCCTGCAAATCAATGTTAATTTATAAAAACAATTATTTATTATATAGTTGATATTATTCGTTTGTCGAACATAGACTTGTGTTAAGTGGTTATTAAGTGTTTTACCAGAGAAAAAGCGCTATATTACAGTTATTACAGTGAATAATTCAGTAATTTTCTCCAACCCTATTCGGTATGTATTATCTAACTTGAAAAGAGCGGAATGTGGAGAGAGTACATTAGTTCTCTATTCTCCCGTATTCACCAGCTGTAGGCAAATGAGCGCTGTGGTGGGCGATTAATCCGTTATTCTAGGTTAAGTCGTTCCACTTTAGGTTTTTATCACTTTCTTTCTCTGTAAATTACACCCTATTGAAATACAATAATTATTCTACAATAACACAAACTCGTCAAATACAATAAGGGTTCTTTATTTTATCTAAGTTTCCAATTCCAACAGTTTCCTTCTCCAGTGATTAATACATCATGTCGATCACACAATACAGGATCGATTCGTTATTGAACTCGTGGTTAATGTTACAATTTGATTATAATTATATTTTATTCTTTTTTTTTATCTCTTATCTCACGGTACAGGTAATTCTTTTAACGATTAGTAAGGCCAGGTAATGCAAAATTAAGGTTACTAAGTATTACAATTGTTATACTGTACTTAATATATAAAATTAAATATAAGCAAGTTTGTTACCAAACTGGGTATGATACTTAAGGTGGCCGTGTCTGTTTACAACGGAGTGAAGACGGAATGGTTATGCTACTCTTGACCAAAAACAGCATCCAGATTCTCAATAAAGGTTTAGATGTGATGTCCTGGAGTGTAATAGAAGTTCAGTTCTGGTCTTCGTTCTTCTTCACGATCCTAGTAGTTGCCGGTCCCAATGGAATTGGTGTAGTATTACGACTTCGTTTGTTTATTGAAAGTGAGGTTTGGTACTTCAATACAAAAGTTCTTCGTGTATTTTTTAATTTATATTTTAATTAATTTTCACTTCTTCTGCTATGGATCATCTTTGTTTAATGGTAAATCATTTTCATCATCATTCTTTTACTGGAAAAAGGTTGAATGAGTATTTATTAATTCAGTGAACTTTAAGGGTATGTAGAATTATATTTACTGAGATATAGTTTCAGGAGTTATTACTCAGTTCTTTTTAAATGGATTTCTTTAAGACATTTAATTTGTTTACATTTGATTCATTTTATTTGGTTCTCTTTTGTTAATTTGTCTGCTGAACTTTACCCATTAGCATATAACAATTGAATGTTGAAATCAACAAAATTTCTTGCATTTCTGTTACCCTAACAACCATTACTTTTTCTGTCATTGGATAATATTTGATATCCTAGAGCCAGAATTAGGAAATATTACTACTCTTATTTAATAAAATACTCCCTGCTTGGAATTACACTAAATCACGTAAAACTTTCACTTAATCTGCCGTATTAAACCGTATACATTTTACTACATTTTCATCTGAATGGACTTATTAAAAAAGGTATTAATTTCCTTTTACAAATACTAAATTTAGGCCTGTTGGTTTTATTACACATGTTGTAAAATTTTTGTTTTTTTTGTTTTTAATTTAATTTTTGTTACCTGACCTACTGTACAAAGAGTCACTGGCTTATGGCCAATTATTACAATTTTAAATTCCTGATTTCATTTTATTATTATTATTGAGTTTATCATAGAACCCTTCATCGGTTTTTAACATCATTATAATGACCACTAGACAATTTATTTACAATTATTGTCTTCCTGGCCAAGTTTAAAATTTTTTTTCTAAGACATCTTTATTAATTATTTAAAGTAAATACCTTTAACATGATACCATACATAATAAACACACTTGTATTTAATTACTTAAATACAAGTTTAACATGAATGAACTGAGTACCCATTACTTAGTACTTCCTTAAAGCAACGGCTCCACACTTACTACACACAAAACATAAAATAAATAGCATGTAAACACTATATCATGATACAGTACAACAACAAGTACATTTTATAAAACATTAAATATTAATTGAACAGTATATTATACTCAACTCCTACACATTAAACTCATCCCATTAGACTCAGTGTTTATAGTTTACATCTTATACTGCTCATTACATATTTTATATTTAGGTACACCTTCAATGTTTTATTACCTAGTAACCTTACTAGGTACCATTAATGCATTTTTTAGGTGAGATTGGCCCTCTTGTATTTAATTATGGCATACTTTGGGCATTTTTTCAGTCATGTTGACAAAGTTTTTATGTAACTTTGGGAACCTCAACTTTGTTACGTTACAGAATACTCCCCCTCCGAAAGAAGTTTATTTTGGCTGAATAAAGTTTAGTTGAAATAAACTTATAGTTTCTTCATACTTTGGAATATTTATTTAATAAAATTATTAATTTATAATGGTTTCAGTCTGTCATTATTTCTGTTTTAATCTGCAATTCAATGGGTTCTGTGGGGTTTATTTTCTCTTTCTATTCTTTAAACTTTTAATTGCACCGGACAACTGTGTTGATACTCATTGTGTATCTGGTCATTAATTCTCTACTGGTACCTCCCTCAGTTGTAGACCTGTCCTTTTCTCTGGAACTCATAACTTCTTCTAGCTTTTTACGCTATCATTTCTTATTATCATTTTTATATTTAATTACCTCTCTTGGTGTGTAATCCCTAAAATACTATATTTCCCTAACATTTTTCCCTAATATCATAGCTGGTACGGAATCAGAGGGGCACTATTGGCTTCCATTACTCTGCCGTTTCCCTAACTATATCTTCTGAGATGAGAGGAACTTCATCTCTGTCCAGAAAAAAATAAAAGTTGCACTATCACAACACAATACACATAATTATTATCTATAAGGTAGCTCCTTCGCTACAAACTTATATTCAAGGGATGATTACTATTATTTCTGAGGTATCCTAATACTTTTCTTAAATTATTTATCTCGTTGTTCTGTAGTTCTATTTATCATATTATTCACCGGTATATTAGTTAAAGCTGTTCAATATTCATTTTAAATTCTTCTTAGTTCCGTGCTGTCAATTAATTATTCTTTAGCATACGTATTTTACTATTTTTAATTCACTCTCATTTACTTCTGCAATTAAACACTGAATCTTTTCCTTATCATAAATTGTATGGCATATTCTTCCTTCATTTAACTCATTTCTAACCCTTCTTTCTCTTCTTTCATGTTTATTAGTTTAAAATAATTTCTTCTGAATTATATAGTAAGGTGTTCTTACTTATTTTTGAATTTTTTGGTTTTAAAATTGATTCCAACTAATTCATCTTAACTATTTGGTATTGGCCACTGTTCGGGCTGCTCTACCAATATGGTTTTCCGGTGGATTCCGTAAATTATATGCAGTGGTAAATCTTTCAATGGCATCGTCGCAGTATGGATCATACACATACGGTTCTATGTCCTCTTCGTTCCGTCTATTCCTTCCCTCAGCATTCCCAGAATTGGGATTAGGTTTACGGTTTCCACGATGATCCTCTTGGTTATTCCTCTCATCAGCCATGATATAGTTTACTCGAGCTATATGGGTTCCCTGGTCATTACTTGGTTGATTTTCCGAGGGTATGTCTCTCCTTTGTTCCCTGCTTCCTCCATCATTCTCGACGCTCCTATTTCTGTTTTGATTTTCTCCATTATCGTTCCCTCGGTTATTATTCCAATAGTCTCTCCCGTTATCAAAATTCCTACGGCCTGTGCTGTATCTGTTATTATTAGGGTTATTATAATGATTGTTTTGGTAATTATTATTGCGGTAGCGATTATTCATATAATGGTCATTACCATTTCGGTTATAATTATTGTTGTTATATCTATTCATTCCCTGACGCGACTCTTGATTTTGCTCCTCTCTCCTATTGTTTGAATAGTCACTTTGCCTTCGAGACCTTTGATAATAGTCTTCCATTTCATAGCTGGCCAACAAGGTTTCCATTGCTCCCACTGTCTTCACTTGTCCACTGCGTCTGGCACGAACTATTTCTTCTTCGAAATGGTAAGATAGTATATTTACTAAACATTCTTCTGGTATTCGCGGTTCCAAATGACGCGCCAAACACACCTTTCCCCAAAAAGTAGGTAGTTGGGGACTGCTCTTGATTAATGTCGAATCTACCATTGGTAATGTTGTCGCTAATCATGTTCTGTACAGAATCCGACCAGTATTTCGACCTAAAAGCCTTTTTAAACTCTTCATGATTACTCGTTTCATTCCGGGCCGCTGACCACCAATTATCATTTATGCTTTTAAAACAATCATCCAACAAATTTTTTATTATGTTCCACCTTAATTCTACTAAACCATTCATCTACTCTCTCTAGAAATTCTATGGGGTTTCCTCTATAAATTTTGAAATTGATATTTTCTTTTTGCTCAGGGGCTATGTCATGTGCCAGATACATTGGTCGATTTTGTAAAACTTCTATTGACTCCTTTATATTAATCAATTCCTGATTCTGCATATTTTCAACGGTCCCCTTATTTTGATCCACTTTTTCTATTTCTATAGTCTATTTTATTTTCTAACTTTTCTGAATTTTCATTTATACTGTCTTTTATTTTCTAACCTTTCTGAATTTTTGTCAAATTTTTTATTTAATTCTTCCTTTTGTTTCTTGGAATCCTCCTTAATACTGTCTATTTTCTCATTAGTTTGTCTATTTTGTTCCTCCATTCGTTTATTATCCTCCTTCATACTACTCATTAATTCCATTAATTTTTCCCAATTTACTCCTCCTCCAGCTTCTTCTTTATCGCACGCCTGTTGTTCCTTTTCAATGTCTGTAACTATTTCTGCTTCTTCCTCCCGTCTATCTTCTTCCGTTTCTTGGTCTTTCACCATTGTAACGTTAAAAAATATGCCGAAATATAAAATAACTACAATCCACTACCAGGACTTACCTGTTGCAGAAATTTTATCAGAAGCCCAGAGTCGCCACCTATATCTTTGAAGGACAGATATGGAGACCTTTACACTTTACCTTAATGAAACGGACAATTTAGCAATCTGACCCCACCCAATTAATAATTCAGAAGATTCCGGAACGTTAGACGAATTTTTTCAACACAGAAAGGAGAAAGTGGTAATGACGAAATAACTTAGTCTAACACATGGTTATGTTATGAAATGAATATTTTTTACTTACATAAGACGGAACTCCTTAATACACAACGCACAAAAAATAATACAAAACACATTTTTAAATGGTTAAATAGGCCTTACCCTCATATATATTTCTTACACTATCGAAAGCCGCCCAGCTTTGCCCATACACACATCCATACTATTTAACATATATGTTTAATATACCCCTTTAATATTTTGTTTTACAAAGTCATGTTTTTATTCATGGTAAATTGATTAACTGTTCACGGCCGACCGAACACGTGTTTTGTTGCCCGATTCCACAGTCCGTTATTTCACTGTCGTCACTTCACAATTCTACTGTACCAATTATAATATTGTTACATCCGTTAATTCCTCGGGTCCCGGTCAGTGTGAAGGCGTTATTTTATTTAGGTATTCATACTTAAAAGTTCGACCCGACCGGGCCCGCACAACGTGATCAGCGTCTGTTAGCGAACTTGGTTTCTAGTTGACTGTCTCGCGTCCCTTACCAATGTAGACTGGCATGTGCCTGCTTCCGTGGGCGGGAACGGCGGTTCACGGCCACCAGGTTTTCGTCGCCGTTTATGTTAAGTTGTTGTGTGGTAACCACTTTATGCTTGGCATAGAGCTGGTATATGTGTGTGACCAGAGGACAACATTGACTTCGGCTCTGCTGATGTCATTGATAGTAGGCGGGGCTTTAGCAGTATTTCCGAATGACCGATGAAGAGATGTTGAATAATTCTTCGTTCTAGCCATCTTGGTTTTTTGTCAAGAGCGTCACTTGGCGCGTCTGCGTCAGTAGTGGCGTGTGTGCATTGCCACACATGTACAGAGTTCTGCGAATTTTTAGGGTGGCGCGAATTCTTTGCCGCATTCCTCGACAACAACTGCGTCTTACTGCTTTGTTTCAAACTGTTCTACTGGCCATGATTTCTGTAGTAATGGACATAACGTTGCACAATAATTTTTTAGAAAAGCCCGCACAAAAACGAAATAAACAAAAACATAAATGCCCCTTACTGAAAGAAAAATAAAATGACCCAAAATTGACCCGCTACAATACCCCCTCGATGAGAATTGTGCTGTTCACGACAGAAGAAATCGCATCGACAAACCCCGAAGAGGACCGGTGAGGAACTGGTGCCAACAACCCCCTTGTTCTTAATCTGCATGGGTACACGACCCCCCTGGCTCAGCGACTATGGACTCATCTGACCGAATCACTGGACTTCTCCGTAAGAGATCCCAACACCGAGAAATCGAACAGACTCATACCACAGCGCACCTCACCTTCTAACATGCTACCCCCAAAATCCTCAATCCCTGGCTCCGATTATTCCAGATCCTCAGCCGATATGGTTCCCCTTGTATGAAAGCTGGGCTGCTTTTAGCAAATACTGGGCTCACACACACTCACATTTCATGTTGACATAATATCCCAACTCGACAAATGCTTCTCAACTTTATAGACATCAAAAAAATTCAAAATTCAAAATAATATTTTATCAAAAAAAATTCTCTTCCTCGTTTTTCTGTTTTTCTTATTTCAAAAACTTAACTTATACATTTCTACTAATCTAAACACATCCTTACTCTAACATGAGAACCACTTATAGTCTACCAATACAATGCAATACAATAAAATAAACATGGTTAATACACACATAATAAAATAATCATTACTCACAAATATTCAAATGCTGGCAGGCGAAAAATCCAGATTTTTTTTTTTTTTTTCAAAAAATTAAAATTTCCAAAATTTTTAAAATTCAAAAAAAAATTTAAATTTATTTAAATGTGTTCTTCCTATTTAGACATTATTTTAAAATTGGTTTAAATTGATTAAACAAACAAATAAATTTGCCTTCCTACTATACAGGCGTAGTAGGTGTATGAACTCATCAGCTGATCTAAACTAGGTCAAGTCCAAGACCCTTGACCTACATACGTTATGCACAATTTCTATCTGACAATACATTGAACATCTGTAACAATCTAATTTGAAACACAAAACAATAAAATCAAACATTTAAAATTACAAAATATTATTATAAACAATAAGCCAATTTCCATTTAAATTATTTACAATAAACAATTCTTAACTTCACATTATTTTCAATCCTATCAAATTTCTGTCACTGGTTTCGAAAAAAAATAAAAATTTTATATATTCAATTACAAGTCTCTCTCTTTAAGTAACAATCTTATTCTCCAATACTGCAGGTGATGTAAATTAATTATTCTCATTTAATTTATTACTTGATCTGGATACCTATATAATCTTTCTCCCTCTGACTCTACTATTAACTTTTACTACATGACACCCATCTCTATCAAAATATCTATCAAAACACTAAAATCAACTTACCTCTGGCACCGCTCATCTTTGTACTAGGATGTGTGTTCCCTACCTGGCTATACCCATACGAGCCAATGCCCTTCCAAAATATCGGCAAACACTCACTCAAACTACTCTATTCCCGCCGCAACGCCGCACGTTGCTCACACCTTACCACCTCACCCTTACTACAAAATATCATCAACAAATATGTTTATATCTCATTCACATTACTCATCGCTACATATACTCACTACTACTGTGTCAACATCAATACTTCTCAAAATGCTATAACATATATGAACTCAAAACAACATTACATTATCTTCCTCTCTACTATTCCAACTTTAACTCTGACTTTAACTTGGACAGGTCTATACGTCCCGTAAAATATTCATCACCCAAAAACTCTCTTTTGTTAACTTGCATAAATTATTATTTTATTTCTCCTTATCATTACTCCAAAACATCTGTAATACATTAAAAACATTACACTGAACATTAATTACTTGAAACATTTATAGCCACTATACCAGTGACATGTTATAAGCTGATCAGCTGATCCTACTAACACAATTAAAACACATCTCATAATTGAACAAATTACATGGAACATACCTTTATCAATACTTACTTCTACCCCCATTATTTTCCCCTTTCTAATTCTGATCATTTTGTGTTACCCGCCTGCCAGACGTTTAATTATTAGCTTAGAAAAAAAATACACACATAATGAAACACATTTTTATCAACAACTATATCTAACTTACAACAATAGAATAGTACACTTAGAATTATAGCATGAACAACTTGTATTGAAAATATGAGCATCTAGTTATTTAGCAGAGCACAAGCAGTTTTATTGGATCAAAATTGAATTAGTAAAGAATTTTTTTTATGTTATAAAATTTACATTCGTGACTCCTTTGAGTCACCTCCCAGCCACACACACTATTTCAAATTATGGAGGACTATGGCGCCCTGGCGCTTCGACAAAGACTGTATATTTTGGAGCAGGTTTTACCTCTCCGTGTCTTTGCTTCCGCTATTACATTTAAAAGTAGTGAACATCAACATGTTCTTGTCTATAATTATACACCCTTAATGCGGGTCTACCACCTTTCTCTGCTACCCCCAAGCGGGCAGAGTGGCAGCCGCTGTTTCATAGTTCCGGAGATTTCCCCTAAGTTTGCCCCCCATTGAATTTCAAATATGTACCAACTTCAAGTCAGCTATGGTCAAGGGACTTGATATGACCATAGCTGGCCGCTAGCCAAATCCACGATTAGTGCTGGTAAGGCAGTAATCGCCCGAAAAGTCGGGGAAATCTAAACTTGCATTTCACTGTCTGTTACATTCATTACTACTATGTGCGACACGGTCGTTTAGAAGTGTGTAAATTTTATTTTACACGAATAAGGTGTGCCGCACATTTTCGCCATTTTGGCCTCCGATGGAGGTAACACTCTCTGTTACCCCCAACCCATTTCGCTATTAACGAGGGCACAGGCCACCCCCGCAATAGCAACCTAATAACTAATTACAATTGAAATTTTATATACATATAATATAGTATCTCCATCGATAATCATTTCCCTCCTTCATAACTTTTTATCATTTGACTTTCTTAAAATTTTTAATATTTTATTATTAATAGTTAGTATATCTCAACTTTTAATTATTATTAGAATTTTTTAATTATCATATTTATTGAACGCAATTATTTCCAATAATCTCTTATTACTGAATTAAACTCTTAGTTACCTGTAAACATTTTTGTTATACATGATTATAAAATTTTCATACTTACAATCCATTTAACATGATATACACACAAAACATAATCACCATATCACAATACTTTTCACCTCACCTCTGTAACATTTAACACAAAAATATTAGTTTACATCAAATAATTTATCATTCATTACCAAATTTCCAAATCTCGTAAAATAAATTAAATTCACTAAAAAATTTAATTAATTAACATTTAAATAAGCAATCAAAATATTTAACATGTATCAAATTGGTTTAATTAAATTAATTACCAAAAATATAAATTATATAGTTATCGAAACAATTACCATTAGTCAATTACTGTTTTCACAATCAATTCTGAGATTTATTTAACTTACAAATATTTCAAGATTATTATTACAACAATCATCTTACGTACACACATTATCTATTTAACATTCCACCATGCACACATATAAATACACTCTATTTTATTTACAAACTTTTGTTATTTATTGTTCAGTTTTTTCCGCACTTCATTGTCCAAATCTGCCATGTCAAGAAACCATTAAACACAATGTTTACACTGTCTTTTATTGTTTTAATAGTTTATCCTCCATCGTTCCATATTAACCTTGGTTTTACATAGCATCGTTCAATTGTATTACCACACAAATGACTATTTTGTGTGTTGTAACCATAAAAACTAAACTCACACATCATACTTAAATACTCATGAAACCGGTCTACATTAGGTATTTTTGTTACGTCTCCATCGGTAAATATATTCATGATTGGGTTAATTACTTTATTCAAATCATTATAGTTATTATCATTCACATATACTTTCAAACTTTCTTTCCAATCGTCATATTTTCTATGCAAATTATACAGTTCTGTTACATACCATTCTCTACTTACTTCTCTCTCTTCATAACACCACATCACACTCTCACAATTATTCTGGACAGAGGGTATACAATTACTCAACAAAAATAAACCCCTCAATTCCTCTATCAATACGGGACTCTTGCCCAACAACAACACTTGTGACCACATTAAATCATCATCATAAACGTCATAAATAATAAAGGGAAAATTTCCCCTCTGTCCCCACTCTACTACAACATTATTTTTCCTCTCTCTCTCTAACTCATCACACACAACCATCTTATCAACTTCTACTCTTTCTACAATTACGTTATCACTTTCAACATCTACACCATCATTTTCTAACACCATATTTTTATTTGTATTGTCATTATTACCACTGGTAAACCCATTATTTAAATTATCATTTCCACTACTACTTACCCCGTTATCTTTGTTTGATTTTAATTTGTTTATTACTTTCTCATTTTCTAATTCTATTTCGCCTAACCGCGTCTCTATTTCACTCAATTTCTTATCGTAAATACAGCCTTGTTCTTTAATTTCTTTCTTCACTTCATCAAATTGCATGTTAAGATTATTTTGGATATTTCTAATTTCATTTTTCTGTTCGCTAAATTTTTCATCTAGGTTACTAAATTTCTCATCTAAGTTACTAAATTTCTCATCGAACTTATTATTCTGTGCATTAAAAAGCGCTTGCATCATTTTTATTATTTCGTTATCTCGTACTTCCCCCATATTTAAATTTTATTTCTATAACACTTTTTATGTATAAGAAACCACTATTATTGTAAAATCAGAATACCTAACACAACTGTATACCTTACTATCACAAACCTAACCTACGTAAATATATGCGATATAATTTTTATACCTTCGTCACTACCACATCCTATTTTCTGTGTATTAAAATAGGTCTATCTCGTATAAAATTACAATTAAACGAAAATCCTGGCAGCGAGAGCCAAATGTAACGTTAAAAAATATGCCGAAATATAAAATAACTACAATCCACTACCAGGACTTACCTGTTGCAGAAATTTTATCAGAAGCCCAGAGTCGCCACCTATATCTTTGAAGGACAGATATGGAGACCTTTACACTTTACCTTAATGAAACGGACAATTTAGCAATCTGACCCCACCCAATTAATAATTCAGAAGATTCCGGAACGTTAGACGAATTTTTTCAACACAGAAAGGAGAAAGTGGTAATGACGAAATAACTTAGTCTAACACATGGTTATGTTATGAAATGAATATTTTTTACTTACATAAGACGGAACTCCTTAATACACAACGCACAAAAAATAATACAAAACACATTTTTAAATGGTTAAATAGGCCTTACCCTCATATATATTTCTTACACTATCGAAAGCCGCCCAGCTTTGCCCATACACACATCCATACTATTTAACATATATGTTTAATATACCCCTTTAATATTTTGTTTTACAAAGTCATGTTTTTATTCATGGTAAATTGATTAACTGTTCACGGCCGACCGAACACGTGTTTTGTTGCCCGATTCCACAGTCCGTTATTTCACTGTCGTCACTTCACAATTCTACTGTACCAATTATAATATTGTTACATCCGTTAATTCCTCGGGTCCCGGTCGGTGTGAAGGCGTTATTTTATTTAGGTATTCATACTTAAAAGTTCGACCCGACCGGGCCCGCACAACGTGATCAGCGTCTGTTAGCGAACTTGGTTTCTAGTTGACTGTCTCGCGTCCCTTACCAATGTAGACTGGCATGTGCCTGCTTCCGTGGGCGGGAACGGCGGTTCACGGCCACCAGGTTTTCGTCGCCGTTTATGTTTAGTTGTTGTGTGGTAACCACTTTATGCTTGGCATAGAGCTGGTATATGTGTGTGACCAGAGGACAACATTGACTTCGGCTCTGCTGATGTCATTGATAGTAGGCGGGGCTTTAGCAGTATTTCCGAATGACCGATGAAGAGATGTTGAATAATTCTTCGTTCTAGCCATCTTGGTTTTTTGTCAAGAGCGTCACTTGGCGCGCCTGCGTCAGTAGTGGCGTCTGTGCATTGCCACACATGTACAGAGTTCTGCGAATTTTTAGGGTGGCGCGAATTCTTTGCCGCATTCCTCGACAACAACTGCGTCTTACTGCTTTGTTTCAAACTGTTCTACTGGCCATGATTTCTGTAGTAATGGACATAACGTTGCACAATAATTTTTTAGAAAAGCCCGCACAAAAACGAAATAAACAAAAACATAAATGCCCCTTACTGAAAGAAAAATAAAATGACCCAAAATTGACCCGCTACACCATCCTTTTAGAAACACCTCTCGTATGCATTCCTGTGCCTCTAATAGTTGCCTGCTCCAGTTAAGTAATGGCAATATAGTCAATTTTTTACTCAACTAAAGCCCACTCGTTGAGCGCCAATTTGTAATCCAAATAATAGTTGTTGTTTCGGGGTTTAATTAAGCTCCACGTTGATATGCGCCAGTTTGTAATCCAACTAAATAATTTTTGATTACGTTGTATATTTGTAATATGTTATTGCAGATGAGATCTCCTGCAAATCAATGTTAATTTATAAAAACAATTATTTATTATATATTTGATATTATTCGTTTGTCGAACATAGACTTGTGTTAAGTGGTTATTAAGTGTTTTACCAGAGAAAAAGCGCTATATTACAGTTATTATAGTGAATAATTCAGTAATTTTCTCCAACCCTATTCGGTATGTATTATCTAACTTGAAAAGAGCGGAATGTGGAGAGAGTACGTTAGTTCTCTATTCTCCCGTATTCACCAGCTGTAGTCAAATGAGCACTGTAGGTGGGCGATTAATCCGTTATTCTAGGTTAAGTCGTTCCACTTTAGGTTTTTATCGCTTTCTTTCTCTGTAAATTACACCCTATTGAAATACAATAATTATTCTACAATAACACAAACTCGTCAAATACAATAAGGGTTCTTTATTTTATCTAAGTTTCCAATTCCAACAGTTTCCTTCTCCAGTGATTAATACATCATGTCGATCACACAATACAGGATCGATTCGTTATTGAACTCGTGGTTTATGTTACAATTTGATTATAATTATATTTTATTCTTTTTTTTTTATCTCTTATCTCAGGGTACAGGTAATTCTTTTAACGATTAGTAAGGCCAGGTAATGCAAAATTAAGGTTACTAAGTATTACAATTGTTATACTATATTTAATATATAAAATTAAATATAAGCAAATTTGTTACCAAACTGGGTACGATACTTAAGGTGGCCGTGTCTGTTTACAACGGAGTGAAGACGGAATGGTTATGCTACTCTTGACCAAAAACAGCATCCAGATTCTCAATAAAGGTTTAGATGTGATGTCCTGGAGTGTAATAGAAGTTCAGTTCTGGTCTTCGTTCTTCTTCACGATCCTAGTAGTTGCCGGTCCCAATGGAATTGGTGTAGTATTATGACTTCGTTTGTTTATTGAAAGTGAGGTTTGGTACTTCAATACAAAAGTTCTTCGTATATTTTTTAATTTATATTTTAATTAATTTTGACTTCTTCTGCTATGGATCATCTTTGTTTAATGGTAAATCATTTTCATCATCATTCTTTTACTGGAAAAAGGTTGAATGAGTATTTATTAATTCAGTGAACTTTAAGGGTATGTAGAATTATATTTACTGAGATATAGTTTCAGGAGTTATTACTCAGTTCTTTTTAAATGGATTTCTTTAAGACATTTAATTTGTTTAAATTTGATTCATTTTATTTGGTTCTCTTTTGTTAATTTGTCTGCTGAACTTTACCCATTAGCATATAACAATTGAATGTTGAAATCAACAAAATTTCTTGCATTTCTGTTACCCTAACAACCATTACTTTTTCTGTCATTGGATAATATTTGATATCCTAGAGCCAGAATTAGGAAATATTACTACTCTTATTTAATAAAATACTCCCTGCTTGGAATTACACTAAATCACGTAAAACTTTCACTTAATCTGCCGTATTAAACCGTATACATTTTACTACATTTTCATCTGAATGGACTTATTAAAAAAGGTATTAATTTCCTTTTACAAATACTAAATTTAGGCCTATTGGTTTTATTACACACGTTGTAAAATTTTTGTTTTTTTTGTTTTTAATTTAATTTTTCTTACCTGACCTACTGTACAAAGAGTCTCTGGCTTATGGCCAATTATTACAATTTTAAATTCCTGATTTCATTTTATTATTATTATTGAGTTTATCATAGAACCCTTCATCGGTTTTTAACATCATTATAATGACCACTAGACAATTTATTTACAATTATTGTCTTCCTGGCCAAGTTTAAAATTTTTTTTCTAAGACATCTTTATTAATTATTTAAAGTAAATACCTTTAACATGATACCATACATAATAAACACACTTGTATTTAATTACTTAAATACAAGTTTAACATGAATGAACTGAGTACCCATTACTTAGTACTTCCTTAAAGCAACGGCTCCACACTTACTACACACAAAACATAAAATAAATAGCATGTAAACACTATATCATGATACAGTACAACAACAAGTACATTTTATAAAACATTAAATATTAATTGAACAGTATATTATACTCAACTCCTACACATTAAACTCATCCCATTAGACACAGTGTTTATAGTTTACATCTTATACTGCTCATTACATATTTTATTTTTATGTACACCTTCAATGTTTTATTACCTAGTAACCTTACTAGGTACCATTAATGCATTTTTTAGGTGAGATTGGCCCTCTTGTATTTAATTATGGCATACTTTGGGCATTTTTTCAGTCATGTTGACAAAGTTTTTATGTAACGTCGGGAACCTAAACTTTGTTATGTTACAATATATATATATATATATAAGTTGTGATGTTTTCAATTTGTTTCTTCTGCAAGTAGATAATATTTTTTTTTTTTTTTTTTTTTTTTTTTTTTTTTTGTATAAAAGAATATACAATATTATCTACTTGCAGAAGAAACAAATTGAAAACATCACAACTTATATAATTACTGCAAGAAACATCGAGTTACTTATACAGAAAATGATATATATATATATATTATGTTACAACACAAATAAGCCACCCCAGTACCAGGGATAAAAAAGATAATTCTAAATGTAAAAATACTTCATATCAAATAAAATGTTTAAAAATAAATATAATATAAATATTATGACACGACGAACGACGACATTACCCAACCCAAGTGATTGACCAAACAACAGTAAACCAAAGAAGAAGGGAACCACGAAACATACACAAAGAAAAAGTGATTGACCAAACAAATAGGAACTAACAAAAGAAGGTAAGGAACCAGAACCAAAGAAGAATAAAAGGAAGTGAACAAATTCCTACAACTAAATAGAAATTAAACCAGTCGAGAAGAGGAGAACCGAATCAAAATGAAGACAACTGAAGCTGAAGACGATGAAGAAGAAGAAGAAGAAGAGGAAGAATGAAGAGGAGACAAAGTGAAACCAAGAAATAACAAACACCACATATTGTGATGGTACAATTCTGGTACAATCTTAAATTAACAAAAACATGGTATAAAAAACCATAAGTATTGTATTCCTTCATTTTTTAACAATTTGGTCATAATTAATTAAACCTTTAATAATCCCTGTAAAGCTACAGTGAGTGAACTATATAAATATTTTGTGAACGCAAAAGTGAATTGACAAGATTCTAACTGTTTTCATCGCAAAAAACAAGGAACACAGCAAAAAACGTATGTCGCATACTGAGATAAGGTGCCTATCCCTGATGACGCCAGCGATGAGGAATGTATTTCCATAAACAAGTTGAAGCTGTAAACAGATGAACAATAACTTGATGATGTAGTTTTCGCCCCACCTACGCAAAATGAAACAAAGAATCTGAGTCATTTTCTGCTACAGCGTGAACGCAGCCGGCCGGCAAACAGTTCACCGAGTGTGAAATTTAACTTTTACACCACTAAAGTGGTTAATTAACTACATAAAATATCGGAAATGTTGGGGCGGTAAAGAATTTGAACAGGTGTCATCGGCCGTTGGATCGTCCAAAAAAGCGTTGTGCGTGTAGGATCTGCCCAAAGCGTTTTCGTGGGCAGACACGACGGTGTGGGCCATTAACACGATGTAAAGAAGGAACAGATTGCACGACCGGACGACCCTAGTAGTGCGGTGAGACCTATCCAAAAAATTGGGTGAGAACGTTCCAACATCATTTTTTTAGTTTCAAGTAAAACAATATAATTCAACATAATGACCAACTCAAAATTCAATCACTGTTAAAATGAATTCAATTCAATTCAATTCAATCTTATTTAAAATTTTAAAATGAGCTCAGTAAAAAATAAGAAATTGTACCAGAGCGTGAGAGAGAGTGAGAGGGAGAGAGTGTCGTAAATTCTCTGAGTGCTGGGTTGTGCAAGGTATATATCTATGTTTAATAATCTATTATATAATATTTCATAATTACATATCCAATGTTTCATGTTAACTCGTAGATATTTTGGAGGGTTTAATGTTCGCTAAGCGCACCATTGTGTAAGATGTACGTACAGTAAAATAAATTGGGTATATCATTGGTAACAATTTTAAACAGATATTGTTATTATTTCACATAACAATTTCCGCTCGTCTAGAGTTCGCTTAACGAATTCCTGCCCTATAGTGACTTTGAAAGGTAAGTAAAATTACAAAGTTCTTTACGTCTATATTGCTAATCAAGATGGCGCCCGACTTTTGAAAACATTGTTTATATCGTATATCGTATATTGTATGTTTTATTATCAGCAATAAACATATAGTTACAAATGTCGCCGTAATAACAGGGACCTGACATAAAATTTTATGTGAGTAAGCCTACAAAGAGAGCGGAAAAGTTATCTGAGGTAATAAACGCCAAATTTTAATACGTAAATATAACCAAATTTTACGAGGTTATGTTATACGATTGTATGCATGCGTGTATTATAAAATAGCAAACATGAGTACAAATGACAATATTACATTAGAAATCAGTACAGCTGATGTAGATATAACGAGTGAGATGGATGTTCAATTAACCCCAATTAGTCAGGTTGGCGAGGCGAGTACGACTGAAAATGTAGGGACAGAAACAGTAACCTCCATCTCACTTCATGAAAACAAAACAGACGAGATGTTAACACGTTTATATAACATGATGTGTAGCAATTTTAATGAACTGAGAAGGGACATGAATTTTAAATTTGATGTTCAAAAGAATGATTCTGATGTTAAATTCAATGAAATCAAAACACAAAATATTCAAATTAAAAGTGAGTTCAATGAGAAGTTTGACGAATTGAAGAACGAAATTAAAATCCGTAATAATAATCTTATTAAGCAGTGTGATAAAGTGATTAAAAATTTGGATGAAAGTTTAATTCAAATAGAAAATCTGAAGGTGAGTGGTAGTGAACATAGTACGAAAAACGAAGTACTGATTACTAAAATAAATAACAGTGATAAGTTGAATAATGAATTTACAGGTAGTAAGAATATGATATTAGAAAATAATGAGAGTATTATGACTGAAAATGAGGTGTTTGAGTGTATTGAGTCAGAAAGAGAGTTTGGAGAAAGTATTTTTGTACAAGGGATGCAGGGGGTAGAATTTTCTTTTGATGTTGTGTTAGGGGGTGAAGAAAAGTCTTCACATATTTTTAATAAGGACAAGAGTTCCTTCAATATATATTTGGGAGACGAAAGGTCTACAAATAAAGTTCCTTGGTGTTTTTGTGTACCTAATAAGTGGTGCAGTAATTTTGAGTTAGGGACCCCTGCATATTTGGAGAGAGAGAGTGTAACTTGGTGTTATGGAGAGAAGTGTATTAAGAGAGAAAGTGTAGAGAGGTATTGTGAGAAAAAGAAAGTAATAGAAATTTTTACAGTAAATAGAAAGTACAGAGAATTGGTAGAGAGGTTAGGCATAGAGACGGTGGATGAAAATAATGAATACTTACCTTGTAGTAACAGTGAAATTGAAATAACAATAAATGATGAGAATAATGGTATTAAGTACTTACCTGCGGTAGAAAATTATGATGATAATTACAAGATGAATAACAAGATTATAACATCTGATCTTACTGATATAGACAGAACCCTACTCGATCGTGACTTGATATATTTGTTTGATAATTGTTTGATATATGAATATAATGTTTCTAATCATAAAATTTATTTATTAAAAAATAAATTAAATAGACCTAAGATAAGAATGTTATTCAACGATGGAGAATAGAGTGTTTTAATTGTGAAATGAACATTAAATATATGTGAACAGTGGTTTTGAATTGGACTGCATAAGGACTGATTTTGATTAATAACAAAATAATGAAGTTGGATTATATATTTTTCATTGTTTCATATGTTTTATATATCAATGTATTTATGTATTTTTGATGTTGTATTGCAGGTAAATATTTGTGTACACCATGTATGTTTTAATAATTGTGTTAATAATTAACAATAAAATGTTTTGTTTAAACAAGTTTAAACAAATGAATAATAATTAAAGGTCAATTACTGAAAAATTATGGTACAAAAGAAAGTTGTACTATCTTTGTAACAGAAGTAAATTATTAATTATCATAGAAGTTAAATAATTATTTAATTTGTATTGAAGGTAATTTCTAAGGAATAATAATAAAAAATTTTTAAGGATTAATAAATGATTAAGTAAGAATACAAATATTTGGATTTTAAAATGTATTGTTATGAGTAGGTGAGAGATGAATTTATAAGACAATTGTCAATGATTACAGTAAGTGTTTAAACAGGGATAGAGCCTGGGTATAGATAAAGGCAGGTGAGTTCTTTAATTGAAGTAAATGGAGTTAGATAGTTAAGAATTTTGAAGTAAATAATACAAAAAGAGTATTAGATATTTTAGGGACACAGTAGTTAGTGATTATTTGTAGAGGTGAGTAAAGTCAAGGTTAAACATATATTTGTTGTTAATGATATTTTGTAGTGGGGGTGAGGTGATAAGGAGTAGCCAACGTATAGCGTTGTGGCAGGTAATAGCGTAGTTTAAGGGAGTGTTTGCCGAATTTTTTGGAAGGGCATAATATTATGGATGTATATAGCCAGTTAGGGAACACCCATCTCTATACAAAGACGCGCGGTGCAATAGGATTTATCGTCGGAATGAAATTAGTAAAGGTGTTTATAATTGAGATATTGGTGTCATGATAGGTAAATTTGGTGATTAGTTAGAGAAAGGTGAGTAAGATTATAATAAGTAAAAGTATAGAGGATACAGGAGTCACCCAGACTAATGATTAGAAGGTGAAAGGTTAGGTAGTCAGGTAGGTAGAAAATTCAGAGTAGAGAGGTAATAAGAAATGAATAATGAAGTAATAATAATAATATAATGAATATTAATAATAAATTTTATAATTATATTAAATAATTGATTGCTAATTAATGAAAATTAGAATTAATTAATCAATTAATTGCAATTGTAAATTTTATAATTTAAATGCAAACTTAAATCGATAGAATATGCAAATCTTAATCAAGATTAAATATGAATTCAAAATGTATTAAATGTATTAACATAATGATCCTGTGTATTAATGTATCAATGTATTATCATGTATTATGTATTATGTTATGAAATATAACATGATTTATGGAAATAGTGTGTGTGGAGGAGAAAGAGGGGTAAATATAATTGGCGCTGTCAATAACAATTATTACCTGTTAATAATGATAGTAATATTTTAATAATAATTTTAATTTCAATAAGATTTCATTAATTATTGTTTTTTCTATAATTTATTTTTCTCCATGTTTGAATATTTAGGAGATTTATATGGGGATTTCCATGTTTTCATTTATAATTAAATTAAATTCTTTTTTATATCAATATGTGTTTCTTTTATAATTATAATAATTATAAAACAGAAAGAGTTAATTATTATCGATGGGAATCGAAACGATTTTATAATTCAGGGTAGTCCATAAAGAGAATGGCAATTCTATGTATGTAATTCTTGTGTGTTACATTTTTTGTATTTATATTTTTAGTAGTTCAAGCAAACCCAGTGCTTATTAGCACAAACCAGCACCTAGCTAAGGGGAACCAGATCAGTTAAGGATAGAGTAATATACCAAGCCACTATTTTGATATTTTTCATTTATTGTTTCAGTGTTTGGTGATGTTATGATGGCGGTTCTGAGCTGGCCAGCGCGTCAGAGCAGGGGCGTTACGCGCCTAAGTGGCCTTATGGTGTTGGGATCTCGAAGGAGAAGTCCAGTAAGGTCATGCAGGTACTGTCATCGTCATCAGACCACGGGTGAGTTATTGATTTTCTTTTTGTATAAATTGTAAGGGGGTTGTGGCGACATATCCTGGCTGATCCCTTTAGGAAGTATGAATGGGTCAATGAAAGTTTTTATGCTTCGGCACAAAATCTTTCATTGAGGGGGTTTTGTGATGGTACAATTCTGGTACAATCTTAAATTAACAAAAACATGGTATAAAAAACCATAAGTATTGTATTCCTTCATTTTTTAACAATTTGGTCATAATTAATTAAACCTTTAATAATCCCTGTTAAGCTACAGTGAGTGAACTATATAAATATTTTGTGAACGCAAAAGTGAATTGACAAGATTCTAACTGTTTTCATCGCAAAAAACAAGGAACACAGCAGAAAACGTATGTCGCATACTGAGATAAGGTGCCTATCCCTGATGACGCCAGCGATGAGGAATGTATTTCCGTAAACAAGTTGAAGCTGTAAACAGATGAACAATAACTTGATGATGTAGTTTTCGCCCCACCTACGCAAAATGAAACAAAGAATCTGAGTCATTTTCTGCTAGAGCGTGAACGCAGCCGGCCGGCAAACAGTTCACCGAGTGTGAAATTTAACTTTTACACCACTAAAAGTGGTTAATTAACTACATAAAATATCGGAAATGTTGGGGCGTTAAAGAATTTGAACAGGTGTCATCGGCCGTTGGATCGTCCAAAAAAGCGTTGTGCGTGTAGGATCTGCCCAAAGCGTTTTCGTGGGCAGACACGACGGTGTGGGCCATTAACACGATGTAAAGAAGGGACCGATTGCACGACCGGACGACCCTAGTAGTGCGGTGAGACCTATCCAAAAAATTGGGTGAGAACGTTCCAACATCATTTTTTTAGTTTCAAGTAAAACAATATAATTCAACATAATGACCAACTCAAAATTCAATCACTGTTAAAATGAATTCAATTCAATTCAATTCAATCTTATTTAAAATTTTAAAATGAGCTCAGTAAAAAATAAGAAATTGTACCAGAGCGTGAGAGAGAGAGAGAGTGAGAGGGAGAGAGTGTCGTAAATTCTCTAAGTGCTGGGTTGTGCGAGGTATATATCTATGTTTAATAATCTATTATATAATATTTCATAATTACATATCCAATGTTTCATGTTTACTCGTAGATATTTTGGAGGATTTAATGTTCGCTAAGCGCACCATTGTGTAAGGTGTACTTACAGTAAAATAAATTGGGTATATCATTGGTAACAATTTTAAACAGATATTGTTATTATTTCACATAACAATTTCCGCTCTTCTAGAGTTCGCTTAACGAGTTCCTGCCCTATAGTGACTTTGAAAGGTAAGTAAAATTACAAAGTTCTTTACGTCTATATTACTAATCAAGATGGCGCCCGACTTTTGAAAACATTGTTTATATCGTATATTGTATATTGTATGTTTTATTATCAGCAATAAACATATAGTTACAATATAAAAGGGAGAAATGGTATACTCAAAGATAGAATACTGTAAATAAACCCCAAATAATTATACACTAATGAAAACAAATATTATTGTTATAAATGAAATAATTTGTGTACCTGTTTTAAACAAAAGACAATTAAAAGGTAACTTAGTGAAGAAAAGTACACTAACCCAATTATTAAAGTTAGATTTAATGAAATGTAAATAACCAAATGTCATTAATGATAAGTATTATGTTATAAGGAAATAGTGCGAAATAATAGAGAAATAAGTATAGGGATTACCCACTAAGTAACACTTAATATAAACAGTGAAACAAAAAAAGTGCAATAGTGAAAGTGTAAATACCCCAAAATAGTGAGAGTATCAGTGACAAACACCAGTTAGTTAAAAGTGAAAGTGATACGTGGAAAAAGATATTATCAGTAATAAAAATGTATTAATAGATAAGGAAACACTTAATAAATCATTGATAAACCAATCAATGATGTAAGTGAGCTTATGAACAATCATATAATTAAGAATAATTAAAAATAGTTGTTATATTCTACTCCATTTTAAAATATATAAAAATACGAAAACACAATTTCCACCTACCTGCAAAGCTTCTATTCGGGTCCAGGATTCGATCACATGTACGTCAGATGCAAACCTGTGTTAAGGTTTTCGAAATAACTAACTCTACACATCTTTATGAAGAGAATTGATAATTTAATTTAGTTTAGCCCTATTTAAAATTGTTACAAATTTTACTGCATATGAAATGTTTTCGTAAGAATTGATTCATTGCTTGTTACATGATCACCACTATTATTCTAACTTATACTAATGCTTACCTTATTCTATTTACTCACACACACACATAAAGACTGCCCAGCCTGCAATTTTGCACCCACACAAACACACAAAAAATTTATTCAACCCTTAACATTTTTTATAATAATATTCCCCCCCGCCGGCCACGCGGTCTTCGCGCACACTCATTGTTCTGGTATACTTCTTTTTAGTGTCCGAAAAATTTCTGAATATGTTTTGCACTTTTACCTGACCGCGGTCATACAAATCTTTATTGTTATAACACTTTATTACCAGTAAAAAATAAAAAATTTTGTAGAGAGCCTAACTTGGCCCTGTGCCGGCCGACACGGACAGAGTAAGACTGGGGCGGCGTCTTTGGCGAGCGGGAGGAAGTTACTGTCCATAGCCAAAGGATTTCGTCGCCGTTTAAAGTTGAGTTGCTGTAGCTTATTAGCTATGACCATGACACATAGTGTGTTTTTTCCTAGTGTGTGCCGATGATATTAGGCACTGCCATTCTGACGTCACTAAAAGGAGGCGGTCCTTAGCTACGTTTCCTGCAGGTCGGCTAAGGAGACTGTGAATAGAATTGTTCTCCAGGCATCTTGGTTTTTGGACGACGGCGTCACTCCGAGCGCGGACCTGGACTGCGCGTGAGTGCGCAGTCACATTTATACAAAGTTCTGAGAAATTTAGGGTGGCACATACCTCGGTACTAATTTCACAACGGAAAACTGCGTCTTGCCTTTGTTCTAACTGTTATCGTCTCCACGTGTTCTTTCACAATGGGATTAACTTGCACAATATTTTTTATGAAGCCCCGAAAAATAAAGTAAATGAAATACAAATACCCCAGAAATTCAATAAATAAAATTACCCAATTTTGACACGTTACAATACCCCCCCCCCCAATGAGATTTCTTCTGTCCAGAACAGAAGAAATCTCATTGATAAAACCCCTAAGAGGACCGGTGAGGAACTGGTGCCAACAACCCCCTTTTTCTTACTCTTCATGGGTACACGACCCCCCTGGCTCGGCAACTATGGACGCATCTGAACGAGATCCCTGGACTTCTCTGTAAGAGATCCCAACACCGAAAAATCGAACAGACACGTACCACGGCACACCTCACCTTGTAACACGCTACCCCCAAAAATCCTCAATCCCTGGCTTAGATTATGCCAGATCCTCCACCGATATGTTCCCCTTATATGCAAGCTGGGCTGCCTTTAGCAGGTACTGGGCTCACACACACTCACATTACAGGTTGAAAATTGAAAACTTCTTTAAAAATTCGTTAAAATACCACTCACTGGTTGTTTCCATTTAAAATCAAATCATAAATTTTGTATATATTTTAAATTATTCTCTTCATTGGTTTTTTCTGTTATTTAAAATAAATTGATTTAAACATTTCTTACAAATAAGAACATCCTTAACCTAACACATGAATACTTAGAGTCTAACAATACAATTCAATAACATAATTCCATAAAATAAACATGGTTAGTACACCAACAATCAAATAATCAAAGTTTAAAATATGCCTTAGCTGGCAGGCGAAAAATCAAGATTTTTTTTTTTTTTCAAAAAATATTTTCCAAAAATTTTAAAAAACAAAGAAAAAAATTTAAATTTATTAAAATGTTTCCTTGACATATAGAAATTATTTCAAGTTTGTTTAAATTGATCAAAAAACAAAAGTTGAATTGACTTTCTTACTACTAACTCATATGACCTCACTCTCAGCTGATCAAAACTAGGTCAAGTCCACAACCTTGTCCTACATACGTTATGTACAAGTTCTATCTGAAAATACATTTAACATCAGTAACATTCTAACTTGAAACACAAAAACATAATAAAATAAAACCTTTAAAATAACAAAACATTACTATAAATACTAATCAAATTGACATTCAGATTATTTAAAATAAACACTTCCTGACTTTATATTTCCAAATTCTATCAAAATTTTGTCACTGGTTTCAATAAAAAATATTTTATTATTCTTGTTATAAATCTCTGTCTGTATTTGACAATCTTAGTCTCCATTACTGTGGGTGATCTAAATACTTCTAACAATTTAATTTACTACTTGCTCTGTATACATATATAATCTTTCTCCCTCTGACTCTAACCACTAACAACTTCAACTACCATGACACCCATCTCTATCAAAACATCTACCAAACACTCTCTAACCCCAACTTATCATTAAACTCAATTCGCCACCTTCTCTCGATATATAACAAAAAATACTCTCGAACCCTTTGTACGTGGGATACGTGTTCCCCCCCCAAAACTCATTTCCCATTATCTGGTCCCTGGATTCTACCTGAGGCGACCCCTTCCCCCTAAATCGGTCCCATCCCGTCCCGAACATTGTTGCGGACTCCTACATTACACTACCCCTACTACAAAATTGCCATCCCCAAAAATCTCACTCTCATTACCTTACTTCAAATACAACAAAATAACATCATTAATTATAAACATCAATATATCACTCAAAACTCTACATATATTTCCCATGACTACTGTGTCAACATCAGTACTTCTCAAAATTCTATAACATTATCTCACAACAACATTACATTAACTCAAAACAATATTTTCTCTCTACTATTTCAACTTTAACTGTGACTTCAACTTGGACTGATCTATATGTCCCACAAAATATTCATCACCCTCAAAAACTATCTCTTATTAGCTTTCACAAATTATTACTTTATTTCTCATTACTTTGAATAGCATCTGTCATACATCGAAACATTACATTAAACATTAATTACCTGGAACATTTATAACCAATATAACAGTGACATTTTATTGCTGATCAGCTGATATTCCTAACATAATGAAAACACATCTCATAATTAAACAAATTACATGAAATATATATATTTATTTATCCTTACTTCTCACCTCCTTGTTTCCCCTTTTTTCTGATTCTGATAGTTCATGTTAACCGCCTGCCAGTTGGTTTAATTATTTACTTAGGTTCAAAAATACACACATAATGAAAACGCATATTTTTATCAATGCTTATATCTAACCTACAACAATAAAATAACACACTTAAAATTATGGAATGAACACCTTATAGTGAATGTATGAGCATCTAGTTATTTAAACAGAACACAAGCATTTTATTGGGTCAAAATTTGAGTTAGCAATTTTTTATGTTATAAAATTTAAATTCGTGGCTCATCTGAGCCACCTCCCATCCACACACTCTATTGCACGTTATGTAAGACTGTGGCGCCTTTTCGCTTCCACAAAGACGGCATATTTTGGAGTAGTTTGACCTCTCCGTGTCTTTGCTTCGGCAGTTACATTTTAAGGTTATGAATATCAACATATTCTTGTCTATAATTAAACGCCTTTAAACGGGTCTACCACCTGGCTTTGCTGCCCCCATGCGGGCAGAGTGGTAGCCGCTGTTCCCTAGTTTGGTGATTCCCCTTAATTCCCCCCCCCCGTCAATTTCAAAATGCACCTTGACAACAATAACAGCTATGGTCAGTTAAGGCAGAACGTGACGCAATGAGCCCCAACCATAGCTGTTAAAGCTAAACCAATTCCACGGTCAGGGTTCGGTGAGGCCGTGACCGCCCGAAAAGTTGGGGAATCACAAGTAAAATATCTTTTGTAACACTAAACTTAATTATTAAATACTAAATTAAATGTACAACATCATAATATGAAACTTTCATCCATCATTAATCATTTAACTCCTCCATAACTTTCTACACTTGGGTTACTTAAAATTTTCAAATTCATCATTAATAACTATCATATATCATCGTTCAATTATTATTAAATTTTTTAATTATCATTTTTATTTAATACAATTATTTCAAATCATTTCATTACTGAATTAAAATCTCTTTATTTGAGTTACACCTGTAAACATTTTTATTATACTTGATTTGTACTATAAAATTTTATACTTACAGTCCATTTAAATTGACACACACTAAATATCTACCCCCTACACCCCAATACTTTCACCTCACTCTGAAACATTTAACACAAATATTAGTTTAAATCAAACAATTTATCATTTAATTACCAAATTCACAAATCTCGTAAAAATAATTTAAATTCCTTAGACAATTTAATTTATTAGCAGTTAAATAATCAATCAAAATATTTAAAATATATCAAATTGTTTTAATTAAATTAATTACTGAAAATACAAATTACCTAGCTATCAAAACAATTACAATTGGTCAATTACTGTTTTTCAAAGTTAATTCTGTTTATTTATTTAATTTGCAAAATATTATTATTCTTATTATCACTTACCTACATACATACATTGTATATCTGACCTTCTACAACACACATAAATAAATTCACTACATATTTATTTACAAATCGTTAGCATTGTCACTCAGTTGTACCACACTTCAATGTCCAAAGTTGCAGGGTCAAAACCATAAAACAAAATGTTTATAACTGTCTTTTATTGTTTTATAGTTTAGCCTCCATCGTCATAGATTAACCTTGGTTTTATATAACATTGTTCAATTTCATTCACACACAAATTACTGTTTTGTGTGTTGTAACCAAAAAAACCAAATTCATTCATCTTACCAAAATAATCATAAAACATGTCAACGTTTAGTACATTTGTTAAGTCTCCATCAGTAATTGTATTCCTTATCGGGTTATTCACTATTGTATTATCAATTAAATCATTATTATTTCGACACACTTCTAACCTCACCTTCCACTCATCATACTCTCTATTCAATTCATACAATTCTGTTTCTTTATTAATATACAATTCTCTACTTAAATCTCTCTCATCACAATACCATATCACACTCTCAAAATTATTACAGGCAGAGGGTACAACATTATACAACAAAGGGATATAACTCAAATCTTCCATTAAATAGGGTCTCTTGCCCTCCACTAATAACATTTTTGAACACCTTGGTTCATCACAAATAAGGGGAAAATTTATGCTCTGCCCTACACATTCAGCTACTCTACTATTTTTCCACTCTCGCTCTAACTCATTAACACACATTAACATCTCATAATCACATTCCACAAACTCATCAGTACTTTCATTATTTAATTTCACCGTATCCCTTTCTGATACTAATTCTTTAAACACATTATTATTCTCAATATTACATTCATTATTTTCGACATTGTTACACTCGTCATTATAATTTTCATTTGTATTACTATCTCCCATACATACACACTCTCTGGACTCATTTGCTTCTCTTTTTGCTTCACTACATATTTCGTTTAACTTACTCTCAAGACTACACAGTGAATTAGTTAATGCGTCAAACTTAGCATCATTGGTATCAAAACGTTTATTCATGTCGCTACTTATTACATTGAATTTGTTCTCAAAAATTTTTTCGTTATTGTCAAAACGTTTATTTAATTCTTTAAATTGATTCAACATAATACTCATCATATCATTATCCATCTTATTGTATTTTGTTGAAGTCGGGGTTGCTTGAATCCCTGAATCTTCAGTTACATTGTTTTGATCTGTTACATTTATTTCTATTTCATTCTGACTCGCACTTTGAGTCGAATGTGTCTCAAAATTACTCATGTTCGACTCGTTTAAAATTTCGACACTAATTTCGTTTACTTTATTTTCATTATCTGACATTCTTACTTTTATGATTGATACTTGTGCGTACCTATAATGTAATCAATATGTAATATACTATATAGCCAATTTTGTGTGAGTAACGCACTTTTTATTTTATTTCGTTAACCTAACAACACCCGCCTGCATCTTTGTAGATGTGGAATTTAATTAATTTCTTAAATTCGTGCCTGTCACGGGCGCCAATGTTATCTTCTACTCCATTTTAAAATATATAAAAATACAAAAACACAATTTCCACCTACCCTCAAAGCTTCTATTCGGGTCCAGGATTCGATCACATGTACGTCAGATGCAAACCTGTGTTAAGGTTTTCAAAATAACTAACTCTACACATCTTTATGAAGAGAATTGATAATTTAATTTAGTTTAGCCTTATTTAAAATTGTTACAAATTTTACTGCATATGAAATGTTTTCGTAAGAATTGATTCTTTGCTTGTTACATGATCACCACTATTATTCTAACTTATACTAATGCTTACCTTATTCTATTTACTCACACACACACATAAAGACTGCCCAGCCTGCAATTTTGCACCCACACAAACACACAAAAAATTTATTCAACCCTTAACATTTTTTATAATAATATTCCCCCCCGCCGGCCACGCGGTCTTCGCGCACACTCATTGTTCTGGTATACTTCTTTTTAGTGTCCGAAAAATCTCTGAATATGTTTTGCACTTTTACCTGACCGCGGTCATACAAATCTTTATTGTTATAACACTTTATTACCAGTAAAAAATAAAAAATTTTGTAGAGAGCCTAACTTGGCCCTGTGCCGGCCGACACGGACAGAGTAAGACTGGGGCGGCGTCTTTGGCGAGCGGGAGGAAGTTACTGTCCATAGCCAAAGGATTTTGTCGCCGTTTAAAGTTGAGTTGCTGTAGCTTATTAGCTATGACCATGACACATAGTGTGTTTTTTCCTAGTGTGTGCCGATGATATTAGGCACTGCCATTCTGACGTCACTAAAAGGAGGCGGTCCTTAGCTACGTTTCCTGCAGGTCGGCTAAGGAGACTGTGAATAGAATTGTTCTCCAGGCATCTTGGTTTTTGGACGACGGCGTCACTCCGAGCGCGGACCTGGACTGCGCGTGAGTGCGCAGTCACATTTATACAAAGTTCTGAGAAATTTAGGGTGGCACATACCTCGATACTAATTTCACAACGGAAAACTGCGTCTTGCCTTTGTTCTAACTGTTATCGTCTCCACGTGTTCTTTCACAATGGGATTAACTTGCACAATATTTTTTATGAAGCCCCGAAAAATAAAATAAATGAAATACAAATACCCCAGAAATTCAGTAAATAAAATTACCCAATTTTGACACGTTACATAGTATTTAAAATAGAGATAAGTAAAGGATGTAGTATTATTCAGGGAGAAAGCCCATGTAAAAACAGTTTGTGTTAACATGGAATGGAGGAAGGTAGTAGTAATAAAATAAGAATTTGCATTAAAATTAAGTATACAATTAATAAAACACCCCATGTTAGAAGGGAAATAAATTTAATGAGTTTGAAAGAAGTGATGATGTTTCTCACTCAAAGTAATAGCAAAAGAATGAAATGAATGTTAAACCAACAGTAACTAATAACTTATAAAGAATTGTTTGTTTTAATGTTATGAATAGGATATGGCTGAAAGAGACTTGCAGTCCATAAGCCTAGTTGTTATATTTTAAATATGGATAGTGAAAACTATATTGACTTGTAATCAGAACACAAACAGAATCAAAATGCAACAAAAACAATTATAATAACAAAGTGAAGCCCATCAGGCTGAATTAAAATGTAATTTAAAAGAAATAAGTAAAATACCATCATGGCTACTTTTGGCTATGAAAATGTTTAACTGTCAGACACACACAAATGTCAAGTGTAACAAATTCACAAGGAAATTTACAAATCTAAGGCAAGTAAATAGTCAGTAATTATGTATAAATCATTTTAAAAGAGAAATGTTATTATAAAAGTTTAATTTAAAAGAGATATGTAATTTATCAGATGTCAAATAATTAGACTAAAGTTAATGTATAATAGAATATGACCTTATGAGGTATAATTCTAAACTTTGAAAGGAAATAACGACAATAGTGATATTATTTATTACCCCAAAGGAACGATAAAGGAATAAAATCATTCAGAAAATATATAATAAATTTGAATAAAAATTTCAAATATCATAACAATGCTTTTGAAAGAGGCCTTAACCAATCAAAGGGTTTCTGTTACATAGAAACGGGCCGTTGAATACTAATTTTCCGTTAAATTTATTAGACTTGGAAAAATGACGCGTGGGTAAGCGGTACGCAAGATTGGGATGACTAAAGTTTTACATTAAAAAGTTCAAAAGACGTTCAGAAATCGACTACAAGAACCAATGACGAGTAGATGCAGAGCTTCTAAGATTAAACGATGTCCTGGAACCAAATAAAAAGAAATTAAATAGCAGAGAGTCCCAAGACGGGATAGAAGAAGATGTCCGAAGCCTAAAACAGCCCAAAATTGCAGAATTTCCACTACCCTAGACGACAACATTTCACCACCGTCTGAACTGATAAGTATCAACTAAATTCCTTTATCCCAGAAACCAAATTACTTTAAATATTTCTCAAGTCAATCAAAATTTCTCACTATTAAACAAAATTAATTTTCTTTCAAAGGTTTAAAGCATAATCAACTTACATAAAACAATTGTTAATTAAAATATAACCTCGCATTAGTGTGCGAACTTTGTAACAAATAATACGACACTACCAAACAATTTGTAAAAACACTTTATACTCTTTAAGTACGTATAAGGTATGGTAGTGTACTTTTTTAATGTAACCAACTTTTATGTTTTATTTTATAATCCAAAGAACCCCAGATTTTGAACAGATTAATATATTGTATGTAAACAGAGGCCATGACGGCATCAAAATAATTTGTTTCAAAACCAATTTCGCCAACTTTGAGATATTTGTGTTTCATGTTCTAAGCCGGAGCAATTTGTTATTAAATCATTTATAATCCTTTTGTCATATTAGTTAATGACCAATTTTGCATTAAAATTACAGTACAGAGTATTACCATCGTTTTATTTCATAGGACGTTGTATAATATATGTGTGTTAGCAAATTTTAATAAGTAACCAACTAGCGCTCGTCACAAGTGGACAATACGACAACCTGTACAGCGGCGGGAATCATTCGAACGCTCCAGCCGTCAACGCTGACAACACTTATTTAATTGTAATTTAACAAATTTAATTGTTTTAATATAAACAATTTGGCGCCACCCGGGATTCGCAACCCCTATGAATAAACAGGTACGTTGTACTGATAATTTAGACCACGCTACAAACATCAGTAGTGACAACCATTATTGTAACGACCGGTGTGAGGCGAACACACCACATTAACACTTATACACATAAAAAACAAGTGTAAACACATTAACAGGTACGACCGAGCCTTTTTAATCGTTAACAACACACACACACACACACACACACACACAGAGAGTAGAACTTGGCTAATTCGAAGCTGAAGGGACCAGTAAAAAATTCGAATTAGGAATGTTTTAATAAGGGTAGAGAAATCAAATCAAAAACCGAAATTCAGTAAAGCAAGTATGTTATTTTATTAAACAATTTCCTTATACATATGTATTACAAACATATAAACACGTTTCAGTACAAAATATACCATTTGCAGTTGTTAAAAAAGCTAGAAACTTTTGATTGCATTTTGCAGTTAATACACTGAGTTGTAGTAAACTCTTCAAGTTTATTAAATGCTTGGAAAATAGCGTCACTTACATTCTGCTGTCCTTCAACAAACAGTCTCAAGTCTTGAATGTAATTTGATGCCTGTGAAGCCGTTGGAATCGGTATCTCTGGAAGTTCTAGCTGGTCCCTTCTTCATCTGAAGATACACCATCATTTCTTTTGTTCATAACATCAGCCACGATCTCCGCATCTGTCTGTTCACCGAACACCGCCAAGTCTTCATCCATGTTTACAAACTCTTCGTAACGAATGCCTGCGTCATGTCCAACATCTTCCCAGTTATCCACAGTGGATAAGACTTCTCTAGCAGGTTTATTCTCCTCTTCACCTTTAATGTGGCAGAAACCACCTATACGAAAGCAATTAGCAATTGTTTTTTGCGTAACTTGGTCCCAAGCACTGTTGCACATGCGGGCAGCTTGAAGGATGTTAATCTTGATAGTATTTTCGTACTCATCTAAATAAGCACCTGACAGAATGTTTTGGACCACAAGCCGTCTGTAAAAATGCTTAACATTTTTTATTACACCCTGGCTCGTAGGTTGAACTACTGAAGTCATGTTTGGGGGGAAAACACAACCTTTACATTTTCCATCACAGGAATAGTGTTGTGCGCTGTACAGTTGTCAATAAACAAGACGATTCTTCTGTTTTGATTCCGAAATTTCCTGTTGATATTCAAAAGCCATCTTTCGAAATGTCACCTGTCATCCAAGCTTTATTGTTTGATTCATATTCAACTGGTTTTGTTTTTACATTTTTGAAACAACGTGGGTTGGCTGACTTCCCTATCATTAGCAAAGGCAGTTTTTCCGAGCCATCCATGTTTGCTCCAACTAAAAGTGTTATGCGCTCCTTGCTGTGTTTGCCGCCACTAGAACTTTCTCCTTTAAAAGCAAGTGTTTTGTCAGGGGTGCATTTGAAGAATAAGCCCGTCTCGTCTACGTTAAAAATGTCTTTAGCGTCTCTATCAGAAATCATTTGCAACAAATCGTCTTTCCGTGAATTTGCAGCTTCAACGTTAACAGATCCACTTTCCCCACAAACAGTTTTGAAAGACATGCCATTCCTTTCTTTAAAACCATCGAGCCAACCAGTGCTGTCCTTAAAATCATTTTTCCCTAAGCTAGATGCGAATCCTCAGCTTTGGCTCTGACGAGGGGCCCACTGACTGGCATTTTTTTGTCCCTTGCTTGCTTAAACCACTTCACTACACATTCATCCACGTCAGGATTTTCTGGTCCTCGCGCTCTTTTCCGATCTTTATAGCTGGCTTTACACACACTATTCAAAATCTTCTCCTTATTTTTTAGATACGTTGACAGTGTATTTGGCGGTATCCCGAATTCCTTAGCAATTTCAGGTTTCTTCTTTTGTCCCTTTTCCACTTCCCGAATAACGGCAACTTTTTCGGCAAATGTCAGTGATTTGTATTGGGTCCGTGTTGGTTTTGAAAGGGCCATGATGAACACAATAAGCGTTACTAAAACACACCAGTCTGTATATAGAGTACTGTATAAAGAAAGGAACGGTCTCTCACTACAGGACACAGCTCGCACAGTAGAAACTCTAAAAGACTTAACCCTTCCACGAATGCAGGCAGACTGAACTGAAAGCAACAGTGAGGATGGCTGACTGACGAGGTGTGGAACAAGGGACAATGGCGGACAGTACCGTTACACGAGCCAGTCCCGTGTCATCACGAGATTCTGGCGCCAATTCCACGAATTTTACACAAAGGACAAGCGTCTGTTCACAAAGGGTGATACCTGCTTGTCTGTTTCCAGTCGTGTCTTATAACTCTAAACTTTAATTGTTTACTTACTTAGTTACATGTTGTGTGTACGATTTAAAGTAAAATCGGGTGCCATGTTGTCACACTGCACAACAAAATACAAACTTACCTTTAGGGCCAGAATTCGGGTAACACGAACCAGGGTTGTGGAATATATTACCTGAAATAATCGTACTCAAGATAAAACGTACCATTGACCTTTTATTTTTAAGATGACTCTAAATACATATTGAAAAATGACTCATATTGAAAAATGTACAAACACGTACATATTACGCCATGGGGCGTTTAGCAAACATTAAACCCTTAGAACATTTTAACCCTCCAAAACAAACATGTGTTATAATATTAACCTAATAAACATGATATATATATTTATTATTAAAATATTGGCACAACCCAGCACTTATTAATATTGAATCATTAATTGTATTAAGTATCCACTCTCTCACTTTCATTCTTTGGTACAATTTCGACTGGTTAAAATGAGCTCATTTGAATAAATTGAAATTTAGTATTTTATATATAAAACAATTGGATCAGTTTTGGCAGCAGTTTTTGTTTAGATACTACTTAGCTGCATTATAGGTGAAGATGTCCCATCTTTGCGGATCGCGCACTCTCGCCTGATGTTGGAGAACTGTTTTAATAATATAATATATTAATAATATACTGCACTTTCACATTTTTATTTTCCTGTTGCTACTATTTAAATTTTGGTGTAGTACGAGTTAGATAATGTAAAGTTTAGAGTATGCCGGCCGGCGTGGAACTGTGTTGAGACGAAACTGCTAGCGGTTAGTAGCTTTGCAATGCGGAGGTGGGGCAAACTACGTCACTGGTCCTTTGTTCGAAACGGCCAAACCCCGTTGTTTACAGATGTATTTATGCATATCGCATTCCTGTAGCTGATGTCATCATGGGTTAGGCTTGTTTACACTTTAATGTGACGAACTGTTTTTTGCTATTACTGTGATTTTACCCTGACCTCGACACAAATCCTGTCCACTCAATATTACGTCGTTGAAAACTTTTGGAAAAACTTTACTCTGTTTTCTTTATAGGGCTTTAAAAACAATTATAACAATTATTTCCCAAAATATTATAGGACCAGAATTGTACCATTACAAAACCCCCTCAATGAGAGGTTTTATTCCGAAGCATAAAAACTCTCATTGACACATTCGTACTTCCTAAAGGGATCAGCTAGGATATGTCGCCACAACTCCCTTACTATTTATATGAAAAGAATACAATAACTCACCCGTGGTCCGATGATGGTGACAGTACCTGCATGACCTTACTGGACTTCTCCTACGAGATCCCAACACCATAAGGCCAATCAGGGTCTTTACGCTCCTGCTCTGATGCGCTGGCCAGCTCAGGACCGCCGTCACGACATCACCAAACACTGAAACAATAAATCAAAAATATCAAAATAGTGGCTTGGTTTAATGCTATATCCCTAACTGATCTGTTTCCCCTTAGCTATGTGCTGGTTTGTGTTAAGAAGCACTGGGTTTCCTTCAACTCAACAAGAATTATATAGAAGTGTCAGTCTCTTCATTGACTACCCTTAACATTATAAAAGTTTCGATTCCCATCAATAATAATTAACCCTTTTTTGTTTTCATAATTAATATAATTATAAGAAGAAACACAAATCTTTATACTACAATTGAAACATATAATCCAAAATTTATGGATACAATTACCAAAATCTCCCTCTTCCTAAAACATTTTATAAAAAAAATTTACTATTATTATTAATATTATCATTAACAGTAAGTAATCCGGCGCTGTTAACAATATTTACCCCTCTTTCTCCTCCACACACACTATTCACCCCCCTGAACTGTTGCGTTCAGTTGCCTCCACAAGGACTGAGGCAGAAGGAGTGAGCACTTTTTTCTTTTCTCTCTCTCCCATCCTTGCTTCGGCGTTACAGAAACTTCAAGGTCAATACCCCTACTTATTATTTTATTACACACCCCTAAGGTCTACCACCCATATTTAGGTGAAAATAACCTATGCAAACAAATAATCTTAGATTCCCCTGAATCTCCCATTAAATTTCTAAGTTGAACCAATTTCATAGGCAACCAACTATGGTCAGGTTTTACAAATTCTGCCCACAGCTGGTTGTCGTCCAAAACCACGATTAGTGCTGGTAAGACAGTAATCGCCCGAAATATGGGGAATCGCAATAGTTTGACACGTTGTGTCATATGCAGTTACATTTGTAACTACCCTAAAACTAACAATTTATATATATTACATATATATAAATCCTCCTTACAAGACTAACATACATTATAAACATAATAATCATATTATCACTGTTCATAAAGCAGTCTCAATACATCACCATAGTATCACTATGTTCTTCTAACCACTTAAGGTTGTTACTTCAACATAAAATTTTATTTATCACTTGACAAATATAAACATAATTTTCAAAATTTAAATGTTATCTCCAAAAAACGGTCGATTTCTTTCTTTATTTCACATAATTAATTTTGAGTATAGACACTTTGCAAGTTCCAATTTTCACTTTTCAAAAACAATACCTTCTTACTACTGGATAACAAGTACAACAATGGATCATCTTAAATTATATTATTTATACTTCTAAGAAAACATTAACTCCTTACAGAGTTAGTAAATTAAGTTACAAAATTTAGGATGTTCTATTCTATAATTCTTAGAGTAAAACCAATGTTCGTGGAAAAGATGCCAATCATTAAGTTTTTTTTCCCCACGAAACTAGGGGTCCCCCTCCCCGTTCAACAACAAAATTAAATTTCTACTTGCACCAATTTGTGGAGTAAGACCATCGTTGCTTTCACTTCAGATGGCAGTTCCGCCAACCATGGTCCGCCTCCAGATTACCAAAATCCACGATCAGAGGTGGTGAGTCTGTGATCGCCCGAAAATGGGGGAGAGTCCCTTCTGTAAAATAATATACACCAAATTAATGCTCATACACTCGCTAATATCAAAAACAAAAACAAAACTATTTATAATACCTAAGATGACCAGTACAATTTTAAATTTGTAGCATTGTGTGTGCCTACTATCTCTCCAGTCTCCCTGTTCTGCAACACATACGAATTTTGCATTTTAATCTCTACTACCTCATACGGTCCTTCGTAGAGTAGGAAGAACTTCTTGATTTCTGTGTCTTGCGCGCTCGATAAGTCATGCCTTCTTACTAATACCATTTGTCCTATATTATATTTAACCGACTTACCTCTTGCGTCGTGTCTACGCTTTCTCTGCTCGCCTTTGCTTACTAAGTTTTCGTTGGCCAACCGGATTTTAATGCTCACATCAGTTGTCTTGCTCTCAGGTATATAATCGAACAGTTGTTCTAAAATTCTTGGGGGGGGGCGTGTTCCTCTTACCAACTCATGAGGTGTATAGCCGGTGGACTCGTGGGTGGTACTGTTTAGCCAAGTTTCTACCTTTCTTACATACAACGGCCACTCGCTGTGTTTAGCGTGACAATAGGCTCTGAAGATCCTGCCTATTTCTCTCATTACGCGCTCAGCCTGGTTGGACTGGGGATGATACACAGCCATATGCTTCGTGAGGATTCCTTCCCATCCTAAGGTCTGGCGCCATCTTCCACTGATGAACTGCGGCCCATGGTCTGACAAAATCACCTTTGGCTTACCCACGTTAATCATATAATCTTTCGTCACCTTTTCACTCAATACCTTACTGGTAGCTCTTTTCACGCTATACAATTTCACATATTTTGAGAAAGTGTCAAGCAATACAAATATATAAACTACTCCGCCTCTACCCTTCGGCAATGGTCCAAACAAATCCACAGCAACTAAATCGAAAGGTCTTTCTACCTTAACATAATTCAACTCACCTTCCACTCTGTAATTTACCACCTTCGACTTTTGACACAAATCACAACTCCTCAGCAGCTGTCTCACTCGTCTCTCCATATTCCTGAAAATACATGATTCTTTTGAAACATTCACACACTTTTTAGCCCCAAAATAACCATATCTTATATGACAATCCCAAATAATCTTCTCTTCCAACCCTTCTGCCACTACTAATCTCCAGTCATGCTCACCCCCTACTACCCTCTTGAACAACAACCCTTTGTAAATTTGAAAATATTGATTGTACTCTGATTCATCCAACTCCATCTCCAAACTGTTTATTATTCTACCTGCCTTACCATCTGCTCTCTGCATGGTTTTGATATCCTTCAACTCTTCTCCAAAGATCCTGTCTTCTCTGCTAATCTGAAAAATTTCAATCTCCTTTAAATCCCTACCTGTTTTATTATCCACCAGGGTGTCCACATTCTGGAAAGTCAGGGAAAAAAAAGTTGGTCAGGGAAAGTCAGGGAAATAAACAAAAAATCTGGAAAGTCAGGGAAATCTTCCCCGATGACAGACTTGAGGATAATTTTTTACTCTAGTCTGCCACAACCCGTGAAAAATCTGAAAAGTCAGGGAAATCTTCCCTGATGATGGATTTGAGGGGAATTTTGAATGCTCTAGTCTGCCGTAACCCAGACTATTGTAGCATTTTTTCCAGGTATTTTTCACAAGAAGTGCACAACAATTATATATTTTTTGTTGTGCCCTTGTGTCCTTTTTTCAACCGATTTAGCTAATTCTTTTTCTATTTTAAGTTTTTTAGGCTGCTGACTTAAACTCATTATAATGGCTAACAAGAAATGTTTGTTTAATAAACTTTGGCTGGACAATAAAGTGTTTCCGGAATTTAGTGGTTGGTTGGACTTGGTGGTTAGTGATGCAAATTCGGCTTATTGTCAAGTGTGTCTCAAATCTTTTAAACTAAGCAATATGGGGAAACAAGCAATTGTTTCTCATGCTAAGGGACCAACTCGTATAAAAAACATGAGAGAAAAGGCTTCCCAGCCGCCAATTTCTTTTTTTACTACTCCATCTCTATTAAAAGATGTGCAGCCAATACCTTCAACTTCAGCTACAAAAGAATTGTTAGTAGTGCCAGGAACAAGTCAAACAAGTTTAAAGAGTTTCAGTGTGAATGAAGATGATGTTACGTCAGCCGAAGCAATATGGGCTCTCCACGTCATCACTGGGAAAATGTCTCTCAACTCTTGTGATGAAACCTCTCCTTACCTTTAGGAAATATTTTGCAAATCTCAATGGACGGGCCAAATGTTAACCTCAGTTTTATGAAAAAACTCGAGAGCCATTTGCAAGTCTTAAATCCAGAGGGAAAGTCCCTTCTTGATATTGGCATATGCAGTTTGCATACAGTTAATGGAGCCCTGAAGACTGGGATCTCCAAAACTGGTTGGGAACTTTTTCACTTTTTTAGATCTCTCTACAGTCTTTTCAAAGATAGCCCAGCTCGGCAAGCAAAATACTCAGATATTACAACCATCACCTCTTTCCCTTTTAAGTTCACAGCAGTACGATGGCTGGAAAATGGTCGCTGTGTAGATCAAGCTCTCAAAATATTTGATCATGTCGATAAATTTGTAAAAGAATACAACGAAAAAGACAACAAAACCTGCAATACCTTAGAGAAGCTATGAAAAATCCATTTTTTAAGGCAAAACTAAGTGCTTTCAGAAGCATATTGTCAGACGTTGAGCCGTTCCTGAGAAGGTTCCAAAGTCAGAAGCCTGTGGTCCCTTATCTCTTTACTTCACTTGAACAACTTATGAAAAACCTAATGATGAGATTTGTAAAATATGAAAAAATAGCTGAAGCAAGTACTACTCAAAAATTAATGAACTTGGACTTGCAAGACAGTGCCAATCTGGTTTTAGTAGAAAAGGTGGACGTTGGTTATGCTGCAGAAAGCTTAATGAAACAAATTAAATACTCAGAAAAAGTGAAACTTGTTTTTAAAAATGAGTTCAAAAATCTCCTTACCACCATGATAGAAAAACTCAAGAGAGTAAAGTCCTTTGAAATCACATTTAGCACGAGGCCTCACTGCCTTAGACCCTAAAATGATAATGCTCAAACCCAGTTTGGCAATAAAAAGGATTGATGTTGTTCTAGAAAACCCGCACAGGCATAGAAGAATATGTGATAAAGTGCTGAAAAGGCCAAACGACAGTTTTTTTGCTAACTGAAGAAGCTAACGATTTCATTTCCAAAACATCTGATGACATGGGATTGGACGAATTTTATTACGGCCTTTTAGGAGAAGATAAGAAATATGAAGATCTCTGGTCTGTAATGAAGCTGTGTTTCATTTTATCCCATGGTAATGCATCAGTTGAATCTGGCTTTTCTGTCAATAAGCATTTACTAGTTGAAAATCTTCTAGAAGAATCCCTTGTGTCCCAAAGAGTTATTTGTGATAGCATAAAGCATCTAGGTGGTTTGAGGAATGTGACTATCAACAGAAGTATGCTTACCTCGGTCAGATCTTCAAGAAGAAGATATCAATCATATTTGGAAAAGAAAAAAAAAATGCAGTCAGAAGAGGAAAAAAAGAAAATAGAGAAAAGGAAAATTGAATTACAGTTGAAAGAGTTGGAAGAAAAAAGAAAAAAGTTGCAACTTAAAAGAGAAATGGAGTCATTGGTGGTGGTGGAGTTAATGGTGGGTGGGGTGAAATTGGGGAAAAGAAAAAACTGCTGGAGAACATGAAGAGATCACACTAGTAAATTTTGAAGGAGTGCATATTTTTCTTTTTCATTCCCATCCTGTCGGACTGGTTTCTTTTCAATTTTGAAAGCTATAGCTGATTATTATAATTATTTGTTACCATGTAAGTTGTTCTATTAATTAGTCCATTAAGTTCTAGTGAAAATACTCTCATTCTTACGTTACCTAAGGTAATAATGGAAATATTTATTTTTAAAATTCCATCAATGTATTTCTATTTTCCAATAAATAAATAATAAAAAATAAATAAAATAAAAGAGGAAGAAAAAAGAAAGTGGAGAGAGAATTAGGCCAGCTATGGGGAAGGTGGAGGCTGGGTTTTCTTTTTTCTTCCTTGTAAAATATAATGCTCAAAGAATTAACGTACTATGCATTTTAGTGAGTCAGGGAAATTTCTGTAAGTAGGTCAGGGAAAGTCAGGGAAAATTAAAACAGAATTTCTGTGGACACCCTGTCCACATAATCTACTCTGGAAAGAGTGTCAGGCACCTTGTTCTCTGTTCCCTTGATGTACTCCCACTCGAAGTCATATTCCTGTAAAACAAGTACCCACCTGGTTAAACGGCTGTGAGCAAGCTTACAAGTGTTGAGGAACGACAACGCCTTATGATCTGTTCGAATAATTGTTTTGTTGCCTAAGATGTACGTTCTGAATTTGCCGACTGCGAACACAATACTGAGCAATTATTTTTCCGTTGTGGTATAGTTCTTTTCGGCTGGCAGCAATGATCGGCTGGCGAATGCAATGGTTAGATGTTCCCTCTCGTCATCCTCCTGATACAGTTCAGCACCTACTGCTACATTGCTGGTGTCCGTCTGCAAATAAAACACTTTATCAAAATCCGGATGGTTCATCATAATCATTTTACTAAATTTTCTCTTTATTTCTTCGAAAGCTCCACGCTCCACGTCTCCCCATTTCCATTGCCTGTTCTTTTGCAATACAGCACTTAACTTTGCTGTGGTGTGTGCGTAGTTCCTTTGAAATTTTCTGTAAAAGTTGCACAGCCCAAGAAAACTCTGAAGTTGCTTGATGTTCCGCGGTTCAGGGAAGCGCATAATAGATTCGACCTTGTCCGGGTTGGCTGAAATTCCTTCCAACGTAATAATGAATCCTAAAAAATTAATCTTTGTTTGTAAAAATTTGGACTTGTCCCAATTTACTTTTAATCCTCCCACTTCTAATTTTTCTAACACATACTTTAAATGTTCTAAATCGTCTTCAAAAGTCCGGGATGCTATCAAAATGTCGTCCACATACACTGTGAGGAAATCTAAATCTTTTGGTCTCAAAATTCTGTCTAGGCATTTAATAAAACTAGCTACGCTGGTATTTAGCCCAAATGGTAGTCGTCTAAACTGATAATTTTTGCCATTAAATAAAAATGCTGTGTATTGCCTACTTACCTCTGCTAATGGTACTTGCCAATATCCGGCCGTCAGATCTAATGATGTCATGAACCTCCCTCCACTAAACTTTTGAAATATTTCATTAATTGATTCTGGTGATTCCCGGTCTGGTATGATGATCTGGTTTATCCTCCTCGCATCTAAACACAATCTTACTCTTCCATCTTTTTTAATTACCACCACCAATGGATTTGAGTAGTGCGATACTGACCTCTCTATAATTCCACCTTCCATCATCTTATCCAACTCTTCTTGCACCGCTCGTCTTTTAGAGTAAGGCACTGGATAGCTCCGCTGCATGAATGGTGTGTGTTCCCTAATCTGCAACATACATTCATAATTTTTTGCCCTTCCTGGAACATCGGCAAACACTCTCTTAAACTGCGCTATTACCTGCCACAACGCTATACGTTGGTCACTCCTTATCACCTCACCCCCACTACAGAATTCATCCGCCCTCATCTCCCATACTGCATTATTAATATTGCTCATTTCATTATCAACATCTTCAAAATACTCACCCTCTCTACACAAATTTATTTTAGTATCTATGTTATTCTCAACTACTCACTTTTGTAGTAATTTCATACCAGTTATTTTAACTTTACTCATCACACTTTCAAAATTAACTTTAACAGACCGATCACCCCCATCTAGCTCTAACACCTTATCTTTAAAGTTTATCACAGCTTTATTTCTTTGTAAAAAATCATTGCCTAAAATGATGTCTAAACTTAGCCCCTTGACTACCAAAAATGTATTATCAAAATTTATATCTTCAATTGAAAAACTTAAATGTATTTGCTTGGTCACACGTTTACTACGTACTCCCGTGACTCCTATCACTGTAACCCCTGCTACGGGTAGAACTGGAATATTCTTTTTAAATTCTTTCAATTCACTTAAAATGTTTTTGGCTATTACTGAAATCTCACTCCCCATGTCTACAAGTGTTTTAAATTTCCTATTTTCTATTGTTACTTGGATTTCCGTGAGTCCAGCTCTCACCTCCGTTGTTGTGTTATTTTCTTCCTCCAACAAGTCAGCTATTATATCTGTTTTGATGACGTTACTTTGGACATCCTCTAATGGTTGGACCTCATGTGCTTCCCTGAACAGTGGTCGGGTCCTAGTTACCACTGTTGGCTTTAGTTTTCCGGCTGTGGCCTGCTGTTACTGGTGGTGGGTACCTGGTGTCCCCTTGTCGGTCCCTGGTTATGGTTTGGTGTTCCTCGGGTACTCGGTGCTCCTCGGTTTGTCGGTACAAACTGCTTGGTGTTGTTACATGGTACCTTACATTTGTAGCAATGTTGCATGTGGGCACGATTCCCAGTCCTGCACCTAGAACAACTCCACTCACCTGGTTGCTGTAAATCAGTATGATACATATTATGATTATTGTTTCCATTATAATAATTCCTTTGCTGATTAAACTCGGTGTTGTTATGATTTATAGTATGTGGTATGGGTCGTCTACCCATTTCACGATCATGAATACTCTGTAGTATATCTAATGCTCTTTCTAGCTCGTTTAGAGTTTCTATTTCTTTTGCCATTAATGTAACCTGCACTTCTCTTGGTAAGTGCGTACTCACGTATCTAACGAACGATTTAAAAGGTATTGGTGGCTCTAAGTATTTCGCCTCGTTATATAGTTTTGTCACATATATTGTGATATTAGTATTATTAGGGTTATGTCCTATGAAATTACCCGCTCCCATAATACGGCTTCTTAAAGTTTCCTGTTCTTCTTCCGTCCAATATTTGCCCTTAAAAGCTTTTTCAAAAGTGTCATAACAATCCCATTCTAATCTATGAGCCTCAGCCCATATTATTGAATTACCTTTGAAACACTTTACTATTTTGGTTAGTTTTACTTCCCAACTACTGCTACTGAAATAATTATAATCCCGTGTCTGATTCAGAAAACGCATGGGATGTATCACCCTGTTTCCATGGCTAAAGTTTCCTAGCTCTATTTCATTGTATAAATCCCTAGTCACTACCACTCTCTCATTAATACTGGAAATATTTTTATGAATTTCCCCCCGTAACTCATTTTTCACACTTGTTAAACTATTGGCAATTAAATCATATTTATCATGCACATCATTATTATTTTGTATAGCTAAATCATCTATTTCTTTAATCTTATTTTGTAAAATACTTATTCTACTCTTAGTATTTCTTTCATGTTCTGATATTGTATTATCTATAGTTTCAATATTTTTTGTGATGTCCACAACATTTGATTCAACTTTCTCTAATTGGTTTTGCAAAACATTTGTTTTCAATTCTATTTGGTTATTTACTTCACAATTTGTTTTAATTTCTATTTGACTTTCTACATAAGTTAAACATTTCTTTTCTATTTCTTTATTTTGTGACTCTATCTGGTTTTTAACTGTGTCATTAACTGTCTCATTAATTTGATCAATTTTGTTATCCAAATTACTTATTTTACTATTAAATTTCTCATTAACTATTTCTACTGTGTGTTTCTGGATATTATCACAACGTGTTTCTATTTCGTTAATTCTTTCATCAAAGTGGCAATTTTGTCTTTTAATTTCATTTTTTATTTCGTCAAACTTCTCATTAAAATCACTTTTAATTCGAATATTTTGTGTTTTAATTTCATTTTTTATTTCACTTTTGAAGTTATTAAAATTTTCATTCTGTTTGTCAAACTTTACATCTAGCTTGCTGAACTTCTCATCAAATTTATTACTCTGCGTCTCAAATTTCAAATTGGAATCTCTTTTTTGTTCATCCAGCTTTATATCAAAATTATCAAATTTAGTTAATAATAACTGCATCAAAGCAGCAGTTGTTTCGTCTGTTTTGTTTTCATGACGACTTGAGATGGATGTTGCTGTTGCTTTCTCTAACTCTACAGATTCAGTCGCACTCAACTCACCAATCTGACTAATTTGTGTTAATGGAACATCCATCTCACTAGTCAGATTTTCATCATTGCACTGACTTCTATTGTTTTATTGTCATTGGTACTCATTTTTTGTTTGTTTATTATCTCTAACACATACAATACTGCTAACCCATATATGCCTATAGCCTCGTAACTTAACCCTTCCTTACGCACGTGTTTACGTACTTTCTCACTCTTACCTCAGGTAATCAGTCCACATTCTGATAAGTATACTCCACATAAAATTAAGTTTTATGTAGAGTCCCTGTTCGGGTGCCATTTGTAACTCTAAACTTTAATTGTTTACTTACTTAGTTACATGTTGTGTGTACTATTTAAAGTAAAATCGGGTGCCATGTTGTCACACTGCACAACAAAATACAAACTTACCTTTAGGGCCAGAATTCGGGTAACACGAACCAGGGTTGTGGAATATATTACCTGAAATAATCGTACTCAAGATAAAACGTACCATTGACCTTTTATTTTTAAGATGACTCTAAATACATATTGAAAAATGACTCATATTGAAAAATGTACAAACACGTACATATTACGCCATGGGGCGTTTAGCAAACATTAAACTTACTTATTTTTTGCGTACCGTATCACTTATTATATGATATATAATTACCTTATCCACTTTAGTGATACACAGTTTCGTCACTGATGACGCGTTTCGGGACTAAGTCCCATCCTCAGATACATAATTAATAAACTAAAATATTAAAATCACGACCATGATACTGGTCAAGTCAAAAATAAATAAAATAAATTATAAATCGCATGTAATAAGTTTTGCTAACCACGGCTGGAGCTCCCGCATGCGTTCACCCGCAACCGCGATTGTCACGCGACTGGTCAAAGATTAAGACAAACTGATTGCAGTGTCGAACAGGTAATTTGACGCAAAATTTACCTGGTCATTTAATAAACTGTTTTTGGTGTTACTATCTTTTAAAGCTTTATAAATTTCAAATTCCTCCAGACTATCCATCCGTCTACCCTTTTTACAAATATGCAACGCTGTTAAATTTTCTTCGAAGTTCGTGTATTTATGTCCGCTTGATATTAAATGTTGTGCAAAGTTGGACTTATTATTACTTGGCTTAGGAATATGTTCTAAAAATCTTTTATAAAAACATCTGCCAGATTGACCGATATATAAGGTAATTATATATCAAACATTAAACCCTTAGAACATTTTAACCCTCCAAAACAAACATGTGTTATAATATTAACCTAATAAACATGATATATATATTTATTATTAAAATATTGGCACAACCCAGCACTTATTAATATTGAATCATTAATTGTATTAAGTATCCACTCTCTCACTCTCTCACTTTCATTCTTTGGTACAATTTCGACTGGTTAAAATGAGCTCATTTGAATAAATTGAAATTTAGTATTTTATATATAAAACAATTGGATCGGTTTTGGCAGCAGTTTTTGTTTAGATATTACTTAGCTGCATTATATATGAAGATGTCCCATCTTTGCGGATCGCGCACTCTCACCTGATGTTGTCAGAGAACTGTTTTAATAATATAATATATTAATAATATACTGCACTTTCACATTTTTATTTTCCTGTTGCCACTATTTAAATTTTGGTATAGTTGTACGAGTTAGATAATGTAAAGTTTAGAGTATGCCGGCCGGCGTGGAACTGTGTTGAGACGAAACTGCTAGCGGTTAGTAGCTTTGCAATGCGGAGGTGGGGCAAACTACGTCACTGGTCCTTTGTTCGAAACGGCCAAACCCCGTTGTTTACAGATGTATTTATGCGTATCGCATTCCTGTAGCTGATGTCATCATGGGTTAGGCTTGTTTACACTTTAATGTGACGAACTGTTTTTTGCTATTACTGTGATTTTACCCTGACCTCGACACAAATCCTGTCCGCTCAATATTACATCATTGAAAACTTTTGGAAAAACTTTACTCTGTTTTCTTTATAGGGCTTTAAAAACAATTATACTTTATAACAATTATTTCCCAAAATATTATAGGACCAGAATTGTACCGTTACAGTCTCTATTGTTACGTGGTCTAGCGCATACTGCAGGCGATTTTTTGTAGTTTGAGCAAAATTTTTATTTCGAATTAACCAAAAATAGTTCGAATTACAGACGATGTTTTTGCACGGTTTTACATAGGATATTCAAGGGAGCACGGTAAAAGTTCGAATTATCCACGAATTCGAATTATGCACGTTCGAATTAGCCAAGTTCTACTGTATATTGAAACCTGCCGTATTATTAGACGAAACTAGAGATGAGAGAATTTATAGTTTAGAGTTTATTGAGTTCACCCGTTTTAATAATAAAGATCTTTTATTTAATTTATTTGATGTATTTATTATATTTATGCTCGGCTCCCTTTTATTTTTAAATTGTCGATGTTCAGTTATTATTATTATTATTATTATTATGTAGAGTTGTGTAAAATCAACGGTAGTTGATCCTATTATGAGATTTATTTGAATATTTTCCGCAGTTTTTCCTACACTGGCGATCGATTCTGACGTAAACAGGCCCCTTATAGGTTAGTTGTCCTTCTCATTGTTTACGAAGCTTGGTTTACCTGCGCATTCTCCCACTCTCCACTATTTCCTATAAAAAAATCCCTTAATCTATTCTTAATTCTCAAATAACAACTTCTTTGACTTTAATTAATGGTCTTTATTATCCGTCAATTTATTCAGGGTTCAGTAAGTTGGTCATGGGTCGACCTCAACAATATTCGTATCGACTCTAGCGTTAAATTCGATTTTTTGAAAGGTTCAATTATTTATAATACAAAATTTTTTTCTCATGGCTCCGGTTCTTTGAGGCTGTTAGGAAGGTCAGAAATGCTTAAAGAGAGTACAACACATTACAATTATCTAAAAACAAAATCTTACTCACTAATAATAAAAATTAACAATTATGTTTTGTTTTATTTGGAATGACGAACAATTCCGCCAGCAATGCCAATGGCCGCCAAGACAAAATGGCCATCTATCAGTCAGCTGTTGCGCACACCATATGTACTCCCCAAGTTTCATTAAAATAAAATGTTTTATATTGTTTTTTCACTGTATTTATATTTAGTGGTCTTTTTAGTTATCACTAGTGGTGGTTTTAATAGTGTCTGTGAAGTTAATCTGAGTGTTGTGTAGAGATAATTGTGCTTTGTAGAATATAGTTACTTTCCTTGATGCAGACGTATTCTTCCCACTCTTCAGTTTTCAATATTTTGTTTTCTTATTTATCCTTCCGTCTTCTGGTTGTAATTGGTTTATATGATCTGCAATTTTGGTTACGTTTTATATTACCTTTAATTACGATTTTGTCTCTTCTTCTAACTTAGATCTGATTCTTTATTGTACTTTAGGCTTCTTAGCTTCACAGAGCTGATCTGTTCTCTCTTGGATCTAACAATCGACTAAAAAAAGCTTTCTCGTCTATGTCAACGGTCTTAACCAGCAATATCTGGCTTGTGCTATTGGTTAATTCCCATGAACCCTGGGTCATGCGGCACTTAGTACTGAACATAATATTCTTACATCTTAAGTCAAAAAATACTCCCTTGTTAACTTTGGATTATGTTAAAATTACTTTACATAGTGTTGTTCCTAAATAAAAGATATGCATTTTGATGCCTCATTTGATATAAGTTGGCCTTATAATAGGTGTTTTTTAGATCTTTATAAAAGTTCTAATTATGGACCATTACAATGCCTAACATTTATTATATAAGATTTTCATTTATTAAACTAATTTAATATGTGTTATAAACATTCCAAGAATTATGTTTATTACCTAAATTTTGGTCCCTTCTCATCATTTTCTTACATCGATTTGCTAACTTAATCATTTCTGACATTACTTTATTTTATGTTACATGTTTGGCCTAGGCCTCAAATTTTACTTCATTATCATGTTCTGACTGACATTAATAATTAACTTGATGTTTGTTTTGAACCCTTGCCTGATCACAGTTGTTTATTATTTGTTACATGAGGTTTGACATTTTAAAATACCTTAACACTATCTATAAATTACAACAAAATGTCTTAATATACTAACTTACAATGTTGCCTTCAAGGTCCAGATTGTATTTATTGATTAACAAACAGTAACCTAAACTATTTAGTGTACCACAGTCCCATCTCATTAATTCTATCAAACTTTATTAGCTGATTATTATAGTATTGTCTGTATGGGCCTTTACAGGTATTATATAGTGGTAACACAAAATTCCTGTTTTGTCTGCAGGCTTATTACAATTAACAATATGGCTTACTAATAATGATAAACATAGACCTTTATAGTAGAACAAACACAATGAACTACTGTTTAGACCTTCAGTGATATCTCATTTTAAGGTGACACCTTTTAACATACTTTATTGTCAATACTATTTCTGGCCTTAACTAATAGTAGTTGACACTGGCAAAATAACTAATAGGAGTTAAAACTATTAAATTCCAATTGATAAATATTGTTTTTATACAATTGTTTGTTTTGCACTGGCATACAGTTTGCCTAGTGCTCGTTTTTTGTTTCACTTTGGGTAATTGGAAGGATCATTAATTTATACAGTCCTCTCTGTTTAATTAATGATTGCCAATGCTTTTCACTTTCTTATAATTATTCACTTTTACATGTTTATTACATATCAACTATAGTACATGGTTCTTATTTATACCACCTGACTGTATTGTACTTCTTTTTACATTTTACAAATCTATTTACTTAGTCTTTTCTTGTTTATTTATATATTTGATTTCATTTATTTGTGTCATATTGTCAGTCATTTGGGGTATTTACATAATTGTCAGTTAATTATTTGTAAATAAATATTTTTAGACCAATTACGACCTTTGTATGTTTATTTTCCGGACACGCCTCGTAATTTGTTGATTTTGGATTTATACAGTTAGGCATTTTATAGGCCTAAGTGGTAATTGGCTATATTTTCTTATTTTACACAAATTAAAGATTAGTTTACCTTTACACATGTTTTGCTTGGTGTCACTTATGACTTGTTTACTTTTTGAATTGATTTGGGTTGTTTTATAATAATTGTATGTTCCTCATTACTTTACAAAATCATGGCCTGTCTATTATTTTCTGATTGCTTTTCCAGTATTATTAGGTTTGTAAGAATTTATCTCCTTACTTATCTATATTGCCATTTTTTATACTTTGTCTATTATTTACTATTACTTATAAAACATAACACAAAATGTAGGTTTATGGTGTGTATACTTTTTTCAGCCATATTCCTTCTCATAAACTTAATTGAACAAATCTTTTAACAGTTACTATGCTAATCTTGTTTATATTTAGTTTATTCTTAATTATTTTGGTGACTAACATTATAACACCATTTATTTTATCTTACTAATTATCCCTTTGAACATAGGATGTTTTACTTATTTTGCACTTGTATTTTTTAGTATATTTTTCTTCTAAACTTTACTATATAGTTTTTCTCTACTTAACCATGGTAACACTAATATTTTGAATCATTATGGTATTTTTACCCTGAATATCATTGTATTCCTAATCTACAATCACTCTTAATTCTAATAACAATAATATTCTTATTCTCTGGCACTTTTCACCAATAAACTGTAGTGTTTATCATTGGTTTTGGGTGTCTATACTTATCTGTAGGGTTTTATATTTATTTCGGGTTTACACTGGCACTTTGCACTTTTTTACGGTACTTGAGAGTTACTAGTGGGTATTCCCTAATATTAATTTCTCTTTTCTCACTTAATCATGTTCACTCCCTACCTATCTCTCACTTCTGGGTTTTTTATTGTTTTATTCACAATTGTTAGTTATACTGTTAACAAGTTTCATATCATTATATAGTTATTCATAATATTTAATCTCTATTTCTTTGACTAGTGTATTTTAGTTGTCATTACTTTATTTGATTTTAATATTTATCATTTACATTTATTATTTGTTTGATTCTTTTTCATCATTATTTGAATTTAATTTTTCTCCTTTTCTTTTCTTTGTTATTTGGTTGTGTCTTTTTCATTTACCTTCTCATTTTATTTTCTTTTATTGGGTCAATCACTTGGGTTGGGTCATAGTCATTTGCTCGTCATAGTCATTTTATTTTCATTAGTTAAACATAGTTGATTCATAGTTTTCCCTGGTATTGGGGTGGCTTTTTGTGTTGTAACAATATATATTGTAACGCATGACCTCTGCGCTGCTCGTCAGTTGGAAATGGGATGTTTTGGATCACCCGCCGCATAGCCTGGACCTCGCGCCCAGTGATTTTCACTTGCTCCTTCACCTGAAACAATATCTGGCCAGAAAAAAGTTCGATGACGATAACAAGGTAAAAGAAGAGGTCATGACATGGTTCAAAGAGTTGGGGGCAGACTTCTATGACACGGGGATACAAAAGCTGGTTCCCAGACTTAATAGGTGCTTGGATAATGGCGGTAATTATGTAGAGAAATAAAGATATATGTATTTACGTAATTGTCGGTTAATGATTTGTAAATAAATATTTTTAGACCAATTACGACCTTTGAATCTTTACTTTCCGGACATGCCTCATATAAGAAATTAACTATTGTATTAGAAAATCCAGGGCAAGTAACTAGTTAAGTACAATTAGTGAATCATATTAAGATGTAAAAGTTAAATTATGAACATAAAATAAGAAAGAAATGTAATTACATAATATTAACATTACGGTATTGTCAAAACTTTAATACATAAACAAACCCAGCTTTGTGGGATGTCAAAATGATCTTTGAAAGAAAATATAAACAGTTGTGATAATATCTCATACATAGATAAGAAGACAGAAGAATAATAGTAATCAGAAGATATTTAGTCATTTTGAATTAAAATTCAAATATTATAACAATGGGCATAAGATATGAATAGCCAATGAGAGACAGACAGTTGCCATAACAACCGAATGTTATTTATTATTATTCCATTAAAAAATTGTTAGTTCATATTTGACGCTCAAGGCCCATAGACGCCAAACCGTAATTGACTCAATTTTAATTTAAAACAGTAAAAAAGCGATCAAAATTTATAACATGAAGATGAAAGAAGACTGATGATGAACTAGTCCATTCAACCGAGGCCAAAGACCAGATAAATAAATTATAAATTAATTATTTGGACCAACATATCCGAAAAAGAAGCCAGACATAATTTAGATTCATAAAGGATGGAAGATTGATGACCAAAAGGACCCAACCTATTTCGAACTGAGTAACTCTTCACACTAATTCAACCGATTTGATAAGTATTGCTGAATTACCCGAATTTATGGAATAAATTCTTATTAACTTTTTCTCACAACACAATTAACTCTCACTACAAACTGATAATCAAATTTCTTTCAATGATTAATTTCATAAAAAACTAAACTTGTATGAAACCAGAAAATAACCTGGGTAAAAATTACGAACTTTTAACACACACTTTTTATCACTTCAGGAACGAATTGTAATTAAACCTAATAGTATATAAGAACCATCAATGTAAGGTAGTGTACTTTATTGTAATCATATTAATATTTTTTTTGTAACCAAAAGAACTCAGTTTTAATGAACGATAGGAAAATAAACATTTGTCGGCGTCATGTCAAAGTAAAATTGTTCTAAACCAACGTTCGCCAACCTTGAGAAATAATTGTCTTTTTATTGCCGGAGCAACTTTGTTTAATAACCATATATAATTTTGTATAATATTGAATAACAGCTAATTACCAGTTAATAAACCAGTACAGAGTTGTAACCACCGTTCTTTATTTCATGGTAAATTGCATTATATGATTTGTGTACTTTAGCGACGAGCGAAATTGACGGCAAGCGCTAGAAGTCGGCAACTCGGCGTACTACCAATGAGATTAATAAACCTGCAAATTGCGGGGGTAATTCAAATCAGCCATACCGTCTAGAACGACTGCTTGAATTTTTACATTTTTAATTGTTTTTGTTTAAACAATTTGGTGCCACCCGGGAATTACAATTAGATATTAAAGGACAGGTAAGGTTAACACTTGCGAGTACTGGTCATTCATGAGATCGCGACGGACATCATCAGCATAACCAAAAGTAAGTAAGTAAACACAAAGTAACGACTACAACGTGTGAAACACACTTTTACAGAGTACATACAGAGCTCGTCGTTACAAATTGATGTCCACAACGTGTGGCTTTAAGAGAGAAGGACGACGTCTCGTTACAAATTGACGCAACAACGTGTGGCCTAAAAGAGGCATACGGATCGTCTCGTTACAAATTAGCGCCCAACGTGGGGCTAGAATTAAAGACTAGCGGCGGTTACAAGAAATTATGAAACACTCCATGATCACAAGGGGAAAATCTAAGAAGAGGACTGAAGATACCGACGAAGAAGAAATGGAAATGATTGAGGAATTGATCGAAGAGGATGCCCAAGGGGACTAACCAGAAAACCCAACCCAAGACAAAGAAATGGAACAACAGGCGGTTGACAAGGGAGAAGTTAGAGGAGACCCGAACCTACTAAAATTAATGGAACTAATGAATAGTATGAACGAAAAATTCGACAGAAATAAGGAAGAAACTAAAGAACAAAGAAAAGAAGACAGGGAATTCTTAAATGAAAAACTGGACAGAAACAGTGAAGAATTAAAGAAACAATTCAAGGAGGACACAGAACTTCTGAATAATAAAATGGAAAGCAACCATGAAGCCTTGAAGAGAAAAGTGAGGAGTTAAAGAGACAGATCAAGAAAGATCTGGAAATACTGAATAATAAGATCGAGAATAATAGTGAAACACTGCAACAACAATTGAAGGAAAATAGTGAGAAGACCAAAGATGAGTTAAGACAACAGTTGGTAGAATGTCGGAAAGAAATCAAACAAACCATCACCAAGACGAATGAAGCAGTAGTACAAGTCTGTGAGGAGTTAATAAACAAAATAAGCGACGTCGAGGAGGAAGGAAAAAATAGAATTGAGGAACTTCAACAAATAACAACAATAGAGTGCACAAAAAATAAACAGGAGGTGCTCAAAAAGTTGGAAGAAAAACATAAGGAAATACAAACTGATGTAAGTGAAAGGGTATAAAGAGTATATACCAACCTCAACCAAGTAGACGGGCAGATCAAAGAAAACAAGAAGATCCAAGGGCTCAATCAACGAGAAAGACAAATGCAAGAAGAGCTGGACGCACTGAGAGAGAAACCCTGCAACAACACCCACATCATAACCAGTGAGAACCGGGAGCTAATAAACTTCCGCAGCTACCGGCGCAACCCAATGGAATTCCTCAAAAGGGTCGAGGAAATGGTAGAGAAGAACAGGGAAACTCGATGGACTACAGTGCGTAGTATGATTGACGAGATGTTCCGGGACACCCACGACAATTGGTGGACGGCCACCAGACCAGAGATAAACAGCACCCAGGAATTCAGAGCGCAGTTCTGCGATAAATATTGGTCGGAGTCAACCCAGAACGTGGTAAGAAATGATATAACCAACGGGAGGTACGAACCACAAGCGGGACACACCCTAACTTCGTACTTTCTAGGTAAAGTGTGCTTAGCCCGAAATTTGGAACCGAGGATACCGGAGGAGTCATTGGTAATACAACTGGGATACCATTATGAGGATGCGGTTCAAAAAGCCAGAAGACAGGGCCAAATAAAAACAATTCAAGGCATGGCTAGCTTATTAGAGGATCATGAGAATGATGGTCAATATAAATGTAATAGAATGGTCAATATGAGATACAACCGATGGAGTGAGAACCAGAACACACAGAACTACAACCCATCAAATAACAACCAGAATAACCCAAACCGGAATGTTAACGGCAATCAGTATCGGGGAAACTGCCCAACTTACAATCAGGGTAATCCACCATATAATGGGAACAGCCCGAATAACAATCCCACCAACAACAATTACCGGGGAACGGGACCAAACCAATGTCCTAGCGGCCACCCCAATAACAGTAATTACCACGGTAATAATTATAACCCTAATTACCAGTACAATAGGGGAAACGGGAATAACCGAAACAGCGATAATCGGCGACAGGTCAACTTTATTAATGGGAGGAGTCAGCCAAACCAGAGGAGGTACTGCCCGAATACACCGGAAAACTCCTGGTATAATGCATCGACCTCAAGTAATAATCCATTTCAAGGAAATAGGACCACTGAAGCGTCAGGAAACAACATGAGTGTTCGACCAGAGCCCATAAATGAACCAGCGACGAACCAGTCAGATAATTGGGCCAACACCGTACAACAAGATTTAAACTAACAAGGTCAGTGAGAACCAAAGAACGCCCTTCACGTGACCAATCACTTGGGTTACTAAGACAAATGATGCGACGAAACCATCATAAAATTATAACTATTGTCTCCAATAATTATCTAAAAAACATATGGGAAGAACTCCTGGAAGAAGAGGACAACCAGCTGCCAAGAATTAACAATGAAATAGTTCACGTACAGGCCACAATAAACGGAACAATAACCATCATCATGATTGACACGGGGTCAAACATCTCCCTAATAAACCAGACTGAGCTAGAACGGATCCAAGCTAACTGCAAACTACCAATACCTACATTGCCGATTAATAACATCATCATAATAGGGGCAACAGGAAAACAAAACAAAACTGTAAGAAAGCAAGTCTCACTGAAATTAAACAGCCAGAACTTGACTATACCTATTGTTTTCCTGGTAGCGAGTGGACTACCATTCAATATGCTTATAGGGTGCGACGTGTTACGACAACACTCAGCCATAATAAACCTACAACAAGGGATAGTGTTTTTAACATCTGAAAGAGGAATATGGTCAGCAAAAATAATGAACTGCAACCCTACACCAATAGCATTGAATCAGGACCCAGTCTTAAAGAATTATTATTGTAGAAACCATGAACCATCCGTGATTATAAATGATGAAGAGGAAAATAGTGAATTGTGGGAGAAGAAACTCGAGGAGATACGAATATTTCAAAGAAATAGGCCAAACCAGGAAATAACCAAAACACAAGTCGAAAATTTAATAAAAACATATCAAAAATACCAATACGTTTTCTCCAACACTCCAGGCAAGGTCAAGGGATATCAATGTAAAATCAATTTCCGGGAACCAGTGGACTTTCATAGAAAATCTTACCCTATTGCATACTCCCTTAAAAACGAAGTCAGAGCGGAGATTAATCGAATGATGGAGGAGGACATCATTGAGTATAGCCAATCTCCATACACAAGTCCTATCGTAGCTATACCCATAAAGTGTGGTAAAGTCAGGATCTGTTTAGATGCCCAGGAAATAAATAAAACTATCATTAATGACCGGACTTCGCCTGGGGAAATTGAAGAAATTTTGAAAAAATTCTACGGAATAAAATACATCAGTACATGGGATACCGTATGTGGGTACTGGCAGGTGGAGCTGCACCCACACAGTAGACAGTACATGGCTTTCATCTTCGACGGGAGGAATTATCAGTTTAAGAGGTTACCTTTCGGCCTCATCAACTCCGTCGCAGTGTTTGTAAAGTGCATGGACCAAGTCCTAGGTCAAGAAGCTCTGCAGTTCACAACAATATATGTGGACGACCTACTGATAATATCATCGGACTGGGACGAACACTGTGCCCGAATAGAGCAAGTACTGAATAAACTCTGCGACAACAATGTAACTCTGAAGCTAGATAAATCCAAGTTTATAGTGGAAGAAATAAAATTCCTGGGATTTAACCTAACAGAGCAGGGAATATCTCCATCCCAAGAAAAGGTAGAAGCCATCCAGAAATTCCCTACCCCAAAAAATAAGAAGCAGTTGCAATCCTTCCTGGGTATTTGCAACTAGTACCGTAAATTTCAGAATAACTACTCCTATTTGAAAGCCAAATTTTCAAAACAACTCTCATCTAAAGACAAGTGGACCTGGGGAACCGAACAGGATACGGTACTAACACTAATAAAGCAAAAATTTTTAGAAACAGTGATGCTGCATCATCCCAACTTTGAGCAACCCTTCTACTGAATTGCGACGCCAGTGACGTCAGTCTGGGCGCTGAACTGTATCAAGAAGATAAAGAAGGACACCACCTGGTCATCAGCTTTGCCAGCAGAGTGTTAAATAGTTGGGAACGTAAGTACAACGTTACGGAAAAGGAGTTGTTAAGTATAGTGTTTGCGTGCAGAAAATTTAGAACATACATCCTAGGGTACCACATCACAGTCAGAAGCGACCATAAATCGATATCATTTCTTAAACATTGTAAATTAAGTCATGGTAGACTCACCCGTTGGATCCTCGCTCTGCAAGAGTACCACATCACGTGAGAATCCATTCCATGCAGGAAGAATGTAGTGGCTGAGATATTATCCAGAATAAATGTTGACAATCAGACATTTGAAGGAGAAAAGGAGAAAATCGCCAAGGTGTATTATATATTGAAGGAGAGAAAGGACCTGGAAGAGATAGTAAATGAGATCGTACAACAGCAGAAACAAGATACCAAATTAGCCAACATACGAAGGAGAGTGATGGAATCAGAAGAAATTATTAACAGATTTTATTGCATACATAAGGATGTGTTATTCGTTAAAACCAAAAGGAATCATGGAAATTGGAAGCTAGTAGTTCCAACATCTCTAGAAAATAAATTAATTAAGGACTACCATGTCAGGTACAGACACATGGGAACTTTAAAAATAGTCAAAGCATTGGAAGTAGAACTGTTTATTAAAAGTATAACACGAAAAGTGAATAAAAATATCAAAACATGCACTATATGCCAAATGGTTAAAAACAATAATGAGCGAAAGGATGGAATGATGATACCCATCACATCAAATAATAAACTTGAAAAAGTGTTTCTTGATATATGTGGACCATTCCCATGTAGCGGAGGGAGGCATACATTCAAGTTCATTGTGATTCTATTTGACCATTACACCAAATACACCAAATTGTGCGCTATAAACAGAGCAACCACAAGGAAAATCTTGGAAATAATAAAAAAACAAATACATAACTGAAGTTGGAAAACCGTATACAATAATAACCGATCACGGAACGCAGTTTAAAGGAAGAAGGTGGAGAGAGGAATTATTGGAATTAAATATAAAAACATACAAAACGTCCATATACCACCCAAGCAGTAATCCCGCAGAAAGAGTATTGAGAGAGGTGGGACGCATTTTGAGAACATACTGTCATGATAATCAGAGAGAATGGCAAAAATATTTAATATCAACAGAAGAATTTTTGAACATAAGTTACCACCATTTCATTGAAAACACCCCATATTCTATGATGTTTGGGAGAAAGCCACATCGAGAGATACAGGGTTTGATAGACTTTCCAACCAACTCAGAAGACCCGTGTGAAGAAAATAAATACTACAACAGAATCATGGAGAAGATAGAAAAACAAAAAACCAAATATTCACAGAACCAGACCAAAATAATTAAATATAACTTAGGAGAAAGGGTCTTAATAAAAAATCGTGAACTACCTAGTACATTTGAAGGTATAGCCAAGAAACTATTATTGTTATACGTAGGACCTTATGTCATAACAAAAGACAATGGCAACAATACGTATGAAGTAAGCAATATAATAACTAAAAAGATCAAAGGAGTATATAACCAAGTTTCCATCTAGAAGTTCTACGAGGAAGGATGAACAATCATAAAAATAAAAATTACAAAATTCAAAAAAATATGTAAGATCACCTTACGCTATTATTTAGAAAACGTATGAGGTAAAATAGAAAAATAAACTACAAAAATTCCTAAATAGTAAGAACAACCAACTTACAATAATATTTAGAAAATATATAAGATGAAACAAAATAAACAAATAAAGTGAAAACAAGAATTAATAATGTAAGAGAATTAGAAAGGAGACCATTATAATAAACCAATATAGAACGAAGCAAGACTGCTAAGACAAGTACATAAAAGTATAAAGAATATAGAATATTCAGAGAGAGAAAAAAAATGAACTGGTACAACAAGAAAAAATATACAGCAAAACAAGGATAATCAACAAAGAAGAAGAACAGAAAAGATGTCTAAAATAATTAAAATGATCACAAGAAGAAAAGAAAAACAAGCTAATTAAAAGTTAGAAATAATGAAATTAACAACTAAATAAATAAAAACAATCAACTGTGTGAGTATATAACAGAATATAGCAAAGGTACAGCGGAAGAAAGAATGAGTAAAAGGTTAAAATGATCTAAAGAACCATGAAGTGGGCAATCCCCAAAGTATTATTAAAGAAAGTCACAAGATGACAAAAAGGTATTTAAAATTGACTGAGAATAGGTCCAGCAATCAATTAACTGAGCAGAGATGATGTTCCTCTGATCTCAGAAAAAAAGGTAGTAATGGATGAAACCAGCTACTAAAAGTTAGGGAAATTATATAACAGGGAGAACGCACTAATGGAAATAAATAAAAACAGATCTAAAAAATAACTAAATAAAAAGGAGTGGAACCAGTAAGAAGAGAAACAAGAAAGAAGAAATAAACAAGAAAAAGGAAAAAATTATGTATAAATGATAATTTCATAAAAAACTGTGCTAGTGTTTTACCAAAATGATCAATTTTGATGGAGAGGCATTATGTTACAACACAAAAAGCCACCCCAATACCAGGGAAAAACTATGAATCAACTATGTTTAACTAATGAAAATAAAATGACTATGACGAGACAAATGACTATGACCCAACCCAAGTGATTGACCCAATAAAAGAAAATAAAATGAGAAGGTAAATGAAAAAGACACAACCAAATAACAAAGAAAAGAAAAGGAGAAAAATTAAATTCAAATGATGATGAAAAAGAATCAAACAAATAATAAATGTAAATGATAAATATTAAAATCAAATAAAGTAATGACAACTAAAATACACTAGCCAAAGAAATAGAGATTAAATACTATGAATAACTATATAATGATATGAAACTTGTTAACAGTATAACTAACAATTGTGAATAAAACAATAAAAAACCCAGAAGTGAGAGATAGGTAGGGAGTGAACATGATTAAGTGAGAAAAGAGAAATTAATATTAGGGAATACCCACTAGTAACTCTCAAGTACCATAAAAAAGTGCAAAGTGCCACTGTAAACCCGAACTAAATATAAAACCCTACAGATAAGTATAGACACCTAAAACCAGTGATAAACAGTACAGTTTAATGGTGAAAAGTGCCGGAGAATAAGAATATTATTGTTATTAGAATTAAGAATGATTGTAGATTAGGAATACAATGATATTCAGGGTAAAAATCCCGTAATGATTCAAAGTATTTAGTGTTACCATGGTTAGGTAGAGAAAAAATATATAGTAAAGTTTAGAAGAAAAATATACTAAAAAATTCAAGTGCAAAATAAGTAAAACATCCTATGTTCAAAGGGATAATTAGTAAGATAAAATAAATGGTGTTATGTTAGTCACCAAAATAATTAAGAATAAACTAAATATAAACAAGATTAGCATAGTAACTGTTAAAAGATTTGTTCAATTAAGTTTATGAGAAGGAAAATGGCTGAAAAAAGTATACAGACCATAAACCTAGATTTTGTGTTATGTTTTATAAGTAATAGTACTAATAGACAAAGTATAAAAAACGGCAATATAGATAAGTAAGGAGATAAATTCTTACATACCTAATAATACTGGAAAAGCAATTAGAAAATAATAGACAGGCCATGATTTTGTAAAGTAATGAGAACATACAATTATTATAAAACAACCCAAATCAATTCAAAAATTAAACAAGTCATAAGTGACACCAAGCAAAACATATGTAAAGGTAAACTAATCTTTAATTTGTGTAAAATAAGAAAATATAGCCAATTACCACTTAGGCCTATAAAATGCCTAACTGTATAAATCCAAAATTAACAAATTATAAGAAATTAACTATTGTATTAGAAAATCCAGGGCATGTAACTAGTTAAGTACAATTAGTGAATCATATTAAGATGTAAAAGTTAAATTAAGAACATAAAATAAGAAAGAAATGTAATTACATAATATTAACGTTACGGTATTGTCAAAACTTTAATACATAAACAAACCCAGCTTTGTGGGATGTCAAAATGATCTTTAATAGAAAATATAAACAGTTGTGATAATATCTCATACATAGATAAGAAGACAGAAGAATAATAGTAATCGGAAGATATTTAGTCATTTTGAATTAAAATTCAAATATTATAACAATGGGTATAAGATATGAATAGCCAATGAGAGACAGACAGTTGCCATAACAACCGAACGTTATTTATTATTATTCCATTAAAAAATTGTTAGTTCATATTTGACGCTCAAGGCCCATAGACGCCAAACCGTAATCGACTCAATTTTAATTTAAAACAGTAAAAAAGCAATCAAAATTTATAACATGAAGACGAAAGAAGACTGATGATGAACTAGTCCATTCAACCTGAAATTCTATTAATTAGTGCAGATATGTTAAACTCTTACCTTATAGATATCTCCAAGGTTCTACAGACGAACACAGCTGCAGAAAGGATTATTTGAAGGTTATCGGTACACATATAAATACACAGTTTGTTTTAAAACAAATCGCTTCTAGTTTATTAGCCAAATTAATTACTTCATCAATTAAACACTCGTCTATTACTTTATATTAGTAACACATTGAATTCAAACAGATTACTAAATGAAATCTTTCTTAACCTATAACAAATTATATATTTTTGAATAAACCAGTACGTTTTTTCCCTCTTTTCCCCCTTGCTCTTATATTTAATAAAAAAAACTTTTCTCTTAAGAGATCTCTATTTGTTTTTACGTTTTGAGGTTTAGTTTTATGATGAATAATCATCATTTACTTAACACAATGGTTTAAATGTTAATATGCTGTGAGTTTAGTTACCCATCCATTACGTTTTCTTCTGGTTTGCTACGCCGTCTCGTGATAACCGTTTTCCTCGTTTTTACGCACTCCGGCACTATTAACATCGAGCTTGGTTGTTGTTAAATACTTTATGCACTGGAAGATGTATACTGTATATGTTTTTTATATAGCCGGCTTTAAATTTGCTCGAACACTATATAGTTAATTGACTGCGCTATATTGTACACTGTTTATAATGTTATTGTAATGTATTGTATAATTTATAATCTTCTTACTGTTTTATTTGATAGGCCGTTTTTATTTTACGGCCTATCTTGCGCGTCCGAGGCCACTGTTTTTGATTAATGAACTATGCTGCTTCCTACTACTGTGTGATATGATTACTCTGTTGACAAACTGCATACTGTGATTCACAAAGCCTGCTGCTGGGGCGGTTACGTAATATGTCTAGACGGTTGTTTAGGCTAACAGTATGTTGCTGGTTAAACTGGGGCACCTCACAGGTGTATGCTGACAATGGAAAATTAAAACTGATTTAAATTAAAATAAAATTGAAACTGGGGTAGCACACAATTCTGTACCGTTACAATACCCCCCCCCCAATGAGAGGTTGAAGGCCGAAGCCTACAAACTCTCATTGCCTAAAACCTAAGAGTATCAGTGAGGATATGGCGCCACAACCCCCCTGAACACTCTGCTAACATCATGGGTACTCACCCCCCTAGTCCGGTGACTGTGGCAGCACCCATCCGATCTTACGGGACTTCTCTACTCGAGATCCCACCACCATAAGCTCGGACCGATACCCGCCACAGTATCACCCGACTTTAAAACATTCAATTTTATATTTAACAAAAAGGCCTTCCAATATACCGTATCCACAACTGATTGGTTTCCTCTTAGCCGTACTGGTTCATTGACAAAGTACTGGTTCTTTTATTTGCAAAGTACTGGCTTGGTCTAAAATTGATAATATAAACTTACTATCTACTTACAGTTTAATCATATAAATTTTATACAAATGGAATAATGTTCACAATATTATTACTCCTCCAACGTAACATTGATTATACAAAATACCAACAATTTTTTTTTTTTTTTACCCCCCTAAAAGTCCCTTAACCCCTGATACCCGTTACATTCTACTGCGTTCAGCACTAGGCTTCTTGGCCCTTGCAGACCTCAACCTAGCCGTAATCACATCTCCCTCGTGACCTGTAACTGGGTCACCCCCTTATCCACACTCACTATTACCCCCCTGGACTGTAGCGCCCAGTTGCTTCCACAAGGACATGCGGAAGGGGTGGACATTTTTTCTTTTATTCCACCCCCATCCTTGCTTCGGCGTTACAATAAAAATTCAGTATTGCACTTACTATTGTTGATTGATACGCCCCTAATGGACTACCGCCCCTATCTGGGTGAAAATAGCCCTGTTCCAAAATTTGGTAGATTCCCCCAAAAATAACCCCCCTACTAAATCTAACAAACCACCAGGTTAACAAAACAAAAACAAACCACAAGCCGGTTATATCAAGTAAAATTTATGATTTGTCACAATTAACTACTTTCAAGGTCATGGCCACACTTAAGTGGGGAATCTACAGTTAAACATAAAACATGGATTGACATAAAGGTTACATGAGCAGTTATGTGCACATCTTATTTTCCAAACACTATCTCAGCCTGAACATTTTTTATTATATCCATAGAAAATTTCCTTCAGTTTTCAATTTAAATAAAGTACATATTTTATTTATTTTACAATTATGGTCAAAATTCAAATTAAAATAGTTTAAATTCATTATTAACGTTCACCTTTTCAATTAATTTAATTACCAAATTAATTTAATTTCTTAAAACCTCATTGTATCAATCTCATTTGTTCAAAACAAAGTTACGTCTTTCAAAATAACCCTACATAAAATTAGTACCTACATTCCATCACATCTGGTGTTTCTTTTGTTTCATAATAAGGTTTCACTGCTGGCAATGATTCAGCAGAATACAACAGTTATCAACTTCAACACCTGGCTGTAAACATTAGTCAAAACATACACTATGCCTGTTTACATCAACAATGGTCTGCAAGACTTGTTTTATGAACACTGTTATAAACACTCCCTCAGTCTAAACATTCTGCTTACAACACCTACTGACATATGTACTTCCTTCAATTTTTCAACTTCTATAAATCTTTACTTGTTAACATATTTATCAACTACTATTTTTGTACCAATTCATACCAAAATTAATTTTACTTCATTAATAAAATTTACCATTTTAAATTACTTTAATAGCCACCTACACTCAAAACAATTTGGTTTTAGTTACCTTTGTTTAAAACACTTTTAATATAGGCACATAATACAAAATAAAATTCATTATTGTCTCTTATTCATTATTTTAGTAAAATCAAATATTATTGTATTATTATAAACTTCTTTCTTATTACAAACATGTTTTACATATAAGATATAATATACATTGGAACAAAATACTATTAACACAATACATTTAACATTAACACATTTATATACAAATTTTCGTCATATCCAATTATTATTTACCATACTTCATTACCTAAATCGGCCAAGTAATTTAACCATTACTCACATGATTAAATGTTCATGCCGTGTCTCTCAACCCCCATCATCGAAAATTAGTCTTTTCTGCACATGACATTTTTCAATTTTATTGACATGCAACATATGGCTATCTTGTGTGTTATAGCCATAAAATTTTATTTTTTCCATTGTACCAAAATAATAATACATAGGGTTACCCCCTATCATTACAACATCATAAATCAAGTCGACATTATTATTTTTTGTCAAGTCTCCGTCAGTATTATTTGTTATTCCCAGGTAAATTACGTTCTTATTAAAATTGTCTGCTATTATCAGTACACTACTTCTCCCAACAGATAAATGTTTATCTTCAACATACACATTGTTTATTACAGTACAAGGTAAATCTACATTATTTACCATAATATTGATATTCAAAATCTCTATCAACTCTTTATAACTTCTATTTAACTTGAACCACTCAAACTCTTTCTCTCTCTCATCACAACATTCCTCGCAACATTTCACATTCTCATTCCACACAGAGGGCAATACCACTTTATTATTTAAACACCATCTGGGCCTACCAGATGCACAAAAAATCAAGGGACAACTATTTGTAGACCATACGTCTCCCAAATACACTCGTGAAGCATTTTCTTCACCCACAACCACACCACGGGAAAATTTTACCCTCTGTACACTCTCTTCATACTCCCTCTCTCTAACTGATTAACATTTGTTTCTCCCCATTTACAACCCATTACTCTCTCACTCTCGCTCACTCTCTCACTAACTGTTTCTATCTCATCACTAACTGATACCACATTTTCAACATCATTACCATTTTCAACATCACTTGTTAACACATCATTATAATCATCGGTATTACTAACCTTGTTATTAATTTCTTCACTATTTGTGGTCATATTACCACTGTTACTTATAAAGCTTTTAAAATTATCATTTACTGCAATTACTTGTTCAAGAATAACATTACATCGCTCATCTATGTCATTTATACGTTTCTCGATATTAAAGTTTTGTATTTTAATCTTATTAATATCTCTCTTTATTTCATCAAATTTATGGTCATTTATATCAAAACGTTTATTTAATGTATCAAATTTTGTCTCAAACTTTTCCTCGCTACTATCTAAACGTTGATTAATATTGTTAAGTTTTACATTCTGTTCCTCGAAACGATAATTAATGTCCCCCTTAATGTCGTTAAATTTAGCGTTCAAATTTTCATTTTGTTTGTCACACTTACTATCTATCTTTAACAACAACTGCATCATACTCATCATCTCACCACTGTCAGATTGATTACTTTTGTTAATTGATTTTGGGGTTATTTGAATCCCCGAGTCATCTATGTCAGCTGACTTAATTCTCTATTTTGAACTAAGATTGGAGTCGAATGGACCTCCCACCCACTCATGACCGTTGATTCGGTCCCACTGTTTTCTGTATTGATATTTGTCTCAAATTTATTTTCTGTATTGACGTCAGTTATGCTGACTTCATCATCGTTATTCTTCATTTTATCTGGTGTTTTTTACATATACTCTTATACACTTTAGCTTACTTCTATGTCTAGTATTTTGTATATTTGTTTATATCATATGAACTAACCATACCATTGCCTCTACCTCCAAATAACCTGTTCTGCAGCTTAATTAGGTCTGGCGAATGTAATAAAATACACTCGCCGTCCCTGTATCGGGGGCCAATGAAACTCTATTAATTAGTGCAGATATGTTAAACTCTTACCTTATGGATATCTCCAAGGTTCTACAGACGAACACAGCTGCAGAAAGGATTATTTGAAGGTTATCGGTACACATATAAATACACAGTTTGTTTTAAAACAAATCGCTTCTAGTTTATTAGCCAAATTAATTACTTCATCAATTAAACACTCGTCTATTACTTTATATTAGTAACACATTGAATTCAAACAGATTACTAAATGAAATCTTTCTTAGCCTATAACAAATTATATATTTTTGAATAAACCAGTACGTTTCTTCCCTCTTTTCCCCTTGCTCTTGTATTTATTAAAAAAAAACTTTTCTCTTAAGAGATCTCTATTTGTTTTTATGTTTTGAGGTTTAGTTTTATGATGAATAATCATCATTTACTTAACATTGGTTTAAATGTTAATATGCTGAGAGTTTAGTTACCCATCCATTACGTTTTCTTCTGGTTTGCTACGCCGTCTCGTGATAACCGTTTTCCTCGTTTTTACGCACTCCGGCACTATTAACATCGAGCTTGGTTGTTGTTAAATACTTTATGCACTGGAAGATGTATACTGTATATGTTTTTTATATAGCCGGCTTTAAATTTGCTCGAACACTATATAGTTAATTGACTGCGCTATATTGTATACTGTTTATAATTTTATTGTAATGTATTGTATAATTTATAATCTTCTTACTGTTTTATTTGATAGGCCGTTTTTATTTTACGGCCTATCTTGCACGTCCGAGGCCACTGTTTTTGATTAACGAACTATGCTGCTTCCTACTACTGTGTGATATGATTACTCTGTTGACAAACTGCATACTGTGATTCACAAAGCCTGCTGCTGGGGCGGTTACGTAACATGTCTAGATGGTTGTTTAGGCTAACAGTGTGTTGCTGGTTAAACTGAGGCACCTCACAGGTGTATGCTGACAATGGAAAATTAAAACTGATTTAAATTAAAATAAAATTGAAACTGAGGTAGCACACAATTCTGTACCGTTACAAACCGAGGCCAAAGACCAGATAAATAAATTATAAATTAATTATTTGGACCAACATATCCGAAAAAGAAGCCAGGCGTAATTTAGATTCATAAATGATGGAAGATTGATGACCAAAAGGACCCAACCTATTTCGAACTGAGTAACTCTTCACACTAATTCAACCGATTTGATAAGTATTGCTGAATTACCCGAAACTAAAAATTACTAATTTCATAAAAAACTAAACTTGTATGAAACCAGAAAATAACCTGGGTAAAAATTACGAACTTTTAACACACTTTTTATCACTTCAGGAACGAATTGTAATTAAACCTAATAGTATATAAGTACCATCAATGTAAGGTAGTGTACTTTATTGTAATCATATTAATATTTTTTCATAACCAAAAGAACTCAGTTTTAATGAACGATAGAAAAATAAACATTTGTCGGCGTCATGTCGAAGTAAAATTGTTCTAAACCAACATTCGCCAACCTTGAGAAATAATTGTCTTTTTATTGCCGGAGCAACTTTGTTTAATAACCATATATAATTTTGTATAATATTGAATAACAGCTAATTACCAGTTAACAAACCAGTACAGAGTTGTAACCACCGTTCTTTATTTCATGGTAAATTGCATTATATGATTTGTGTACTTTAGCGACGAGCGAAATTGACGGCAAGCGCTAGACGTCGGCAACTCGGCGAACTACCAGCGAGATTAATAAACCTGCAAATTGCGGGGGTAATTCGAATCAGCCATACCGTCTAGAACGACCGCTCGATTTTTTACATTTTTAATTGTTTTTGTTTAATCAACGAAACACACTTTTACAGAGTACATACAGAGCTCATTACAAATTGACCCACAACGTGTGGCTTTAAGAGAGAAGGACGACGTCTCGTTACAAATTGACGCAACAACGTGTGGCCTAAAAGAGGCATACGGATCGTCTCGTTACAATTGTAACGAAGAGTTCTGGTCGTATCTGTAAAATGTGTACACCTGTTTTTTATGTGTAGAAAGTGTTAGGGTGGTGTGTTCGTCTCACACCTGTCGTTACATTAATGGTTGTTGCTACCGAAGTCCGTAGCGTTGTCAAAATTATCAGTACAACCTACCTGCAATTTCATAGGGGTTGTGATCCCGGGTGGCACCAAATTGTTTAATGAAAACAATTAAATTTGTCAATTAATAAGTTAGATTGGTGTTTTCAGCGGTGACGGCTGGAGCGTTCGAATGGTTCCCGCCTCTGTACAGCTTACGGTATTGCACATATGGCAAGAGCGCTAGTTGTCTGTTCAGTGAAATCGCTAACACATACATATATTATACAACTTCCTATGAAATAAAACAATGGTAACACTCTGTACTGTATCTTTAATTATGGTTTGGTCATTCATCAATGTGACAATAATATTATAAGTTAGTTTTCAATAAAATTGCTCCGGCATAAAACATGAAACACAAATTCTCAAGGCTGACGAAATTAATTTTGAAACGAGTTATTCTGACGCCATTGTGGCTACTGTTTGTATATTATTTATCAACTCGCCCAAAATCTGGAGTTCTTGAGATTAGAAAGAAAACATAAAATATGGTTACATTAAAAAAGTACACTACCGTACCTTATCCATACTTAAATAGTATAAAGTGTGGTTACAAATTGTTCGGCAGTGTAGTAATAGTTGTTACAAATTTTGCAAATTAGTGCGAGGTTATTTTTTAGTTAACAATTTTGCTACGTAAGTTTGTTTAATTATTCAATCCTTGAAAGAAAATTATTTTTACTTCATAGTGAGAGTTTTGTATTGATGTGAGAAATATATAAAGTGCTTTTACTCCTGGGATTAGGGTATTTAAATGATACTTATCAGTTCAGAAGGTTGTGATTGATCGTTGTTCTTGGGTAATGGAAAATTCATCAACTTTGGAGTGACTTAGGCTGCTGGCATCTTTTTCTAAACTGTTTTGGGAATTTCTGCTATTTAATTTTCGTTTATTTAGTTCCTGGACATCAGTTAATCGTTGAACCTCTTCATCTCCTTCTCACTGGTTCATGTTGTTGACTTTTGAATGTTTTTTAAACTTTTTAAAGTAAAATTTCGGTCATACAAAATCTTACGTACCTACTACCCAAGCGTCATTTTTCTAAGTAAGTAAATTTAACGGAGAATTAGTAACCAACGGCCCGTTTCTATGGTAACTGAAACCCTTTGATTGGTTAAGGCCTAGATTAAAAGCATTGTTATCATATTTGAAATTTTTATTCAAATTTATTATATATTTTCTGATTGATGTTATTCTTCTGTCTTCCCTTCTGGGTATTAAATATTATCACTATTGTATTTATTTCCTTTCAAAGATTAAAATAATACCTCATAAGGTCATGTTCTATTAGATATTGATTTTTGTCTAATTATGCTGACATTTGATAATTACATATTTCTTTTAATTTAAACTCTTATTGTAACATTTTTCTTTTAAAATGATTTATACATAATTTTTGGCTAGTTACTTGCCTTAGATTTGTTAATTTCCTGGTGGATTTTATACAATTTGTTATTATTGGTTTTGACAGTTAGGCACTTCCTAGGCCTAAGTAGCCATTGATTATTTTTACTTATTATATTCTAATTATATTTCATTTTATTACAAAGCGTTTTGTCCTGTTGTTACAATTAATTTGTTTAGTGGTTGTTGTGTCTTGAATTTGTTTGTGTTCTGATTACATGTCACGATTATTTTCTATATCTTAATACTTAAAATATAACAATTAGGCGTATGGACTGTAAGCTTCCTTCAGCCATATCCTATTCATAAAATTAAAATGAACAATTCTTTACAAGTTATTAGTTACTGTTGGTTTAACATACATTTCATTCTTTAACTATTATTTTGAGTGAGAAATATCATCACTTCCTTCAAACTTAGTTAATTTATTTTCCCTTATAACATAGGGTGTTTATTAATTATATTCTTAATTTCTTAATTCTTTACTAATCCCTTTCTCCATTCCATGTTAACACAAACTGTTCATCTTACATGGGCTTTCTCCCCTGAATAACATCATATCCTTTATCTATCTCTACTTTAAATACTATTTCTAATTACCCTTAACTATATAACTTTTTTATAAGCTCACTCTTAAATCATTTATTGGTTCATCATTGATTTACTAAGTGTTTTCTTATCTATTACTATCTTTTTATCATTTACAATATCTTTTTTCACTTATCACTTTCACCTTTAATTAATTGGTGTTTATCACTGATACACTCATTATTTTGGGGTATTTACACCTTCACTATTGCACTTTTTAACTGTTTACATTAAGTGTTTTTTTAGTGGGTAATCCCTATAATTAATTCTCTTTGTCACTCTCTCACTTTCTCACTATTTCTTTCTTTACAAATTATACACAGTATTAATGATATTTTTCTATAGATTTTACTATATGTAACTCTAATTTTTGGGTTAGTGTACTTTTTCTTTTCATTAGATTACTTTACTGTTTTTGTTTAAAACAGTTATATTAATTATTTCATTTACAATAATATTTATTTCTGGTATTGGATAATTATTGGTTTTATTCACAATATTTTATATTTGAGTGTACCATTTCTCCCTTTTATATGTGGTGTTTCTTATCTCTTGGTTTCACTTCGTTTCCTCTTCATTTTTCTGCTTCTTCTCCTTCTTCTTCATTTTCAATTGGCTTCATTTTAATTCGGTTCTCCCCTTCTCGTCTGGTTTGATTTTATTTAGTTGTCGGAATTCTTTCACTTCCTTGAATCGTCTTTATTCTTCTTTGGTTTTGGTTTTTTCCCTTCTTTGTTAGTTCCTGTTTGTTTGGTCAATCACTTGGGTTAGGTCATGTCGTCGTTTGTCGTGTCACCGTTTTTATATTTTCTTTATATTTAATCATTTTATTTAATATGAAGTATATTTATATTTATTATCATCTTTTTTATCCCTGGTACTGAGATGGCTTATTTGTGTTGTAACACAATCTATATAAAGTTTAAGATTCCCAAGCTTCATCAAAGAAATAAATACAGTAAAACTTCACTTATAGATTTTTCAGGGGACTTAACAGAAAAAGAACGTATAAACATGAAAAACTTATAAGTGAAATATGACACAAATAGTATAATTAAATGGTATAATACTGAATAGAAATTTATAATTTGGAATAATACAATATAAACTTATAAAACACAACATAGGCCTATATAGAGAGAAAAACTAAACAGACAAAAAACTACACAGAAATAATTAATCATTTCCATCTCTATCTTCCCCTGTTTTTTCTTTTCTGCAGCTACAGAATAAACTGTGCCCTTGAATCTGACACTGCTTCATAATTTCATCTGATACATTAGGGAGCGTTATAAAGAGTTCAATTGCTCTAGGACACTAGCAACGTCATTAAAACACATGGTGTGACGATTTTAAAAGAAAACAAAATTGAAAAAAAAAAAATTAAAAAAAAAAAAAATTTTAATTTAAAATCTCACATTAAAACAGAACGTAAACCCCTAAAGTAAATGATAATGTAACCCCGCCTTAATACCCAAAATAAATAGTTTTAAAACCTAAAAGAATTCTATAATAAAATTGCGATAACACCCCTTAATATTTAACCCTTCCCTGTGTACTTATATGCCTGTATCAACTTGTAAAAATCTAGTACGGACATGAAAATGACTCTGCATTGAAGCGAAAATTAATAATTATGATAATTAAATAAAAAGACATAATAATAATAATAAAAATACCTAACTCAATAAAGAAAATGTAGTATTATTAATAGTAGTTAATTAGTACGATAATAATAATAATAAAGTACGAACTACTTTTCTCTCTCCGCGCGAACAGCTCCCTCTCCCTAGTAACCGCCGCAAAACCAACCCCAGTCGAGCGAGAATCAGAGACAAGGTAACAGCCTTACCATGTGTCGTAAAATAAAGTGTAAATATAAAAAATTAATGACGATGTAACTGAACGTAATCTTTCATGGTGACAGACTCCACAAGTAATTGAAATGTGGTGAAAGTAAAACGAGTTATGTAGTTGAACTGTAGTGAAATAACTAAAATTAACTAACATAGCCGACACATCCTTTTTAAAAACGGGAACGAAATGTTTAAGTTGTAAAGTATGTTCTATCCAAACATTATAGAGTAACATTAGTGCAGTTAAAAGCAAAATGTAAAGTGTAAAAAGGTGAACACCGTACATCAGGAGTGAAGTAACAACGACAAACTCACGAGCTTCAGGTAACAGCATCCTTTCGTCATGTTCGCAACTAAGAATCTACAAAATAAATGGAGACACCCGAACGACATCGTAGAACTTCTAGGAAACCCAAGTGAAGAGTAACAACAAGAGAACCTGCCTCTGATTCCATTGTATCAAGGTGAAACCAAACCATTATATTTTTAACAATGGCAACAAAAGCAGTATATTTTTGCAAAGACTTATTCTAATCATGTAAATGTTAACATAGTAGTATCTGTAATTACAATAATGAAATAGTAATCTGATAATAGTTAAAGGTAAAAGGTAATTCGAAATTTGAGCAAACTAGTATTCAAATAGCTTGCATAATGTTGACTTATTGTAAAGCATTATTAAGTTAAAACCCGGATCCGAGGTATTTAATGTAGTTAATAAATATATAATTTTATTTTGATCACCAGAGTAACATGTTAAAAGACGTAAGAGCATTTGATGCACAACTTTTGAGTAATTTATTTGTTTAATGTAATCAAACAAAATAATCATATTTAAAGTATTATTCAAGAAAATATAATAAAGAGATGTTATGGTTATCCAAAAGGTGAGTGAATATATCTACCAAATCCCTTGTCAATACTCCTCAATTCATGGGAGCCTATTTAACATTTGTGTACTTATTAGGTATTTATGATTTGTAAAGATTATGGCAGCCTGTTTAATTGACCTGAGCCAATTAACCAGGTTCCCGAATTGTAACGTTATGCGAAACGTTTCAAATGCGCAACTCTGCTTAATTGCTGAATAAATGATAATTAGCAAAATAGAATACTCCGTGTTTGTCATTTAATATGTGGTAGAATTATTCACTCTATGAAGGTTAATTTAAAATACGCAAAAGGAAGAATTAAAGTAAGTAAAATCAGAATTAGGATAATGTGTTTTTATAATCATTATGTGTCGTAATAATATAATATAATATAATAACCATGATATATAAGGTAAAGATATTTAGATATAATATAATAATTATTTAAACATTGTAACCCCAGGGTAAAACCTGTTTAAAAATGCATTCCCCAACTTGTCAGTTTAACGACAATCTCAGACAAGAAAATGACCTGTTCCCGCTTGTACCAAACTATCCCTTTGTTACGCTCTGCACCACGAGTTAGACCATACATCACCTCACTCTATTGTATTACAAAATGTGTGACCCCTTGCCCAGTAACAAAAGATTTCAGACATTGTTTAAAACAAAAAAAAAAACAAGTAAATAATTTTATAAATAAGATGCGCCACTGCTGCTAATTTGTTTAAATTTTGCTACTAATAACAAAAAATTTTGTGACTTGTGTTGCTAAACAGTAATTGTGTCCCTATTCATAAGCTGTTGATTTATTTACTCGTGTATTTTAATATGTGTCAGAAATTTAAATAAGATAAAATAATAATTAATATTATAGTAATATAGTATAGATAATTTTATTAGTAAATATGATATGTGTAAAGTAAGAGTAACATATAATCTAATGTAAACAAACCATGTAGGAGCTTGTCAAAAGTTCATTCTACAACACGTCTGTTTGTAAACAATACCAGACCGGTTGAATTCTTGTCTGTTCCTGTTAGTGTGTATTTTGTCATTGTGAGCCTCCCCCATCGCGGAATGAAACAATTACTTCACCCTCTTTGATAGCTGTATTGTTATAAGAAGCGTGTCCTTTCCTGTGTGTCGTCTTGTGCCTAGTAAACATGTATCTCCCCTTTGTTGAAAATTAAATCGAATTAAATAAAACAAGTGTACTAATTAATTTAATGGAATGATGTTTCCCTAAGTAAATAAACTAGTTCGAAATAAAAAGAAACTGTCTCTTAAATCAGACCAAAGTACTAATAATAAATAATAAGTCATTTAAATAAAAAGTTTAATAATATCGTAAATTATTATAACACGTTAGTAGTATTATAATTATAAAAGTGTATTAGTGAAATAAGTAAAAAGAAATGATTAATATGTGTGAATAATAATAAATAAGTTGTGTCCTGCTTGAAAATAAGTCCCTAGCCGCCAGCTATTGTTAAATGGAACAATAGAGAAATATCCACCCTCGAGTTGACTTCTGCCCTTTGTACTCATAAACGAGGCCATTGTTTAAAACTAGGTTGACCCACATTCCAGCGTAACAGCTGATCGTTGAAAGTAAAGTGTTAGTCCCCTCTTGTTTAGTGTGTTACAGTTAATTGCTTAGAAGTGAATAAAGATTCCCCTTCGTGACATTCCGCTTATCTCAGTAAAGTAAGCAACTAGAATTAGAAATAATCTAGGGTTGAGTATGGGATCAACTTTAGATTATCTTAAGTATAAATAAGCGAAATAGATATAAGGAACGTAACACAGTCACAATGGCGCCGCACTGAAAAATTCTTTACAAGAGTTAAAGAAAGTAGCAGAAAACTAACTACTAGAGTTAGAGTATACAAAATGTAATCAGTCGGGCCATGATGTTGTGAGGTTACGTAAATTAGTAGTAGAAATAAAATTAAGTTAGATTTTAAGAAACAAGATAAAGGGAAGGTCACAGAAGAAAAGACAATGAGTACCAAGAGCTGATCGTTTAAATAGAATTTAATGCCAAAGGTTTAATAATAATCTCTGTTAATAAATGTTTACAATGTATTGAAGTGTATAGGAAATAATTCGAGGTAAGTGTTTTTTTTAAAAACCCCAAGGTAATAATAAGTGATTAATAATTGCTTAAATAGTCATAATTGCTAAATAAATCTTAAGTTAAACAAATTTGTGTAACGTGTAAATAAGTAGTAGTAAATCGTATCACAGTAAATAAGAGAAAAGTGAATAATAATAATAAAAGTTACGTTGCGTAGTGTTAACACCCCAGTTGTGGCAAGGTAGAGAAAAGGAAGCGTGTTCAGTATTGTATTAAGCAGCCACCCTCTCAATTGTATTAAAGGTTGCTCTCCCTAAACAATGAATGCCACCGCGAGTGGATTACAATGCATTGTGTAAAGTGTCTCCCCTTCTGCATATTTTGTCTAGTAATTGTTAAAGAGTTAAATGAAAAGTATCTTCGTGAAATTCCGCTTCTCTCAAAACAGTGATCTAAAGTGGAGTATGGGATCCTCTTTAGATTACATTAGAAATAAGTTTATGATATATAATCCAGAAGTGATTATACATGTTAAGTAACGAGTCACAACGGCGCCGACTGAAAAGGATAATGATGAGCCAAGAGAGCCAAGAGATCATTTTTTTGAATGCTGAAAGCTAACGTGTAGAGTTAGAGTAAGCTGATGTCAGTCGGGCCACGATATTGTGAGTTGCTGAAATTAGGGAAATTAGTATTAAGAGTAAGTACTGTATTTAGTGAGAAAAAGGGAATTTCACGGAGGAGGAACATTTAAATGAGAATTAAGAGAATTTAAAACAAATAAACCGTGCAATAATAATAATAAAAGAGAATAATAATTAACAATAATAATAATAAGTAATTTCATATGGAACTCCCCAAGCATACTCTCGGTACATAGCTGACCAAAATTTTAGGAGTCTGTGTTGGTAAGGAGGCGGAGTATGTGACGATTTTAAAAGAAAACAAAATTGAAATAAAATAAATTAAAAAAAAAAAAAAATTTAAATTTAAAATCTCACATTAAAACAGAACGTAAACCCCTAAAGTAAATGATAATGTAACCCCGCCTTAATACCCAAAATAAATAGTTTTAAAACCTAAAAGAATTCTATAATAAAATTGCGATAACACCCCTTAATATTTAACCCTTCCCTGTGTACTTATATGCCTGTATCAACTTGTAAAAATCTAGTACGGACATGAAAATGACTCTGCATTGAAGCGAAAATTAATAATTATGATAATTAAATAAAAAGACATAATAATAATAATAAAAATACCTAACTCAATAAAGAAAATGTAGTATTATTAATAGTAGTTAATTAGTACGATAATAATAATAATAAAGTACGAACTACTTTTCTCTCTCCGCGCGAACAGCTCCCTCTCCCTAGTAACCGCCGCAAAACCAACCCCAGTCGAGCGAGAATCAGAGACAAGGTAACAGCCTTACCATGTGTCGTAAAATAAAGTGTAAATATAAAAAATTAATGACGATGTAACTGAACGTAATCTTTCATGGTGACAGACTCCACAAGTAATTGAAATGTGGTGAAAGTAAAACGAGTTATGTAGTTGAACTGTAGTGAAATAACTAAAATTAACTAACATAGCCGACACATCCTTTTTAAAAACGGGAATGAAATGTTTAAGTTGTAAAGTATGTTCTATCCAAACATTATAGAGTAACATTAGTGCAGTTAAAAGCAAAATGTAAAGTGTAAAAAGGTGAACACCGTACATCAGGAGTGAAGTAACAACGACAAACTCACGAGCTTCAGGTAACAGCATCCTTTCATCATGTTCGCAACTAAGAATCTACAAAATAAATGGAGACACCCGAACGACATCGTAGAACTTCTAGGAAACCCAAGTGAAGAGTAACAACAAGAGAACCTGCCTCTGATTCCATTGTATCAAGGTGAAACCAAACCATTATATTTTTAACAATGGCAACAAAAGCAGTATATTTTTGCAAAGACTTATTCTAATCATGTAAATGTTAACATAGTAGTATCTGTAATTACAATAATGAAATAGTAATCTGATAATAGTTAAAGGTAAAAGGTAATTCGAAATTTGAGCAAACTAGTATTCAAATAGCTTGCATAATGTTGACTTATTGTAAAGCATTATTAAGTTAAAACCCGGATCCGAGGTATTTAATGTAGTTAATAAATATATAATTTTATTTTGATCACCAGAGTAACATGTTAAAAGACGTAAGAGCATTTGATGCACAACTTTTGAGTAATTTATTTGTTTAATGTAATCAAACAAAATAACAATCATATTTAAAGTATTATTCAAGAAAATATAATAAAGAGATGTTATGGTTATCCAAAAGGTGAGTGAATATATCTACCAAATCCCTTGTCAATACTCCTCAATTCACGGGAGCCTATTTAACATTTGTGTACTTATTAGGTATTTATGATTTTGTAAAGATTATGGCAGCCTGTTTAATTGACCTGAGCCAATTAACCAGGTTCCCGAATTGTAACGTTATGCGAAACGTTTCAATGGGGGTCTGAGTTGATTCTTTCTTATCATCATCGTAGTCGTCTTCTTCATCCATTTCTTGCTGAATGCCATCATCAGTCTCCAATATGGTCATGGCTTCCTTAGTAATGTTTTTGTCAATGTTGACATAGTGGTCAAATGACACATCACCTTCTAATTTGCCCCATTCTTCATCTTATCTAGAGTGACAAAGATGTTGAATTATTCTTGCTTGCTGTTACAGTACACTATGACAATACTAGTACAATTCTTATTTTAAGTAAACTCAACCAATAGTTAAGTTTGTGTTTCCACACCATGTCTGTTGAGGAGTCTTGGTTTTTTGATGGTTCAGATTACTGTCATTTGGATTTTTGCCATCCTACTGTTATATTAAATCAGGTATTTAATATTCACATCACTCCACTTTCATAAAACTGGAATTTGTGCACATTGATTATAATGTGCATGGTATGTATATCAGATTTAATTATCAACTGACTACTAATGTGATGTTCCTGGTAACTGATTAATTGTTTAATCTACTACGTTAAATATTTAGTAATGTTTTTATATACTGGCAACCATATAAGTGATGCGCATGCACGCGCATACGCACACACATACACACATCTTAAAGTTCAACCAAATTATGAATTTTTCTTTAGGTATGGGCAGGCAGTGTGAAATATCAGTTGCTGAGATCAATCAGTCAGTGCCTGAGAATATAACTGAAATGAATTCCAAATCACTAACAAAAGACTATTTGTTTCACCACATCACATGTTTTCTTTGTGATGTATGTTAAAAACCATCTTCATTATAATTAATTAGTATTCATTAATTATGAGGGTCTGTGGTAGTTATAATCTGTTTTAATTAATTGAGAATCACTTGGGTAATGTGACTAATACAGACAGTTATTTAACAGTTGTTTACATTTTTCACTGCATGCTTGTTTCAAGTTTTAAAATCCTTTACTTCCTCTAAATTTTCTAATGATGAAATAAACAAAAATGTCAACCAAAAGTTTTTGCTGGTACTATAATTTGAAGAAGATGTAATATCCTTAGATTTTGTTTTAAAAAGCTTCTGCAGTATTATAATTTGTTTTCTTGACTTTTGTACTAGAGTATAATATCTGTTTTGTATATCTGTAGGAAGAACAGGACAGATTTAGAGAAAGAGTGAGTGCTTTGGAACGTGCTACACTTACTGCTAAGACTCGTGTTGAAGAAGAAAAGGAAATAAATGAAAAAATACGTACGGAGTTAAATGAAACAAAAGAACTGCTTAAACAAAACAGAGCAGAAGTCGATAACCTGAATGCCAAAGTGAGAAGTACTACGCACAAAATTATCCCAGATCCCCAAACAGGTAATTTTATTTTAATATTAACATATTTGGTACTGTTATAGAAACTGAATCATAGACATACACAACTTATCATTAAATCCAGTAAAGTTAAGTGAAAGCAGTTATAATTGGTACACAATAAACTAAAACTTAATAAATTGTGTAAAAACTATAGACTACAAAAAATATAAACTTCTCAATCTTGTAATAAATCATTAATATAAGATATATTATTACAATATATTGTAATATAATTGTTACTGGTTTATAAGGTATATTATTATAATTATATGTTTATAATTATAGTATGATTGTTATAATACATGACTTACCATAATAAGCTTCGAGGTTACACAATAGTAACAGCTCTTCCCCACCCCTCGCCCTGCACCGTTGTTGCACGTTACACTTGGTTATGCATAGGCAAAGGCGGGGAGGGGAGGTCTGTTGCAAACACTTCACATTCCATTGACAAGTCATTCCACTTGCTACAGGTTAACCATCTCCGTCTTCTCAACATTACCCATGTACATATTACATTCAGTAGTTCTAGGATTACGCGTTTAAAGTTTTTACTATAAAAAGATCTGGTAAAATGGGCTAGGGGAAGCAAGGAAAACACATTATTGGCAATGTTTACAACTTTTTACAGAGTCTCGCGGATGATCCAAAGAAAGTTGAAAATTTGAATTTTAAAAGGGTTCAAGAGTTGACTCCCAAAGCTTATGGAGTAAGGCAATTGACAGTTCAAGGTGTAAAGCAAGACATGGATAAGTGTGAAGGAAATGAACCTAAGTTTGGTATGCCATAGACGCATTTTAAAAAGAAGCCGACAATAACAAATTTGGACAACTTCGACAAAGATGTTGTGCAAACCTGTGTTTTTAGTTTTTATGAACGTGGAGAATACCCAACATCGGGAAAAATCCAACAGCAGTTGGCTGAACAAATAAATTTTAGGGGCTCCAAGAAATCAGTGCAACGAATTTTGAAGCATATTGGATTTATATATAAAAAATGTAATGACAGCAAAAAATTTGTATTGGAAAGAGTAGATACTGCTTGTGCTCGTGCTATTTTTCTGAGAAAAATGCGTTAAATTCGGAATGACAGTTTAAGAAGGCCCATATTTTATTTGGACGAGACATGGATGAACCAAAATCACAGCAAATTAATGATTTGGCAGGACCCAGAGGAAAGGGGTGGTTTAAAAGTGCCAGTCGGAAAAGGTGGCAAATTAATTGTACTTCATGCAGGGTGAGCTGAAAAAGGCTTCGTGAAGGAATGCAAATTAATTTTCCACGCACAGAAATCTTCATTAAATACAGATTATCACAACAAAATGAATTTGGAACTTTTTAAAGAGTGGTTCGTCAACTTCTGGAAGAAAGTTCGGTCATAGTAATGGATAACGCGAGTTGTCATTCTGCACTTGCTGAGAAAGCTCCCAACTCAAACTGGAGAAAAATGGAAATTCAAGAATGGCTGAGAAATCATAACATCGAATTTTACATTACAATGCAATTGAGTTGGTGTGTGCACAGGTGAAAGGATATGTGGCCTATCGAAATAATACTTTTAAAATGGTCGACCTTGAAAGACTGATGGATGAAGCGATAGCTAAAGTAACGGTTGAAGACTGGAGAAAATGCATCAGACATTCTGAAGAGCTTCAAAAGGACGACTACAAGAAAGAATGTCCTAGAGATTTGGCTGTAGAACATATTGCTATGACAGCACAGAACAATCTACGCGTTTATCGAATATGCCAGAAGGATCACGATGTAAGCGTGTGGTGTACGTGCTACTAGACGCATTTTGCGAGAATCTTCTCGACTGTGCCGGGCTTTGCTCGGGCGCTCGGACTGTGTCAAGGCCGTAGTAATTACGTAGTTCACGAGAGATAAGACGCAGTTTGGAAGCTTCTGGTGCGTGAGCGTGACTATAAATACATCGGGTAGCGGCCTTAGTTTTCAGTTCCATGCGAGATATTGGATAGTGCGGTTCGAGAGTATTAGTGCGATATATTTCCAGAGCGGTTCGAGTTATTACTGTGTACATTCAAGTAGTTATTATTGAAGTGTTGCGTTTTATAATCAGACGGAATAATTGTAATACAATTGTTTTAATATTTGTGGACATTTTATTGCGTGTGTACAATTTTCATTTGATTTGTTCTAGAGACTGTGTTGTTAATTACGAACTGTTTTACTGTAACAATTAAAGGTGTGATTAGTGACTTAATTGGTGTCTTGTACTTATTTTGTTTCCACTGTACCTACGACGATCGAGTAGACCGTCGTAACAATATGGTGATTGCAGTGACAGGAGAAAGTTCAGAAGCTAGCAAATCCAGGTGGTCTAGTTAGCCTTCAGGTGGTCTAGTGGCTAACGTGGGCGATTGATGCGCTCGTGGTCCCGGGTTCAATTCCCAGTGGAGGTTCCGTATGGCATGCACTCAGCGTCGTGAGGCAAACTGAGTAGGCGCTTAGATAACAATACCGCCTCCTGGCTGTGAATACCGCAACTAGTGGCTGGTGGCGCGTAGTACTAGCCATACACCATCACACTAACACAAAAGCCGTATGGTACGCTTTGGTCCTTAATGGACTGTTGAGCAGAGGTTTACAAGAAAGAATGTCCTAGAGATTTGGCTGTAGAACATATGGTGATTGCAGTGACGGGAGAAAGTTCAGAAGCTAGCGAATCCAGTTCTGATTGAAAGAATTTTAAAATAATTGTAATGTGTAAATTTTTGTGTTTATTTTGTATTATAATGTGTATAATTTTTCTTTAACAAACGTGTTTAAAAATGAAGTGTTATATTAAATAACATATAATGTAAATGACTGTTTTAAAAACAAATAAAATGTAAAGAGAATTGTTATATTAATAAAGAATAAAGAAAATAATTACTTACAAAATTGAAAACACAATTCAAAAATTATATAAAGAAAGAAAAAAACAGAGGAAAGAAGAGAATTATTGCTCTCTTTGTTCATAGTATCTCACGGATGTATTAACTTGTGTGTGTGTGTGTGTGTGTGTGTGTGTGTGTGTGTGTGTGTGTGTGTGTGTGTGTGTGTGTGTTGTTGTACAAGAATGCGCTGACGTTGTTTGTTTGTCTGTGTAGTGTAACGTGCCCGTGAGTGTGAGTGTAGCGCATGAGTGAAGTGACATGGCAATACCGCAGTGTCCTCGAAGCTTATTATGATACGTCTCACATAGTAGTATTGTAACCACTTTTAATAACCACTATCAGCCAGCAACTGATTTCCTGCTGTGACTTTGCACCCTCAGTTCATCCATGTGTACTCGATTCCTATCTGGAGTCCTTCGTGGAAAGGACCAATATAACAAAAAGTAATATTTTGATTGCTGGTGACTTCAATGCTGCTGGCTACGACTGGGGTGACAAGTCTTTTTATCCAAACTGTCACTTCTGTGATAGGGCCAGGATTAGGTCTGTCAAAACATTTTTGGACTACATGAACCTTGATCAGTTGAACAATAGCATAGTGGGCACCAGTGCACTCGATTTGGTAAAAATCGATTTTGTAAAATCATGGACAGCTAGAGGTCATAGTAGGCCCTGTGAAGGATTGATCGAAGTGATTGTATCCATCCTTAGAAATTAAAATCAAGAACCTGGACTGGATAAGAAGGAAATACAACTGCACTTTGTATGTTTATCCTGCTGGAAACTAACATAATCTTCATCTCCAGCTGGAGCTGTTTCACTGATGCAGCGTTCTTCTAAGCAACGACATTAATTCTCGCAGCAGAATTTTTAATGCTGTAGTTTTTGAGGCTATGGGAAGTAACATCCCAGTAAGAAGGAACAAACCAACAAAGTACCCAAAGTGGTTCTATGGTAAACTGGTATCCCTATTAAAAAAGACGAACAGTGCTCATAGACAGTATAAGAAGTGTGGTAGAGAAGAAGCTAATCTTGCTTCTCCTACCTTAGAAGAGAAATGAGAAAAGAGATCGAACGTTGTAAGGACAAAGCCCAGAAATTGAAGATGATTTGTGGTCCAAGCCTACAAACTTCTGGTAATACATCAATAGATACAGGAAGCACTCAAAGCACATACCTGCTACAGAGGTTGATGGTGCTGTGATATCTGATCCTTGGGTTCTTTGTAACAAATTTAGGGAATACTTTGCCTCGGTCTCTCAGAAGCCTAAGCAGAATGACGTCAATATGGACATTCTTATTTCTAATTATCATGAATTAAATGTTGTCAGTAGTCACAGCATAACTACTAGTGATGTGCTGTCACAGGCGAAGACGGAGGTTGGCATTGATTTGATCCCATCAGTTATTAAAGGTATGGCTGAGATTGTTGCTCCCATTCTTGCCTTGACTTTTAATTGGTATTTAACATTCAGAGAATATCCACGACTGTGGAAAGTTGCTGCTGCTACACCTATTTTAAAGAAAGGCCTTAATATAATATAATTTTAGGCCAATTTCAGTCATTGGCGTTATTCCCAAGATCTTTGAAAAGATCAAGTACATGTATCTATATAATGGAGTATGCCATCTATTGTCTCCCCATCAACATGGCTTTATAAATGGGGAATCCATGACTACCAACTGGAATACATGACTGTCACTGGTCCAGCAGTTGAGAGTTGTGGCCAGATGAACATTGCTGTTTGGACTTTATGAAGACTTTTGATAAACTGCCACACCATTATTTTTCTGAATAAATTAATGAGTTTTGGCATTCAGTGGATCGGATCATACCTTCACCAGAGGTGCTTTCAAGTAAGATTTGATGGAAATACATCTGATAGTCTTATAGCACTTCTGGAGTTCCACAGGGCTCCAGTTTTGGACCTCTCTTTTTTATGTTTATTAATGACATAACATCTGTCCTAAATTGTGATGTCCCAATGTTTGCAGATCATATCAAGGCCTTACTTCCCATCAGTGGCAAGGAGGATCATCTTACACTGCAACGACGTATAGATAATGCTGTAGAGTGGGCACAGAAGAATTGCATACCACTAAATCATAAGAAAACTGTAATAGCCACGTACACCTGTAGGACCAAACTGTCTTACTGTGTTTATAAGATAGACGGTGTGGCTGTAGAAAGATAGGATTGATTTAGTATCTGATCTGTGTGTTCTTATGGATACAAAACTTCTCTTCCCTTAGCATGTCGAATGTGTTGTCTCCAAAGCCCACATAAATTTAGGCCTTATTAAATGGATTGGGGGACATTTCATGAGTACAGTTTCCTGTGTGACTCTTTATAAATCTTTGGTCCAAAGCCATCAAGAATATACTTCAGTCATATAGAACAAGAATACCGACTGCACAGCTAACTCCATTGAGGGAGTTCAGAGAAGCATTTTGGACTAGACCAACAGATTCAACTTATTGGGTCATGGTTTGGCGGTCAAAAATGATCTTGGTCTTCATTCACTCTTGAGTAGAAGAATTCCTACAGACCTGCTCTTTTTTCATTGAGTTCTTGGACTTAGTGGGTTGCCCATGACCATTGGTTTGAAGGTCCCTACGTACACACTTTTTGTGAAGTCTAAGTTTATTGGTGGACATGCAGGCTCATGTAGTCCAGTTGTGAGATCCATTGAAGTTGCCAACTTCTATATTGACATCCTCGACTTCTGTAGTGACAAAAAGAAGTTTCAACGGGCAGTAAGGAATGGAATTTTCTGATTATACGTGTTTGACCTACCATATTCATTTTGTGTTGTGGCATGACTTGTTAAGGCGCGTAGTGTATAAAATGTGCTGTCTTCTTACTTAACACAGGAAGCTTTATGTCTTTGAGACAAAGATTTATGTCTTTTTATGTTCTGTGAACCATTCTATCACACTTGTCCTCTGTTCCTCTACTGGGTGTCCTGTCCCAGTGGGTGGATTGGCATTGTGTGTGTGTGTGTGTGTGTGTGTGTGTGTGTGTGTGTGTGTGTGTGTGTGTGTGTGTGTGTGTGTGTGTGTGTGTGTGTGTTATCCATTATGTACATCTATTATCCGAAATTTCTAAAAAGTAAGCAAATAAGCTGTATAAACCAAAATGTATTAATAACAGAAAACCAAACAACTCTTATCTAATGTAAACACCACAATTAAAAGATTAGACGATCTATGTCTTAGGAAATACAATAATAAGTATATAATAATACTATAATTACAGCATATTGAAATAGCATGACCAAGATGGAAGGACAGCAAACCAAATAGATCATGTAATTGTAGACAAAAGAGCGGTGACAAGTGTCATGGATGTCAGAGCAAGAAGAGGAGCCGTATGCGAATCAGACCATTATTTGGTACAGGTCAAGTTTAGATGTCGGCTAAATAGACAAAGCGCAGGCAAACATCAAGGTACTGAAAAACTAAACCTTAGAAATCTTGAAAGCCCAGAAATAAAGGAAAGACTAAAAAAAGAGCTGGGAGCAGAAACAGAATCATCGGTAGATGGCAAATGGGAAAGGATAAAGAAAACAACGTGGGAAGTGGCTAAAAGAGTGCTTGGGACCGTAGAAAAACGAAGAAAAGAGCATTGGTATGATGAACAATGCAAACAAGCAGTGGGCGTGAGAAACGAATTGTACAGAAGATATATACAAAGGAGAACAAGAGAAAGACGTGAAAAATATGAAGAAGCACGAAGAGAAGCAGACAAGATCTGCAGACAAAAGAAGAGAAATTATGAAAATAACCGTATATTGAAAATGGAAGAAAACCTAGAGAGAAACAATAGTAGAGAGGCCTATAAATACTTAAAATACCTAAGAGGGGGATATAAACCCCGGACCAATTTATGCAGAAACGACGAAGGCCAAATCGTAACTGACAGCGCCACTATAAAATTTACTTGGAGAAATTATTACCTCCACCTATTGGGAGAACAACCGGATGATAATGCAAACAAGACAGGCACGGAACATCTAAACCAAAATCAAGAAAGCGAATTAGAAGACACCCCCTATCCAATGCTAGATGAGGTTGTTACGGCCATTGAAGAAATGAGAAAAAATAAAGCCCCAGGTATAGACGGTATCCCGGCAGAAATATTTAAAGAAGGAGGACACACCCTCACACAGAAACTACTCAGTCTGATATTAGAGATATGGAATATGGAGGAAATTCCTGTAGATTGGAAAAAATCAATAATATGTCCGATATACAAGAAAGGTGACAAATTAAATTGTAAAAATTATAGAGGCATCTCGCTGCTGTGTGTGGGCTACAAAATATTCACCTGGATAGTAAGTAGAAGCATAAGTATTTACACAGAAGGTATTATAGGAGAGTATCAGGCAGGATTCAGACCAGGAAGATCCACCATTGATCAGCTGTTCTGTGTTACACAAACCCTAGCTAAAGCATGGGAGCATGGCGTTGACGTTCATCAGATTTTCGTGGACTTTAGACAGGCGTATGACTGTATAAATAGAGAAAAACTGTACACAATATTATGTGAGTTTGGCATACCAAATAAATTGGTAAAACTAATCCAAGCTACAATGGACCACACACAAGCGTTCGTTCATATGCAAGGCCAACTAACAGACCCTTTTGAAATAACAAGGGGATTAAAACAAGGAGACGGGCTGGCCCCGATTCTCTTTAACATATGCATGGAATATGTTATAAGGAAAATGTCCTCCAACGCTTGCAATTTACTATTTAATAAGTCTACACAAATTGCAGCGTATGCTGATGACGTGAATCTAATGGGACGGTCAGTGAGAGATATTACGGAACTCTACTTGGAACTGGAGGAGAATGCAAAAACAATAGGTCTGACTATCAATACAGACAAAACCAAAGCTATGACCCAAACAAGAAAACGTCGAACAGCACAGAATCTAACAATTGGAGAGGAAAACATTGAGATGGTGGAAAGATTTACATATTTGGGAGTGGAGATGACAAGGGACGGCAGTGAGGAAGGAGAGATAAGAAGAAGAGTCACACTAGCAAACAAAGCTTACTTCTCTTTGTCACAAGTATTCTGGTCAAAAGAGATACATAGGGCCGTAAAAATCTGAATATATAAAACTATTATCCGACCAATAGCCACCTATGTCGCAGAAACCTGGATAATGACAGAAAAAATAACAAACTTTCTCAACACCTTTGAAAGGAAAATTTTAAGAAGAATTTTAGGCCCAATTAATGAGAATGGAGTGTGGCGGATACGTTTCAATCATGAGCTTTATCAGTTGTATAAAGAGCCCACAATAACAACATATATAAAATCCAAAGGCTCCGTTGGGCAGGGCACCTAGTTAGAATGGAGAGGAGCAGAGTACCTAACCAAGTGTTCAACGGAAGAATGGAAGGCCGCCGTCCAGTTGGAAGACGCAGAAGGAGATGGGAAGATGAAGTGAGCGAAGACTCAAGATCGCTACTACATATAGGCAATTGGAAAAGAATGGCAAAGGAGAGGGATGCCTGGAGGCATAAACTGGAGGAGGCCAGGGCTCAAATTGGGCTGTAGCGCCATTGGAGAGAGAGAGAGAGAGAGAGAAATAGCATGAAGTTGCCTATATTTGATCAAATAAGTCACGTACCTGTTATTATTGTTTTTCAAAAATTCTTCCAGTTTGTGTTGGCGTTTCCTTTTTAGTGACTGAAGCTCTACAAAGTCTGAACAGATTTTCAGTTCTTGTATAGGTTTTCATTACTTTCTTACATAAAATATATCTGAATTCCAGCTAGGAACTTTTTTGCATCCTGCATTGCTACCTGCTGAATTTCTGGTTCATCTTCATTGTCATCATTTTCATCCACTGTATTTAGGCCTACCACAATCCTTTCTAATGTGGTATCATTGTATTTGTTGTTTTCATTAAAACATTCTGTATTTTTATCAGTCTGGATAAATTCTCTGTTTTTAATTGTAATAAGCACCGTGTGTCTTCATCCGTAACTATTGCCTCTAGCAGCAGAAGATTCGCTTGCTGACTAATGGAAAACCACAGTGGGCAAAGTAATTTTGAACAACTACGATTACTTTTTGCCAACTGTTTGGCAGAAACTATTGCTTGAAGTATTGTGACTCTTTCACCAACTTCTGTAGCTGTGGAAGGTGAAGTTAAAATGTTTTCTTCTATTTTGTGCAAAATGTGACTTGCTAATTTAACTCTGTAAATTGATGTAACATTTTTATTATATCTATGTGAAGTAGTTGAACCAGGCTTGTGGTATCAGGTGGTGAAAAGTCGATACCTACGTTTAAACAATCTAAGTGGCTGTGCAGCATTATTAGTTGTCTATAATTAGAATTATTTTTTACTTCTTTTGTGACTTCACGTCCCAATTTACAAGCCATTCCTGAAAAATTGTGCTTTACATCCAATAAGGTTTGTTAAAATAATAATGAACTGGGAAACTGTGCATTCTGAGCCATTTAAAACGACATGCCTATCACAAGTAACTTCCGTTTATCTCTGCTGGTCATATTCATATAACAGAGCACAGTGACATGGTCTATCAATTTTTTTGAGCCTGATAATTTTTAGTTTATAACACAGAGAACCGCGTCTGGTGTGGCCCAACGAAACAAACTGGCTTTGTCAGCATTATAAATATCATCCACCAAATACTTCTGTAGCATTCTGTGGCCCTAATAACCGGTGGCCCTATTAACTGGAATATGCTACACACACGCTAGTATGCTCCCTGAGCTGCAGAACTTGCTCACTATTTGGAAAGAAGTATGTTTATTATTATATATGTTTTGATATTAGATAATTAATTTAATAATGGGAAACATTACAAAAATCCTTGTATTATTTATTTAGCAAGATAACAATTGTAGAGCTCACTATCATAATAATATACACTCAAAATTTGAAATATTTGAATTTCGACTACAGTAAATTCCTTTCAGTCTGAGGCCCTGCTGGATTTCAAAATTTTTTCAAATTTTTGATCTTTTATTGGGCCCTGGGGTTCCAAAATTTTGAAATTTCTAAAACTTAACACTGCAGTCAGACATGAGTTAAAATTCTCTTTAATTTGATACTTCACATGAATTGTTACGATTTTATCAAAATTTTCACCCACTTTTTGGGATCGTGACATCCGAATTTTGAAATTTTGAAAAAAGAACACTGTATTCAGGCTGTGGTTAAATTCCCTTTAATTTGATATCCTACGTGAGCTTTGATGATTATTTTCACAATTTCGACCTCTCGTATTTTTGCCTCCCAATCCTATATTTTTAGGGGTATCAATTTAAAAAACAATAGAGTTCTGTAGAGCGAAAGTGTGGTGGAGACGCATGCCAAGTTTTACAAAAATTAGTTGATGCACTCAAAAGTTATGAAACAAACCCCAGATAGACACACAGACAGAGATGACAAATGGTTGAATCAAAACTGAGAACTTGCCACGCTTGGTCAATTATATTTATGTTCCTAAACATTTCTCTTGGAAGGTTTTTATATGATTATAGTTAAAATAGTGGATTGTGTTCTTTTTTATGTTATGAATCATGAGTCTAATGTTATTGTAACATTTTTTAAAGCCAAAGAAAAATTTGTTGTATGAGAGGAAGCATTCATTTGTAACAGTTCATTCATAATAACTATTCTTGATCTTTTTAGGAGGAATATAAGACTGTTACTTCATTATCCCAAACACTGGTAGTCCTTCCTGTGTGCTTTTCTTAGCTTAAATTCTATATGATTTCATTTAATGCCACTTTGTGCTACTTCTGTTTAAATGTATTCTTCATTGAATGCATTATTTCACTGTCATAATTTTTGTGAAATATAATAATATTATTTATGAGAGTAATGTAACACTGCTGTGCAATGTGTTGAATATTTTGTGCTCCTGAGGAAGGGGATCTGATATAACTGTAAATGTACGGAATAGATATTCAAATAAGCAACTATTGTTAAATAACTTTTGTTATTGAGTACAAGGTAAATAGTAGAGTATTTTATAAAAATTTAATTTTTAAGGTGTTTTATAAAGCTGTGAAAACTTTTGATTTGTAGAAAAACGAGCAATGATGTTGGAACAGCAGTTGGCTGAGAAAGAAGGTGAAATAGTGTGCCTAAAAGAGCAAATTGCTGCTGCTAAAAAGCATTCTCAGGAATTCTATGATATCTCTCAAAGTGTGGAAAAACAGTTAGCTGAAGTTACTTCATCATATAATGCTTACAAAGAGGAAACAAATTCCAAGTATGATTTGACTGAAGTTAAAATAACGTTTCAAATGAACTTCTTTTTACAAAATATGTCTTCTGAAATTTACTAAATTTTAACATAGTTAAATCTGTACTAAAAATAAATGAATCACCCAGTGCAAAAACATGTCAAGCAACAAAAATGAAATTTTACAGGAGAGACAGAGAGTAAACTGAATATTACTAAAAGAAATGTCCGCTTTAGGACTTGAACTGTAAAATAGTCCATAAAAACTAATATTATTACTTATTATTTAAATAAATAGAACCAATAACTAAAAAGATATTTCAATTTAAAATTTTTACGAATGACGTGTTTGCATAGTTTAAAATTTATTTCAAATAATATTGTAAATTATTTGGATAAATAATAACAAAATATTATCATATAATATATTATTTTATTGGTTGTTTCAACTCAGGTTATGGTGTAAACAAATTTCAGTTTTCAATCCATAAAACTGTCTTGTTACTCAACATCAAAATCGTCTTCATCAACATAATCTTTATCTTCGCAGTTTAGTTCTACACTATCTACATCAGCCCTTTCCACTGAACGAGTTGGCTTGGAGTATGTAGGTCCGTTGATCAGTTCTAACTAGAATGGCCTATAAGCTTCTGGAATATATTGCAAACATTTTCCTATATCTGCTATTTGTTTTATCCAAAATAGGGACTTTATCATGGTAAGCAAGGAGAACATTGTCTAAGGTAGGCTGCACATCAATATTTTTTTGTAAAGAAAAGTATTCAGGCACATCATCAATAAACTTTTGAACAAGCACATTTCCATGGACTGTTGTTGAGTATTCAACGTGACTAAATTTAGATGTTTGAAGCTGGAGCTTGAAATTTTGGTGTACATTTCTTCCATATGAATTGTCAGAAAGACATGTTTTTTTTTGTAATGTTTTTCCACCACAGTGTAGTTTAGAATGTCATTTGTCTGAATGTGTTTTATTGAGAACTTTTCTGGTGATGCATTTCTAATCATAATCTCCCCTACTTGCTCAACCATATATACTCTGTCAGACTTTTTTAATAACGTTTTTATTAATCAGAAGTCTCTGTCACAAGGTAAGATGGAATGTCGCCATTGAGGGTAATAATGATTAATTGTTTCAAATTTTGTTGTTTCTGTTAGATTGAGAAGAAATTGTACTAATGAATGGTTGTGGTTCTGTGCTGCGCATCCGTCACTAAACATATGTAGGTTCTTTACATTTGTGAAGACACATTTCGTTATATAATCAAGAAGGAATGGTATAACTTCATTTGGATATTTTTTTGGTGAACCTTCATGGTTAACATATAGCGATGATTTTCTTGAAGCAACGTCATGGATACAAAATACTGAAACATTGAGTTGATGGAAGTAAAAAATATCCTGCACTGAGATATGCGGAAGCTGTATGTTTTGCATAAAGTCAAAGCATATTACAGCGTTTTCCGCCTCAAAGTCATCATTTTCCATTAGCTTAGAAAGGGATTTTAATTTTATATAAAATTTCTGTGTACGGCGTTTGTGGACTATTTTCTCATCTCTCGTTCAATAAAGGATTAGATATTTTAACTGAGAGAGACTCGCATATAATACAAACGTCCACTTGAGGACGACCAAATGAGTAGTTGAAGTTTGATCTATATGTCCGGAAAAATTCAAATTTCACATTCAATTCGAGATATTTTTAAAAAAAATTTCATGTAAACGTTTTATGTTCAAATCAGAACTTAAATAACATTTAGGAACACCTATGTAATGTGTTATCTTTTGTGGAATTGATTTTATAAAATCATATTTTAACGCAAGTGTCATCTGGTATGCCATTCCCACTGCGACTCCTACCTCTTTCATCAACAGGATTTTGATCATGTAAAAGTAGATGTCGTAGACGTTCTACTCGGCCACGTGTACTTCCATCCATTGAAATAATCCTACTGCCACTAAGTTTTGACATGATAACTAAAAGAATAATGTTGTTTTACCTTTTGTTTCAAAGCTGTTTTATCTTCCTTTTCATCTTGATTTTTCATATGCCGCATTATATCAACACGCTCAGTCAGTGATTCCGGGTACATATCTTGACAATTTTTGTCATCAAACTTGTGTACAAATATTATTAAATTATCTAAATCATAGGGCACTACTTTTTCAAAACATTTTCGAGGACATTTGCACCAAGATCCAGTTCGTCTTTCACATATCACTTTTCCACTGTAATTTGTGTAGGATTCACCGTTTAATTTCTTAATCTTCATCAGATTTCTTTTCTGGTTTTCTGTATCCCGACGCTTTTTACTTTGGTCTCTGCATTCACTATCACTTGAACTTTCTGATTATTTCATAATGATAATACTAACTTTTAACAGTTAACTGTTGGAAAAACTAATACTGTGTAGTGATTATTACTATTAATGTACTGTAATGATAAACTATGACAAAATAATATACTAAGTTTTGTGAAATTAAATACTACTAAAGTCTTTAACAATAAGTCATTCAAAGCATTCAGTCTAACCATAACCTACAAAATAGATTATTTGAAGTAAAGAGCTGATTCAATCAAATCAGCCATACTGGGCAAACACATGTTATTTGCTGCACTTGACTTGTTTATGCACTGTATGTTAGAATTCAGCAGGCTTTTATTATTGAACAGTTAGTTGCACATGACTAGTTTTTGCTCTGTGTATGAAATGCTACACTGTCTATCATATTTCATCAAAAACTCCTTTTTGAAAAATGTGTGCTTGACGTGTTTTTGCAATGGGTGATTCAAATACTACTACTACTGCTCACTGTCAAATTATAAACCTATTTATATGAGGGGTGGCTGAAATTTAATGCACAGTTGCTCATAACTTGCAAATGAAAGATAGTCAAATGAAACAAATATAGCATAAAACTACATTTTATTTGCTACAAAAATTTACATTTATTTTTCCACATAGTCACCATCTACAGCTACACATTTCTCACAACGGTGAACCAGTTTTCTCATTCCATCAATGAAGAATTCTGTTGGTCTTTCCTTGATCCACGATCTCACTGCATCCTTCAGTTCATCATCCATGGTGAAGTGAATACCCTTAATATCCCTCTTTAATTATTGCGGAAAGAAGTGAAAATCGTGGGACACGAAATCTGGTGAGTATGGAGAGTGTGGAATAGGTTCAGATTTCAACTTCTCAAGAACCTTGGCAGTTGCATACGATATGTCTGGCTGAGCATTATCAGATTGCAAAATTATTGGCTCTGTGTGTCTAACATGACACACACATCTTATAAGGTGTTTTAATATCTCTCTGTGTCGCACAGATTTTACAGTTGACCCAGCTTCCAGGTAGTCAGTCACATACACATGTTTGGAATCCCAGAATACTGTCAAGAGAGTTTTTTTTCCAGGGACTTGTGTTTTGAATTTTTTTGATTGTGGCGAACCATGGTGCCACAATTCTATGCTCTGCTGTTTTTTCCTGGGTAATAATGATGCACCCAAGTTTTGTCTCCTGTCACAATATTGAAAAGGAAGTCGTTTCCCTTGTCATAATAACGTTTCAGAAGCTGTTCACAACATTCCTTTTCGTTGTTGTTTGTTCATTTCTATGGGTTTGTGTGGCACCCACCGCAAACAGATTTTAAGGTAGCCCAGTTATGCAATAATATGTTGTACTCGTTCTTTCGATATGCTTATCTTGGTGGGTTGCGTTGTTATGTTATGTGACTGACATTTTGAATCTATTCTCCTCCTTTTGATGGTTCTCATCAGTCAGAAACTGGTCAACCTTCGCAAGGTTCGTCCTCAATATTCACTTTACCAGATTCTGATTCATTACATTTTTTCTGCCCATCTAATCACAGTACTTCAATCAACAGTTTCATCACCATAAACAGTTTGTAGGCGATAATGAATGTCATTAGCATTCACTTTTTCCACTGTTAAAAATTCAATAACTGCACTTCGTTTTAGATGTGTTGACATAGCAAGCATACTCAACTTCATAACAATGGCGTCTGTTAGAAAAGGAGAGGGCATGGGTCAACAAGTTTTCGGATATTAGTAGTAGGCAAATAAAACTACAAGATGGCACTTTGTGCAACATTTTATTACCCTGTTACATACCAGTGTGCATTACATTTCAGCCGCCCCTTGTATTTTAGTACACACTATTCATTCATTATAAAATGTGTCAGTGAGTTATTACGATTCTTGCATGCTTTTATAAATAGTGTAGCATCAGTAGTATACACAAACAGTCTTATGGATAACACATATTTTTAATATACAATTTATGGTTTCAAACAATTTTTTTTAATACATTTATTATATTACCTGCACTGTTTTGTTTCAATCTGAACACTGTTTGCTACAGTTTATAATTAAACAGTATGCATATGCACTGGTAAGCAATGTTAAAGTTAGTTAATGAGGTAAATTTGATTTTATATAATATAGAAACTTCCTCATGTGAAAACTTACTTGTCTTTTTCGTCGAACGCGTTTCGGCGTCATATTCGCCTTCGTCAGCTTAGAAACAGACTGCCAGTACTTAGTAACGGTTGCTGCTTGGAAGGTATAGTGGGGGTGGTGTGTAGAGGAAGGGGATTGGCGCGGGGATCCAAATTATTGTTTGTTTTTTGTATAATTGTGTCGAAAAGTGTATGTGATTTATATTGTAATTGGTCGTTTAGTATGTTGTTTGGTTGTGTTGTGTGGTGTTTGTATATTTCAAACTGTTCAGCTGTGTTGAGTTTCCGACCTTTGGGTAAGAGGTGTAATATTTCAAGATTAGTATCTATGTTGGTGTAGCTATGGTTATGTGTGTGTATGTGTGTGGCAAACGCAGAATGTATATTGTTGTTGGAGAGGGCCTTTAAGTGTTCAGAGTAACGGGAGGAAAAAGATCTTCCCATCTGGCCTATGTAGAAACTATTGCAGTTATTACAATTTAATTTGTATACACCTGTTCTATTGTATTTGTCTATGTCCGTGTTTGTAACGTTGATGTGTTTTTTGATGGTACAGTATTGTTTGTTCTGAATGCTATTTTGTACTTGTGTTTTCTGAATGTGTTGGCAAGTTTGTGTGTGTTGGAGTTATGGTATGTGAGTGTGATGTATTTATTGTGTTGTGTGTTGTAGGTATTTTGTGTTTTGTTGTTTTTGTTTTTGATGCGTTTGTGTAGTTTGTTTATTAAATTGGGGTTGTAACCGTTTTTCATTGCTATGTATTTGATTGTGTTGAGTTCGTCAGTATAATCTTGTTTACTTAAAGGTAGTTTAGTTAGTGTATGGAGCATATGGTTGAAGGCCGCATGTTTATGTTATGTTGGGTGGTTTGATGTGTTGTGTATAACCATGTCAGTTGTGGTATGTTTTCTGTATATTTTGTACGTGTGTGTATTGTTAGTTTTGTTAATTTTTTTTTTTAACACACATACACATTTCTGTATATTTTGTACACACACTTACAAAATATACAGAAAACCTACCACAACTGACATGGTTATACACAACACATCAAACCACCCAACACAACATAAACATGCGGCCTTCAACCATATGCTCCATAGACTAACTAAAATACCCTTAAGTAAACAAGATTATACTGACGAACTCAACACAATCAAATACATAGCAATGAAAAACGGTTACAACCCCAATTTAATAAACAAACTACACAAACGCATCAAAAAAAAAAATAACAAAACACAAAATACCTACAACACACAACACAATAAATACATCACACTCACATACCATAACTCCAACACACACAAACTTGCCAACACATTCAGAAAACACAAGTACAAAATAGCATTCAGAACAAACAATACTGTACCATCAAAAAACACATCAACGTTACAAACACGGACATAGACAAATACAATAGAACAGGTGTATACAAATTAAATTGTAATAACTGCAATAGTTTCTACATAGGCCAGATGGGAAGATCTTTTTCCTCCCGTTACTCTGAACACTTAAAGGCCCTCTCCAACAACAATATACATTCTGCGTTTGCCACACACATACACACACATAACCATAGCTACACCAACATAGATACTAATCTTGAAATATTACACCTCTTACCCAAAGGTGGAAACTCAACACAGCTGAACAGTTTGAAATATACAAACACCACACAACACAACCAAACAACATACTAAACGACCAATTACAATATAAATCACATACACTTTTCGACACAATTATACAAAAAACAAACAATAATTTGGATCCCCGCGCCAATCCCCTTCCTCTACACACCACCCCCACTATACCTTCCAAGCAGCAACCGTTACTAAGTACTGGCAGTCTGTTTCTAAGCTGACGAAGGTGAATACGACGCCGAAACGCGTTCGGCGAAATAGACAAGTAAGTTTTCACATGAGAAAGTTTCTATATTATATAAAGTGTAGTGCTGTGAAAGAAGATGATGAACAAACAAGACGACTATAAATTTGATTTGTTTTAGATTGGCAGCTGCTTCTTCTTTGGAAGCAGAACTGAAGAAAACTGTTAGCGATTTACAGTCACAGATCACATCTTTATCTTCAGCACAGAAAGAATCAGCTAGTAGTTTGGGTGGTAAACTGAAGTCACATGAAGCAGAATTGTCAACTGCTACAGTAGAACTGACAAGCGTCAGAAATGAATTAACAAAAGTGAAAACTGAGCTAGAAACTGTTCAGAAGAACTGTCAGATAGCAGAAGAAAAGTATGCTCATGAAATGGTTCTACATGCTAAAGACATACAGGTAAATTATGGTTTTTACAAATCAAAAGAAAGATTCACTTAGATATTATTATATATATATATATATATATATATATATATATATATAAACAATATAAACAACAACTATTTGATATGGTTTTGTGCAGTCTGTATTTATGGCAAGTACCTTTTACATTTGTACAATGGATTCTTTTTGTTTTAGGCTCTAACTAAACTGAAGGAAGAGCTGTCTGAAGTGTCTGCAAAGGTGTCTGATTTAGAAGCTGAAAGAGATAAAGCTGTGGAAGCACTTAAACTGGGACAAGAAAGTTGGGGAAAACAAGAAGAGAGCTTGAAAAAAGAAATAAATACACTCAGTGAAAGAATAACAGACTTAACAAAACAGAATGATATATTACATGAACAGCTACAAGAGCTTGGATTGAAAGTAGCAGTTGTACAGTCACAGGTACAGACATTTGTTAACTACGTGAATGAAACTGTGTGTACTGTTAATATAAGACAATGTTTTTTCCTTAATACGGGAGAAAAACATGAAACAGAATTTTTGGTTTGTTGTGTTTGTTCAAGTTCCTTTACAGATTCATAAACAAAAGTTTTAGCAAGAAAATATTAAAAATAAAAATTTGTAAGGTGTGTGTGTGTGTGTGTGTGTGTGTGTGTGTGTGTGTGTGTGTGTGTGACTACAAGTTTTATCTTTATGGTGGAGGAAAGATTAGAATAAAACAATTTTAAATACTCTCATAGAAAGTTAAACAAGCTATTTCTACAAGCTGTAGAATTAAGTTAAATTAATAATGAAACCAGTTGCCCTTTATATATACTTAAAACATTATTATATAGTAAATTCATTCTACACATACAACAGTGTGATGATAATTTGATATTGAATAAATACATTCTACTTTTAAGTAATCTTATTAACTTGAAAACTTTGATTACTCAGTTTTTTATGTCCTTTTGCCCTAATAAGGTAAAACCTCTGTGTAGTGTGATGTAAGATGAGGTTAACCTTTCTCTTCAAATACGTGTGAACAATACTTTTGTAGTTAGGGTTACTATAAGTGGGTTCAAGAAAAAAATCAGTTGTCGGGGAGGAGAGAATTAAGAAAACTGTTTTCCCAGTATACTATAACAATTTCAGGAGGAATGTTATCAACATAATTTTGACACAATTGCACCAACTAAGAAAATGTTTTGAAGAAGTCTTACATTCACTAAATGAGATTATCAAAAGGATTATTGGCTTCAGTTTCCATTGTATGTACCTTGAGGCTCATTTCCTAAATCATGTAAAGAAGAGTGCTTAATAGACATTTCATGTGTAGCATTCTCAAAAAAAAATTTTAGGAATGTACGCTAAAAAAGTTTTGGTTATATGTCAGAGATGAGAATCCCCATCTCTATTCAAAATATTTACTGCTGCCAAAGTGAATTCAAGGGAGAGAAACCTCTTACTTCATGAGTACATGGGAGAGTGCATCTTGTTGGGAGGTAGCAAAGAAATTCTATGTCATCGTGAAAGATTAGTATGATGTGGACGAACAAAAGTCTCATAATGAAAGAAAGATATAGACCTATGTTTTGAATTTCGCTTTTGTTCATAAATAAAATAAAATCTTATTAAGCCCTATGCATGTCTTACTTTTTATTAACTACTCAATGTCTTTTTTATTAAATACTATTATTAAACAATTCTATTCTTTTTTCTGAACTTATACTTTCTTATTGAAAAAGAAGTCCTGTCTTTATATGTTACTTCAGAAGGTGATCGTATTGCTTATTACCAATTTTTAAGAAAGTTCCTAGCTATGAAATACATAGGCTATATTAATTTTTCAAAATTATTTTTCATTATCCTCTTCAACAAGGATTAAACCAAAAATGGTTCATTGTGGTCCCAAGCACAAGTGCTGGTCACTCTAACACTTCTTTGAAAGTTCCTTACCTCGCCAATAGTTGTTTGGGATGTTCCAGACATTTTAGCTGCTATTGGGTAGTCTTATCAAGTATACTCATAATGTTCGTTTCCTGCCATATACTGTATCTGCATTTCTTCTATGATCTTGACGAGTAAATCATGTAACTGTTATTTATATGGATTAAGTATAAAATGTGTGTAATGGTGAGGAGTAGACAGTAGTCCTTGAGAAAAAAAATAATTTACTTTTAGGTGTCAGCATTGCTAAAAAGTTGGAAAAGACTGGTCTTTTGACAGGTCTTTTGCATGTTAGTATTGTGTTATTTAAATTGTAGCTGAGATTTTTATGTGTGCTGTGTAAAACAGAACCCTCTGTACTGTACACAGTAAAGTAAACCTTTTTACTGTAGTAAATAGTACTTACTAAATAAATATTTAGTGTGGATAGGTTTCCTTGAATGTTTGTTTGATAATATCATTAACATTTTGTGATTTCAGAGTGATTCAGCAAATGTGTCATTGGATAGTTCGTTATCAGAAGACAGCTTCAGAAATTCTGATCAGTTGTTAAGAGTTTTGAAGTACTTACGTCAGGAAAAGAATATTGCATTAGCTCAGGTGGATGTAATGCGAGCAGAGAATATACGGCTGCAAACAAAGGCAGAGTTACTTAATAAGCAGCTAACTGAAGCTAAGGAAGTACTTGTTGCTGAAAGATCAAAAAGTGATGTGACCCTCGTAACAGAAGCCAAACATGATGAATTATTGAGAAAGGTATTATTAATTAATGAACATGCTCGAATTTTTACAATGTATCCTTTTAACAATCACGTGATTGAACATAATGCACTTTTGTTGTTAAGTATACATTTTTTCAAGTTATATTAGTACAGAATGTGTTAGGAATGTTCGTTGTACATAGTGCGGGCAAGATTATATAAATTTTTTAATTATGTTAATGAAAATGCCTTTTTTAGATAAAATATTAATTTCAAACTAATTTATAATGGTAAGCGAATACAATTCATTGTGCACTCTTTTTATGCAATGTTTTTTACAAAGTAGTACTATAAGGGTTGCATGAGTTTTTCTTCCCATAAGGCAGCTAATTTTCATCTTCAGTAGGAGAATATATATGGAAAATAGTAGAATTGTTTTAAAAACTCTAGTGCAGTATAAAGGGTCATTCACTATTGTTTTTGTTGGTCTCTTTAAATGTGTATGTGTACACACGCGTGAGTGTGTGTGCGCGCATGTGCAAGCAACCTTGAAGATGCCACAAATATCTGCTTGATAGGAACAAGAAAAGAATGATGAAGAGGAAATAACTAAAATAGTTATGTGGAAGGAAGAAACGGGAGTCCGTAGAAAAAAAGACAAATTCCAAACAAGTTTGATTTGAGACAAAAAAAAAGATTGGCACTCTGAGAGAAATTCTTCCAAAAAGTTGGTGAGATAAGTAGGCCTACTTTGGAGAGGTGTGAAACAGAAACCATGGGTTTAAATGCCAGTTTGTAGTACAGCCAGTAGTTCACCCCTCACCCACCCACCCTACAACTGAAGTAAGAAATAGTTTCCATGTGTGAAAACAACAAAGCAGATCATGTAGCATGTAGCACTGTAGTAGCGTGGCGTCTTTGCACCCGGTGCATGACTGCAGCATCTGGGTCGAGCCTAATGGCTGCCTGTGGATAAACATAGGTCTGGTACATGCAACAGGTGCCTAAAACTGGAATGGACAACCGCCAACCAGTTAATTGAGAAGGTGAGAGAGATAGGTTACATTTTATTTATTTTTTGTAATTTTTGCAATCGTTGGGCACTGCCGCATGAACGGGTTCAGGTGACAGATGACGCCGTAAGGCGTCGGTCACTCCCCGTGAGGCGGAGAGCCTCCGTGCCAGTGATAGCGCGTAGCAGCGGCATTCAGCGTGGTCGGTGTACTAGGAAGGGAGGAAGGAAACAGCTTTACAGGTAAACTCTGGGGCAGGGTCAGATGTTAAAGGTGCAGTTTGTTGTAATTAATTTAGTTACATTTATGGCGGGTCATCGAGAATCACCCGAGGGCGTTTGACCCAGACAGGGGGAGGTGGTTGCGTGGTACTGATGGTCCTGAGGTAGGGAAAGGAAGAGGTCTCAGCTGCGGCAAAGAGAGTCGCAGCTAACGACCAGACAAAGGCAAAGAGAGTAGGAACTCGAATTACACTGTTTCTCACAAACCAAGGAGATCCCGACAAGGAGCGGAGGGTTCTGGATTGGAAACTTTCAAGCCTATACCTGTTGGTGGCGGAGATAAGTGACCACCAAACAGGTGCCGCATAGGTCAATACAGACCGGAGAAACAATAGATAGAGGGTAACTTTCGTGCGCAGCGCCAGGGGGCTGCGGCACGCGAGAAATAGGTAAAGTTTGGCTCGGGCGCCGCGAGCCTTGGAGAGGGTATCAGTCATGTGGGCGTTGAAGCAAAGACGCTGATCGAGCCGAACGCCTAGATACTTCACCGACTCTTTGTAGGCGATAGGCCTCCCTTCCAGGGAGAGGGGCTGGCATCGGGAGATGGACTTACGAGTGAAACAGATCGCCTCAGATTTCTCCGTGTTGATCGTCACCCGCCATTTCCATAGCCAGTCCGGAAGCTGGTCCAACTGACGCTGCAGCTGTGTACTCGCAAAATGCGGGGACACAGAGCTGTAATGATACATTGCATCGTCAGCGAACAAAGACAATGTGACACCGGTTAATACAGGCAGGTCGTTCATGTACACAAGGTACAGAACGGGGCCGAGGACAGATCCCTGAGGTACACCGGCGGCGACGGGATGAACTGCAGAGCAGGTTCCATCAACGCTCATTCTGAAGGTTCGGTCGCTGAGATACGACCGGAGGAAAAACACTATGGATGATGGTATGGGGGAATTAGCAAGTTTGAAGAGAAGACCTTCATGCCAGACTTTGTCGAAGGCCTTGCTCACGTCCAACAGTACGGCGGCCATAGCCGCTCGCCTGTTGGTGGCGTCAGAGAGTTGCGTAACCACGCGGACCAGTTGAAGAGTGGCCGTGTGCTCTCTGCGAAACCTGAACTGTTCGTTGCAGATAAAATTATCCAATAATGGCGAGATGCGGGCCAGCAGGAGACGCTCGAACACATTCAAGATAACTGGCAAGAGAGAGATTGGCCGATAGCTTTCAGGAAGCATGCGCGGCTTGCGGGGTTTGGGAATCATCATGATGTTGGCAGTTTTCCACAGGCGGGGAAAGTACTGTAGCCGGAGACAAGAGTTGAACAGCTCGAACACGAGGTCAACGCCTGAGGCCGGGAGATATTGTAGTGCAGCGGCCCCGATCCGATCAGGCCCGGAGGCGCGTTGGCGGTTTAGTCGGCAGACAGACGAAACGAGTTCGTCTCTGTCGAATGGGAGGTCTGGGTCAGCGGGAGGGTGACAAAGCAGCTCCTGGAGAACATAATATCCTATCAGAATTGTTAAAGTATGATGAAGTTCTGACTGAAGTGGAGACAAAGGGTGAAAAAGGTAAAGATATGTCCATGACTGTATCAATATGTGTGTAATATACTGAAGGAAGAACTTGGAGATCCCATTATCTGTTATTATATAAAATGTCTTGAAATTATTTAAACATGGCTTATTATTCAGTAAGGCACATACATATATAGAATGTATTTTTTCTCATAGTTTTCAATAATAGCATGTAAAGTAATAAGTAGCCATTAATGTAAAAATTGATTGTTCTGTTTAGTAGTAAGAAGTTCTGGCTCATATTTAATAATAATGTGGTCTTATTTTAATTATTTGAGCAGTGTAAATAGAATTAAAAGAAAAAGTTGTTAGGTTTTTCATTTAAATATGTTGTACAGGTAGAAACTTTGAATGCATTAACAGACAGTAACAGATCTCTCCGTGAAGAACGTGATCGCCTATCTAGCCAAGTGACAGAATTAGAAAAACAAATAGAAAATACTGAGACAGAGATCGTTGGGCCAGCAAAAGAACAGATTGCCAAACTAACAAATCAAGTTGAAACATTAACAACAGAAAATACTGCATTAAGAGGTGACAGTACAAGGTGAGAAACAGGCATATATTTCATTTATTTTGTGAGTAGAGTTTTCAGTAAGTGTTATGAACCATATTTAGCAAATCTGAAGTTAAATTGGTATTAACATGTGATTTTAGCAGCAGTATTCAACATATTGGCAGATAAATTGGCATGTTGAAAAAATTAACTCTGTAGACCTAACAGAATTGTACAAATGGCATTCATAGTGAATCATAGTGCAACAGATGAATTTGCGTATATTCTAATTTTATAATATTGTGATTTGGGCGTCTTGAAAATTTGATCTACTTTGTGAAATGTCTATTGCCTTAAATTAAAATTAAATGAATGTTAGTTATGTCACTAACATATGATCCTTCGTAGCATGTCTTATACAGACTTGTGGTTTTTTTTATGTTTCTGTTTCTTGGATGTTTTCATTTAAATATTTGATCAGGCTCTGCTCTTTTGGTATTCATACTAGATGTCTGAACTGCTTCTAACCTTTTTTCTTTCTAATAACAACATTGGGTTTTAGTTGAACACCATCTTTTTATTACTTTTAACACCAAACGTTTGTCCATACTACAATGAGGCACCCTCGTTCCCTCATCATCGTAGTATGGGCAAAACATTTGGTGTTAAAAGTAATAAAAAGACATGTGATTAACTGAAAAACAATGTTGTTATTATTAACAAAAGCCACAAAAGCTTATGAGCAAGATTTTTTCTTTCTGGTACATTTTCTTGTGGAATGATTAGATTTCTTATTATGCTCATTCATTTTTCTTTCAGTCTGGATATTCTATCCAACCATCCACCTTCATCACTACAGCCCATGTAGGCCCTGGGCTTCTTTCACAACACACTCCCATTCTCTTCTGTCCTTTGTCACTTGTCTCCACCCTTTCCTTTGGTCTTCCTTTCGGCCCACTTCCACCTGGTCTGCCCAGGAATAGTCTTTTAGTCATTCTTTTTAGGTAACTTAACCATCCTATTCTTACCATTTTTCCAGCTTAGCCCTAATATTCCAGCTTCCCCATAGAGTTACTGCAGCTCATTATTTCTCCTTATTCTCCGGTCTGGATGTTCTAGCAAGATTATTTGTTTCTGTGTTATTTTGCATGAATGGTAAATAGTAGATTGTCAAGGTAGTGCTACCTAAAAGTGGTGCACTGAGTCATGGATGGTCAACGCTCATCCATGACTTGGTGAGCGACACTACTCTATGTGACAGAAGCAATTATAAAATGCTTTACCCACAGGATGGCACATGTCAGGGGGCCTCATCTGATACTGGCCTTAGTCTGCAGATTGCCCTGTTTAGTGGTGATGTACCATAATGTGGTACTGTTGTGTATAATTATTCCAGTTTCTAAAATGTATTTGGGAATTAAAATTTTGTATTTATAAATTTTGTCTGATAATTACATTCCTATCTTAAATATCTTATATTTAATGTTTTTTTAGAGCTCTAATGAAAGATTAGTTTCCATAGGTAAGTAAATTTTGTAACATTGTCTACTATTATAACTAAGTGCTTTTATTTGTTAAAAATAACAGACTTTTTAGGTACTGGTAATAGATTTTTGAAGACAATTACAATATTAGTGTATAAAATCAGATTTTAGTAAAATGTGTTGTTCATCATGCGTGAAATACCAATTCTGTATTTTAGTTTGGCCATATGAACATGTAAAATTTTTTCTTCTATGTGTCCAGTCCAGTTAAATTCTCTACATTATTAAAGTGTAAGCTATGATTTGTGTGGTTTAGATGGCGTCAGCGGGCAAATGTTTTGTTAGAGAAAGCAAATAAAAATAGTCCTGAAGATGTGAAACGTCTAACTGCTGAAAAAGAAAATCTGACCAAACAGTTGAATGCTGAAAAAGAAGAAGTGAAGAATGCTAAAGGAGAAAAATTAAAACTTGAAGAACAGGTTGTTATCTCTTGAGGTGTTTCAATTTTGTTTTTTTAATTACTAGACAGAATTTGTTAACTTGTTCAACCAGCTTATACGAGAACCATTAAGCCTGGGATATATAACATACCAGTAAACTCTCGAGTACAGTACTAGTCACTTGAAATTCTTGCTCAGTATCGTGTATATGTGGGAATTTGAATGGTTTAGGACAAGAAGTGTGCACGTTAATATATTTTATATATTCTTGCATTTGGGATATTAATTTTTTGTCCATTATTTTAAAATTATTCCTTTATGCAAGTATAGCCACATTTATTACACTTTGTATAGCCGAACGCACCTTTCGTTTACATAATACATTAACACTCTAACAAACGATATATTTTTATTAATGATTGTATGTTCCTTTATAGTAACTCATTAAGTTGTCTAGTTTCTTGCATTAATAAGATTACTTATTATAATATATAATATAATAATATAATCTACTTGGAAAAGAAATCCTTAATATAATTGTGAGTGATTATCACACAGACACACACAGTGAGAGAGTGAACCTCAATAACTCAAATCTCAGAGGAGATGGGAAAAATTTGGGTTATGGACATTCACTTGTAGTGGAATATACTGTACAGTGTTGCCAGCAATTATCGCTCAGCTAGTTTAATGCCACACAAATAACTGCAGCCTTTACCAAAACTATGCCGAAAAGGAACTTATAATGTAGTGAAAAGTAATGAATGAGAGAGGTTTTAAAACAACCGACACGGGTGACTGAACCCGCCAGTTAGTTAACATACAGAAGGTAAGGGCATTTACCTTAAGGCTTGTTTAGGTAAATATGTACATGCTGTAGGGCAAGTAGAGGTATAAAAGGTATAAAGGCATTACTGTACATTTTCGATGTGATGATGAGCTGTGAAAGTTGAAAGTGCTAATTGGAAAAAAAAATTCTCTAGTAGTGTACAACAGTGTTATTTCTGTTTATGTATGATTTTTTTTACTGAAAACCATTTAAACCAAAAACTGTAAAAAATTATACACTGTAATTCTTAGTTACATGTTTATTCTAATTGCTTCTGTTTATTCCATCAATGAATATGTAAAGACAAGAGGGTTGCTGGGGATTTAAAGTTCCAACAGGGGAGTCTCATCTTTTCTACTTACAAACACGCTACCTCTGATGTATAGAGGTTTATGCAGCTAAACTTCAAGTTGTAAATGTCCGCCTGTACATTATTTTGAGTTATAGAAGTTTAGTGGCATGGTCAGAAGGTAACAAAAATTTGAGTTAGCAAGGTGTCAACATGTTTAAGTTATAAAGGTAAAATAACATGGAATTGTGTAGGGAAAGTAAAAGGAAATAAAAAATAATCAAGAGATCAAGGAATTTGAGTTATCAAGGTTCAAGTAAATTCATAATTGCTCACAGTTATTCCTGTTATTAATAATTATTAATAATAAACAATATTTTATATTTTTATTTGCTGAAGGTGAGAGTAAAGAAAACTGTCAGAACAGTGTAAATATACAAATAAATAATATTTTATTATTATTAATAAATATATTAATATTAATGAATTAATATATTATTCTTGTATTTCGTTGTCCATGACGTGTCCGTTACTTAACTAAATATCACTATAATATTGACGACTCAGAACACTAAGTTTTTTATAAGTAAAAACGTAAAGTTTTACCTTACAGCCTAAACCGGCTTTCACCTATAGAAGGCTTCATCAGAGGCTGTCGTTAGTAGCGCTGCTCGTCTTGTTGTTGGCGACGAGATAGTGTTTCGAAAGATTGAAGCTGTGTGTGTGTGGTGAGATGTGTTCGAATAATGCGTGCGATTTGAATTGTGTCTGTTCGTTTAGGATGTCGTTTTTATTTGTTTTTGTGTGTTTGTATATTTCTAATATACATTGAATTTGCTCATTGAAGCAAACCACACATATAAAAACATCGACAATAACATGAACATACTACACGTACACACAAAAGGCCGAAAACTAGACACTCTAGAACAATTAGAAATATACAAACACACAAAAACAAATAAAAACGACATCCTAAACGAACAGACACAATTCAAATCGCACGCATTATTCGAACACATCTCACCACACACACACAGCTTCAATCTTTCGAAACACTGTCTCGTCGCCAACAACAAGACGAGCAGCGCTACTAACGACAGCCTCTGATGAAGCCTTCTATAGGTGAAAGCCGGTTTAGGCTGTAAGGTAAAACTTTACGTTTTTACTTATAAAAAACTTAGTGTTCCGAGTCGTCAATATTATAGTGATATTTATATTATTCTTTTAAAAAAATAAAATGATTACGGGTAAATGCGATTACCCGCATTCGTGGGTGATCGTGCACCCACACCATTTACCAACATATAATAAAATTGTCATTGTACCTTGCTAAATGTCCGAAGTACCCTATGAAACATTTACATTTCAAACTTTTACCCCAGCTGCTAGTATCATGGTTTACAAATTGCATGTATAAAAGCAAGAAATGTTTGTTCTTTACGGGTAAAATAGAAATTCCATTTATTTTTTGATTTACATTTTTGTGGTTTTCAAATCTATTTTATATTCACAGGGAACTTTAATTCTACACATTGTCCAGTCGCCAGAGTAAAAATAACGGTAAAATTTCTTAAAAAATTGAGGCAAAGTGATATTTGGTATAGTTATTGAAAAAGGTCTATATATCGTTTTAAAATCATCTTTGCATGTTTATAAGGTCAGGCTTTAAAAAAAAAACCCTTATTTAAGGGCAGCGCGCGGTAAAATCGATAAAAACATTTACATTCCGTGAATTTCTTTCCTTACTACTAAATAAACATTGGATCATGATAAAGTCTTCATTCTTTTTGTTTAAAATAGTTCAAATTTTAATAGTAATAAAATCAAAATAACGATTTTGTTATTATTTCATCGTTAGGAGTATTAAATCGATAGACAGAATGGTCGATTTTAACAAATCTTCCTCTGTTGAATAATATTATTAAATATGTGTATCTTAATATACATAAAAGTCATTGTGTGTATTTATATTCCACACCTCCTACTAAACCACTGGACCGATTTCAACAAAACTTAGCACAAATATTTTATGCAACGGGAGAACCAACATAAGATAGGTGTTTTGGGCCCTGGGGGATGTCAAAAATGGAAAATATGAAAATACCGCATGTAGGATATCAGATTAAAGGGGATTTCAATGCAAGTAACAATTTTTCATGCATATAAGCACTATTGAAAATTCTTGGGCCCTGGGGCTTAATAAATGGGTGGTTTTGGGGGAGGTCAAAAATGGAAAATATGAAAAACCACTGGACTGATTTCCACCAAACATGGCACAAATTTTTTACGCAACGGGAGAACCAACATAAGATAGGTGTTTTGGGCCCGGGGGGGATGTCAAAAATGAAAAATATGAAATATGAAAATACTGTGGGGTATCAAATTAAAGGGAATTTCAATGCAAGTAACAATTTTACATGCATATACGTGCATGTGTATTAATATTTTCAAAAATTTGGATTGGTATTTTGTCAATTTTGCTGATTTCTTTTCAAGTAGGCTTAACTGTCAATCGTTTTAAGGGAACTTTGTTATAATAACAATCTCTGGGACTTACAATCATAATACCTCCCATACTATGAAAAGTATTTTTCCCGTCTATAGTATTGATGTTAATATCTGAATTGTCAAATGCCAATTGTGCAAAACAACCAGATCTAAATGGAGAACGTGGACTAAGCAATACACTATCCTCATAAAGTGTTGCTTCTTTGTATGATGAACACACTCCCAGATGTGACAATATATCTATAATTCGTTTTGAAGCAAATTTCCTATGCAACATTACAGACAGACCAACTTGCAATGGTGATAGAAAGGTTCTAGGTCTTATGCAACTCATAATTGAATGAGTAATTGCTGTGCATTTTGTTTCATATGAACTAATATCACCTTTGTTATTTTTTAAAATTATTTCTTCTATCAGAAACTGAAGGGATTCTGGGATATTCTCATTAATATTTTGGAATATATTATCACTTGGAGGATAAAATTCTATATTATTTTTCTTCAGATTAACATCATTTCGAATAATTGCTGCTGCAGATTTTAAGATTTTTCTTTTTTCTTCATTTTCGTCTTTTTTGAGGCTATCCATGCTTGACGCATGACATTGTATTCACGATCTACAAGACATATGAGGGTTGAGCCACCTTTTCTGGATATAATTCTTATACAATCGCCATAATTTTCTTTTAATTTAGCAATAATGGTATTTGGATGACAAGCATCATGTCCTGTTTAAGAAAATTAGATATTAAATAAAATAAACATGAAAATTTAATTTAAAAAATAGTATAATTATAATTTATAATTAAGCAATATATTTACCTAATAATGCAATTAATTCTGTGAGTGTAAACTGGGTATCATCACTGTCACTTAAATAATCAAAAATCAATTCCATTTGACGTGAGATTTTTACATCCTTGGGTCGTCCTTTAGCATCACTTGTGTCACGAGTGTAACTGTTTAAAACTTTTTTGTGACAACTACGGTGATATCTCGCTTGTACAGCTACCAAATCATCACAAGAAATTCGTCGTAGAATTGCTTTTCCTAATTCGTCATTATGTTCTGCAATCATTTCTAATAATTTTTCTTTAAAAGTAGGACTTTGAATTATAGAAATATTTTTGCGTTGATTAATACTTAATCTCGTATTACTTTTATCGGCATCTAATCCACAAATTATACAAAGGTTTTTGAAATCAAACAATTCTTTACTCTTTCTGACTTTACTCTTGACTGGGCTATATTTACTTTTTTCGACAAAGTGCCTAAATCCTTATAACACAAAACATCATTCCTTTTTAACGTATATTTTTCTCGACATTTCCTGTGTACTAAAATTGAATCAACTTTTTTTAACATTTCATATTTTCCATCGTTTCTCTCAGAGCTAACTCTTATTAAATTCGGTAGTCCTCGAGTCACTTTTTCTGTATCTTCAATACAAAGATCAGCATTACAAATAAAACATATTTCAGTATCACACTGGTCCATATTTAATACCTAAAAATCAAAAAACCTTATGTAGCACTTATGTTCAGTAAAAGTATTCTTTAAAACTTCACCACTAGTGAAGTCAAAATATCTCTTTTGAAATTTTTTTTATTTTCAATTTTAAATCCACCGTTTTTACCAAATTTGTTTTTTTAAATATGTGCCTTTTATAAACTTTTAATGTATGTAAAAAATGATCACCACAAATAATTTTTTTTTTTAGAAAAAATGCAGTTCTTTACGTTTAATTTTTTTAAATGATCAAAAAATGGTGTCAGAAAGGCCAAAAGATTTTGTTAATTAACCACCCGAAAGTATTTTTAATATGCTTTAATTTAAGCCATCGTACACCTTTGTGCCACAATCTTGCCATACTTTATGAGCACTCAAAGTTTTTTTGTGAACTGCGATTTTTTTGAGGTTATATTCAACATTTCAATATGAAATTTGTGGGGTTTATAGTACTCCACAAAGGTTACCTTTCCCTCAAGTTTTATCAACTTTCATTAATTTGTGTTAAAACAACAGCAATTTGTTTATAAACGCCATCACCACTTTATTTATTTATTAACAATAATAATAATATCGACTTCCGTATTAAGGCTAGAAATGTTCTTAATTTATTATAGAATACTGAAAAAAATTCACATTAAAATCGGCTTGTTAGGTCCAAAGATATTTATAAAAACGCTATTTTGCAACTTAAATTGTTAATAAAAAAATAAACGGGTTGTTTTTACACAAAACTTAACTATTAGCTCAACTTGATCCCACTAACCAATTTAGCACACAAAAAATCGACTCCCAAAACAATTCACATTTGATTTTTATTTTGACTCCACTACACGTGTTCACACATAAATAAATATTAGCATGTATAAAAAGTGTAAATAAAAACTTTAAACTGCAATTTTTTTTACCTGTTTTATATGATAAAAACAAAAATATTTGTAATGTTTTGATTATAACCTTTGAAGAAATATCAACTGCGTTACTGCTCCGTTCTTGTATAGCAGATGTTTGTATGGCACACCACAACAATGGGTGTTGCGCGCGCAGCTACATTTACAGTTGCACACTCGAGGGGAATAGAACGGCGCACCGTTTAAAAATTTTACCTGTTTTCTAGGGTCTTGTTTTTAGAGTATAGGTATAATGAGGTAAGAGAAATAACATGAATAGATAGATTTACCATTGTAGTAGCTGTAACGTTAATTTCAAGTACTCAAATAAACCCACTTAAAAGATACATGTATGTAACGCAAAGGGGGCACCTTTTTTTAGTATACACAATTTTTACTTATTTTTTTTAATTTTGAAAATGATTTTAATTTTCATGAGTGTAGTTTTCGATGCAGAACACTTGCAGCTTTCAAATACAATTTTTTGTGTTTCGATATTTCTATTTTTAAGATTAATAAAGGCAGATAAACTCTGAATTTTTGAGTAAATTTAAAATACGTCGAAATACTCACTTTTGAAAAGGTTTTTTTTTTAAATAACAACTTCAAAAGTAGTTTTTATTATTATAAAATAAAAAGTTTATCTCTTTTAAAGGTAAATTAGTAAAGAACTACTATTTTTTTAAATTTTATTGTATAGTACTTGTAATTTTGTGGTTTCACTTCTTTTTGTATCTACAGTAAATATTTATACACTATATTCTTTATGTTCAAATAAAATATTTATGTAAAAATCAACAAATTTTGAAAGCTATACTGTTCCCCTTCAAAACTAGCCTTTATTTAACTGGCTACGCTTAGATTAAAGAAAGTTATGATATTTTTGAATAGACGCGCCTGGCTAATTTAGCGAATTACACAAGATCGGGGGCAAACGCTCTTTTTAAAACGCAGCACTCATCATTACCAATTTTCAGGAAAACAGTTCCATTAACGTAAAAATATGTAAGGAGACTTTCTGAAGGAAATTGTTTGCTCTTCAATATACACCTTTTTATTTCTTCCAACTGTACATATTTACGGAGTGCTTTAAGAAAATCTGTCTTTACGATTTTTCCAGACCATTTTCAGAAAACCCTAGAAAGGTAAACATGCAAAGATTTTTTTATATTAATTATTAACGTTTATTTAACACGTGCACCAAATATTGCTTTGCCCCAATTTTTTATCAAGTCAAAATCTCTGGCGACTGGACTAACAACACTATACCCATTACAGTTTATCATTTTTATTCTATTTCAATAAAACTACTTACTTTTTTACCACAATAAATTCAGAAAATAAAAATAATTCTCATTATTCCTTGTTAAAGGACATTTATTTTTGTGTGTAAGGCCCATTCACTGTAAATCCGACAATTAAATAATATTAAAATAATTTTGATTATGATAATACTTTCTGAATTACAAAAAATTGCTAATGAGCCTGAAAATGGCTAATTCTTAAGGAAACTTCCTTGTTGATGTTACGATATTTAGAATTTCACATCAAAGAGGAGGAAACTTTATACAAGCACTTTTTTGTCACATATGTTTTGTACAATTATAATTTTTTTTAAATCTTTGGCCTCTAACTAAAGACAATTTACTAGCCATTTCCCATACACTAACCTCTTCCTTTTTAACTTGTTCGATGTAGATAAAATTTTAATAAAATGGATTTAATAATGATTACCAAATTACAACAAATTTGTAATGATCTGAATTACAAAAAATTGCCAATTTCTAAGTAAAACTACTTCCTGCAAGAAGGTAGGAAGCTCTTCCTATATGTGATAGGAAGCTCTTCACAGCTTCACATATTGTTTCTGTGTCCATATTTACCCTGTCACAACTGACACTTTGATTAACACATTCTGTCCAAGTAAAAAGGTTTTGGTAATTTGTTTAATTATTTTCTAATAGACAGCTTTCATTTTTTCCTTCACCCTTTTAAGTCCTCATCTGTCCTTTTGAAACTGCTTCATATTGTAGTTCTTGTGTTCCTTTGAGTTATATCAAAAAACCGGTCATCTGTTTCAATTTTATCTACTAAAATCTTGCATCAGTGAAGCTTGAATTTTTACTCTGGCTGCACCTTCTTGGTGTAAATTGTCTATGAAATTGATTATTTAACAGTTATTTTTCTTGTCTTCTGAGAAAGTCTGTAGTTCTAGCTTTTAATATTCACAATGTATGTATTTATTACACATTTCTTCATATGTACATTACTTCATATTTGTATCACAGTACAAAATTCTATAGAAAATTATGTAAATAGCAAAATATATTGTAAGCTACAGTTACAATAACAAACTTTCATTGTTACATGAACTAAAACAGTATAAAGTATAGTGTAATGCATGCAACATTCAAGTAATGGGAAAACGGTCAACTTTTTTTTTTATTACTAGGATTAGGTTGTATTATTGTAAATAGGAGTCTGTAACTGAACATAGTATTGGGATATAAAGTTTTTTTTTTAAGATTAAATGTTTTTATAGTTTATTCTTGATTTCAGATAAAGAAGCTTCAGCAGGCTCAGACAGAAGAAGTAACCAGCTTGCAACAGACTCTAACACGCCTTCGTCAAGAATTAACAGAGTCACGAACTGAGATAGAAAGGAAATCTGAAGAATTAACCAAAGTAACTCAAGAACTGAGTACTCAGGAAGCTGTATTATCAGATATCAGAAACAAGGAAATTCAGGTACAGATTAGTGTGTTTTAGTTGATTAGTGTTAAGTCACTTGAAAAGAACTGCCTTCATCTTGTTTTTCTTAAAAATGGTTTTATTTTGTTCTAAAAATTGTTGTGTATGTATTGGATTTCAAGAGTGGTTGAATCAGCTTTTCATTAAAATTGTCAAAAAGGGTGTTTTCTTTTTATCTGTAGGTAAAGTTGTATGTAATTAACATTATAATTACCATATTGTCATTGCACTAGAGAAAAGTAAAAAAGGCTGTAAAACACAACAAAATTAATTTTTGTAACTGTTTAATTGTAGGATGGGATGCAGTTGAGTGAATTATAAAAAGAGATACAGTAAATTATATGATACATACTACGAGGAGCATATGATAACAAAAACCTGAGAAAGAACATAGCACAAAAGATGGAAATTCTCTAGTGTCTGTTGCTGCATAATTGTACACAATACTAAAATCTGCAGAAACAGTGTGTGTGTTGTATTCTTAATTGCTCACACTATTCTTGTTATTTAAATAAGATTTTATATTTGTTGAACTAGATTATATTTTCTTATTATTCATTATAATGTTTTTACCAGTTTATTTTACATTACTTTCATCTCCAGAAGATTTACTTTTCTGAATAAATAATAAAAAAATATATTCTTGTTCAAAAAATATAAAATGTTATTTATAATACACACACGCTGTTGACACCTTATCTATTTATCAGTATCAAAAGTAATTTTTGACAATAAAAATGTAACACATAAAATATAATTTTGAACCACAACTGTGATACTGATTGTAATTGATTGATACACTGACTGATACATTGATAAACTGATTAATACACAACTATAATTTATACAAACAAAAAGTTAATATACAAATATAATATTGATCCATAAACGTGGCATCAAGTACATGCACTAACTCTAACTCACTAACCAAACTCTCAATCTAGGTTGACTATTGACTCTGTCTACTACTGTTTGTATATACAGTCGAACTTCCATATAACGAAGTGTCACGGGACACCGAAAAAAGTTCGTTATATGGAAAATTCGTTAAATAGAAACAAATGAAATTGGCATGTATGGTCGAGCAAAAACACGAGTAAAATGTATGTCTTATTTTATTGATGACTAGACATTCGATAAAATAAAAGAATTGAAAGATAAAATGACAAATTGAATTGTGATTGGACACAAGTGAAATTAAAAATAACTTTCCAGCGAAATATGTTAATTTATAAAACTGGAATTTATTTATATAACGTATCGTATTATACAGTATTTTCTAATAAACCATGAAAGTAATGAAAACACAAATTTAAGAGATAACAAAATTAAAAACTAGGCTATTACACACCGTTCTTAGTTTGAAAAAGAATATGTTATCTTAGCTTGCTTATTTTTTTGAAAAGATCGTTCTATTTTCATTGAATGGTTCAAGTTTATTTAATGACAAAAATACCTCATCCGGTACATTTTCCTGCTGACATAATCTGTTTCTTATCATCTTAAACCCATTCAGTAAATCGTCGGTCGTAACCTTGGAACCAGCTTTTTCTTTGAAATCTTCACTTCTATTACTACTTTGCGATGCTTCAGGTTTTCTATCATTAACTTCATTGATAATCTCATCAACGTCTGGAAACGCTGCTACTTCAACTTTTTCATTGACTTGAAGATAGTCACGTAGTTGAACATCTTTAAATAAATTAGAACAGTTTTCTAACTCCCCCCAGGCGTCTTTAACAATCTCAGGAATCTCATCCACATCTGTTTTCGAGTCTGCTACATTTTTATTTTCACGTTCTGTTTTAAAGCCTGCTTTTTTGAAGCATCGTGTTATTGTTTCAACTGTGACGTCCTGAGGCCATGCTTTTGAAACAGCTTCAACGCATTCTTTCAACGAATTTAATTTTCTGGGGTAAATGGTTTATTTTCATCTATGGCCTCCAAAACGTTTGCAAGAATTCGCTTGCGATAATGGACTTAAAAATTTTTAATAATCCCCTGGTCCATAGGCTGAAGTTTTGCAGTCATGGTGGGGGGAAAAACAAACTTAACATTTTTACATTTCTCGGAAACAGTTCGTGGGTGCCAGAGCAGTTATCAACAAACAATCAAAATTTGTTCTTTTTGTTTAATCATTTCATGGTCGAGTTTTGTTAAAAATGTTGTGTAGATTTCAGTAGTCATCCAAGCTTTAAGGTTAAAATCATAATCTGTTTCCAAAGATTTAACTCCTCGGAAGCAATGTGGCTGTTGACTTTTCCCAGTAACCAGGAGTTTTAACTTTTCACTTCCGCTCATATTCGCCGTGACCATAACAGTCACCCTCTCTTTACTGTGCTTCCTGCCGAAACATTTGCCTCCTTGGAAAGCAAGGGTTTCATCAGGAAGACATTTAAAAAACAGGCCAGTCTCATCGCCATTAAAAATATCATCGTCGTTGTATTTCTGCAATAATTTCAGCAAACAATTTTGTTTCCAAAACACAGTCGTCTTCTTTAACATTAGCACTCTCGCCACTGACACATTGTTCTGAAATGTCGTGACGGGATTTAAACTTATCCAACCAGCCTCAGCTGGCTTGAAAATCAGGATAGTTTAACATTTTAGCAAATTCTAAAGCTTTTTTTTATTAATGCTCCTGATCCAGGAATATTTTTTTCACGGACCACGGTAAACAATTTAAGAACCGTCTTGTCTAAATCTTCATAAACGTTTTAAAACGTTTTCGATTCGTATTTAACTTTTTCGATTAATTCGCGATTCTTGAAAATGGTCGATAAAGAATTTGCTGGAATACCTAAACGTAATGCAGTTTGTTTTTTCTTAACTCGACTGTCCACTTCATTAAGAATCTGCAATTTTTCTTTGATACTTAAAACTTGCGTTTGACATTATTGAAGTCCCGATATTCTGCCTGACGAACACTGACAATATCACAAAAATGATATTGTGATGATTGACAACTACTGTGTACAGTAAATCACTTGAACTTGCTAAATCAGAGAACCACACTAAGACAAAGACGAAACCAGAATGACATATGTAAACTGCGGAGCAGTAACAGACAGTGGTGGTGGGGAGAACAACGCGAACGTGTAGACGAGTATGTGGGATCACATTACATTCCATAGTTCAGTAATAGGCGAAGTTATTCAACGATTTTATTAAATATCAACACACTATAGTTAGTTATCAGACAGACAGAGGTAAAATAAAGTAAAACGGAAATTAATTCTAGTCTCAGGCCAGATTTTTTTATCAACCTAGCCAGAAAAAAAGTTCGTTAAATAGAAAACTATCTTCGTTAAGTAGGGACATTTTAACATGCTTTTCTGACTAATTCCTGAAAAAATTAATTGAACAGAGAATTTTGCTATTTAGTTCGTAATATGGAAGTTCTACTGTAGTTGGTAATGACGTCATTCACAAACATGTATTACTAATAGTCGAAATCCTTCCAGGTGTGTAAAGTAGAATATTGTAGAGCAAACTGCGTTAACTATAAATGTATAGTTCGTTGATACAGAAAATTCTATGAATAGATATATACATACGTTACACATTGATTGTGGATGATGTAAATACACATTAGTAACATAACCTACATACTTAACCTATATATTTATTCTAATAGATTTAATAATATGACAAATAGTTATAAAAATACCAATCACAGTATCACGTAATATATTATACAATATTCATAATATTACTTTGAATGTGGATTGGGGGTTCTCTAGTATACAACAACACTATGTTTGAGTAGTGAGAGGGGGAGGGAAGATTACTCCATAATGACTGTGAAATAGTAATTTAAGTGATACTATTGAATTTTACAAAACTGTTTTAATTGTGAATGTGCATATTAGATTATGGTATTTGTGAAGAACTGTTGAATTAAGTCAGTATATTCCCAATGAATTTCATGATTCTTTTCATTCTGTCTGGTTTGGGTATATATTTTGACCATGGAAGACTTGTTTTAATTATTTAACATATGTAACATACTTGTCTTGTCTACACAACATGTGAGGGCAAAGTGTGAACAATATGTAGGTAATATATTGGAAATGGCATGTTACAAACAGAGAGAGGTGCAGTAAGAGGGAGTGACAGAATAATGGTATGTGGTAATCTTTACATACATAGTGGAAGAAACTCAATGAGAAATTATTCCAATGAAAGGAAATTGTTAATAGAAACATATTTGAAAAACGAAATGACAGTTGAGAGAAAAGGAATCATTGGCCATAAAGACACTGGCCCTTTGCAGTCAGGAGAAAAAGAAGAGGATGGAGTTTGAAAGGTATAGATTCTGATGCAGGAACTTCTGTGGTGTTGTAAGAAATATTTTAAAGAGTAGTATGTGTATTTGATAACCCTAACATTTCAGTTTGTCTAGCTGCATCGAAGGAGATTCCACCTCAATTTATTTTTACATTATTGTTTTTAATGTACTTTTATATGACCACTCATACAGAGTTAAAGGTAAGAAGAATGTTGGAGAAATTAACAGAAGTAGAAACACTGGGCAGTCATGTGATGAAATAAACCAGAAAAAAACACATGCCCTAGTACAAATAGAAATAAGCTAATAGTCAAAACAATGGACCTACATTAAATTGACCATTCTGCATTAAAAAAGATGTCAGCAAGCAAACTTAGAATCAGTTTTTTGAGGATGCTGAAGAAATTTGTTTGATTGGTTGTTTTGAAAAAGGTAAAACAATAACAGGAAAATATTAAGTGTCTTTTGAGTAAAATTAATGAAAGAAGAATTTGCTTAGCGAAGAAAACAGTTTTGTTTTATTAGAACAGTGCACCCTCTCACAAATTTGCCTTATAGGAAAAATCAAGTTAAAATTGAAGCAGGAATTGATAGAAAATTCAGAATGTTCACCAGATTTAGCTCCCTTTAACTTTTCACAAGTGAAAATAAATTTGATGATAAAAAAAAATACAAAATTCAAGCAGGAATTGGCAGAAGTTCAGGATGTTCACTAAATTTGGCTCCTTCAGACTTTTTTTTTGTCAGTTTCCAAACAAAAAAACAGCTGGAAGAAGTTAGAGCAGCTGTAGGTTTTGGATTTTTGCAAATCTTTTGGAAAGTCATTAGATGGGTGAACAGTGATTTTGCATCATTGTTGAAATTAGTGTATTGATTACAAGTAAGAATAAGTTGAAAAAACGTTTTTAATTATATTGAAATTTGTTTTTCATTGGCAAGCTAACTCATTGGGTAACCCTCATGTATGTTCATAGATAATAACATTGTTGTACACTATTTCATTGTAACCAACAGTTTCGTCATTTGTGTATTATACTTTGTATATAAGGAAGTACAGGGATGATTGCAAATTTTCTGGCTCTCTGTATAGTGTTTACATTGAAAATGGCATGTTACAAGCAAATGGAGAGTGGTGCAGGAAGAGGGATTAACAGAATAATGGTATGTGGTAAAGATACATGTTGGAAGAAACTCAATGAGAAATTATTCCAATTAACAAATTATAGTAAAGGAAAACTGTTAATAGAAACATTTGAAAAACTAAATGACAGGCGAGAGGAAAGGAATCATTGGCCGTAAGGACACTGGCCCTTTGCTGTCAGGAGAAAAAGAAGAGCATGGAGCTGGAAGGTATAGATTCTGATAAGGAACATCTGTGGTGTTGTAAGAAATATTTTAAAGAGTAGTATGTGTATTTGATAACCCTAACATTTCAGTTTGTCTAGCTGCATCGAAGGAGATTCCACCTCAATTTATTTTTACATTATTGTTTTTAATGTACTTTTATATGACCACTCATACAGAGTTAGAGGTAAGAAGAATGTTGGAGAAATTAACAGAAGTAGAAACACTGGGCAGTCATGTGATGAAATAAACCAGAAAAAAACACATGCCCTAGTACAAATAGAAATAAGCTAATAGTCAAAACAATGGACCTACATTAAATTGACTATTCTGCATTAAAAAAGATGTCAGCAAGCAAACTTAGAATCAGTTTTTTGAGGATGCTGAAGAAATTTGTTTGATTGGTTGTTTTGAAAAAGGTAAAACAATAACAGGAAAATATTAAGTGTCTTTTGAGTAAAATTAATGAAAGAAGAATTTGCTTAGCGAAGAAAACAGTTTTGTTTTATTAGAACAGTGCACCCTCTCACAAATTTGCCTTATAGGAAAAATCAAGTTAAAATTGAAGCAGGAATTGATAGAAAATTCAGAATGTTCACCAGATTTAGCTCCCTTTAACTTTTCACAAGTGAAAATAAATTTGATGATAAAAAAAAAATACAAAATTCAAGCAGGAATTGGCAGAAGTTCAGGATGTTCACTAAATTTGGCTCCTTCAGACTTTTTTTTTTCAGTTTCCAAACAAAAAAACAGCTGGAAGAAGTTAGAGCAGCTGTAGGTTTTGGATTTTTGCAAATCTTTTGGAAAGTCATTAGATGGGTGAACAGTGATTTTGCATCATTGTTGAAATTAGTGTATTGATTACAAGTAAGAATAAGTTGAAAAAACGTTTTTAATTATATTGAAATTTGTTTTTCATTGGCAAGCTAACTCATTGGGTAACCCTCATGTATGTTCATAGATAATAACATTGTTGTACACTATTTCATTGTAACCAACAGTTTCGTCATTTGTGTATTATACTTTGTATATAAGGAAGTACAGGGATGATTGCAAATTTTCTGGCTCTCTGTATAGTGTTTACATTGAAAATGGCATGTTACAAGCAAATGGAGAGTGGTGCAGGAAGAGGGATTAACAGAATAATGGTATGTGGTAAAGATACATGTTGGAAGAAACTCAATGAGAAATTATTCCAATTAACAAATTATAGTAAAGGAAAACTGTTAATAGAAACATTTGAAAAACTAAATGACAGGTGAGAGGAAAGGAATCATTGGCCGTAAGGACACTGGCCCTTTGCTGTCAGGAGAAAAAGAAGAGCATGGAGCTGGAAGGTATAGATTCTGATAAGGAACATCTGTGGTGTTGTAAGAAATATTTTAAAGAGTAGTATGTTTATTTGATAAAGGCAAGAAGAATGTATAAAAGTGTATTTACATTATATACATGATAATTGTGGGTTATATTTTGTTTCTTATTCATTGTTAAATACTGAATGCAACAGTTATCAAGAAAAATAATATTTTTATTTCTAGATTCGACAGATCGCAAAGAAATATAAGACACAGTATCAAGAATTAATGAAAACTAATGAAGAAGAAAAGAAAAAAGAAGCGTCTACTTTAAATGAAATTAGTACTGAAACACAAGAAAGACTCAGAGAAGAGGGCAGAAGGGAAGCTGAAACGACACATGCAGATAGACTGAAAGAACTTAATGAACAGGTAATCATGAGTATACATATGTTATACCATTTGAATAACAATTCTAAATAATTATGTTCTTTCCATTAAATTATATTCCTATTTAACTCATTTTAGAGATCTCATGAATATTTCTAATAGCTTATGTGTTTATAATCTGAGCTAACATCGTAAACAGCAAATATTAATTCATAGTGCTCTGATGATACGTCTGAATATAAAAATTTAGTATTGCTACCACTAGAGTTGACTAAGCACATCACTAACTCACTTGCAGAAGCTGTCATACAAGGATCATCCAACAATTGAGTTTCCATACTTCATAGTGAAAACAGATACCTTGGATACATTAAAAAAATATATTGTAACGACTTACTCTGTAAAAGTGTGTTTCGTGTGTTCGCCTCACACGTTATAGTCGTTACTTTACGTTTGTGCTGACGATGTCCGTCGCGATCTCACGAATTACCAGTACTCGCGAGTGTGAACCTTACCTGTTCCCGACGTCTAGCGCTTACCGTCACTTTCGCTCATCGCTAATGTATACAAATCATATAATACAATTTACTATGAAATAAAGAACGGTGGTTACAACTCTGTACTAGTTTATTAACTTGTAGTTAGTTGTTATTCAATATTATACAAAATTATATCTGGATTTTAAACAAATTTGCTCCGGCAATAATAAGACAATTAATTCCCAAGGTTGGCGAACGATTCAGAACGATTTAGTTAGACATGGTGTCAACATAAGTTTATTTTAATTTCGTTCAAATATTCTGAGTTCTTATGGTTACGAAAAAATATTAATAATGATTACAATAAAGTACACTACCTTACATTGATAGTACTTATATACTATAAGGTTTAATTACAATTCGTTCCTGAAGTTTTAAAAAGTTAGTAATTTTTGTTCAGGTTATTTCTGGTTTCATACAAGTTTAGTGTTTATTTTTTAATTAATCCTTGAAAGAAATTAGATTATCAGTTCGTAGTGAGAGTTAATAGTGTTGTGAGAAAAAGTTAATAAGAGTTTATTCCGTAAATTCGGGTAATTCAGCAATACTTATCAAATCTGTTGAATTAGGGTGAAGAATTATTCAGTTCTTCGTTAGGTTGGATCTATTCAGTCATCAAACTTCCATCATGTATGAATTTAATTACGCCTGGCGTCTTTTTCGGATAAGTTGGTCTAAATTATTAATTTGGAATTTAAAAATCTGGTCTATGGTCTCGGTTGAATGGACTAGTTCTTCATCAGACTTCTTGCGTCTTCATTTTATTCAATTTTGATTGCTTTTTTACTGTTTTAAATTAAAATTGAGTCAACTATGGTTTGGCTTCTATAGGTCTTGAGCATCAATAATGAACTAACAATTTTTAACGGAATAATAATAAATAACGTTCGGTTGTTATGGCAACTGTCTGTCTTCTCATTGGCTGTATACATTTGTATCTATTGTTATGATATTTGAATTTTAATGCAAAATGACTAAATATCTTCTGATTACTATTATTCATCTGTCTTCTTATCTATGTATGAGATATTGTCACAACTGTTCCTATTTTCTTTCAAAGATCATTTTGACATCCCACAAAGCTGGGTTTGTTTAGGTATTAATGTTTTGACAATATGTTAATATTATGTAATTACATTTCTTTCTTATTTTATGTTCTTAATTTAACTTTTACATCTTAATATGATTCACTAATTGTACTTAACTAGTTACTTGCCCTGGATTTTCTAATACAATAGTTAATTTCTTACAATTTGTTGATTTTGGTTTTATACAGTTAGGCATTTCATAGGCCTAAGTAGTCAATGGCTATATTTTCTTATTTTACACAAATTAAAGATTATTTTACCTTTACATAGGTTTTGCTTAGTGTCACTTATGACTTGTTTACTTTTTGAATTGTTTGGGTTGTTTTATAATAATTGTATGTTCTCATTACCTTACACAATCATGGTTTGTCTATTATTTTCTAATTGCCTTTCCAGTATTATTATGTTTGTCAGAATTTATCTTTTTACTTATTGATATTGCCATTTTTTATAACTTGTCTATTAATTACTATGATTTATAAAACAACACAACATATAGGTTTACGGTCTGTATACTTTTTTCAGCCATATTCCTTCTCATAAACTTAATTGAACAAATCTTTTAACAGTTACGAGGGACGTCCAGAAAGTAAGAATACAACACTTGTTAAAAATCGAAAAGTGAATATATTTTAATGAAATTTACAGGGTACGTGCCAAAATATGTTATCATTTCTCCACATAATCGCCATTGAGGTCAATGCACTTTTGAAGCCTGGGCACCAACTTTTGTATACCCTCGTCGTATACCTTCCGCTCCACCTCCTTAAGCCACTTTTTCACAGTCTCCATGACCTCCTCATCGTCCGAAAATCGCTGTCCACCCAAGAACTCCTTCAATTTGGTGAAAAGATGGTAATCCGAGGGTGCCAGGTCCAGGGAGTAGGGTGGGTGAGTCACAATGTCCCATCCAAACGACACGAGCAGGTCCTGAGTGAGCCGGGCGGTATGGGGTCTGGCGTTGTCATGAAGGAGTGGCACACCACGAGTCAGCATTCCCCTCCTTTTGTCTTTGATTTTTTGTTTCAACTTCTTTAGGGTCTCACAATATGCAGCAGCATTGATGGTGGTCCCTTTGGGCATGAAATCGACCAACAAGATCCTGTTCCGGTCCCAAAAGATGGATGCCATGATTTTCCTCTGTGAAGACTGAACTTTGAATTTTTTGGATGTTGGCGAATGGGTATGGCGCCACTGCAGAGACTGTCTTTTTGACTCAGGAGTATAGTGACACACCCATGTTTCGTCCCCAGTCACAATTGAGTCAAGAAAGGATTCACGTGAGGAAACGAATGACTGAGCGAATCTCACACCTGCGGTACATGGAGCAAACGGGGGACGAACTGGTTGACGTGTAAAGCTGATGCGACGACATTTCGTAACGGACTGAGGCGCTCGATGTCTCATTTTGACCGTTAAGAACCCATCTACACGTCACGGGTGCCAACTTTGAAAAAAAATTTCCCTATGTCCTACACAGCCCTTGTATTCTTACTTTCTGGACGTCCCTCGTACTATGCTAATCTGGTTTATATTTTGTTTATTCTTAACTATTTTGGTGACTAACATTATCACACCATTTACTTTATCTTACTAACTATCCCTTTGAACATAGGATATTTTACTTATTTTGCATTTATATTCCTTACTATATCTTTTCTTTTTCTACCTAACCATGGTAATACTAATATTTTGAATCATCATGGGATTTTTTCCCTGAAATTTCTAATCTACAATTGTATAAAAACATATTTATATAATTTAATTCACTTGTTGTACTCACCGTTATTCCTAAGGGTCCCCCCAGAGTTCTATAAGCGAGATCAGAAACAGTGTGAGGTTACGAAATAATTATTCTGACATATTTTGAATGAAGAGAATTTACCTTTTAATTTTATTTTTTAAATCATTCAAATTTCAACAAATTTTTACCATGTTTTTGTATATAAAATAGCTTCATAATTTTTCTTTGTCTGGTGATTCGTTACATATACTATCTTATTCTACTAGCTTACCTTATATTCATATACACATACAGACAGAGCCCAGCCTGCATATTTAAACACCCACTCAAACACACACACAATTTATTTCCCTTTAAACATTTTATAATAAAATTCTCAGCCCTTAACTTGAAACCCCGGCCACGTGCTCGCGCGCGCACTCATCGTTTTTAGTAAATGTTTGGCTTCTCAATGTCCGAAAATTACTTTACTTATTGCTTCATTCTGGATTGATGTCGGTCACCAACTTTTTCTACTGTTATTACACTCTTTACGGGGAAAACTGAAAAAAACTTTGAAGAGAGCTTACTCAGCTCATTGCCGGCCGGCAACTATAGTGGAACTGCGCAATGTGCTTGATTGAGCTGGCGGAAGCGGTGATTCAATGCCACCCGGTTTTAGTCGCCGTATACTGTTGATTTGCTGAGGCATATTCAGTTTATGCAGGGACTATAGCTGGTATATGTGTGGTACCAGAGGACGATATTGGCATCTTTGATATTAACATCACTAGCAGTAGGCGTGGTTTAACTGCGTTTCCGGTACCCGGTCACTTGGAGCTACTAACTTTTCGTCCCATCGCCATGTTTGTCTCAACTTTGGTGTTTTTCACGGCGTCACTCCAGAGCCCCGCCCGGCTGGGTTGCGTACGGGCGTCGAAACACATGTACGGATTTCTGAGAATTTTGTGGGTGGCGCGAATTCTTTGCCGCATTCCTCGACAACAACTGCGTCTTACTGCCTTGTTTCAAACTGTTCTACTGGCCATGAGTTCTGGAGTAATGGACATAACGTGGCACAATAATTTTATGTAATCCCGCACAAAAACGAAATAAATAAAAAAATATAATTATCCCATACTGTTGAAAATAAAAACACCCAAAAATGACCCGCTACAATACCCCCTCGATGAGAATTCTGCTGTTCACGACAGAAGAAATCTCATCGACAAACCCCGAAGAGGACCGGTGAGGAACTAGTGCCAACAACCCCCCTGTTCTTAATCTGCATGGGTACACGACCCCCTGGCTCAGCGACCATGGACTCATCTGAACGAGATCACTGGACTTCTCCGTAAGAGATCCCAACACCGAGAAATCGAGCAGACTCGTACCACGGCGCACCTCACCTTCTAACATGCTACCCCCAAAATCCTCAATCCCTGGCTTAAATTATTCCAGATCCTCTACCGATATGTTTCCCCTTGTATGCAAGCTGGGCTGCCTTTAGCAGATACTGGGCTCACACACATTAACATTACATGTTACCATAACACATTAAAAATAAAAGATTTTTTTTCAAATTTATTAAAAATTTAAAAAATCCGAAATTCAAAAAAAAAAAATATTTTATCAAAAAATTCTCTTCCTTGTTTTTCTAAATTTTTGTTTCAAATGACTTAACCTAGACATTTCTACTAATCTAAACACATCCTTACTCTAACATGAGAACCACTTATAGTCTACCAATACAATGCAATACAATAAAATAAACATGGTTAATGCACACATAATAAAATAATCATTACTCAAAAATATTCACTCGCTGGCAGGCGAAAAATCAAGTTTTTTTTTCCAAAAAATTGAAATTTTCAAAAATTTTAAAATTCAAAAAAAATTTAAATTTATTTTAAAAAATTTTATTAAATTTATTTATTAAATAACATATTTATCAAAATTATTCAAATATTGGTTTGACTTAATTAAACAAACAAATTAAAATTGACTTCCTACTATACAAGCTTAGTAGGTGTATGACCTCATCAGCTGATCGAAACTAGGTCAAGTTCCAGAACCCTTGACCTATATATGTTATGCACAATTTCTATCTAAAACACATTTGACATCTGTAATATCCCATCTTGCAATACAAAACATAATAAAATAAAACATTTAAAATGAACAAAATATTAATATAATAATCAAATTGACTTTTACATAATAATAAAATCAACAATTCTTAACTTTACATTATTTTCAATTCTATCCAAATTTTGTCACTGGCAAAAAAAATGAAAATTTTATATCTTTATCATCAATCTCTCTCTTTATTCAACAATCTTACTTTAATCTACTGTGGGTGATGTAAATTATTTATCTCATTTAATGTACTACTTGATCTGGATACCTATATAATCTTTTTCCCTCTGACTCTACTATTAACTTTTACTACATGACACCCATCTCTATCAAAATATCTATCAAACACTCTAAACTCAATTTACCCCTGGCACCGCTCATCTTTGTACTAGGATGTGTGTTCCCTACCTGGCTATAACCATACGAGCCAATGCCCCTCCAAAATATCGGCAAACACTCACGCGAACTACTCTATTCTCGCCACAACGCCATACGTTGCTCACACCTTACCACCTCACCCTTACTACAAAATATCATCAACAAATATGTTTATATCTCATTCACATTACTCATCTCTACATATACTCACTACTACTGTGTCAACATCAATACTTCTCAAAAAATACTATAACATGTATAAACCAAACAACATTACCTTATATCATCTCTACTAATTCAACTTTAACTTTGACAGATCTATATGTCACATAAAATATTTATCACCCCAAAACTATCCTTTATTAATTTGCATAAATTATTACTTAGTTTCTCATTTTATCAAATTATTTGTATCATTATTTTAAAACATCTGTAATACATTGCAAACATTTCATTGAACATTAATAACTTGGAACCTTTATAACCAATATACCAGTGACATCTTATTGCTGATCAGCTGATCCTATTAACATAATTAAAACACATCTCATCATTGAACAACTTACATGGAATATACATATTCGGTTATCCATACTCACTTCTATTATTTTAATTGCCTGCCCGGCGCTTAATTATTGGCTTAATTTAAAGCATACACATATCATGAAAACACATATTCTTATCAATGCCTATACCTAACATACAACAATAAAATAATACATTTAAAATCATAGCATGTAATGAACACCTTATATTACATATCTGACCAGCTAGTTAATTGAACAGAGCATAAGCAGTTTTATTGGATCCAACTTTGAATAAAAAAAAATGTTATGTTATTAAACTTTACATTCGTGACTCCTTTGCGTCACCTCCCAGCCACACACACTATTTCAGATTATGGTGGACTGTGGCGCCCATTCGCTTCCACAGAGACTGTATATTTTGGAGCAGGGTTTACCTCTCCGTGTCTCTGCTTCCGCTATTAAGTTTTAAAATTAGTGAACATCATCATGTTCTCGTCATAAAATGATACACCCTTAAAACGGATCTACCACCGGTCTTGCTACCCCAAAGCGGGCAGAGTGGCAGCCGCTGTTTCATAGTACCGGAAAGATTTCCCCTAGTTGTCTCCCCCCATTAAATTTCAAATCTGTACCAATTTCAAGTCAGCTATGGTCAAGGGACTTGGTATGACCATAGCTGGCCGCTAGCCAAAACCACGGTTAGTGCTGGTAAGACAGTAACCGCCCGAAAAGTCGATGAAATCTAAACTTTCATTTCACTGCCTGTTATACATCAATACTATTATGTGCGACACGGTCATTTAGTAATGTGTGTAAATTTTAATTTACACGGATAAGGTGTGCCGCACATTTATCGCCATTTTGGCCTCCGATGGAGGTAACACTCACTGTTACCCCCAACCCATTTCGCTATCTAAGAGAGCACAGGCCACCCCCTCAATAGCCACTTAATAACTAACTAATTAATTAATAAATGAAACTAATCTTTCTACATACGCAGTTCAACACTCCATTTTTTCATCACTTCATTGAGCACCAATCAACCCCCTAAAATTACCCTTTAATCTTGTATAATAACAAGTTCTTTTATTTACCTTTTAAAAGTTTTCACATAGACACTTCTGCAAGTCCAATCTTTCACTTTTCACTAACATTTTCTTTCTGACAAAATAATAAGTACCACAATGAATCATCTTATACAATTACATCAAAATAAAATACATTTGTGTTGTTTTCTGAGTGAAAACAATTATTTGAAAATTTAAGTATTCAAATTCCATATTTTTTGGTTGTTTCATTTTACAATTTCTAAAATAAAACTAAAATATTTCGTGAAAAGAGGAAAGAAAAAAAATATATATATACTACCTTTCCACGAAACTATGGGTCCCCCTCCCCGTTCAAAGTGTTGTGAGTTTTCAAATTTTAACCAATTTTGGTGGAGCCGGACCATCGTTGCGTTCACCGCCCGAAGGAAGATCCTCCAACCATGGCCCGCCTCCAAGTTCCGAATACCACGGCCAGGACTGGTAAGATCGTGACCGCCCGAAAATGGGGGAGACTCCCTTCTGTAAACATATAAAATCAGATTAAATTTCATTCACACAATAATAATTAACAACAATCCTGGTAAAATTCCTATGATGACCAATACAATTTCAAATTTGTAGCATTGTGTGTCCCTACTCTCCCTTGTCTCTCTGTTCTGTAATACATACGAATTCTTCATCTTAACTTCTATTACCTCATACGGTCCTTCATAGAGTAAGAAAAATTTCTTAATCTCCTTGTCCTGAGCGCTCGATAAATCGTGTCTCCTCACCAATACCAATTGTCCTACTTCGTACTTCATCCACTTACCTTTTGCGTCGTGCCTACGTTTTCTTTGTTCTCCTTTACTTAATAAACTCTCATTTGCCAACCTGATTTTTATACTCACATCCGCTTTCTCACTCTCAGGTGGGTAATCAAACAACTGCTCCAAAATTCTCGGGGGGCGTGTTCCTTTGATCAACTCGTGAGGTGTATAGCCGGTGGACTCGTGGGTGGTACTGTTCAGCCAAGTCTCTACTCTTCGGACGTACAACGGCCACTCGCTGTGTTTAGCGTGACAATAGGCTCTAAAGATCCTGCCTATCTCTCTCATTACACGCTCAGCCTGGTTGGACTGGGGATGGTACACAGCCGTATGTTTCGTGATGATTCCTTCCCATCCTAGAGTCTGACGCCATCTCCCACTGATGAACTGTGGACCATGGTCTGATAGAATCACTTTCGGCTTACCCACGTGAATCATGTAGTCCTTTGTCACCTTCTCACTCAATACCTGACTGGTAGCTCTTTTAACGCTATACAATCTCACATATTTAGAAAAAGTATCAAGCATCACAAAAATATACATCACTCCGCCTCTACCCTTTGGCAATGGCCCAAACAAATCTACCGCAACTAAATCGAAAGGTCTATTCACTTTTATAAAATTCATCTCCCCTTCTACTCTATAATTTACTACCTTCGATTTCTGACATAAATCACAACCCCTTAACAATTTTCTAACCCTTCTTTCCATATTTTTAAAAACACATGACTCTTTCAAAACATTAACACACTTCTTCGCCCCGAAATGACCATATCTTAAATGACAATCCCAAATAATCTTATCAACTAACCCCTCTGGCATAACTAGTTTCCAATCACGCTCACCCCCTACTACTTTCTTAAATAATAACCCCTGATAAATCTGAAAATGCTGATTATATTCTGACTCTACTAATTCGGTTTCTAAACTATCCATAATCTTACCTGACTTACCATCTGCTCGTTGCATGGTTCTGATGTCCTTCAACTCTTCACCAAAAATTCTATCTTCTCTGCTAATCTGGAAAATTTCAATTTCCTTTAAATCCCTACCTGTCTTATTATCTAACATGTCTACCCGTGAAAGAGTGTCAGGTATCTTGTTGTCTGTTCCCTTGATGTACTCCCATTCAAAATTATATTCCTGTAAAACAAGTACCCACCTGGTTAAACGGCTGTGAGCGAGTTTACATGTATTTAAGAAGGATAGTGCCTTGTGATCGGTGCGGATCACCGTCCTATTTCCCAAGATGTAAGTGCGAAATTTGCTGACGGCGAACACAATACTTAATAGTTCCTTTTCGGTAGTGGTATAGTTCTTCTCAGCCATTAACAAGGATCTGCTCGCAAATGCGATGGTTAGGTGTTCCTTCTCTTCGTCTTCTTGGTAGAGTTCCGCACCTACGGCCACGTTACTAGCATCTGTCTGTAAGAAAAATATTTTATTAAAATCAGGGTGGTTCATCATTATCATTTTGCTAAATTTCTGTTTAATTTCGTTGAACGCCTCTCGTTCCACTAATCCCCATCTCCATTGTTTATTTTTCTGGAGTACCGCACTCAATCTTGCTGTCACATGGGCGTAGTTCTTCTGAAATTTTCGATAAAAATTACACAATCCCAGAAAACTCTGTAGCTGCTTGATGTTCTTCGGCTCAGGGAAGCGCATGATGGAGTCCACTTTATCCGGATTTGCGGAGATTCCTTCTGGTGTGATTATAAATCCTAGAAAATTTATTTGTGTTTGTAGAAATTTTGATTTGTCCCAATTTACAGTAAGTCCGCCTTCCTTTAATTTGGCTAGCACATATCCTAAATGATCTAAATGGTCCTCCAAAGTTCTTGACGCAATTAAAATATCATCTACATAGACCGTTAAAAAATCTAAATCTTTGGGTTTTAAAATTTGGTCTAAGCACTTTATAAAACTGGCTACGCTGGTATTTAGTCCGAACGGCAATCTTTGAAATTGATAGTTCTTACCGTTAAATAGGAAAGCTGTATATTTCCTACTCACCTCCGCCAATGGTACCTGCCAATAACCTGCTGTTAGGTCCAGTGACGTCATATATCTCACCCCGCTGAATTTCTGAAATATTTCATTGATTGACTCTGGTGATTCACGGTCTGGTATTATTATCTGGTTGATTCTCCTGGCATCTAAACATAACCTAACTCTGCCATCTTTTTTAATTACTACAACTAATGGGTTCGAATAATGTGATACTGACCTTTCTATTATCCCTCCTTCCAGCATCCTGTCCAGCTCCTCTTGCACCGCTCGTCTCTTGGAATAAGGCACGGGATAACTTCGCTGCATGAAAGGTGTGTGTTCCCGTATCTGCAATGTACATACATAATCCTTTGCCCTTCCTGGAATATCGGCAAACACTCCCTTAAACTCCTCGATCACTTGCCACAGCGCTGCACGCTGATCCCTCCTTACCACCTCACCTCCACTACAAAATTCATCCGCCCTTATCTCCCATACTGCATTATTAATGTCACTCGTTTCATTCTCACAATCATTAATATATTCGCTTTCTCTACATAAATTTACTCTAGTATCTGCACCACTTTCACCTACTCTCTTTTGTAATATTTTTACCCCCGTTGTTCTAACTTTATCTATTATTTGTTCAAAATTAACCTTTACAGACCGATCACCCCCGTCTAATTCTACTATTTTCTCTTTAAAGTTTACAATAGCCTTATTTCTTTGCAGGAAATCATTACCCAATATAATGTCTAAACTTAACCCTTTAACTACCAAAAATGTGTTCTCAAATTCTATGTCATTTATCAAAAAACTTAAGTGTATCTGTTTTGTTATTCTCTTGCTGCGTACGCCTGTAACTCCTACTACTGTAACCCCAGCTACTGGTAAAATTGGAATATTCTTTATACTTTCTTTTAACTCTCCTAAAATGTTTTCAGCAATAACAGAAATCTCACTACCTGTATCTACAAGTGTTCTATAATATTTATTAGCTACATTTACCTGTATTTCTGTTAGTCCCGCTCTCACCTCGATTGCATTGTTTTCTTCCTCCAGCAGATCTGCAACTATGTCTGTTCTAATTACATTACTCGTAACATCTTCTAATGGTTGGACCTCACTTGGTTCCCCGTACAGTGGTCTGGTCCGTGCTACCACTGTATGCTTTAGTTTTCCGGTTGTTGTCTATGGTTGCTTGTTGTGGGTATCTGGTGATCCCGTGACGGTCCCTGGTGGTAGTTATTTGTTCCTCTGTATGGCCTGCTTTCGTTTCTCCTCCTCTGCTCTTCTCTGGGTAAATTACATTTATAACACCGTTGTCTGCTGGCGAAATTCTCCCATTTGCACCTGGAACAACTCCACTCACCTGGTTTGTTTACATGATCTCTATGCACATTATTATTATACCCACGATAATTATTACTCCTATTTTGATTATATTCAACATGATTATGGTTATTATTCGGTTGTATTCGCCTACCCCCTTCTCGATCTCTAATGCCCTGTAATATATCTAGTATTCTCTCCAACTCGTTCATATCTTCAATTTCTTTTGTCATTAAAGTGGTTTGTACATCTTTCGGTAAGTGTTTACTTACATGTCTAACAAAAGATTTAAATGGTATGTGCGGCTCTAAATACTTCACTTCGTTATATAACTTGGTCACGTATATTGTTAAATTATTATTATTAGGGTGTCCTAAAAAATCGCCCGTTCCCATTATACGGCTTCTTAGTATCTCTTGTTCATCTTCGGTCCAATATTTCCCTTTAAATGCTCTTTCGAATGTCTCATAACAATCCCATTCTGACCGATGTGCTTCCGCCCACACTACTGAACTACCCCTAAAACATTTAATTATTTTGGTTAATTGTACCTCCCAATTACTGTTATTGAAACGGTTGTATTCCCGGGTTTGGTTTATGAATCTCATTGGATGTATTGTCCGGTTTTCATAGCTAAATGTTTCTAATTCAATTTCATTGTGTAGATCTCTAGTTATGATAACCCTTTCAGTAACCCCGGTAAATTTTTTGTTAATTTCCCCCCGTAATTCATTTTTTACACTCATTAAATTGTTCTCAATTACAGTACATTTGTCATATATATTATTACTAGTTTGTAAACTGAACTCATCTATTTCTCTAAGCTTACTTTGTATTGTACTTATTTTACAGTTGGTATTATCTGCATGCTCTGAAATAGCTTTACTTACTGTTTCTATATTCTCTGCTATACGTATTACATTTGACTCAAAATTTTCTAACTGATCTTGTAAAACAGTTGTTTTAATGTCTATTTGTTTATTTATTTCAAATTTGGTTTTCATCTCTATCTGCTTATCTACTGTAGCTAAACATTTATTTTCTATCTCTTTACTCTGTGTCTCCATTTGGTTTTGAACTGTGTTAATTACTGTTTCATTAATCGTATTAATTTTGTCGTCTAAATCATTTATTTTAGCATCGAATTTCTCATTAACTATTTCTACTACTTGTTCTTGCATATTTGTACAACGTACGTCTATTTCATTGATTCGTCTATCAAAAATAATATTCTGTTTTCTGATTTCATTTTTTACTTCATTAAACTCATTTTTCTGTTCGCTAAACAGTGCTTGCATCATTTTTACTATTTGATTTTCGTCAGCCCTGTTAGTCGGGACTGGCGTTGAGTGAATAATTTCTCCACTCATAATTTGTGATTCAGTTGCGCTTGTCTGGCTTTCATTGGTATTGTCAGCTACACTGACGTTCTCATTATCTGCCATTTTAAAATTTTGTTTAAATATTTCTTTCAAAAAAAATTATTTCGTGTACTAAATATTACACCATCATATTATACATAAAATTATTGTACTATTTTTTACCATGTGTAGTTACAACATAACCTTATTTTACGTATTTTGTATTCTTTCGCTACCCACTCTGTTTCTGAGTTCTGGCTTATTTATATAATTATTTTATATAATGTCATTGTTCGGGCCGCCATTTGTATAAAAACATACTTATTTATATAATTTAATTCACTTGTTGTACTCACCGTTATTCCTAAGGGTCCCCCCAGAGTTCTATAAGCGAGATCAGAAACAGTGTGAGGTTACGAAATAATTATTCTGACATATTTTGAATGAAGAGAATTTACCTTTTAATTTTATTTTTTAAATCATTCAAATTTCAACAAATTTTTACCATGTTTTTGTATATAAAATAGCTTCATAATTTTTCTTTGTCTGGTGATTCGTTACATATACTATCTTATTCTACTAGCTTACCTTATATTCATATACACATACAGACAGAGCCCAGCCTGCATATTTAAACACCCACTCAAACACACACACAATTTATTTCCCTTTAAACATTTTATAATAAAATTCTCAGCCCTTAACTTGAAACCCCGGCCACGTGCTCGCGCGCGCACTCATCGTTTTTAGTAAATGTTTGGCTTCTCAATGTCCGAAAATTACTTTACTTATTGCTTCATTCTGGATTGATGTCGGTCACCAACTTTTTCTACTGTTATTACACTCTTTACGGGGAAAACTGAAAAAAACTTTGAAGAGAGCTTACTCAGCTCATTGCCGGCCGGCAACTATAGTGGAACTGCGCAATGTGCTTGATTGAGCTGGCGGAAGCGGTGATTCAATGCCACCAGGTTTTAGTCGCCGTATACTGTTGATTTGCTGAGGCATATTCAGTTTATGCAGGGACTATAGCTGGTATATGTGTGGTACCAGAGGACGATATTGGCATCTTTGATATTAACATCACTAGCAGTAGGCGTGGTTTAACTGCGTTTCCGGTACCCGGTCACTTGGAGCTACTAACTTTTTGTCCCATCGCCATGTTTGCCTCAACTTTGGTGTTTTTCACGGCGTCACTCCAGAGCCCCGCCCGGCTGGGTTGCGTACGGGCGTCGAAACACATGTACGGATTTCTGAGAATTTTGTGGGTGGCGCGAATTCTTTGCCGCATTCCTCGACAACAACTGCGTCTTACTGCCTTGTTTCAAACTGTTCTACTGGCCATGAGTTCTGGAGTAATGGACATAACGTGGCACAATAATTTTATGTAATCCCGCACAAAAACGAAATAAATAAAAAAATATAATTATCCCATACTGTTGAAAATAAAAACACCCAAAAATGACCCGCTACACAATCACTCTTAATTCTAATAACAATAGGCTAATGTTCTTACTCTCTGGCACTTTTCACCATTAAACTGTAGTATTTATCACTGGTTTTTAGGTGTCTATACTTATCTGTAGGGTTTTATATTTATTTCAGGTTTACACTGGCACTTTGCACTTTTTTATGGTATTTGAGTGTTACTAGTGAGTATTCCCTAACATTAATTTCTCTTTTCTCACTTAATTATGTTCACTCCCTACCTATCTCTCACTTCTGGGTTTTTTATTACTTTATTCTTAATTGTTAGTGATACTGTCAACAAGTTTCATATCATTATAGAGTTATTCACAACATTTAATCTCTATTTCTTTGGTTAGTGTACTTTAGTTGTCTTTATTTTATTTTATTTTATTTTAATAATTATTATTTACATTTATATATTTGATTCTTTTTCATTATCATGTGAGTTTAATATTTCTCATTCCCTTTTCTTTATCATTTGTTTGTGTCTTTTTATTTCTTCTCATTTTATTTCATTTATTTTTTGTTTGTTTCCTTTTCATTTACCTTCTCATTTGATTTCATTTTATTGGGTCAATCACTTGGGTTGGGTCATAGTCATTTGTCTCGTCATAGTCATTTTATTTTCATTAGTTAAACATTTAATATAGTTGATTCATAGTTTTTTCCTTGGTATTGGGGCGTTTTTTTGTGTTGTAACAATGTATACAGAAGTGCCAACTATTACGGATTCCACCTCATGATTACGGCATTACGGTCAAAGGGGAAATTATTACGGAAAGCGACATTATCACGAAAAAAAATAAACTTCTACAAAAAAAAGGAAAGAAAAAAAAATGTCGATCCTTTCGAGCATTACTGCTGAACCCTCCTCATTTCAATGCTTGTGAGTTGGCTACTAATTAGATCGTCACTTTCTTTCGCTATCGCAGCGCTACCCATGAGCGTTGTGAAATTCATTGTGAATAAAGGAGCTCAACTCCAGTGTGCGTCATTGGTGAGCGTGGTGTCTATTTGTTGTTTGCGTCGAAGTACTTTAGCGCGTTACAGTTCTAATTATTCTAGTCGTTGTTTCTAAAAGAAGTGATTGGTTTTGTAAAATGCGGTGCAATTGTCAAATTGCATCTACTTCTAAGAAGACAGCAGTGTTACAAAAATATCGAGACGGTTACACAAAGGAATGGCCATGCCTACTTGTTTCATGTGTTAGTGAAAACCGCGTGTTCTGCAGTGTGTGCTTGTGTGATTTTTCTGTGGCTCACGGTGGACGAGATGATTGCAGAAGACACAGAATCCAAGAAACATAACACATACAGTGAAGCAAAATTATGAAACAAGTCTGTTTCATCATTCTTCGTAAAAAGTAATGAAACTGCGGTGACAAATGCCTAGTTGCTGTTCACATCATTTCTTTTGGAGCATAATATCCCGTTATCTGTTTCGGACCATGCAGGAAATTTATTTAGAGCAATGTTCCCCGACTCTAAAATATCGCAGAAATATGGCTGTGCAAGAACTAAAACCTCTGCTTTAGTTCAATACACGGCATCTGAGACAAAAAAGGAAATAAGTGAACTTTTGCAAAAAACACCTTTTTCTTTGGCTACTGATGGCAGTACGGATTCAAATGGAGTAAAACTTTATCCTATAGTTGTTTCTTTCTTTAATGCTCAGGTAGGCCAAATATCAACTCTTCTATTGTCATTGTTAGAGAGTACTGACAACACACGTGAGGGAATGTTTTCTGTTATCAATAGTGAATTGTCGTCTCTAGCTATTCCATGGGAAAATTGCATTTCTTTTTCATTTGACAGTGCATACACAATGATAGGGGCAAATAAAGGTGTTGCCAAATTTGTGAAGGACAGGCATTCTTCTGTTTATGTTTCGGGTTGTTCATGTCATCTCATACACATCTGTGCACAAAAAGCAGCAGCCCAATTACCAGTCAATGTAGAGAACTTTTTGGTTCAGTTATATTACTACCTCGATAAGAGTTCTAAAAGGCAAAACACGTTGAAAGTATATCAGGCTATTTGTGGCACAGAGGGTCACAAAATTTTGAAATGTATCAGTACCCATTGGCTCTCGCTTCTTCAGTCTATTAATCAAGTTCTTGAGCAGTGGGAAGCTTTGACACTCATGTTTTGTAGTTACCCCCACCATAAAAATGAGAGCACCAAGCAGTTTGAAACTGTAAAATCTTTCTTACAGGGCCCACACACAAAACTGTTTTCTATTTTCTTCAGAGTACACTTCCTGTCTTTAACTCAGTGAATTTATTTCTGCAACAAGATGCTCCAGCCATACATCTTCTTAGGAGGAATCTTAATGGTCTTCTAACTGACCTATTGGTCAGATTTGTTCAGCCATGTTCTATTCAGTCAGAATCTACCTCCCTTTTGAGTGTTGAATTCAAGAAGAGGAAGTACCAGAAAGGCAACGAGGACTTGGTAATTGGAGCAAAAGCCAGGGCATACTTGAAAGAGAACGACTGTGATGAACAGATGTTTTATAATTCCGTAAGAGAGTTTTATATGGCAGCTTGCAGTTACATTATCAGGAAATTTCCCCTTGATGATGAATTTCTTCAGCATGCCGAAGTTGTAGACATCTCTCTTAGAATGAAGGTTCAAAGATTCCCAAGTTTGGTCAAGGAAAGTGAACATGACAAACTTGAAGAGGAATTTGCAGTTTACCAGTATGATACTTTCCCTGAATATATTGTACATGGACCTAAAATTGATGTAAACTGGGGCAACATTGCAGAGCTTAAAAATGAAAGTGGACAAATGAAGTATAAAACCTTAAGTAATGTTGTATTTGCAGTATTAAGTGCACCTCACAGTAACTCTTCCACAGAAAGAGTTTTCAGTGTTGTTAGGAAAAATCAGACAGACTTCAGGCCTACATTAAGCACATCTACACTGGAATCGCTTTTGGTTCAGACGACGAAAATGTCATCACAGGGGGAAGTATGCTTCAAGAAAACCTACGCTGAAAAGCAGCTACTGGGTGCGAAACAAGCTACAAAGAATTTTTTATCACAGAACTAACAGGTAATTTGCATATTTTATTGTGTAATATGATATACTTTAGAATAGATTGCTGTCGGGAAGGGGAAAGGGGGTGTCATTATCGAGAGGGGAGGATCATGCTTTGGATTTGACTCGAAAAATTTTGGGGGGTGGTGTTAACAATGGGATTACTGATAACTCACTTCTAAGGTTGGCACCTCTATATATATTTCTTTACAACTTATCATGTGTACACTACTTTCTATGTAGTCCCCATTCCTACGTACACACATTGTAACGGTCCAAATTTGTGGGTATTTTTATTTATTGCATTTTTTGGGTTTTATAAATGTATTGTGTAAATTTTATTTCAACGGTGACCAGAACACGTGGTGAATAGAACAGTGTTATAACGAAGCGGCAACGCAGTATTACGTTGTGAAATCGGTAAAGGAATCCGCACCACCCTAGTTTTCCAAGAACTTTGTAAGAGTGTGACAGCGCGCCCATACGCATTATACATCCAGGGGCGCGGGGGACGCTACTTGTAAATCTCATGATGGCGAAGAAGCAGTTTTTGACTAAGGCGACGGATATGAAACTTTAAGGCCCGCCTATTTTGTGACGCCGAGCCATTGGCGCCTAAATATCGTCAGCGCACACTACAGAAAAAACTGCTATGTATCATGCTCATAGCCACTCAACTGCAACACTTCAGGCTGTGAGCGGCGAAGAAATTCGTTCGCGGAAGGCATCAATATCCGTCCGCATGCAATAAGCTAGTCTACATATAGCCGCGGCGTCGGCCAGACGCGCGCCAAGACTCGTGGGCCCCAAGAATCTTGTTAAGTTTATTTGAAAGTAATAATTTTGCATCTCTAAGTGAACCAGTAGCTAAGAAGGGAATAAGTGGAGTGACGGCAAAATGTAAAAGCGCAGTGAACTATCAAACGTTTGTGACCGAGTGCGGGAATATACGGGGACGCGCCATGTGGTTGGCGGTGACGCTATGGAAACAAGTAACTGTATTCTAATCAATCAATTTTCTTACCAAGTCCTAACTCAAGTAAATGTAGGGGTTTTATAAATTTGAATGAATGAGTGAGTGAGCACGCTGGGCTGTGTAGGTTAAGGTAAGAGGTATATTTAGAAATAAGACATCCGTACATATATTTCAAAATTTGTTTTTTTTGTGTTTTGTTAATAATTGGTAAAGTAATGGGAGTAATTAAACTACTTAGGCACTTCAAATATGTGTTAGTCTGAGTTATTTCGTCATTACCACTTTCTCATTTCTGTGCTGCAAGATTCGTCTAAACGTTCCGGGTATCTTCTGAATTATTATTGGGGGGGGGGGTCAGATTGCAAAATTGTCCCGTTTTATTTAAGGTAAAGTGTAAAGGTCTCCATATCTGTCCTTCAAAGATATAGGTGGCGACTCTGGCTTCTGATTAAAAAATTTATGCAGCAGGTAAGTGAACAAGACTGCAGGTAAGTTCTGGCAGTATTTTATTTATTTAATATATTTCGATAAATTTTGTATGTTCACAAATGGCTCACGCTGCCAGGATTTTCGTTTAATTTTATTTACACGAGATAGACGTATTTTGAAGCACAGAAAATAGGATGTAGTAATGACGAACTTGTAAAAATATTTATCGTAGATAATTACAAACGTGTGTTTTATGGTTAGCGTAATAAAATAAAAATGCGTCATTTGCGCAAAATTAACAGGAGATAGAAAGTACATTACAAAAAATTAAATTAATTAAAATAGTCTAAATATCAAATATAAAAATTAGAAATGGCACATAATAACGAGATTGTAGTTGAAATGAGCGAGTCGGCTGGTGTGGGGGAACCAGAGGTTCATTCAACCCCAGTAAATCGATCAAAAGAATTCAGCCTAACTGAATCAGCTATAGACGACTCGGACACGCTATCAACTCCAACCTCAAAGAAATGTAATAGCCAATTCGATAACGATATAATGAGTATATTACGAACCATATCAATGGATATTCATGAACAGAAAAACGAAATCAAAGAAATTAAGAGTAGTTTCAATGAGAAATTAGATGAACAAATCAAATTAAGCAATGTTTTTGACACCAAATTAGAAGTACAAAATAATAAAATTGATGAGTTGAAAACCCATATGAATGAAATTAACAAACGATTTGAAAATAATAATGAAACAATAAGAATTAGTTTGAGTAAATTAGAACAGAGTATGGAGCGAATGGGAGTAGTTGTAATGAATCCAAATAAAGATAATACGAATGAAAATGATAATGACATGTGTCAAAATGTAATACTAGATAAAGAGTTAATAAATGATAATGATGATGTTGAAAATATTGAGAATAGTAATGTAATTGAAAATGTAGTATCTGAGATTGCTATATTGAAAATAAATGAGGAGAGTACGGATGAAGTTGTAGAATGTGATAATGAAATGTTAAGGTGTGTGTATGAGTTAGAGAGAGAGAGGAAAGAGAATATAGTGGTAGAATGGGGGCAGAGGGTCAATTTTCCCCTTATTATTTATGATGATGATTTAATGTATTCACAAGTGTTGTTTTTGAAGGGCAAGAGTCCCGTGTTAATAGAAGATTTGAAGTGTTTATTTTTGTTGTATAATTTTGTACCCTCTGTCTGGAATAATATTGAGAGTGTGATATGGTATTATGATAAGAGAGAATTAGATAGAGAATTGTATGTTGATAAAGAAACAGAATTGTATGAATTGAATAGAGAGTATGATGAGTGGAAAGTAAGGTTAGAAGTGTGTCTAAATAATAATGATTTGATTGATAATACAAAAGTAACTAACCCAATAATGAATATATTTACTGATGGAGATTTAACAGAAATACTTAACGTAGACGTGGTGAATGATTAGTATGGTATAACGGATAAATTGAAATTGTTTGGTTATGACACAAAAGACAATAGTATGTGTATTAATAAAATCGAACAGTGCTATATAAAACCAAGATTAATCTTTGACGATGGAGGCTAAACTATAAACAATGAATGGACAGTTATAAATATTTTGTTTTATGGTTTTTGACCTCGCAACTTTGGACATTGAAGTGTGGTATAACTGAACAAATAATAAGGACGATTTGTAAATAAATATGTAGTGAATTTATTTGTGTGTATTGTAGAAGGTCAGGTAAACAATGTGCATGGTTGTTACAATAATAATATTAATATTTTACAAGTTAAATAAATAATAAAATTAATTGTGGAGACAGTAATTGGTTAATTGTAATTATTGTGATGGCAAGGGACGTTGTATTTTCAGTAATTAATTTAATTAAAATAATTTGAGATGTTTTAAACATTCTGATTGATTTAAATGTTATATAATTAAATTTTCTAATGAATTTAAATTATTTTACAAGAGGTGAATTTGGTAATTAAATGTTAAATTGTTGAATATGAAATAACTTTTTGTTAAATGTTTCAGAGGTTACGTGAAAGTATTGGGGTGTATGGTGAATATGTTTTGTGTATGTCGATTTAAATGGACTGTAAGTATACAAATTTTATAGTACGAATCAAGTATAATAAAAAATGTTTACAGGTGTAACTCAGATGAAAAGATTTTAATTCAATAATGAGATGATTTGAAATAATTGTATTAAATAAAAATGATAATTAAAAATTTAATAATAACTGAAAGATGATATATAATAATTATTAATCATAAATTTTGAAAATTATGAATGATTTAAATGAGTTAAATGATTGATGAAAAGGTTATATTAGAAGGTTGTATATAAACAGTATTTTTTATTATTTAGTTATTAGTGTACTATTGCTGGGGTGGCCTGTGCCCTAGTAGATAGCGGAATGGGTTGGGGGTAACAGAGACTGTTACCTCCATCGGAGGCGAAAATGGCGAAAATGTGCGGTACACCTTTTTCGTACAAATCTAATTTGTACCCTGATAGACACTCGTATCGCACATAACAATGACAAGTAGAACAGGCATTGAGATGAAAGTTTGATTTCCCCGACTTTTCGGGCGATTACTGCCTTACCAGCACTAATCGTGGATTTGGCTAGCGGTCAGCTATGGTCATATCAAGTCCCTTGACCATAGCTGACTTGAAATTGGTTTATAATAGAAATTAAATGGGGGGTGAAATTAGGGGAAATCCAGGAACTATGGAACAGCGGCTGCCACTCTGTCCGCGTGGGGACAGCATAGCCAGGTGGTAGACCCGTTTTAAGGGCGTTTCAATATATACCAAGGATATGTTGATATCCAAAATGTTAAAATGTAAATGCCGAAGCAAAGACACGGAGATGTCAAATTCCTCCAAATATGCAGTCTTTGTGGAAGCAAAAAGGCGCTACAGTCTTACATAAATTACAATAGTGTGTGTGGACCAGGGGGTTGCTCAGATGAGCAACGTGCTTAAATTTTGTAAATTAAAAACTGATAAATCCATTTTGCTCTAATGAAAACGCTTGTATTCCGCTCAAATAAATAGGTGCTCATACATTCAGTATAATGTGTTCATTCTATATTTTAAATGTAGTATTTTATTGTAGTAGGGTAGATATAAGAAATGATAAACAGTATATGTTTTGTATAATTTGTGTATTTTGAAACTAAGTAGATAACTAAACCGACTGGCAGGTGGTTAACATAAATTACTAGAGTCAGAAAAAGGGGAAACAAGGATGTTAGAAGTAAGAATTGATATTCATATGTATTTAATGTAATCTGCACAATTTTTGAAATGTGGCTTTACTTTGCGAGGAAGATCAGCCGATCAGTAGTAAAGTGTCACTGGTAAATTGTTTGTAAATGTTCAAGGTAATCAATGTTAAATGTAATGGTTCAATGTATTACAGATGCTATTTAAAATAAGGAGAAGAGTAATTTGATAAATTGAGAAATAAAGTAATAATTTGTGAAAGTTAATAAAAGATAGTTTTTGGGTGATGAATATTTTGTTGGGACATGTAGATCAGTCCAAGTCAAAGTTAAAGGGGTAGTAGAGGGAAAAATATTGTTTTAAATTAATGTAATATTGTTGTGAGTTAATGTTATAGAATTTGAGAAGTATTGATGTTGACACAGTAGTCATGAGGAATATATGTAGAGTTTTTAGTGATATATTGATATTATTAAATGATGATGTTATTTTGTTGTAGTTGAAGTGAGGTAATAAGATTGAGATTTGGGGATGGCAATTTTGTAATAGGGGGTAGTGTAATGTGGGAGTCCGCAACAAAAGGGTTGGGACGGGAAGGGACCGTTTGGCGCCGGAAAGGGTTACCTTAGGTAGAATCCAGGGACCAGATTAAGGGAATGAGTTTTTTGGGGGGGGGAACACACGTATCCTAAGTACAGAGGGTCAGAGATTAATTTTTTATATATTGAGAGAAGGTGGCGATTTGAGTTTAATGATAAGTTGGGTTTAGAGATTGTTGGATAGATGTTTTGATAGAGACGGGTGTCATGTTAGTCAAAGTTGATGAGTATTAGAGTCAGAGAGAGAAAGATTATATATGTATACATGCCAAGTGGCATATCAAGCTAAAATAAATAATTAGATCACCCAAAATAAGTGAAAGTGAGAATAATAAAGAAGGAGATTTAGAATAAGAAGGTAAAATTTTTGATTGAAACCAGTGACAAATTTTGATGGAGTTTGGAAATGTAAAGCTAGAAAGTGTTTATTTGAATAATTTAAATGTCAATTTGATTGTTATTTATAATAATATTTTGTTAATTTTAAATGTTTTGTTTTATTATGTTTTACGTTTCAAGATAGAATTTTACAGGTGTTTAAGATGTTTTCAAATAGAACTTGTATGTAACATATGTAGGTCAAGGTTCTGGACTTGACCCAGTTTCGATCAGCTGATGGGTGATGTAATATACTAGGCATGTTTAGCAAGGAAGTTAATTCAACTTTTGTTTTAAATTAATTTGAACAAACTTTAAATGAGTTCTATATGGAAAAAAGAAATATTTTAAGAAATTTAAATTTTTTGAATATACATATTTTTCTTGATTTTGCGCCTGCCATCGGATTGATGTTTGTAAACTTTGATTATTTTATTGTTTGTGTACTAATCATGTTTATTATTATTGAATTATTTTATTGCATTGTATTGTTAGACGCTAGGTAATCACATGTTAGGCTAAGGATGTTATCAATTTTAAGGAATGTTCAATTGATTTATTTTAAATAACAAAAAAATTAATGAAGAGAATTATTCAGTTTAGGTAACGGATTTGAAGTTTGATTTTAAAGGAGGCAATTGTTGATTTTAACTTAGAGAAATTTTGAAAAATATGTTAACTTTCCAATATGTAGAATAGGTGTGTGTGAGCCCAGTATCTGCTAAAGGCAGCCCAGCTTGCATATAAGGGGAAACATATCGGTTGAGGATCTGGCATGGTCCAAGCCAGGGATTGAGGATTTGGGGTAGCATGATAGAAGGTGAGGTGCGCTGTGGTGCGTGTCTGTTCGATTTTTCGGTGTTGGGATCTCTTACAGAGAAGTCCAGTGATCTCGTTCAGATGCGTCCATAGTCGCCGAGCCAGGGGGGTCGTTTACCCATGCAGAGTAAGAACAAAAGGGGGTTGTCGGCACCAGTTCCTCACCGGTCCTCTTAGGGGTTTTATCAATGAGATTTCTTCTGTGTTGACAGAAGACCTCTCATTGAGGGGGTATTGTAACGGTCCAAATTTGTGGGTATTTTTATTTATTGCATTTTTGGGTTTTATAAATGTATTGTGTAAATTTTATTTCAACGGTGACCAGAACACGTGGTGAATAGAACAGTGTTATAACGAAGCGGCAACGCAATATTACGTTGTGAAATCGGTAAAGGAATCCGCACCACCCTAGTTTTCCAAGAACTTTGTAAGAGTGTGACAGCGCGCCCATACGCATTATACATCCAGGGGCGCGGGGGACGCTACTTGTAAATCTCATGATGGCGAAGAAGCAGTTTTTGACTAAGGCGACGGATATGAAACTTTAAGGCCCGCCTATTTTGTGACGCCGAGCCATTGGCGCCTAAATATCGTCGGCGCACACTACAGAAAAAACTGCTATGTATCATGCTCATAGCCACTCAACTGCAACACTTCAGGCTGTGAGCGGCGAAGAAATTCGTTCGCGGAAGGCATCAATATCCGTCCGCATGCAATAAGCTAGTCTACATATAGCCGCGGCGTCGGCCAGACGCTCGCCAAGACTCGTGGGCCCCAAGAATCTTGTTAAGTTTATTTGAAAGTAATAATTTTGCATCTCTAAGTGAACCAGTAGCTAAGAAGGGAATAAGTGGAGTGACGGCAAAATGTAAAAGCGCAGTGAACTATCAAACGTTTGTGACCGAGTGCGGGAATATTACGGGGACGCGCCATGTGGTTGGCGGTGACGCTATGGAAACAAGTAACTGTATTCTAATCAATCAATTTTCTTACCAAGTCCTAACTCAAGTAAATGTAGGGGTTTTATAAATTTGAATGAATGAGTGAGTGAGCACGCTGGGCTGTGTAGGTTAAGGTAAGAGGTATATTTAGAAATAAGACATCCGTACATATATTTCAAAATTTGTTTTTTTTGTGTTTTGTTAATAATTGGTAAAGTAATGGGAGTAATTAAACTATTTAGTCACTTCAAATATGTGTTAGTCTAAGTTATTTCGTCATTACCACTTTCTCATTTCTGTGCTGCAAGATTCGTCTAAACGTTCCGGGTATCTTCTGAATTATTATTGGGGGGGGGGTCAGATTGCAAAATTGTCCCGTTTTATTTAAGGTAAAGTGTAAAGGTCTCCATATCTGTCCTTCAAAGATATAGGTGGCGACTCTGGCTTCTGATTAAAAAATTTATGCAGCAGGTAAGTGAACAAGACTGCAGGTAAGTTCTGGCAGTATTTTATTTATTTAATATATTTCGATAAATTTTGTATGTTCACAACTTTTCAAAGTGTGGTACAATATTTCAAATCTATCTCATACAAAATTTGGTGTTGTTTCTCCCGCCAGGCATTGGCCTATCTGCATAATCTCTTCATCATTCTTTAATGTCTCTTTCCCAAGTGAATTTTGAGTAAAGAGAAAAGAGGAGAGTAATAAGATGTAAGGTCAGGAGAAGAGGGTTGTTGTTCAAAACTCTCTCTCAGTCCAAATTTTTCATGAATACAATATGAATACAGCTCAAACATGTTCGTGTGCATGACATGCAGTGTAAGGATAGCATTGTCATGTATTGATAAAACTGTTTTTGACAACATGCCCTGTTTTGTCCATTTGGCTGCAGTTATGGGCTTCTGACGTGTTTGCCAGTATCTTTATTATTCATGGTCATCCCCTTTTGGCAGAGAGTGTATCAGAACATTTGAAATTCCCAGAAATCAAATGACAATACTCGTCTCACAGTCTGACATAAAATTTAACTGAGGAAATGGCTACATATCCAGAACTGAAAAAATGGCTTATTTTGTGTGTGGGAGGGCGTCTGCAGTGTTACCACAATAGTCCAACAAAACTCCTTTCCCAGGGATACTGAAATTTCCTCATATTATGTTCATGATATTTACAACAGGGAAACTTAATGGATAACCCTCATGCAATAAATAAGTTAGATTTAACTTAACTTCACAAACCCCCTCTTTCTGCGAAATGTGTATTATATTATATTTATATTTTTCAGAAAATTTTAAAACAATAGTACATCACTAATTACATTAACACATTTGCTGGAGCAATTAACAACCTTAGGAGCTTAAAAATATGTATGGTTAAAAACTTACATGTAGCGATCATTATTTACTAACTACCTTAACTGTGACTTCACTAACATTTGTATTGTATGAGTGAAAATATTTTATACCGCCAAAGTGTTTTGCATTCACATGTATAGTTTGATAACGGCTGATCAGATCTGTCTATTCCTTTCATAAAGGCATTATATTTCACAATAGTAATGGGTTTCATGACGTCCTTATGTGTTCTAGGGTTGACATAGGTGACTACCACATTTTCATATTCATTGGAAATGTACAGTACAGTTTGTTTATCATGCCATTTTCCCACCATCACACCCTCGGAGTACTGAGTGATAGTTTCCCGTTTGTCAAGCTTTTTATTCTTGACTGCTGCTGGAAGATGATTTCTGTTGGATTTAGTGTACCGATGCAGTATGACCTTTGGACAACAGTCTCATAGCAAGAAGGATAATAATATAAAAATTATCCTAACTCAGCTTTTCACTCATAGGATGGTGAACCACATTTGTAGTGTTTCCTTTGCCACCCACGTTTCAAGTTTACCATAATAAAGCAACCCCTCCAAAGCACCATTCCTTCATCAAGTGACAACTCTCTAGACGAGTAGTAAATGTCCATCATCTTGTTATTAAAATAGTCAATAAGGGGCCTCACTTTCTTAAGTCGATCAACATTTTGTTAGCCCTGCTGACCTGTTTGTGAATTAGAAGCAAAATGAAGGCACCTGAGAATCAAGAAGCGATTGTGGCTCATATATTGCTGAAAAGATGGTATATTGAACTGTCTGTGCCCCCAATAGCCCTGAATACGGTTTAGACGAATGATCCCCATGTGCAGCAATAAGTCTTAAAAGATTTTCAATTCAGCAAGAGTTACTATCAACAGTTCGCCTTTGCAGCTCAACAAGGAATGTGGTGACGTATGCCATTCCACTGCACGCATCACTGTAATACTACACATTTAAAATACGTTTAACAAAGTTTTGGTATTACTTGACTGTCTCTCACAAGGTATTTCTTGTAGCGAATAAAAAAAAACACTAACAAAATATTCAGTAAATTACACTTACATACAATGTACAAACGTTCAATCTAATACGCACACAACATTACAACTAAATACGTGTGAACAATGTGTTCAGAAACAGTAATACCGCACCAACACAAGCATGCACTATCATTCAGTAGACCCCCCGCTCCTCAGGCGTCTCGTCAGCGAAGCTGGTGTACGTACTATACATCTTTGAACGTAGTTATATGGGAGGTTATAGTTATACTGTACTTGGGCCACAAGAAAACTCCAATGCGTAACTGTCACTTTGACAGTATCTTCTAGAAATATAACGTCAACCAATAGATTGGAAAAGTCAGTGGGTTTATTTTCACTGGGAATAGAATAAAGCATTTTATTCTCCTGAGTAAAAGGTATGTCTTTCAGGCTATAAGTTGTATTGCACCACACAGGGTTACATCTGGGTCCAATCTCTATTGCTGATCTCCCCTTCATCGACATTACCATCGTTCTTCACTTCAGTATTGGAAGCTTCTTCCTCATCATCACTTACAATAGACAGAGCAGGCCTTTGTTTAGGCATAATAAGCACAATAAAAGTTTACACAAACACAAATATGAATGTAGTTTGAATGAGAGTACACAAACACAGTGAACGAAAACTACGATCACAGTGGACATAAACACATGAAAATGCAAGTAAAGTGTCAAAACAGTGTCTGCCTGTGTCAAGAACTTGGCCCAAACAATGAAACGTGTAGCATTGGTGCTCATGGCAGTCAAATCTAGAAACAAGGTCATCAGTTGTTCGATATTTCCTTCCAACCAACCTGGCAAAATATTTGCCTTTGTCAAAAACTGAACTCACAAAAACATGTTTGAGACAGGGTCACACGTAGCGCCCGTGTTACAACGTGTTACACCCGTTCGCTGGATCTGCCTGGATTTGAAGTAAACAAATAAATCTTAAATTTCAAAATATCTGGTTGTGGTGCTGTTTAAATGACTGCTTAAAAATTATTTCAAATTTTAATTTTTTGAAAAATAACATGGTAGAAGTGAATTCTCAGAAATCATATGCTTTGTTAGCAAGGAAGTTTTGCCTACATCAATTAATATGTTTCTTCTACCGTGTCATTTAGATCACAAGTCTACAAACAGAAGCAACGTCGTTGAGGAATGAAAATGAAACTTTAAAGGTTAGCAGTGCTGACAAGGAGGAAAGAGCTAAAGTTTTGTTGAAAAATGCAAGGGCACGTATTCTTTTCCTTACTGATGAGAGAAAGACAATAACACAGGAAATGGAAGCTTACAGAGACAAGTTAAATGAACTGGACCGCAATAAAGGTAATTATAAACAGAAGTAATGTATAAGAAAGATGAAACTATATGAATTCTTGTAGATATTTACAGTGTTAATTGAATTGTTTCTGAATTCGTATTAATATTTGTTATGACTAACATTGTCTTGGTAACCCATTACTACAGTATCAATTATTTTTTGGTGTAACCTAGATGGAGTTGATGTACGATTAAGACGTGCAGAAAAAGAGAAAGCAGAGCAGCAGGCTGAAAAGGAAAGACTTAATAGAGAAGTAGAAGTTCTTACACAACGTCTCAATCTGCTCCAAAGACAACTTGAAAAGCAGCAGGTGAGATCCACTATTGAACACTGTATTTATTAAAACCATTAACATTTTTTGGTATCTTGCTGGTTGGTTAATTTTTCTTAAATAAAAGAACCAAGAAGTGGAATTTCATATGGTTCTTATAGTTCATGCAACCTACTATTTTTTTTTATATGCCCATTGTTTTGGATATGAGAGGAGTAGCATCAAAATATATCCCAAAATTGTTGTATGGTTGGTAGAAATTCTACTATAAAGAAACCATTAATAATAAATATTTTTTTATTTTACTGTAGAATATATATTTTTTTAAATAATTTGTTTTACACTGTTTCGGCAGTATTTTAGGCATGTGTCAAAGTGTGGTGTTAATTTTTCAAACCCATCTTATAGAAAATTTGGTGCTGTTTCTGCAGCCAGGATTGGCTTTTCTGCATAATCTCTTCATCGTTCTCGAATGTCTTTATTCCCATTTGAACTTTGTGTTCACGGAAAAGAGGAATGCCACTAGATGCAAGGTCAGGAGAAAAAAGGTGTGTTCAAACCTCTCCTAGTCCAAACATAGACAAGATATTCTATACATATCAACAGATATAATTAAAAATTTGTCAAAGGACATTAATTTCAAATATTACAAGACGATCAAAGTTTATTAACTGTTTACTGCAACAAAATTTAAAATAGTGAAGTACATATTTTAAAATTATATGCATCAATTATATGTATACAAGTTTAAAATTCACGTGCATCAAGAATATCAAATATATTAAGCATACACCAGTGGGAGAATATAATTATAAAATACAAATTTCATCAGAAAACATAATTATGGAGAAAAGAAAAGGCAACAATCAATTAAATCATCTGTTCAGTGTCTGTCAGTAAGTATACAAGAATTTGTACAAATAATGAAATTAACTCACAGTACAAAAAATAAATAAATCGTTTAAATTAACAATTATTACAGCTTCATTTATATTTTGCAAATAAAATTAACCTTCTGTTGACTCAAGTAAAATCTTGTGCAATAACCAAAATTTGTTAACTTGACAAATATAAATTTCAACCAAAATTAAATTCTGTATTAAAAAATTCAACCAAAAACAACAGTTTAATTATTAATAAACATAAGATTGAAAATTAAATCATAGAAACTGAAAATGCTACAAATCATTTAGAAAAACTTATACAAGACAGATAAGAACAAAATAAATTGTCGAAATTACCAAATCTATTAATAAATTCAATAACAAATTAACAAAAAATGTCAAAATAAAAATTATTCACAAATCATAAACAGTATTAAAAATAATAAATAATAATGCAACCATAATCGAAGCTGATAAAAGTAATACTTTTATAAGTGTAGATATTAAAATTCAGTAAACTCCCGATTACTGCGGAATTGGGTGGTGCAATCGCCGTAGATAACCACAGTCTGTGGATAATCCACAATATGTATGAAATGGCAGAAAGTAATGAAAATTGTGTATTAACCTTAACTGTTTAGTTAAAGTAAAACACTGTTAAGATGCTCAACAAGAGACCTTGTGAAAACTGCGTATTAAGCAGGATATTATCAAGTAGCAATATATTCATACTGAAAGTGTGTAACTAATAATCTCATTTTCTATGCAGTTTAAAAACTAATTCACACGAACTGACTTTTTGTCAGAAGAATTGATAAATTGATCACCAGAAGGATTGAAAAATAAAAGAATTTTTTTTATTGATAAATTGTCTTATATGTAGCATCAGTATATCATCTACATTGAGTATTTCTGAAGTTACTACCTAGAAAAGTCATATAAGCCTATAAAAATTCCAAGTGAACATCCCCTACATTTTCATCCGCAGCAAAGATTAGGTTCAGGAATGAATTACTGTAAATGTATGAATTTAAAAAAATGTCAGAAAAATTCATGTCAGTGAAGTCACTGCCGATCTGTCAGCACACATCACAGGTGGCGTTCAACGTCAACATCCAATTTTTCACATCCGTTAACTAGGCTGGTAGAGTACAATGACTTTCAGTTATACTGTATAAACATAAAGACAAACAAACTGAGAGAATTAAATGTTCCCACAGTCGCAGTAAAGTACATATGCCAAGCGACAAACAATACTGTACCTGTTGGTGAGCAGTGACACACTCCACCCCTTGGACATACCTTTAAATAACTTAAATAATTTTGGTACAATAATGTTAACAGTAGTTAATACAATAGTGTGTTAAGATCAGTGGAACAGAAGTTTGTACAACATTGATCTGTAATTTATTTCTGTGTATAAGATAATAATTTGCAGTTTCCCGCAGATAATCCACAATATGGATAAACCGATCATGAATAATCTAGAGTGTAGTTTATTAGAAAATACAACATTACATTTTATAAAATTAAATAAAGATCCAACTAATAAATTCCCAAAACAAATTGATAACACAATAAAAAACAACTTAAATATGCTTTATAAAGATAATAAATTCAGACTCATAATGGATAATCCTTGCCTTCCTAACTTGAACACCGTGATTAAATTACACAAATTATAAAAACCAATTAGCCCCTAGTAAATTCAAAAACTACACCAAATTTAAAAAAAAATAAATTTATTTCAGGACTTTTAAAATAAAAACTAAAATTACAGTATATGTACAAACCAAATCAGCTACCATCCTAATAATTATAAAATAACTATTAGTAAAAGTACAAAATTATTTTTCTTTGACATGTAAAATGTGTACAAATATATCGATTAAAGAAACAGTTGAAATTATTAATAATAGATTTAAAAACAACAATTTTACTTCTTGATATATTAAACAAATAACCAGCATTTTAAATTATATTCTAATCCAAAATTATTTTACATATAATAATATTTATCAACAAAAAGATGGACTAGTAATAGGAGCTCCTACTTCCACTGCCTTAGCAGAAATATTTGTACAACATTTAGATAATAAAATACATTATTGCAAGTCTAGACCTTATAGGTCTTTTGTAGATGACACGCTCTACAGTGTACGTAGAATTTATGGTCTTAACATTAATACAATTTTTAATTTAACCCTCCGGTGGGCGCGCAAAATTCGCACTCAATAGTGGGCGCACTGCGGCTTTTTTACCGCAATTGTAAATTGCACTTTTTTACTCTTAAGACAAGGTAGTATGAGAAGTAAATAGATTGGTTAAGGTGTTTTAACTTTTATTTATTATTATTAATATAAAACATTATTATTAAATACAAAAATACATTATTAAACACAAAAACATAATGCTTAGACATCGACTTCCATATCTTGGCCCTGGTCGCCGTCGCACCTGACACATGTTGTCTCTTGACGCGAATGCCTCTTACAGACATTATTTTTGCATCTCTGGCACACAATTTTTGATCTGTTATTCTTATGCTGTCCGCAAATATGACAGATTCCTAGTTTTGGTGCTTCTTGAACCTCCTCCTCTTTTTTATATTTAGCTAAAAATGCTGTGATATCTTTTGGTAGGTTACGTAGTCTAGATCTTTCTTCCAGATGAGTTTCCATAAGGCTAAGTGCCAGATTCTTCAAAAACAGTCTTCTTCTTTCTCGGTTATCAGGATTGTTGTATTTGAAAATTATGTTGGCGTTGATTCCCGCGATATCAAGATGCCGATAAAACAGCACGAGAGGCCATCTTCTACTTATTCTAGAAGTTGTGTAGGATGCGCACATCTGGTCAACCATATCAACTCCTCCCTTTGTGGCATTGTAATCCAGGTTTATTGTGGATTTGCTGGTTGCTTCGTCTATCTCATTTGTATCATGCATCGATGAGAGAAATATCACCGCCTTATTTTTTTTAGGCGCCGAAGAAGACAAACAGAAATCATACTGAAAACCAGAGAGTGTCGACTTGATTTCTCTTGTTTTGTTGGCTTGGAATTCTGGTGGTATTTCTCTTTTATTTTTTTTCATAGTTCCGAGTAAGGTCAGCCCCTTCTCAAGAAGATCTTTAGCCAGAGTGTAGCTTGTATAGTAGTTGTCAGTTGTGATATTTCGTTTGGAACCCTTTATTGGTTCAACCAGTCTTTTCACAATGTCATCTGGTTTGTTCGATTTGAGATAGGGACCAGGCATCTGCTTGCCACAATATATTTCTAAGTTGAGAGTATAAAAAGTTTTTGCGTCACATAGTGCGTATATTTTTATTTTCAGTCCATACTTGGCTGGCTTGTTTGGTATATATTGTATGAAGCCACATCGCCCCCTAAAAGCATGTAGCATCTCGTCAATAGTCACAAACTCGCTGGCATTGTAGTGAGTCAAACAGTTATTCACAAAATTTTGGTGAAAATCACGAATAGGTGCAAGTTTGTCCATAGCTCTTCGCTCGTTCCGTGTATCTAAATTGTCGAACCTAAGGGCTCGAAGCAGAAATCGGAAACGCTTATAACTGAAGAGCCCGCGTAAAATTATCATTCCTGTGCCATCGGAATTCCACAGTTCAGCACAATTTGTATGTGATCCCTTTTTTATGCCTATCAAGTATAACGCACCAAAGAGAGCCTTGACCTCCACTTTTGTAGTTTCTCTACAGTCTCTATCTCTACCATAATTGACATCATTTCTTTTTTTCTGAATGTATCTGTTAGTGTGAGTTACAATATCATCTATCATGGCATCAGTAATGAACAGGTGAAACGTGTCTACTTCTTTCTGCGCAGTTCTAGCATTCATTTTTGGACCTGGCATTATTTTCATAATATTTTTGGCCTTCTGTTTAGTTGAAGATAGAGGGTTACTCATCCAAAGCGTATCTCCATCTTTCCCGATGTAAAAATGGTAATCATCGTCAGCGACTTCTGGCACAGTTAGTTGATCGGCATCCGCTTCATCCGCTGATTGCTCTGAATCACTGCTGTGGTTGTCAGCTTGTATCATTTCATCCTCCATATCTGGGTCATCTGACTCATCCTCTTCATTTTCTCCTTCCGAAAATTCTGATAATTCCATGAGTACTTTCTCAAAGTCTTCAGGGCGCACAAATTGACGAGACCTGAACGTAAACACAAACTCAGATAACATAGGAAAAACAGGCACCGGTATATAGAATAGGTGAAAACCAAAAGATTCAAAACAAAACCTAACCAAGCTCTAAGAAGACGTTTGATTCTATGGTAATGGTCAAAATATGCATGAAAAATAAAAAAAAACATCACAAAACTAAAAAAAATTAACACTTACATGACTGGGCGCGCAGGCGGCAAAATAGCCGCAGACACGTCACTCTCTTTTCAAAGCACAACAGCTACTGAAGCGTTATGCACATGATTTATCCACATGTCGGAAATACTGCCATCTATCATGAAAATTGCATACTAGGCAGAACAGACAATAAACACTACCGGTACCTAGGAGACAGTTCAGAAACTAAAATTTGCGGCTTTCTGCCGCGGGAGCGCCCACCGGAGGGTTAATTGATAATGCCCATAAAAATATAAACTTTACTATAGAATATGAAACAGAAGATAAATGAAATTTTTTAGATGTCATTTTATTTCTTTTATTTGATATCTTTTAAACAACCACAATGAACACATAAAAGTGGTATAAATGTCAAAAATCACTCATGTGGCTAATAGAGTTTCCTATAAGGTACATACTCTCGTAGAAGCACTTCACAAGCATCTTACTTTTTTCATTTTGGCTTATTTTTCATACCACTTCCCAAACTGGAACATCAGCATCACTTTGTTCAAGAAGTCCACGTTATTATAGGTGCATCAAGTAACCAACTGTGCTATTACTTGATGGTGTACCAGCCAAGTAATTAACTCTTCATTCCCCAAACGGGCTAAATCAAATTTTCACATTCACTGTACTGGGATACCACACTTCCACAACCAATAGTACTTGCCATTTTACAACCGCTGCGCATACATAACTAAACTGATACTAAGAAATTTGTAACAGTAACTGTACGGGTTAATGTATATCTAACGGTAAATGTTCATTTAAAATTGACTAATTATAGGGAAGTATTTGAAACAATTGCATAGCACTGCATGATGTTATAAACAAGTTGACAAACTGACAACTCAGAGGGAAGTGTGTGCAGAAACGAAGAAGTACTGTGCTGTAATGAAGAAGAATCTGTAACAAGATTCCAAAATGTCATGTACGTGTATGACAACAGGGTGGATAACAACCGAAATTAAAAATCAAAATTAAACAAAAACTGAGGATTTCCAAAAAACTGTTCCTTATGAACTCATATGCAAGAGCAATTCAAGAATCAAGAAAACTAGGTTGCATGTGAGAATCCATGGTTTGCTTCTATGGAACGAATACCAAAAAACAAAAATTATATATAACGAAATACAAAATCTATATAACCCAAAAGTTATTGGTAATATGGAAAACAAAATTAATCAGAAAATAATAAATCATTGTTATTTGGAATGTTCATCCTCTTCATTCACAGCACTTAATGAATATTAATTGCTACACTTTCACATGTGAAACTTACAGTACAACCTGTCATATCCGGACTAATATGGCGACCGGCCGATCCGGATATGGAAAAATCCGGATATCACAAGGTCATTTATAAGTAGCTAGAGGGCCAGAAATAATGAACGCGTTTGTTGTTGAATGTTTTTTTTAGACGTTTCTATTGGTTTAGCATTTGTATTTGTATACTGTACTCTTTAAAATACAAAAAGTAAAATTGGTTAAAAAGTTTTACTTACAGTACGCCTACATCAGTTTTTGAAAAAGTATGTGATTTTCAGCTGCTTCACACACTGCACACGTTTTTTGGAAGCCATGTCTCTCAACCTTCTTAAAAGCATCACTTCAGTTTCACTTGTTTCATCTTGATGTTGAACATAACTGATCAGAGATTCGATGGTCTTGAATGCCTCAGAGTGACTCATTATAGGCTTGTTGTCATCCTCTTCGGGTTCAGAGATTTTCTCATCGCTATTGCACACCATTTCTATAATGTCACTGTTTGTAATTTCGTTGACTTCATCTTCACTTAACCACTTCTTGACTTCATCGTCATTGATTTCTTCACATCCAGGCAGGTTTTTTACAAGCTCTGCAATCTGACTCTCTTCTTCATTGCAAACAGTTTCATTGATTTCTTCTGGTTTCTCCCCAGTCCATTTTTCAGTTGCTTCATGATCTAACAGCTTCCTCCATGACCTAACCAGTGTAAACGGTTTTATTTCATCCAATGCTTGGGATACCCACATCACCACATCTAACATGTCCATCTTTTTTAAGGATTCCGTAACACTTTCACCCTCGTCCATTCCAGCAATCAACACAGTCAGTAACTTACGGCGATAGGTACGTTTCAGTGATTCAAGCACACCTTGGTCCATAGGTTGACAAAGGGATGTCACATTTGGGGGTAAAAACACACATTTTATGTCACCATTTTTCAGTTCATCTTCACTTGGGTGTGAGGGTGCATTGTCTAGTAGGAGCACTGCTTTTCTTGGCAAATTATTTTTCGCTAAATGTTTTTCAACTTGTGGCACAAACTGCTTGTGAAACCAATCACTAAATATTTCACAATTCATCCATGTGCTGCGTTGGTTTCTGTAGCAAACTGGCAGGGAAGACAAATTGTAAAGGTACCGCCTTTTTACCTTTTAACTAAATAATAATACACTCATCATAAAATTGTACTTACCACTGCCAGAATTCTACTTACCGTCATGTTCCCCGTAAAACTTACCTTATTAAATTACCCAGGTCGCCAACATGTTTTTTAGTTTTACATGTAAACTTTGAACACTCTTGCCCTTACAAAAATCGTAACATAATCCCGCTATCTGACCACCCTTAAAACTCAGAAAATCCCAAATTTCGTTAGACGAGTTGTCAACACAGAAAACTAGGAAATGGTTATGGCGTAATGACTTACTCTAACACATACTTTATATTAAATAAAATCTGAATTTATTTTAAGGTGAAATTTTATGAATTAATAAAATAAACATTTCTTAATCAACTAGCCTCTAACAAACTATTATGAACCAGTAGTAAATTTTTTCCCTTAGAGATCTCGTTTGAAATTTAATACGTTATACATAACAAAGGAAATTACTAAAAATGGTGTTTGATTTTATTCAGTTAATTATGTTCTTTAATTTGCTACTCATCTGGTCATTGCAATCCACGGTTTATGCCACCACGTCTTATACACTTTTTGTTTGTAAAACACTCCAAAAACTGATTTTATGCGGTTTGACTCTGGTTATTTTGTCAGTCACAAATTTTAATGCTGTTTCACAAATAACATCACTATCCTTTTCAGTCAGTCGACTTACATTGTTCGCAAGCATGTTTTTTGGCAACTGCGCGTTAACACTTTACTTGATAGGCCGATTAGATTATTTTCGGCCTATCTTGCGCCTGAGGCCACTATTTAACTTACGACCGCTCTGGTTGAAGACTGCTATCTGCTACTGGCTGATGCAACAACTGGTGACAGACTGCATACTGTAATTCACAAAAAGGCTGCTGCTGGGGCAGTTACGCAATGCGTCTGGCAATTGTTTAGGCTAACAATGTGCATTGCTGGTACTGGGGGTCCTCACAGGTGAAAGTCTGGCAATTTGAAAAGTGATTGAATTGATGCAATATAAAATTAAACTGGGGTAGCTCACAATTCTGTACCGTTACAATACCCCCCCCCCCCAATAAGAGGTTGAAGGCCGAAGCGTTCAAACTCTTATTGCCTAAACCCTAAGAGGATCAGTGAGGATATGGCGCCACAACCCCCCTGAATACTAATAAAATTGTGGGTTCTTACCCCCCCTAGTCTGGCGACTGTGACAGCACCCATCCGATCTTACGGGACTTCTCTACTCGAGATCCCACCACCATAATCTCGCACAGATACCCGCCCCAGTATCGCCTGACTTTGAAACATTCAATTAAAAAATCGACAAGCGGCCTTCCATCACTCCATATCCCACAACTGATTTGTTTCCTCTTAGCCGTACTGGTTCATTGACAACGTACTGGCTCATTTTATATTATAGAATATCTCTTAACCCTAGAACATAGTGTTAATAAAACAATATAGGATATACACAATACAATGGTGCATATAAGTCCGGTCAAATTAAAGAACGTTACCCATACACTGTTACCCTCCAAAATAATACATAGATTATACAAGGTATCCTTACTACTATATATATGGAACAAAAAATTCATGACATATGAAAAATCTATATGGACAGTAATATACACATCTTATTTTCCAAACACTATCTCAACTTTAACGTTCTTTCAATTTTTTTAATTTAAATGAATACTTTAATCATTATATTTTTATTTATCAATTATTTATTTTACCATCAAAATTCAGATCAAACTAGATTTATCTTTATTATTAAAAGTCATCTTTTCAATTACTTTAATTACCAAATTAATTTACTTTTTATTTAATTAACAGTTTCAGAATTAATTACATTTGATCAAAATGATTTTACATTAACAACATCCTATCACACAAATATTAACTGTCTCACAATTAAAACATTAAGTCATTTCCTTACCTTATAAAAATTAGCTTCATTCCAACACATCTTAATTTCTTTTATTACATAATAGGATTTTCTACTGGCAATGATTCAGCAGACTACAACATTTTTGTTATTGTCACCAAGTATGTCTGTAGACATTAGTCACAACATACAGCATACCTGTTTACATAAACACTTGTGTGCCAGACTTGTTTTTCTGCTTACCTCACCTCTAACAGCTGTACTGCACTTTTCAATTTTTATAAATCTTATAGTTCACATATTTATCTCTTAAATTTTTTTTTATTCCAATTCAGATCAGATATACTTTTGATTCAAAACAATTACTTTAATAACATTTTATTAAAAACATTTTAACTGTAGTTATATTATTTAAAACACTTTGAATATAAATACACAACACAAAATAGGCTTCATGAATACCTGTTATTATTTTAGTGGAATAAAGTATTATTATTTATTATTATACCTTCCCCTCTCATTGCAAACATAGGTTACACATGAGCTATAATATACATTGCAACAGAATACTATTAACACAATACATTTACCATTAACACATTTATTTATTTACAAATTTCGTCATATCCAATTATTATTTGCCGTGCTTCAATATCTAATTCAGCCAGGTCATTACCATATATTAAAGTATTTAAGATGTCCATACACTGCTTTCAACCTTCATCATCGTATAATAGTCTTATTTTTGTATAACATTTGTCAATTTTATTTGCATTCATCATATGGCTATTTTCTGTGTAATGGCCATAAAATTTTATTTTTTCCATTATACCAAAATAATAATCTATAGGGTTACCCCCAAAAATTATCTTATCATAAATCAAGTCAACATCAGTATTTTTTATAAAGTCTCCGTAAGTATTTTTTCTCAACATCAAGTCAGTTATTTTATCATTTATAACAGTTTTATTCACATATTCCTCTCTCTCTGTTTCATAATACAATCGCTTTCTTCATCTCTCTCTATATCTAACACCTGCACCAACATCTCATAACCTCTATTAATCTCAAAAATTTTTATTTCTCTCTCTCTTTCATTACAACACCTCTCATAACCATACTGAACTCTCCCATTCCATGCAAAGGCCACCATTAAATATTTATTACCTCTACTGGCTTTACCAGTTAAATCACAAAAAATACAGGGACCATCTGAAGACACCTTGTCTTCCATACAAATACCGGAGGAAACTCTGTCCTCATTAAACACCCGTGAAAACTCTGTTTCACCATAAACTTGGGGAACAACTGCCCTTTGCCCATTTAACCTCTCTACACACACACTTATAACCTCATCAACACTTTCTCTGCTCACAACCTTACATTCTAACACCACGTTTTTAATTTCACCACTGTTACTTACCGTACCATTCTTAGATACCCCATTTTCAGCTATATAATCATTATTCTTATTTAATGTTATTTCATCATTATAATTACGTGTATTACTCCCACTTACCTCAGAATTGTAATCACCATCACCCACTATTTGGTCACTGTTATTTATTAATTCATTATCGTTATCATTCACCTGTTTTAATTCAACTTCTGTACTCTCTTTATATCGGTCTGTCTTTAGTTCCCGCGACCATTCATCCAACATTTTGTCCCTTTCGTCAAAACGTTTATTCATATTATCAAAATGTTTATTCAAAATTTCCGCCCTCATCTAATTTTTTATCAATCATTCGCAACATATTCATTATATTTAAAAAATAATCAGATTCACTCATCTCATCCTTATTTACCTTATTCTCTGCCACCTGATCGTCTTTAATTTTGTTAACTTGGTCTGTCTCTCTACCTTTATTTATCACCACCACACTATCATCATTATCACTAGGCCTATTTACTGCCTTATTTTCTACCCCTATTACTTCAACTATCTTACCTTTATCATTTGTTATCTTACCCCACTCCTCGTCGGTCATTTCACCTACTTCACCCATATTTATACTCGTACTTCAAAATTTATTTATAAACCCAACATTTACACTACCAAAACATAACCTAATTTACACAACGTAATTATATACGATTAATTTTACAAATACGCCGTTACCAAATCCTACTTTATGTGCTTTAAAACAGGTCTAGCTCCTATAATATTTATACGAACATCCTGGCAGGGGCGTCGCTTGTAAAGGTACCGCCTTTTTACCTTTTAACTAAATAATAATACACTCATCATAAAATTGTACTTACCACTGCCAGAATTCTACTTACCGTCATGGTCCCCGTAAAACTTACCTTATTAAATTACCCAGGTCGCCAACATGTTTTTTAGTTTTACATGTAAACTTTGAACACTCTTGCCCTTATAAAAATCGTAACATAATCCCGCTATCTGACCACCCTTAAAACTCAGAAAATCCCAAATTTCGTTAGACGAGTTGTCAACACAGAAAACTAGGAAATGGTTATGGCGTAATGACTTACTCTAACACATACTTTATATTAAATAAAATCTGAATTTATTTTAAGGTGAAATTTTATGAATTAATAAAATAAACATTTCTTAATCAACTAGCCTCTAACAAACTATTATGAACCAATAGTAAATTTTTTCCCTTAGAGATCTCGTTTGAAATTTAATACGTTATACATAACAAAGGAAATTACTAAAAATGGTGTTTGATTTTATTCAGTTAATTATGTTCTTTAATTTGCTACTCATCTGGTCATTGCAATCCACGGTTTACGCCACCACGTCTTATACACTTTTTGTTTGTAAAACACTCCGAAAACTGATTTTATGCGGTTTGACTCTGGTTATTTTGTCAGTCACAAATTTTAATGCTGTTTCACAAATAACATCACTATCCTTTTCAGTCAGTCGACTTACATTGTTCGCAAGCACGTTTTTTGGCAACTGCGCGTTAACACTTTACTTGATAGGCCGATTAGATTATTTTCGGCCTATCTTGCGCCCGAGGCCACTATTTAACTTACGACCGCTCTGGTTGAAGACTGCTATCTGCTACTGGCTGATGCAACAACTGGTGACAGACTGCATACTGTAATTCACAAAAAGCCTGCTGCTGGGGCAGTTACGCAATGCGTCTGGCAATTGTTTAGGCTAACAATGTGCATTGCTGGTACTGGGAGTCCTCACAGGTGAAAGTCTGGCAATTTGAAAAGTGATTGAATTGATTCAATATAAAATTAAACTGGGATAGCTCACAATTCTGTACCGTTACAAAATCTTTAAAGTTCTTGAAAGCCCTCAGCTTTTTGGATTTTCCAATAAATCCCAGTGGAAGTTTGTGAACTCCTGTAGCATTGCTACAAGCTAAAATGGTCACTCTCTCCTTTTTCTTTTTATACCCTGGTGCACTATCTTCTTGTTTTGAAGCCAGAGTGTAGGTCGGCAGCATTTTATAGTTGAGCCCAGTCTCGTCACAATTGTAGAGCTGTTCTCCTGAAATCCCATGTTCGTCTACAAAGCTGTTTAAAAACGTTTTGAAGTTGTCAACATCATCTTGGTTAGCAGAAAGTTTTTCACCGCTGATCTGCAGTTTCCGCACAACATAATGATTTTTCCAACTTTCTAACCATCCCTCACTTGCTTTAAACTGTCCATCGGCTCCGATTTCTTTATTGAAGTGCAAAGCTTTTTCTTTTAGCAAAGGACCTGAGATAGGCAATCCTTGCTCTCTCCTTTGGGTAAACCAAAGATATAAAGCCTCATTAACTTGGTTGTTAGTGGCTTTCTTCATCATTTTCAGTTTTTTTACCCCACTTGTTGAAGCTTGCGATGAGCACCACTTCTCAATCTCACTCCTCGTTTTTTTCCAGTCACTCACAGTGCTTGTTCCTACTCCCATGTCAGCAGCAATCTTCTTAGCTGCTTCACCAGCATCCAACCTCTTCAGAGCATGAAACTTTTCATCCATTGTCACAACAGTTTTCTTCCTTTTCTCCGTCATTTTAGCAAAAAACAACGATAAAGAATAACAACAATAAAAAATAACAACGATAAAATACAGTAACAACGGTTAACAATAACGATAACAACGGCAATCACTTCTGACATACATTTTAGAAACTCACTTGCAAAACAAACTGTCACTTTAAAACGCAAACACAGACTGCGGGTAGCAAGTGGCAGGCAGACGGCAGCCGAGGTTGAGAATAAGGGAATGGGTTTCCGGGAAAGAGCCATTGACCGAGTCAAGGCCACAGCCCCGCTCGGAATAGACTAGGCGCGCAAACAACATTCCAGCTGCAACTTTCACTTTTCCATCCCTAACCATTTCGCTAACCAAAATTGAAAAATTAGTTTGGAGATACGTCCGGATATGGGAGGATCCGGATATCACAGGTCCGGATGTGACAGGTTGTACTGTACTTTGTTTATTTTCCTCATACAACGTTTCAGTGTGATGTTCGCCTTTCTCAGCAAGGTATGATACAGAATGTCCGGGACTTGTAACGGTTTTTTCTAGTTGGTAGGTTGGTTGGGGGGGTGTGGAGGTGGAAGGGTGTTGGCGTGGGATTCCGAATTATTGTATGTTTTGTGTATAATTGTGTCAAAGAGTGCGTATGATTTAAAGTGTAATTGGTCATTATGTTGTTTGGTTGTATTGTGCAGTGTTTGTATATTTCGTATTGTTCTGCTGTGTTAAGTTTTCGACTTTTAGGTAAGTAGTGTAGAATCTCAAGATTATTTTTTATGTTGGTGTAGCTGTGGTTTTTGTCTGTATGTGTGTGGCGAGCGCGGAGTGTATGTTGTTGCTGGATAAAGCTTTTAGGTGTTCAGAGAATCTTGAAGAAAAAGATTATAACCCTTATTTAATAAACAAACTACACAAACACATACTAAACAAAAACAACAAAACAAAAAATACCAACAACACACAACCAAATAAATATATCACACTCACATACTACAACTCCAACACACACAAAATAGCCTACAGAAACAATACCATCAAAAAACACATCAATGATACAAACACGGACATAGACATATACAACAAAACAGGGGTATACAAATTAAACTGCAACGATTGTAATAGTTTCTATATAGGCCAGACGGGAAGATATTTTCAACAAATATCATTGTATTCCTAATCTACAATCACTCTTAATTCTAATAACAATAATATTCTTATTCTCTGGCACTTTTCACCATTGTAACAATATTAATTAATTGCCAATATATTATAATATCTTACTCTTACCTTTCGTGTTCAGTTCCAGGGTCGTTCAGACGAAACGGCTGCAGAAAGGATTATTTGGATTTGATATGGGCAATAATTTCGTTAACCCATTTTCTACTGTCTAAAATACATACTTATTTTATTCATCGTAAATCGCACCCTTCTTTTACTTTCTACAAATGACAGTGTCTTTGTTAAATTTTGTTCTAAACTACTATGATCATTTACTTCACTAAGTACATATAAGAAGCTTGAAAATGAACCAGTATATAACCACACACACACACACACACTCTCTTTCTCTTTTTAATATTTGAATAAACTCCCCTCTCTTAGAGATCTCTATTTCTTATTAAGGTGTCTATAAAAGCAAATATTGAAATATAATAATAATAATAATAATATAATAACTGAAGCTTAAAAAGTTGTACTCATCCTAATAAGGGTTTTACTCCAATGCACATCCATATTATGCACATGTAATAACCGTGACACAAGTTCACTAGCTGACCGATTTCTGAGTTCTCTCGCACTCACGCCACTGTTAGTACTGATTTTACGGTTTTTATTTCATGGTTCTTACTGATTTACTGATTAACATCTCGCGTTCTAAAAGATGATCAAGTCGGCCGACATAACTTTTGCACTTAGATGTTGTCGTAGGCTGGCCGCGTGGCCATGGGTTGCAATAGAACTGGCGTTAGTTCGCAAAAGCTGAACATACAGAGCTGGTCACGTGATCTTGAGTCTGCTCTCCCATTGGTGTTTAGCAATATTTTGCCGCCTGGCGCAATGTGCAGTTACATTACTTTCTTTCGTGATTCACGGCTGATGCGAAGTTAGGTGTTATTTCACAATCGGTCTACGTTGCTTGAGTACGGAGACAAAACATAGACGTTTTATTCTGTAATAAACACAGCCTATCTGGTTGACTAACTTGGGGTTCTACAAGGGTGAACAATGACTGCATAGAGAATATAATTTTAAAATGTTATCTTGGCCCTACAATCTCGTACCGTTACACCATTAAACTGTAGTGTTAATCACTGGTTTTAGGTGTCTATACCTATCTGTTGGGTTTTCTATTTATTTTGGGTTTACACTGGCACTTTGCACTTTTTTATGGTACTTGAGTGTTACTTGTGATTATTCCCTAATGTTGATTTCTCTTTACTCACTTAATCACCTTCACTCCCTACCTATCTCTCACTTCTGGGTTTTTTATTGTTTTATTCACAATTATTAGTTATACTGTTAACAAGTTTCATGTTCTGATTCACTTATCATTATATAGTTATTCATAACATTTAATATCTATTTCTCTGGTTAGTGTACTTTAATTGTTATTACTTTATTTGATTTTAATAATTATCATTTACATTTATTATTTGTTTGAGTCTTTTTCATCATCATTTGAGTTTAATATTTCTCATTTTCTTTTCTTTATTATTTGTTTGTGTCTTTTTCATATACCTTCTCATTTTATTTTCCTTCATTTAATATAGTTGATTCATAGTTTTTTCCCTGGTATTGGGGTGGCTTTTTGTGTTGTAACAATATAAAACACATTAAATATGTATAAAACAGCGGTTAATAATAGTTGATTTCAGATTTCATTAATTATTTCAGTACTTACCCAGTAAATTTTTTACCTATACTAATTTTCAATGTTTCAATTGTGGCATCGATATGAAGCGAATATCGCATATAATTTTAATTACATAATATAAATCATCAACATATGTTTGTCTATATTATAAAATAGCTTGTTTATGATTGCAATCGTTTTACATTTTCATCTTTTTTATGATAAATGTTTCTAGCAATAATATAACTTTGATCTGAACGTGTGATGCCAAAAATTTACATTGTTAGGTGAACAGGCAAACTAAAAGTACACATGAAACACATGAAAACCAATATGCCTTTAAAATAATAACTTACTTTTTTCTGAAAATGGTACTCATGACATAAGGCGAGTTACCATACATGCAGGTTACTATACATGTCTCCCTTTTTGTGACAGAACTGGCTTTTCACTTTGAACAGTAAATTTTACACGTTTTAATTTGATCACCAAAAACTATGTGGTTGTCGCATTTCTGTGGTCCGGTATTAAACTTACAGTGTTTTTTTGAATGTTTATGTGTACTATGTGTATGTTCATGTACTATGTTTATGTATGTGTAGGTTCCAATACATCTGTAAAAAATCAGATATTCTGTTTTAATTGCAACATGTTTCCAAAAAAAACAATGTTTTTGTTTGTAAGATTAGGTTTGTTAGGTGATGTTTAAATATATTCCCACAGTAATAAAATACATTCTTTATGATCAACATAGTAGAAGAAAACGCTTGAATGTCACCACACTACTGAGTTCAGTTTGCTTTTAGTTTTTTCTTTTTTTATACATGCTCTGAGATTTTCACCAAGTGTCAATCTGTTACAATCGTTGTATTTACTTATCAAATGTTATATTTTGTCAACCATGAGTTTTGTTTACTTTAGACAATAAACTAAAAAACTGAAAAAATCATACCTAACCTCATACATTACCATATTATGTATTTTTGCGTTACATTCATCAATAGAATCATTTACAATTGGTACACTTCTTCTTTGTCACATCATCATATATCAAAACTATCGCATACTTTAGGGTTACCATCCTTTCTTGTGGAAAGACGGAAGACATGATGAAGATTTTCATAGACATCAGGAAAGTTAACGAAACTCAGAAACTCGATTTCTAAGTAAATTATTTTGTATAGCACATAATACCATGTGATTGTAAAAATATACAGTAATATTGTTTGTTAGAATCTAAGCACATTACATGGTTAGTGTAAAAGAGTTTTGAAGGGCTTTGTGTGCCATTAACTTCTGTTGCTATGTTTTCTTTATATTCATCTTCAGATTTTGCCCTTAACAATTTATTATTTTTTGAAAAACTACTTGCACAAAAAGTGAATGTTAACAACAATCTTTAATAACATGAAATATTTCCTCTGGAGCCAGTATCGCCATCTGCATTTTATTTCTTTGTTGCCAACCATTTCTGAATAAAAGTTGATTTCTGGCAGAGCCATTGCTGTACTTTAAATTACATTTCCACCGTCATTTTAAAATGGATTTTTGACTGAAAAGTAAATAAATGGAAGAAAATTGTCTGACAGGAGAAATAAAAATGTAATACATAAAATTAACTAAACAAAAGAAAAAGTAAAACTTGGGATAACATAAGACCTGGAAAACCTAGCATACTCAAACCATAAAAAGCAGTGTAGGTATGGTTATTGGAAAGTACTATTATTTCTTTGTATATGTCTGAAGATGGCAGTAAAAAAAAAAAACTGTCAAAACAGATCATATAAAGAATATATTCCTGTGAAAAATAAAAACTATTTATTATTAATAATTATAAACATCAAATAACCTCAAATAATTGTAAAGAAGTATGAATATATAAAGAAATCATTAAGGATGAATGGCTAATGACTCAACATTGACTCAGTGCATTATAATAGGTATTCAGGTATAGGTGCCCCAAAGCTATGGCCCAGTCATCTTAGAGGATACTCCCAATTGAGCAAGCGTGCTAAGTTCATAAAACCAAGTCAAGTTTGATTTAGACGGTGTTAATGCCAATGTTACTAAAATTCTTCTTTCTGTTTTCTTTTATCATCATGGCATTGTGTTCCTTGAATGTTTACCACAAGGTTTGGCAGTCAATAGAAAGTACTATTTAGGAATTGTACGTCACTTGCGTGAAGCTATTCTTAGTAATCAGCCAGATTTGTGGAAGGATAAGTTATGGAAACTGTATCAGCTCTCACGTCAGTGCTTATTCAATAGGTTTGGCCAAAAATAACACTGTAATGATACTGCAATTACTGTAGTCACCCAATATGGCCCTGTCGAGGTCTTGGTCTTCACAAGATTGAAAAACATATGAAAAGATGTTTTGCACGTGTTGTAGGTGTAAATGTTTTGAAGATGAAAAAATAATGGCATAAGTGGATTGTACCTGGTGGATTATTTTGTAGAGAACAATATAAATGTAGAGTAAAATGTTTTTTAAATGAACAAAAATTGCATACAGCGTTCAGAATTTTTCAGAAGTTTTAATTAAATGAAAATTTAATAGGACTGTCTTCTGATTGTAGTAAACTTTCAACAGTTTTTTTTTTTTATCACTAAGGATTATTTTAAGGATTCCTTTTTTTTCATACTGTAATGAAAGTGCACATACTCTTACAGATAGTTCAGGGGTTAAGGCTAAGGCTAGGGTAAATGCTGTTAATACAAGTTATTATTTGTTGTTCAAGCTGTTCACATCAAGAACCAAATCTAGGATTAACAAAATGTGAATGTACAAAATGATAATAAAATTAGTTGTTATAATATATGGATGGAAAGTAGGAATATTTGACTGTAAGATATGATAAGTTGTTCAGAGTGTGTAAGAAAGGGAGTTTTATCTATTTAATCCAAATGCTGTTGTACCTTTTAAGCTGTAGGGCAGTGAGTGAAAGATATTAAGGAAGTCATGTAGCTGTGTGTACAAAAATGGAGATTGGAGAAAAAAGGGTTGATAGAATGTGGATATAATTGAATGAAGTAAAGAAGAGAGGCTGCAAATGCAGGTACAAGTGAATAGATTGGCAGACAATAGAACAGACAAGAAAGTACTGGATCGAGGTTGTGCACAGTGAGTTGTGCTTGGAAATGAGGGTTTTGAGATCGCAGAAGAAATTATAATTTGTTATTCTCTTGATGAAGGTCAAGGTTCTATAATGACTGTAGCCGCATAGACCAAGTACTCCAGCAGACTGCACGTTCAATCATCCTGGAAATAAATTGCTTTGATAAAAATTTTAAATAAAACTTTGAACACGTATATAGTTTATCTGTTGAAATAATCAAGTGATTTTTGTGAAATTAACTTATTGTATAAGTTTGGCCTTTGAATAAATGTAAAATATTATCCAGTCACCTGTCATTTCAAACTAAAATAGTTAACTTGTGAATCAGAAAATATTTGTGTAAACTATCAGAATAGTACCTGCAATCTTACCAAGACAGAAGACCCAGTTGATTCTATATTATGTGAGCTTAGTACCAGTACATCTTCTACTTGTAAATATGTAAGTATGATTTCATAATATAGGTTTCGACTATTGAGAGAATCTGAAAAACAGAGTTAATATATTCAACAAGAAAAATTAAAGAAAATATAAATAAAATAGTAAACATAAAAATGTACAATAAATTTTAGCACAAATTATTAATTCTCTTTCTCATGTTTCTATGTAGGGAACTAAGCCATCCACAAGTTCTGGACTTTCTGATAAAAGCAATGTTGAGCCACCCACTGCCAATATTAAACCAATGGCAGGACCTTCATCATCAGTTGCAAAGCAACAACAGGTAAGTCCTGAATTGGAGTATAGGTAAAGAAAAATTGTATTACCTAACTTACTGAAAATGCTATACATGATAGGCAAGCGCAATAGAACCTTGATTTAACACGGCATTTCCATATTTTACGGCCCTTGTTTTAACAGTTGTTTTTCTTGGCATGGTCCAAACTAATTTCCCATACAAGTAATGTAAAATAAACCTTGATTTATGCTTTGGTTTATGCATGGGACTCTTGATAGAATGCTGTTTTTGCTGGCTGTCAGAAAGGAATTTTCCTTTATGTGGAACTCACATAATGCCCTTTATATGAATATTTGCATGAAACCCTTTCAAATTTCAAGTATCCTTTTCTGGAGACAAACATTTCCATTATGAAGGGTAGTTGGTAGGCATAGAAATATAGTTCTTAAAAATAAAATAAACAATTTAACAATTTATTATGCAGTGAAAATTGTAGGTGCTTGGCTAAAAGGGGGGACTGCTGTATGAACAGCAGTGATTTGTCTTAATTTTTTTTACTATTAATTGCCTTAGTTACTTGCATAGTGTTTGCTCTTACATAACTTTTGCACCCCTGTTTTGTATATTTTTAATCTCCTGTCATTGTATTCCTCATTATTTCCTGGAAATCAGTCAGTTATCATATAACAGAAGGCAGGCATGCATTAACATGCTTTTACTTTGACCTTGAACAGCTGTGATAACACTGACTTTTATATGATTCTCACCAAGCCTTATTTGTGTTTATTGTAGAAGCATAACTGTCACACTCTTTAAGACAAAATATACAAATAGATGAGACTGAGCTTTAATTTATCACTTTGCAACTGTGCTTTTAGTGAAAATTTTAGTTAACAATGAAAATGTCAAAAGTTAAATAGAAAAATTGACTATTTTTGACAATTTGATCCTTCAGCTTTCACGGCTACACAGGTTACAAGGTTCATCCAATTTAGTATGCAGAGAAAAATGGGAACTGAGCTGGTGAGAGTAAATGTGATATTTCAAAAGCCCATATGCTTTACTAGCAAATCAAGATGAATCCTTAACAAACACATAACATTGTATATTTGTAATATTGAATTTTATTTGCCTTTCGTCTCTCTAATTTGTGTACTTCAATTTTATGATAATTTCTTCCTAAAATAGTTGCGAGAATATGTGAGTCAATACAGTAATTTTCAACCATATCTCTCACTAAGCTGTTTTAAAATTTGTTGTTGCAGCCATAAAGGATTTTCAAGTCATGTTTTTTTTAAATGATTTATTGCAAATCGCTCAGTTTGTGAGAACTCAGTAGGTTGGTTGCAAATGATTTATCAGTTTTATCATGAAATATTAGCTGAATTCCTTTTGGATTGTGTTACAACATCCTCTCGAATACAGTAAACTAAAACATAACCGTATTGTAATTTTAATCTAAAAATTGTTGCTAATTTGTATAAATTACCTATGTTAGAAAACAGCCACTATTACCACTATTCTATTATCATTGTCCTATATTATCCTACTTTAATAATCAGTTCTGGCTGTCCTTTTCTAGCTACCCACTTCATACTTGGAACCTTGATCTCCATAGTTTCAGCAATCTGGTTAGCTTGTTCTTGTGTCTGCCCCATTGCTTCCAAACTTCAGTGACCACTGGAAAAGACCGTTCTAAAAATTAATTTCTTTACTTTCATCCTTCCATCATATCTCGTTCCAGTTTATCTCTCTCCTTAAATTTTGTTAATGATAACAATTTTGTTCTTATGGATGATGTTGCAGTTTTGTTTAGTTCACAAAATTGTATTTGGCTTTCCCAATATTTATCATATTTTTTTAATAATTTTTATTTTTTGTGTAATCCTTTTTTTCTGAATACTTTTAATAAGCTTTTTCTTGAATGGTTGTTCTTCCAACAACCAATCAAAAGTAAATTACTATAAATAACTGTTTTATATTAGAAATTGTTTTCATCCTATATTTAGACATTGGTAAGTATCCGGTCCGCGTGGACCAAAAAATGTTAATGATGCGGCCCGTGGGACCAAAATGTTAAGTATGAAGTGTTCTATATGCTTTAAGTTGATTCGCCAGGATGCACAAATGATGAAGCGAGTGGACTGTAATTAATTCATTTATTTAATGTTTCCAAATTACAATAGAAATTGTTAGGTACCATTTTGAGTGATAGATTGGCTAATAAGCATATCGTGGATACAATTCGTATCAAATTTAAATTAAGTTAATGAACGGGCCTAAAGGGCCATATGAAGTGTTGGCCTAAGGCCTACATTGAATGTCGCGACAAGAAGAAAATGTGACAGTGAGGCTGCAGGCGCGAGCCGACCGCCCCTTACTAGCGTCTGTGACGAACTGTGCGGAGGACTGACATGAATTGATCAGATTACAGTAAAAATTAAAGCGCAGATTAGCCAACCTATAAAGTAAAAATTACCGCGCTACTGTACAGACATCATTGTGAAATTTATTAATTATAGTTCAGTTTTTATGTGTATTATATACAGGATGATAGAATTATTGTCTGTCTATAAATCATTTCATTGTTGCTATGTAGTTCTTATGGTGGTGCATCGTAAAGTTCTGTAATGGTTGCATTCTCTTCATAATTTTTTGAAGTACAGTACTGGAACTCACAATTGGATTGTCAATATTTTTCATCTTTTGTGCAATTGAGAATGTTGTTAGTAAAATTATTAATATTTTGTAAGAATTTTTAATGGATTTTTGTTAAACCTACCATTTTTATTAATTTTTGTCTACAAATATTTAAAACTTGTATATTTAAGTAACTGATACAAGTTCTGTATACATTAAACATATAAAATTTTGTATTGTATTTGTAAATTTTCTATAAACCTCAAGGCACCTTTCCTATCATTGCATCTATCTGTTGTAATTAAAGAATGCTTGTGTTATAACTTTTCATATTTGCTAAATTTAGGTCTGCAAATTTTAACACACAGCTGCTGTACGTAATTCGCAACATATAACATAACTTTTTGACATATCAAGCAATAATATAAATGCATGATCTTCTGTTGTTGTTTCATAGTACTTGTAAGACAGAAAAATATTTTTCTAAAAAGTCAGCATTATGAATTCTTGGAACAAACTTCACAGACTAACTCTAAATATGAAGTTTTAGGTTGCCAGGCTTCAAAAATAAAATAAAATAAATATGAAGTAAACAAAGCTTTTGGGGGGAATACCTTCTCACTTTAAAGATAAACTCGAAACCTTAATCTTTTTTGTTTGTTCTGCTGGAGAGTGTTAAATCGAAGTTCCACTTTATATCTGTTATATTTGTATACTACTTGTGTATGTTTTTTTGATTGGTTCTTTCTTACTAACTGAACTTGTGCATTAAAAAACTCAAAGAATTAATGTTGTTATCATTAACATTATAAAAGCATTATTTAAATTTGTGTTTATGGAAACATTATTCACCTATTATTTTAGAAGATTTGTTTTTTGTGTAGTAATTGTGTTGTATGAAAATATGTAACTTAAGTTTGTAAAAAGTTAATCAGACAGAACAACAGGCAGTAAGATTTCATTTTAAATTACACTCTGTACATAACATTAAACAGTTATGTTTTGATTTTGGGAAGCATGAAAAAAATCACAGTTCATAACATTGCCCCCTTCCTTAAAAAAAACTTTGTCTTTGAATTTTAATTACATAGAAGTGTTCATTTTTAATTCTATGTATGTTTGTCTTACTGAAAAAGTTTATGTTGGAACAAATAAATTTTTTATTTGAAAGCTTTATTACTTTATATTACATGATATAAAGTTAATAATGATCATTGTATTGGTTTGGGTAGACCCAGCAGAATATGGTGTCAGTAACAGTACAGCCATGGCGAGGAGGAGGTGAAACACCATTTGCTAGCATACGTCCAATGTCACTGCAGTCTCGAACTGCTGCTGTTCTTCCAACAACCAATCAAATGTAAGTTACTATAAATAACAGTTTTATACTAGAAATTGTTTTCATCCTATATTTAGAACATCATTGTGATACATTCACACTTGTGTAATAAGGTCAATAATACTCTTCAGCATAAATCTGAAGTTGTATACAGGTTGTGTTCCAAAAAGCTTAGCGGTTTTCATAGGTTTCTAATGTGATGCTACATATTTTAAATCCTAGATACATAACTGCAGTTGAGAAGTTTTCCGAATTTGAGTGTCAGAAAAGATGTTAATTATTGTAAAGACCAAAAAAGCTTCAGTTACAGTTGTTATGTTTACTTTTCTGCAATATTTTCATCATTCAGTAGGTTTACAAAAAGTCAGTCAAGCAATTACAAAATAGGTGGGAAGCCATGTGACACTGAATAACAGTGTACCACATTAACATAAGAAATTATTATGTCAGTTATTAGTTCCATTTCATTGACCAAAGAAAAATACAGAATAATGACTTATTCTTATTATCAGCAGAGTTGCTGTTTCTGATTTTTCCCCTGAAAACGTGCGCGAGAAAACTTATTTCAATTTGTCCCATTGGTGACCCATTTTCATGTATCATTCCAGTATGTAACAAACATATATTGTTTTCTTTCCCTAATATGAGTCCACTATTTATGAAAGTAAATGTTTATAAGAAACCTTACTTTTAAATGAATTTGTGATCATTGTGGTCTAATGCTTTGTTTGTTTTCTTAGCTTAAAAAAAAGTTTGGCACAGTGAAAACAGTTAAAATCAGAATGGCCCAGATAAGGATCTATTTTATTCTTTTGTTTTAACTCTGTGTTTCATGAAAAAGTATTATTACTGCAATCTTTATTATTTACTTAATTTTTATTAATTTGGACATATTATTTTTTTAGATAAGTCCCGTGTCTTCTAAATTTCTTTTTGTAATGTTTTTAATATGAATAAGTGTAACTTGATTTCTTTGTGTGACAGTCAAGGACAGGCTGTGTTAGTACCACCTCAACAACAGATGGTTCATACAAGTACTGGAGTTGAAGTGTTGTCATCATCTCCTACATCGTCCCACACAGATTATATGCCTGCAACAAGTTCAGCAACTGTAGTCATTCGTCAGGCAGCTGTACAACCAACTCAGCAGCCACCACCATCTGCTGAATCTACTCAGGTGACTATTGTTGTCTATCAGACAAACTACTAATAAATTGTAGTTTTAAATTTATATTATGTGTCATTATATTGTTTAAGTGATTCTTTTTTCTAATGATAATAGGTCTTTACATTTATGCTCAATTCTTTAGTGGAATTTTTAAAATGAAAATGAATTTTTAATAAGGAACAGTAATGAAAAGTCATCAGTTATTTGCTAATTAGGTTTTTCCACAAAATGTGTATTGTCAAATCTTCTTAATATGAATTCTGCTAGTTTCAAACTCCCAGTAATCTGTAAAGTTTATTGAAGAAAAAACAACTGTTAGTGTAAAAAATGTTGACACTTAGTTGCTGCTTTTTTAAAAGATAAACTTGCTGTCATCATCATGCTAATATGTAATTGTCTGTAAAAACCAAAACATGTACTGTAGAAATATTTAAAAACTGAAACAATAGATAGCCAAACACATTTTATAGGAGAAAAAGGAAAAGATGACAAAATCAGTTACATAGATTTAACTATTTCTAGTAACCATAACTAACTACAATATGAAATATACAGAAAATCAACCTGTATTAGTCTGACTATACAAACCATCCACTACAACACAAAATGGCAGCTTTCCACGCACTTTTCACTAGGATGTATAGAACACCCGTTAATGCACAGGAAATTAAAAAAAAAAAAAAGAAATATATTGAATTGTCAAAGAAAATGGTTACAGTAAAAACCATAAACAATATAGAAAATAGAAGTAATAAAATAGAAAATAGACACATCACATTTAAGAACTGATCATAAAGAAACAAACATAAATGGCTACATTCACTTTTCATAAACAAAACCATGAAGAATATTACCAAACTGTTTAAAAATATAGACTTTAAAATAACATATGTGCAATGAATGCATGACATAAGCTCCCAGACACTAATAAAACATATTTTAAACAGCGATTAACATTTAGAAAACCTACACACATACAAACGTAATACAGAAGGAAAGAAGAAATTAATATCTGAACAAATACAAAACATGAGCCAGTTTTTAAAGTAGTAAATGTTGGAAATACAAAACAAAATTATTCACCAAACCAATTACAATGGCAATGATGAAACCACATGAACCAATCAAAAGCCAACAGCAGAAGCCATCAACACACTCATGGTTCACCAGACAACCAACCGTCTAGTTAATAAGGAGTGTACTGCTTAATATTCAAAACATGTTCAAATAAGCAGAAAACAGAAGATATTTTGATAGTACACTAAAAACTATGCATTTCGGATAAACCGAAACTTCTATTTAAATAATAATACATATGTAAGTACAGTAACTTTCTTTAATAATAATAATAATTTAAAAGTTACTTACAGTGAATAAGACACAATAAACTATAAAATGACACCACACTGTAAATTATAGTTTCTGAAATCAGTTTATGGAACAGTCCTATTGCTTGTTTGTACAGTACTGTACGAAGTTGTTCAGTTGAACAGTACTCCTTGTTCGGAGTACCCCTTATCCCAGTTAGTTCTGATTATTAACTTTCTACTTTATATCACGTGGAATCGCTTGCCTACGCTATTAAGTAGAGATTATAGCGACAGGAAAATGCTTTTATGTATTTTTAAAATTTACTAAAATTGTTTCGGGTAAACCGGATTTTCGGATAAACAAGTTTTTAGTGTATAATGACAAAAAAACTTTAGGAAGGTTGAACTTGTGCAGGTAGTGTTCACAGTTGTATAGCATAAATTATTTGCAGCAAAACAATAAACCAACTGAACATATAAAATATTAATCATTAAAGTTTAATTACATTATTTATAATATTAGTTCACATTTTTTATTGTTAAATAATAAGGTGAAGTGTAACTTTGGTTGGTTGGAATCATGTTGGAATTGTGACTTCATATTATGGGATGTTGGATGGCAGAAAACAATGAAGAAATAAATGAAATAAGGAAAAGGACACAGGCTGCAAATAGAACATATGCTTCATTGACATCTATATTCAAGACAAGGAATATCCACCATCAGTCCAAGGTCACATTATATAAAGTTATGATTAGACCGGTGATAACATATGGCAGCGAGACTTGTACTCTGAACAAACAAGCCGCTAACATAGTCAATAATTTTGAGGAGAATATATGGACCAATCCAAGTAAATGGGATATGGAGAATGCGTCACAATGAGGAGTTCTACAAGCTGTATAAAGACACCATCCGACTCCATAGATTGCAATGGGCAGGACACATTAGGATGGAAGACAACCGAATATATAGGAAGGTACTGTTTAGTCAGAGTGAGGATAGAAGGCCTGTCGGAAGACCCAAGACACGCTGGATTGACGCAGTGGCGAGGGATGCTGATAATTTACTTAAAATAAAATGATGGACATTGATCGCCAAGGACAGGGAAAAATGGAGGCGGATGATTATGGAGGCTAAGGTTCGACTTCGAACTGTGATGCCATAGAAGAAGAAGAATTATAAAGTTTATCTGTGCTTTAGTTTTGTACACATTAGAGGGAAGGTAATATTTTCCCTCCTCTAGTATGCTGTTCTATGTGGACCCAATTTTGAAAAATTTCCCTTTTCAACTTGAAAAATTTATTGTGGCTTAATGAAAAAATATTTCAGGATAAAAATTAATATGGAAATTCGTCTGTTGGAATACTATATTCTACAATTTTTTTATGAAGAAAAAATCATTATTTCACTCATTATTAACGGAAATCTGAAAATGCACATTTTTGTAAGTTTCAATTTTTTGTAGGTTATGTTTACCTTTAAAAAATGCACGACTAACACAGATCTATAGGAAATTTTCCAGGGAACACGCTGGTATTTTTATTTTTCTGATTTGGTGAAGTTATCATCGGCAAAATTGAGGAAAACTTCAGTGACTCGTGCTCCGCTTGTAAACTTGCCCACTTTTTCCAAACCATACCCACCTTTATAATACTTACTCCGCGATCTATTCTTCCTACTTACCTTACACTTCATCAGCATATTACAGGGTTGCCAACATAGTTTGAGGTTAACATATGTAAACCATTTCACTCTTTGCATTAAATAACACTTGCATAATTTAAATACTTTAGTTCCCTTGACTCAGAAGATCCTATAGGCTCGTTTAGGCGAAATTTTGACGCTGGAAATAGGTTAGGTTTTGGTGCAATAATTTATACTGAACATGTGGTCATGGTGACATTGAAATTTGCATTTTATTTGCAGTTGGAAATTAAAGATTGCTAACTCTATTCATCTTGTGATTAACAAATCACTCAACAGTGAACACACATAATTATTATTTGAACAAAACTAACTTGCTTAATTCTGTTAAGGCGAACCAGTACTTCTCATTCACTCTCTCACTCTCTAAAACCCCCTTAAATCTGAGATCTCGTTATTATCTGAATGGAGTATTTTAATACGGGGTAAATAATTATTAATTGTTGTTTGGACGACCTAGTTTTGATAGTACTTAGCTGTAGAAGTTATTCCAAATGTTGCGTCATTACTCGTTCAGTTCACTTTTGCTCCAACACTCACAAAAACTGTTCAACACTGTTAATTAATTTTGCCAATTGCTTTTATACTTGAAGAGATTGATTTACCACTGTTTTATATTCATTTTCACACTTTTGTAGGCCTACACTGATTTTTGTCCGCATAGGCCTCCCGACCCTATTACACGGCTTTGAGTTGTTCGTAGACTGGGCAAATGGCGATCGGTGATCGTATACTATACGGGCCAGTCACGTGGTTCCCTCTGCTCCCCGCTACCCTTCTCATTAGGATCCATCGAAGAATCTAGACATTTTTAAAAGTCAGAACTGCGTTTTGTTATTGAAAAACACGTGTTCCATTTGTGATATTATCGTGACGTCAGAAGGGACACAAAATTCCGTACCTTATAAGGTTCGGTTATTTAGTTTTGAGACGGCAGTGCCTACGTCACACTGGCTGATTCATACCATTCGGATCTCTAAAGTCGTATTTTACTATGGGTTACATAGATCGTATTATTGCATAATATTAAAATGATTCTACCCCTTTTGTACCATCACACGCTGTTTGCCGGAAGTGAAAAGTCTGGGAAAATGGGGGGTCTGAAGTCTGGAACTTGGATTTTTTTTTTAGGTAAACACTAAACCTATCATTTTTAAAAAAATCAGCTCAAAAGATGCTGTTTCTGGAAATTTGCCTTTTTTGCGCTTTTTTTCAATAGTCTTACTCGGCTGTAAGGTTGTTTAGACCAAATGTACAATTAATGTTTATGCTGGAGACTAGCGAACCTTTGGCGCCAAGTCCTGTGCCACCTTATTTAGCGTTAACTCGTTTTTCTTATGGAGTTTTTGCTTTAATAATAAAAATATTTATCCAAATTTCACATCCAGCATTCATATACAAATTTTCAGGTTTCTATGGGATACAGCTGCTCCTCTTACCCAAAACACTGACTAGAAATGTTTCACAATTCACTAATTCTTTGTGTGGTGGAACATACTTTTAAATGAGGTGAATCGCAAACAACACAATTTACAGTTGTTTACAAAAAAATTTTTCTAAAATGTCTCTTTTATTACTAATACTTACTGTTTATAGTATACATAAATCTACTGTAACAGAATATTAAGCCTCACAAATTGTTGTTTATTTTGTAGTACACCATACATAGCTAATAGTATGTGTACTATAGTTTTTAATTTGGTTTAAATCGTGTTTTCTAACATTACTTCTATATTTCGTATTTTACATTATGTTACTATGGTATTGTGTGTGTGATACTATAATATAAATTTTATATTACTTGTAATGTCATGTTTGTTTTAAGAATACACTGTTTTGCACATTTACAATTAAGGATTATGATTTTACATAAATTACTTTTCCATTATACACATGTTATATCCTTGCTCCCTCCCCCTGCCAGTAACCTGACAGTTATATTGATTGTCTACACTGCTTATTCATTAAATAATATAAACACACTTGCACTTATAAATAAAGCTGTTTTTGATGATTAATGTCATGTTATTTTCATATAAAGAACTGAGTGATACTACTTCAGGTAACTGTTAATGCATTTACATCATAAATAAAACAATTATAAAATTGTACAATAATTTGTAGTCCTTCATTGAAAAATGTTCACTCCATGTAGCAGTAAATAGTTGATGTTGCTCGAGTGACATCTACTTCAAACGTCTTTAGTCCGCATAATGCACTATTGCCACACACAAAACCTGGCAACAGTGTGGCCCATTGAACCAGGGCTGAATATTATCTGGGATGGCCATTACGTTTCCTAAATATTTGAATCCAGTTTTGGCCCAGCTAGGATTCTTGTCATTTAGAAACAACAAACAACACCTGAATAATAGTGCATTTAGTTCAGCACCACCAGCCAACCACTCATATTTGCTGTACATACTAGACTGCACGTGCGTAGCAAACTATCCAGATTGTTGGGTTATGTTTGAAACATCCAGGGTCGGCCTACCAGTTTTTATGATTACAATTTTTTCGTTAAATAGCCATGTAGTTAAAAGGTTTTGCCAACATGTCTTTTATTATACAAACTGATATTGTAGAATGTATTTAAGCCAGTACTAAAACTAATCTGAAATATATACTTATAACTTCAAATATATTGCGTATCGTTTAACTATCAGGTAAATAAAATGTGAGACGCTCTAATTAATATCGGTATGGAGAGCCATACATGACTTCCATGTTCTAAGATTTATATTTAAAATCATATTTGAAATGAAATATTTCCATAGAAACTACTTCTTTCTACTTATTGCTTCAGCCTTAAACCACAGTACTGTGGTCACTAACGTATACCACCTCATGTTTTCGCACTCGATTTTCACTGAGATGGAAGACAATGGCACTGCCGAAAAGTCTGGTTTTGCAGAAAACATTGGACTATGGCTAAACAGCCCGGGAAGGAATTTTAACAAAGAACTACCGTATTTTCTCGCATAATTAACGCTCCCCCATAATTTACGCATCCCATTTCTGGGGGGTTCAAAGTGGGAAAAAAGAAATATTTGCGTATTTGACGCACCCACTTTCTCGATGATTTCATCACGCCGTTCCGGGTGCGTTTCGAAATAAAGATGTCAAATAGTAGCTTTCCTATTGCACAACCTCGCATTTCAAACCCTCGTGCAACTTCCTGTTATTACTCACTGCGGTATTTCAGTCCGGTGAGTGAATCAGCGAAGACGTGATTAGTGACGATCTATTCTAGTCTGGTAGAAACTCATTTTACGAGTGTTTCGGGTACACGGATGTTTTGTGATCTCAAAGTCGTTCATTAATCCACAATGAGCAAGTATTCGAGTAATACTGCATCATATAAACTTGCGGTGATCGCTTACGCCGAAACACATGGGAATAGGGCAGCAGGCCGCAAATATTCTGTGTCCAAGTGTAACGTGCGGTACTGGCGAAAACAGAAAATTGCCCTTCAAGAGACCAACAAGTCTCGTAAAGCATTTCGCGGTCCAAAAAGTGGCAAGTTTCCGCAAGTAGAGGAATATCTTCTGAAATATGTGATTTCGTTACACAATGATGGATATGCCGTTTCTTACGAAATGCTGTATTTTAAAGGACGAGAAATAGCTGCAGCACATGGGATCAGTGTCTAGAATTTTAAGGTTAGCCGAGGCTGGGTGATTAAATTTATGAAGAGAAACGGACTCTCTCTTCGAAGAACATCCTTATGTCAAAGAATGCTGAATGATTTCGACCAAAAAGTCATTGATTTTCATCGCTTCGTGATTAGGAAACGGAAAGCGAAGAAATATTTGCTTTCCCAGATAGGAAACGCAGATCAGACGCCCATCAGTTTCGATATGCCACAAAGTCGAACAATCGATACGAAAGGAACATCGAGTGTTATTGTGCGCACTACTGGAAGTGAAAAACAACGGTGTACGGTAATGCTTGCTGTAACAGCTGATGGCATAAAGCTTGCACCGTACGTTGTCCTGAAGCGAAAAACAATGCCGAAAGTAAAATGTTCACGTTCGTGTCCAAGAAAAAGGGTGGATGGACACGTCACTCGTAGAAGACTGGATACGAACGGTTTGGGGAAATAGAGCGGGGTCTCTCCTTCGGTGCCCGGCTCTTCTCGTGTTGGACAGTTTTCGTGGCCATCTGACGGAAAACACTAAAAAATTATTGGAAACCATGAAAACCGATTTGGCTGTGATTCCTGGTGGACTGACATCAGTACTTCAACCCTTGGATGTTTCGATAAATAAACCATTCAAGGACAATGTGCGAAAACTATCAGTGCTGGATGGCGGAAAATGTGCACGAACTTACTCCAACAGGCAAAATTCGGAAACCATCTGTGGAACTCCTTTGTGAGTGGATATTGCGTGCTTGGGACATGATTTCTTCGAAGGTGATTGAAAAGTGCTTCAAAAAGACGGGAATCTCGAATGCGTTAGAAGGGACTGAAGATGACTTCTTATGGAGAGATGTGAGCAGTGATAGCCAGCACCAATTCTTCCTGCAGTTCCAGTGGCGACGACCAACTTGGTAGCCTATAAAAGGTAAGATTATTTTTCTTCCTTTTTAGCAGGTATGTCATTATTACTTACGTCGTTAGTACTTTCATTAATTCATATTTATTTTGCTTCAGGTCGTACTATCAGCTCGTGACGGGAAGAATATTTTCCGGTGTCCGTACTTGAAACTGTGTGTCCAACTTGCCTAGTGTACTCTATTTGATTGTTCAGAAGAAAACTCAGCCGTAATTTTATGCCAAATGATGATAACTTCAATGAGTTGAACTGATTTTGTGTATAATATATTTAATGTATCTTTTAAATGTCAATAAATTTCAAATGAAATTTGGGTATATCTGAAATCCTTGAATAATTTACGCACCCGAAATTTTCGCCGGTATTTTTCGTCAAAAAAGTGCGTTAATTATGCGAGAAAATACGGTACTTCTTTGTTGCCGATAACGTAGTACACATACAAAATTCCCCCCCCCCCTTCAACTATAATTTTCATGTATAGAAAATTACAGTCCACCCCGTTCACCTAACCTCTTCATTTATAGATATTTCATCTACGTTTCTACAGTGGATTATTATGAGCTTCTTATCAAGATACTTTATTTATGAAAATTAAGTACTTTACTCTTGTTAAAACATAAAACGTTGCAGGTAAACTACCCCTTTCTCCAAACCTACATCTTCACCATAATCAATAGACCTTCAGTCCTCTACAATGCAGGGAAGAATGCAAAAAAATATTTGATTCTGTTTCAATTTGTGGCAGTTATCGTTCGTCATGAAAACATTTCTCTTGTTACAACATAACATGTTTCAGGTAAACTACCCCTTTCCCTTTACCGATCTTCACCAAAATCAACAGGCCTTGAGTTCTCAACAATTTAGGAAGGTTTGCAAAAAATTATTTGATTTTCTGTGAATTTATGGCAGTTATCGTTCGTCATAGAAAAAATTACCCTTGTTATAACATAAAAAGTTGCAGGTAAACTACCCCTTTCTCTAAACCGATCTTCACCAAAATCAACAGACCTTGAGTTCTGTATAACTCAAAAAGGTATGCAAAAGAGTAGTTGATTCGGTTTGAATTTACGGCAGTTATCGTTCGTCATAGAAAAAATTACCCTTGTTAAAACATAAAATGTTGCAGGTAAACTACCCTATTCCCTTAACCGATCTACACCAAAACCAGCAGGTCTTGAGAACTCTACAAATCAGAGCTGTATGCAAAACATTATTTGATTCTGTTTGAATTTGCGGCTGTTATCGTTTGCCATAGAAAAAAATTACCCTTGATAAGAAAAATGTTGCAGGTAAACTACCCCTTCCCGTTAACCGATCTTCACCAAAAACAATAGGTCTTGAGTACTCTACAAATCAGAGGTGTATGCAAAAAATTATTTGATTTTGTTTGAATTTGCGACTCTTATCGTATGCCATAGAAAATACCCTTGTTAAAACATAAAATGTTGCAGGTAAACTACCCCTTTCCCTTAACCGATCTTCACCAAAAACAATAGGTCTTGAGAACTCTACAATTTAGGGCTGTATGCAAATAATCTTTTGATTCTGTTTGAATTTGCGGCTGTTATCGTTTACCATAGAAAATACCCTTGTTAAAACAAAACGTTGCAGGTAAACTACCCCTTTCCCTTAACCGATCTTCACCAAAAACAATAGGTCCTGAGAACTCTACAATTCAGGGCTGTATGCAAAAAATTATTTGATTCTGTTTGAATTTGCGGCTGTTATCGTTTGCCATAGAAAAAAATCTACAGATAGACACACAGACACTTTTCGAAAATATCGGTATGGAGAACCATACATGACTTCCATGTTCTAAGATTTATATTATAACGTACTCGTGTGCCGTCCGTCTTATTTCTGCAAGAGTGTAAACGTGTCAGAGTGTAACTTGTGTAATGTGTCTTACCAATCCGTCATCGCTCGGTAACGTAACTTACGCTGCTTGAGTCCGTCGTGAACGTACAAATAACCAGGTATCGTAGTCCTTACCTGAGGGTCACTAGGAGTGTATAAATCCCGGGTGGCGCCAAATTGTTTATTTAAAACAATTAAAAAATTTATTATTATCAGCGGTTCCGCTCAGGCGGTATAGAGAATTCAAACTTGTCCCGCCGCTTATCGATTTTTTCAATCAAGCCAGCAGTGTGCTGTATTCGCTGCTTGAGCGCTAGTCGCCAATTCATAGATGTCCGCTACAATGTACAATATTAATAATACACTTTCCTACTGAAAATAAAACACATTTGTTATACACAGTATTGATTTATTAACGAATGGTTATTACTTTTTCATTGACACAAGTTAAATTTGGTTTGTTATATTATTTTGCACCGGTTATTTATCTATGAGACAATCTCTCTCTGGGTTTGACAAATCGATTTTGAACGTAACACATACACCGTAATGGCGTTCTACCGAAGTAGTAAACAAATATTTTCAGTCGATCGTCTGGATTCTTTTGATTACGATAAAAGGATTAGATGCAATTACAATAATAAAATATCGGTATGGAGAACCATACATGACTTCCATATTCTAAGATTTATATTTAAAATCATTTTGAGCCAAACAGCCAGGCTGTGTCTTACCTGCCTTTTTATTGCCGTATTAAATGAAAAATATTATATTACATTAAAATGAAAAAATTATAATTTTATTGCCTGGCAACAAAATTATTTTATTTTTAACAATTACCATTGTTTCAAAAAGTTTAAATAAATTTTCAAGTACTTTACTCTTGTTAAAACGTAAAAGGTTGCAGGTAAACTACCCCTTCCCCTTAACCGATCTTCACCAAAATCGAAAGTCATTGAGACCTCTACAATTCAGGGACGTATGCAAAAAATTATTTGATTCTGTTTGAATTTGCGGCTGTTATCGTTTGCCATAGAAAATACGCTTGATAAAAAAACGTTGCAGGTAAACTACCCCTTCCCCTTAACCGATCTTCACCAAAAACAATAGGTCTTGAGTACTCTACAAATCAGGGCTGTATGCAAAACATTATTTGATTCTGTTTGAATTTGCGGCTGTTATCGTTTGCCATAGAAAATACCCTTGTTAAAAAAACGTTGCAGGTAAACTACCCCTTTCCCTCAACCGATCTTCACCAAAAACAATAGGTCTTGAGAACTCTACAATTTAGGGCTGTATGCAAATAATCTTTTGATTCTGTTTGAATTTGCGGCTGTTATCGTTTGCCATAGGAAATACCCTTGTTAAAACATAAAACGTTACAGGTAAACTACCCCTTTCCCTTAACCGATTTTCACCAAAAACAATAGTTCTTGAGTACTCTACAAATCAGGGCTGTATGCAAAACATTATTTGATTCTGTTTGAATTTGCGGCTGTTATCGTTTGCCATAGAAAATACCCTTGTTAAAAAAACGTTGCAGGTAAACTACCCCTTCCCCTCAACCGAACTTCACCAAAAACAATAGGTCTTGAGAACTCTACAATTTAGGGCTGTATGCAAATAATCTTTTGATTCTGTTTGAATTTGCGGCTGTTATCGTTTGCCATAGGAAATACCCTTGTTAAAACATAAAACGTTACAGGTAAACTACCCCTTTCCCTTAACCGATCTTCACCAAAATCAACAGATCTTGAGAACTCTACAATTCAGGGCTGTATGCGAAACATTATTTGATTCTGTTGAATTTGCGGCTGTTATCGTTTGCCAAACAAACAAAATTACCCTTGCTAAAAAAAAACCGTTGCAGGTAAACTACCCCTTTCCCTCAACCGATCTTCACCAAACACAATAGGTCGCGAGTACTCTGCAAATCAGGGCTGCATGCAAAAAATTATTTGATTCTGTTTGAATTTGCGGCTGTTATCGTTTGCCATAGAAAATACGCTTGATAAAAAAACGTTGCAGGTAAACTACCCCTTCCCCTTAACCGATCTTCACCAAAAACAATAGGTCTTGAGTACTCTACAAATCAGGGCTGTATGCAAAACATTATTTGATTCTGTTTGAATTTGCGGCTGTTATCGTTTGCCATAGAAAATACCCTTGTTAAAAAACCGTTGCAGGTAAACTACCCCTTTCCCTCAACCGATCTTCACCAACAACAATATGTCTTGAGTACTCTACAAATCAGGGCTGTATGCAAGACATTATTTGATTCTGTTTGAATTTGCGGCTGTTATCGTTTGCCATAGAAAATACCCTTGTTAAAAAAACGTTGCAGGTAAACTACCCCTTTCCCTCAACCGAACTTCACCAAAAACAATAGGTCTTGAGAACTCTACAATTTAGGGCTGTATGCAAATAATCTTTTGATTCTGTTTGAATTTGCGGCTGTTATCGTTTGCCATAGAAAATACCCTTGTTAAAAAACCGTTGCAGGTAAACTACCCCTTTCCCTCAACCGATCTTCACCAACAACAATATGTCTTGAGTACTCTACAAATCAGGGCTGTATGCAAGACATTATTTGATTCTGTTTGAATTTGCGGCTGTTATCGTTTGCCATAGAAAATACCCTTGTTAAAAAAACGTTGCAGGTAAACTACCCCTTTCCCTTAACCGATCTTCACCAAAATCAACAGATCTTGAGAACTCTACAATTTAGGGCTGTATGCGAAACATTATTTGATTCTGTTTGAATTTGCGGCTGTTATCGTTTGCCAAACAAACAAAATTACCCTTGCTAAAAAAAAACCGTTGCAGGTAAACTACCTTTTTCCCTCAACCGATCTTCACCAAAAACAATAGGTCGCGAGTACTCTGCAAATCAGGGCTGCATGCAAAAAATTATTTGATTCTGTTTGAATTTGCGGCAGTTATCGTTTGCCATAGAAAAAAAATCTACAGACAGACACACAGACAGACAGACACACAGACACTTTTCGGAAAACGACTTTTTTTCATTTTTTGAGTGTAGTAGAATCAGAATCTGCAATAATCTCGAACACGATTTTTTTTGCCATCACCATACTTCCATTCCTTAAGGAATATGGAAGTAAAATACACAACCTTACAATATTTCTACTTAAATATTATAACGTGTAGTTATAAATGGTTTTTTGGAGTGTATTACAAGTGTTTCCAAGGTTCGTAAACTAACAATAGGTTAATTTTATAATTTGACAAATTTTCAGGGCTTAGTATTTTTATTTAATCTTTGAAAGAGAATAAATTCAGTTTAGTGATATTTCATAGTATAGTGAGAAATATTTAAAGTGCGTTTTTTCGGAAATTTGGATAATTTATATGATACTTAACAACTTCGTAGACTGGGGTTAATCAGTTGGCCTGGTACAAAGGACTGTAGCTGCAATCGCATTCAATTTTCAATTATTCGGGCTTCTGGCATCTTTTTCAATTTACTTGGATTAATTTATTCACTTCGTTTTGAATTAAAAGGTCTTTGCCATCAAAGTTAATTGGTTTCAGTCATAGTCTGCCTCCTTCAATTCTCGTTCAATTTTGGTAATTTGGTTAACTTTTATAACATTTTAAATTAAAATATCGGTATGGAGAACCATACATGACTTCCATATTCTAAGATTTATATTTAAAATCATTTTCAGCCAAACAGCCAGGCTGTGTCTTACCTGCCTTTTTATTGCTGTATTAAATGAAAAATATTATATTACATTAAAATGAAAAAATTATAATTTTATTGCCTGGCAACAAAATTATTTTATTTTTAACAATTACCATTGTTTCAAAACGTTTAAATAAATTTTCAAGTACTTTACTCTTGTTAAAACGTAAAAGGTTGCAGGTAAACTACCCCTTCCCCTTAACCGATCTTCACCAAAAACAATAGGTCTTGGGTACTCTACAAATCAGGGCTGTATGCAAAACATTATTTGTTTCTGTTTGAATTTGCGTCTCTTATCGTTTGCCATAGAAAATACCCTTTTAAAACATAAAACGTTGCAGGTAAACTACCCCTTTCCCTTACCCGATCTTCACCAAAAACAATAAGTCTTGGGTACTCTACAAATCAGGGCTGTATGCAAAACATTGTTTGATTCTGTTTACATTTGCGGCTTTTAACGTTTGCCATAGGAAATACCCTTGTTAAAACATAAAACGTTGCAGGTAAACTACCCCTTTCCCTTAACCGATCTGTACCAAAATCGACAGATCTTGAGAACTCTACCATTTAGGGCTGTATGCGAAACATTATTTGATTCTGTTTGAATTGGCGGCTGTTATCGTTTGCCAAACAAACAAAGTTACCCTTGATTAAAAAAAACCGTTGCTGGTACACTACCCCTTCCCCTTAACCGATCTTCACCAAAATCGAAAGCCATTGAGACCTCTACAATTCAGGGACGTATGCAAACAATTATTTGATTCTGTTTGAATTTGCGGCTGTTATCGTTTGCCATATAAAATACGCTTGATAAAAAAACGCAGGTAAACTACCCCTTTCCCTTAACCGATCTTCACCAAAAACAATAGGTCTTGAGTACTCTACAAATCAGGGCTGTATGCAAAACATTATTTGATTCTGTTTGAATTTGCGGCTGTTATCGTTTGCCATAGAAAATACCCTTGTTAAAAAAACGTTGCAGGTAAACTACCCCTTTCCCTCAACCGATCTTCACCAAAAACAATAGGTCTTGAGAACTCTACAATTTAGGGCCGTATGCAAATAATCTTTTGATTCTGTTTGAATTTGCGGCTGTTATCGTTTGCCATAGGAAATACCCTTGTTAAAACATAAAACGTTACAGGTAAACTACCCCTTTCCCTTAACCGATCTGTACCAAAATCGACAGATCTTAAGAACTCTACAATTTAGGGCTGTATGCGAAACATTATTTGATTCTGTTTGAATTTGCGGCTGTTATCGCTTGCCAAACAAACAAAATTACCCTTGCTAAAAAAAAACCGTTGCAGGTAAACTACCCCTTTCCCTCAACCGATCTTCACCAAAAACAATAGGTCGCGAGAACTCTGCAAAACCGGGCTGTATGCAAAAAATTATTTGATTCTGTTTGAATTTGCGGCAGTTATCGTTTGCCATAGAAAAAAAATCTACAGACAGACAGACAGACAGACACACAGACAGACAGACACACAGACAGACAGACACACAGACAGACAGACACACAGACACTTTTCGGAAAACGACTTTTTTTCATGTTTTGAGTGTAGTAGAATCAGAATCTGCAATAATCTCGAACACGATTTTTTTTGCCATCACCATACTTCCATTCCTTAAGGAATATGGAAGTAAATTAAAAAAACCGTTGCAGGTAAACTACCCCTTCCCCTCAACCGATCTTCACCAAAAACAATAGGTCGCGAGTACTCTACAAATCAGGGCTGTATGCAAAAAATTATTTGATTCTGTTTGAATTTGCGGCAGTTGTCGTTTGCCATAGAAAATACGCATGATAAAAAACGTTGCTGGTAAACTACCCCTTCCCCTCAACCGATCTTCACCAAAAACAATAGGTCTTGAGTACTCTACAAATCAGGGCTGTATGCAGAAAATTATTTGATTCTGTTTGAATTTGCGGCTGTTATCGTTTGCCATAGAAAATACCCTTGTTAAAAAAACGTTGTAGGTAAACTACCCCTTTCCCTTAACCGATCTTCACCAAAAACAGAAGGTCTTGAGAACTCTACAATTTAGGGCTGTATGCAAATAACCTTTTCATTCTGTTTGAATTTGCGGCTGTTATCGTTTGCCATAGGAAATACCCTTGTTAAAACATAAAACGTTACAGGTAAACTACCCCTTTCCCTTAACCGATCTTCACCAAAAACAATAGGTCTTGAGAACTCTACAATTCAGGGCTGTATGCGAAACATTATTTGATTCTGTTTGAATTTGCGGCTGTTATCGTTTGCCAAACAAACAAAATTACCCTTGCTAAAAAAAAACCGTTGCAGGTAAACTACCCCTTTCCCTCAACCGATCTTCACCAAAAACAATAGGTCGCGAGAACTCTGCAAAACCGGGCTGTATGCAAAAAATTATTTGATTCTGTTTGAATTTGCGGCAGTTATCGTTTGCCATAGAAAAAAAATCTACAGACACACAGACACAGACAGACAGACACACAGACACTTTTCGGAAAACGACTTTTTTTCATGTTTTGAGTGTAGTAGAATCAGAATCTGCAATAATCTCGAACACGATTTTTTTTGCCATCACCATACTTCCATTCCTTAAGGAATATGGAAGTAAAAATTGGTTCAAAATTTGGCTTCTGTTTTCCAAGAGCGTCACTTTACGAGTAACGAGTAACGATATTCAACGGTAAATCCGTATTTAACGGCGGTTGCTATGGTTACTCAATAAAATCTGATTGGGTAATAAGGCATAAATCCATTGTTATCAAAATTTGAATTCTTTTCAAAATTCTCATATACGAGGTGCTATCAGAAAGTTCCCGGACTAGGTCTAATAAATTCTTTTTGCTTACCTAGGCCATTAATGGCTCCCATCTCCTTCAAAGTAGTCTCCCTGCGAATTGATACAACGAATCCAGTGTTGTTTCCATGCCTGGAAAGTGTCAAAAAAAAGTCTTTTGCTGAAGGCTGTCAAGCACCTCCTGTGTTTTTTTCTTAATGTCTTCTACAGTGTCAAAACGGTGACCTTTCATGTGAATTTTTATTTTCTGGAACAGAGAAAAATCACAGGGGGCTAAATCTGGTGAATATGGAGGGTGTGGGACGGTGGCCATATTGTTTTTGGTCAAAAACTCTGTTGTTTTCAGTGAAGCGTGAGCAGGTGCATTGTCATGATGCAACAGCCAGTTTTGGTCTTCCCACAATTTGGGCCTTTTTCGTCGCACATTTTGTCTCAGCCGCCTCAAAACGTCACAATAAAAATCTGAGTTCACTGTAACACCAGCTGGCACGAACTCGCGATGGACAATGTCTTTGATGTCGAAAAACAATGAGCATGGTTTTTGTTGCACTTCTGACCTGCCGTGCTTTTTTTGGTCTCGGTGATTGTGGACTTTTCCACTGTGACGACTGCTGTTTTGTTTCTGGATCATAACAATAAAACCAGCTTTCATCACCGGTTATGACCCTGGAATGAAGGTAGGGTCATTTTCAGACGTTTCTCTGAGTTCACTGCACACATCAACACGGCGCTGTTTCTGATCCACAGACAAAAGCCGAGGGACGAATTTCGCAGCAACACAACATATGCCTAAATTTTCAGTTAGAATTTTTTGACAGCTTCCATAGCTTATTCCGGCACTTGTACACAACTCATGGATTGTTTGACGACGGTTTTCGTGAATGAGTTGTCGAATTTTTTCAACATTTTCATCCGTTTTGCTCGTGGAAGGTTGTCCTGAACGGTGATCATCTTCAAGTGACATTCTGCTGGCCTTGAAACGAGCGTACCACTCAAAAACCTGTGTTCTGTGTAGGGAATGTTCTTCAAAAGCTTCTCGATGCATTGCAAAAGTTTCAGTAGGTTATTTACCAAGTTTAAAACAAAACTTAATGCACACGCATTGCTCGAATTTATCAGCCATCATAAAATTAGCAAATGAACACACGATTACAAAACACAACGCATAGACCGAACACAACCTCACAATGCAACAAAACTCGGCAGACTGACTCATTACGTATTACGGAATCGGACACTGGGACGCCAGGTTGTACAGTCACGTCCAACAGCCGTGCCAAGTACAGTCCGGGAACTTTCCGATAGCACCTCGTATCTTCTGACTGTCTTCATTCCATTATCTTCCTTCCTAAGTATTAATTATTAGCACTGTTATTTGTATTTTCTTCCAAAGATTATTTTGGTATCCCACAAGATTGGGTTATTTCATCTTTTATAAGTTTACAATTATTTTAATATTTCCTAAGTACATTTCTCTGTTTATTTAACTCCTTATTTTAATATTTTGCTTTTAATAAGATTTACAATTTATCCTTGGTTGATTAGTCACCTTGGATTTGTTAATTACTTGGTTATTTTGGTACAATTAGTATTTGTTGCTGTTTGACAGTTAGGCCTTTCTCAAGTCTAAGTAGCCATTACTGATTTTTGATTATTTCATATACATTACATCTCATTTTAGCCTAGAGCTTTATTTTGTTCTTATAACTAGGTTTATTATCTATTGATGTGTTTTGGTCCTGTTTTTGTGTGATTTGTATGTTACTATTATTTTATACATCATGTATTGCTAACTATTTACTAACTGGTTTTCTCGTTTTCTAAATCAAACATTGCTTTCTTTTCTTACTTACTTACTCCACCAATGTCAACAATATGGCTATTAATTACTATTTTTTCATCACATAAAATACAACATTTAGGTCTATGGTTGGTATAATTACCCCAGCCATATCCTATTCATAATTTTGTTTAAACAATTATTTAACACTTAATATCTAATATTGGTGTTATACCGTAACGATTATAGGGTGTGCGTTTAAAATTATTGAAGTTTATTAAAATCAAATTTAAGTTACGTTTAAAATTTCGTTTAAAAGCCACACTGTTGGTCTAACCTATTTGTAATAAAATGAAAACGTGTGTGTTTACAATTAACTTGAAATAAAATAAAAGTGTTGTTATTTAAACTTATATTCGTGGTTAAAATATTAAAAGTCTCGTTAAAACAAAGTTCAATTATGTGTGAAGTATTCTTTTGAGGTAACTCAATGTTTGGAATAGTTGTTTCTAATTGAAGGTTACTAAAGTAGTAAAGTAATTTAAAATGAAACATTCAAAGTTACTCACAGTGTGTTTACAATGGTTTAATTATACTTGTTTAAAAAGAATTCCCTTATATTAAATAAATAAAATAGTGAAGTTGATTATAATTAAATGCTAAATTAGCTTAAGTTAAAACGTGAAGTATAGCAGTTGGTTGCTTGATAATAGTTCTCGTCTGGTTGAAACTGGTAGTAAAACTTCTTCTCCAGATTGCAGGTAGTCTGAGTATGTCACGTCTCGTAATGTCTGGACAATATCATAAACAAAAATATACTTTTACGTACCTGATCGTGTTTACTAGAAGTTCACTAAACTGTCAACTCAGTTTACAAACACCAACTCACTTTGGTTGCAAGGTTAGATTACCTTGTTTATTAATTAGTGGGCGCCACACGGATTTATTCAGGGAAAATCCCGTGTAAAACCCACACATAGATTTACTGAATGATTAGAAAATTTAATATAATTGTGTGTCACCTTTTGGCAATGCTATTCCAATATGTTAAACACAACAGAAGGTTGTTTAAGTTTGTTAAAAGAAAATATTTAATTATCCTATAGAAATAAATCAAAATCAGGTGATGCTGTTAATAATGGGTTTATTTACACCCTCATAGAGAATTCAAAAACAAATATAATGCAAACATACAAAGTTGTACAATTAAAAGTCAGTTATTATATGCCTTATGCGGCTTGCTCAGAATATGAATTATAAATCTGGCTAAGTCCAGAGGTTATTTATTTTTAACATTAAAATCATAAAAATCTCAGTAGTACAAAGTTGTACAATTAAAAGTCAGTTATTATATGCCTTATACGGCTTGCTCAGAACATGAATTATAAATCTGGCTAAGTCCAGATGTTATTTATTTTTAACATTAAAATTATGAAAATCTCAGTAGTGAATTCTTTGAGACACGAAAGAAAACAATTATGCCTACACAATATCCAACAATCTTTTTGATATACAATTGATCAACCAAGTTTTTAGGTTACTTTCGTAAAGTAAACAAAATTAAAAATGATCTGTTGAAAGATCGCGCGTTTCATCAACGCTTGCTTTTTTAATGACAATATTTATCAAGTGAGAACCCTTGCAACTAACATATAGCTTAATTCATAATAACAAATTTGTATAATAAATTGAGACGTGGTGTAATCTTAAAGTGTTTTTGTGTTTTGCGTCAGTACAGGCTAGTGTTGAAAAAAGTATAGGTTATGGCGCTCAGATAAACATTAGTAATGATTGCACTGTTACCTTCTGAGTTTTAATTATTTAATTAAAACTTATTAATCACTTCAGTAATCGGATTATAATGATTACTGGGTTTCGGCACTAAACTCGCACAAGAACAGAATAATGCGATCCTCTTCTGATTAAAATGGATCGTGAATAATAACAATTAATTATTTCTGCTCATTATTTCCCGCACGAAATTAAAATGATACTGTACTTAATCACTGTTGTTTGCTGTAGATTAACTTGAAGATGTTTATTAACTAGTAATAAATTTATTCTAATATAATATAATAGATTGACTTCCACATACCTGGAAAGTTTCGTTTTATTTCGGGCCAGGATCCTTTCGTACGAACGCTAGATAGAAACATGTGTTTCATGGGTTCTCGAAATAATTAACTCTACACATCATTAAGAAGAGAATTATTAATTTTAATGCTCAATTGGTGAAACTACTGTTTGACAAATAGATTTACATGGAGTTACATATTGGGCAACTCGTGCATCTGGTTTGTAAAGGAACTTACAGACTAGAGCTTACCTTATTTACCTTATTATTTCACAAACACAAACGCAAATATAAAATGCAAACACAAATATAAACAGAAAGCAGCCCAGCTTTGCCACACTCACATTTATACTAAATTAAAAACCCCTTAACATTTTATGCAAATCAAATGCCCCCTTCGCCGGCCACTCGGTCTCCCCGCACACGCATTGTTCGGTTACACGGTTTCACTGTTCTGAAGAAAAAAAAAAACTCTTGATACGACTCCCTAGTCGTATTGACTGCGGTCACTTAACAGTTTTGCTGTACTGCAACTTTAAAATATTTAAGTATGTGTGACGAGCCTACAGAGGCCAACCCAGTAACGGGAACTGTTGCTTGTCGACTGGTGTTGGAACTGGTAACGTAACAGTTACTTCTTGCTTTCTCTGGCGGGAATTGTTGTTCACTGCCACCCGCTTTGCGTCATCGTTCAAGCTCAGTTGTTGGGAGCTAACCACTTTATGTGTGGAATAAAGCTGGTATGTGCGTGTGACCCGAGGCCGATATTGGAGTTGGCTCCGCTGACGTCATTGGAAAGGCCGGATTTAGCCATGACTTCCTGCCGCTCAAAAAAGCACATTGCTGGATTTTGCTCGTCCCTGGACATCCTGTTTTGTGGCTGGATGCGTCACTCAAGCTTGTGTTGGGGCAGTTGCGTCTGTGTGCCGCTACACAAGTACAGATTTCTGAGAAGTTTGAAGGGGGTAAATGCTTCGCTCGCCGCGTTACACAATAACACCTGCGTATCGCTTTTGTCTCACTGTTTCTCAACATCGTGCTGTTGCATGGAAAATAACGTTGCAATGCGTTCTGTTATAATGGAATGAATTTCATTACCCAATAATTTTCACAACTTCTTTTTACAAGCCCGCACCAAAATGAAAGAAATATAAATGTACTTGCCCCATACGGTAAAAATAAAAACACCCAAAAATTGACCCGCTACAATACCCCCTCGATGAGAATTCTGCTGTTCATAACAGAAGAAATCTCATCGACAAACCCCGAAGAGGACCGGTGAGGAACTGGTGCCAACAACCCCCTGGTTCTTAATCTCATGGGTACACGACCCCCCCCCCTGGCTCAGCGGCTATGGACTCATCTGAACGAGATCACTGGACTTCCCCGTAAGAGATCCCAACACCGAGAAATCGAGCAGACTCGTACCACAGCGCACCTCGCCTTTTAACATACCACCCCCAAAAATCCTCAATCCCTGGCTAAAATTATTCCAGCTCCTCCGCCGATATGTTTCCCCTTTTTGCAAGCTGGGCTGCCTTTAGCAAATACTGGGCTCACACACACTAACATTACATGTTAACATAACACATTAAAAATAAAAGGTTTCTTTTAAAATTTATTAAAAATTTAAAAAATTCAAAATTCAAAAAAATAATATTTTATCAAAAAATTCTCTTCCTTGTTTTTCTAATTTTTGTTTCGAATGACTTAACCTAGACATTTCTACTAATCTAAACACATCCTTACTCTAACATGAGAACCACTTATAGTCTACCAATACAATGCAATACAATAAAATAGTAAACTAAACATGGTAAATACACACATAAATAAAACAATAACTACCTAAAATATGCATTCGCTGGCAGGCGAAAAATCAAGTTTTTTTTTTTCAAATTCCCAAAATTTTAAAATTCAAAAAAATTTAAATTTGTTCAAAGGTTTCATTTATATTTAGAAATTATTCAAAACTGGTTTAAAGTGATTAAATAAACAAATAAAATTAATTCCCTACTATACAAGCTTAGTAGGTGTATGACCTCATCAGCTGATCAAAACTAGGTCAAGTCCAAAACCCTTGAACTACATATGTTATATATAAGTTCTGAAAATACATTGAACATCTGTAATATCCTAACTGGAAATACAAACATAATAAAACAAAATATTTAAAATAAACAAAATATTAATATAAATAATCATCAACTTGATATTTAATTTATTTAAAACAAACAATTTTTAATTTTACCTTATTTTCAAATTTTATCAAAATTCTGTCACTGGTTGAAAATAAAAGCTTTTATATCTTTTATCCTAAATTTCTCTCTTTTTGCTTAACAATCTCGCTATACTTTACTGTGGGTGATGTAAATCATTTACTCTCATTTACTGTATTAGATGTGTATGCATACATAAACTTTACTCTCTGACTCTAATATTAATCAACTTCAATTACCATGACACCCATCTCTATCAGAATATCTATCCCAAAACACTCTAAACCCCAACTTATCATTGAACACAAATCGCCACCTTCTCTACATATATAAAAAAATACTCTCTAACCCTTTGTACATAGGATATGTGTTTCCCCTACCCAAAAACTCAATTCCCTTATTTGGCCCCTGGATTCTACCTAAGGCGGCCCCTCCTCACTAAAATCGATACCAATTCCCGTCCCAACATATATTGTTGCGAACTCATACATGACACTACCCCCTAATACAAAATTGCCATCCCCAAAAATCTCAATCTCATAACCTTACTACAAATATAACAAAATAATATCATTAATTATAAACATAAATATATCACTCAAAATCTACAATTATTCTCCATTACTCCTGTGTCAACATCAGTACTATTTAAAATTCTACAACATACCTTACTTCAAAACAACATTACATCATATTCATCTCTACTATTTCAAATTCAACTTTGATTTTAACTTGGACAGATCTACATGTCCCATAAAATATTCATCACCCAAAAAACTATCTTTTATTAGATTTCGCAAATCGTTACTTTATTTCTCAAATTCTTTTTATCATTACTTTAAAATATCTGTAATACATTAAAACATTACATTAAACTTTAATTACTTGTAGCATTTATAAACCAATATACCAGTGACATGGTATTGCTGATCAGCTGATATCCTAACACAATGAAAATACATCTTACAATTGAATACATTATATGAAATATATATTTATCAATACTCACTTTTACCCTCATTGTTTCCCCTTTTTCTGATTCTGGTCATTTATGTTAACCTGCCAGACGATTTAATTATTGGCTTAGAAAAAAAAAATACACACACACATAATGAAAATACATATTCTTATCAATGCTTATCTAACAGACAACAATAAAATAATACACTTAAAATTATAGCATGAACACCTTATTTTTAAATATCTAAGCAGCTGGTTACCTGAACAGAGTACAAGCAGTTTTATTTGATCAAACTTTGAATAAAAAAATGTTATGTTATAAAATTTACATTCGTGACTCCTTTGCGTCACCTCCCAGCCACACACACTATTTCAGATTATGGTGGACTGTGGCGCCCATTCGCTTCGGCAGAGACTGTATATTTTGGAGCAGGGTTTTACCTCTCCGTGTCTCTGCTTCCGCTATTAAGTTTTAAAATTAGTGAACATCATCATGTTCTTGTTATAAAATGATACACCCTTAAAACGGTTCTACCACCGGTCTTGCTCCCCAAGGCGGTAAGAGTGGCAGCCGCTGTTCCATAGTTCCGGGAAGATTTCCTCTAATTGTCACCCCCCAATGAATTTCTAATATATACCAATTTCAAGTCAGCTATGGTCAAGGGACTTGGTATGACCATAGCTGGCCGCTAGCCAAAACCACGGTTAGTGCTGGTAAGACAGTAACCGCCCGAAAAATCGAGGAAGTCTAACTTTAATTTAATTGCCTGTTTCTATCATCACTATTATGTGCGACACGGTAGTTTGGCAGTGTGTGTAAAATTTTTTACTTTACACGAATAAGGTGTGCCGCACATTTATCGCCATTTTGGCCTCCGATGGAGGTAACACTCACTGTTACCCCCAACCCATTTCGCTATTTGCGAGAGCACAGGCAACCCCCACAATAGCCACTTAATAGCTAACTAATTTATTAACAATTGAACTAAACTTTCTAAATATACAGTTCAACACTCCATTGTTCTATCACTTCATTGAGCACCAATCTACCCCCCAAAATCACCCCCACTTCTTGTATTGATATCAAGTTTATATTTGGTTACACATCGTTTCAAAACGTTCCCATGCTCACTGATACTAACTCTTGACAATTGCTTTTGGTCACTTAATTCTAGAATTTATTTAATTTTGAAATTGTATATACTCCATTTTTTTTTTCAAGACTTTTAAAATTCAAACAATTTAAGTTCATTGTTAAAATCATTGTTTCTATTAATTTGACTACCAAATTAATTTAATGGTTTTTTAATGTCTCAAACTCTACGTTACAATAATTACCTCACTATTATTTTAGCAAAAAATTTACTTTAATTCTTTTGTGTCACAATAAGGTTTTACTCAAGATACTGATTCAGCAGACTACAACATTTCTTGTTATGGTCACCAAGTGTGTCTGTAGGCATTAGTCACAACATACCACTACAACACACCTTTTTACTGTTTACATAAACACAGTTATAAACATTCTCAGTTTCAGCATTCATAGTCTAAACATTCTGGTTGCATCATATATTGCCATACCTGCTTACTACACTTTTCGAATTTTATAAATCTTTTATATAACATATTTGTCTCTTACATTTTTATTTTATGAAGTTAATGTATAAAATATGTAAAATTACAATTTCCATTTGCAGTTGGAATTTACACAGCACTAACATTGACAATATTAAGTTACTCCAGGGGCGATTACAATTCTATTTCATCTCTTAGTACATTCAAAACAATTTCCATGACTTTAATTACCATTTTCAAAATGATTCTACGTGATTAAATGTTTCAGTTTTTCTTATTATTTCAAGAAATTTTACAAACATTACATCATTGGTTCTAACATCTTTCTTCAAATTCCTCCACAATCACATTCTTAATACCATAATCCCCTACTCAAAACCTAACATAGCAGGTACCACAAAATAATAATTGAACCTTTTGGTTACATAAGTTTACTTGAGAGTATTTTCCAAAATTATTTACTTACTTAATATTATACTTATTATAATATTTATACTTATTATTTTTTCTTAATTACCTGTAAATAGGTTATATGTTACATGTACCGCATTATCGTATATAGAGATGCGATTGAAGACGAACAGAACCCCACTTCTTTGGCAGTGAATATCTACCCTTATGACGGTACTGACTTCTATCCCTGGCTCCTTTTTCCAAAATAATAACAAACCACAACCATTAATCCACAGCCCCATCTCTATATACAACAATCCGGTTAAACTATACAAAATTTATTATTTAGTTTGTCTACTCAGCCACAAAACTTCTCCACTACCTACCTAATTAAGGGATGAGTTTACAATTCATAAATAACGCCGGTTTATTTAATTTTGAGGATCACCCTAATGTATTATTTAGAATTAAGGCAATCAAATGGTTCCAAAAAGTGTGCCAATTTGTGTAACTATTGTTTACGTGTACTCTAAGGGGAGGGTGAAGGAAATCGGGAAGATAAAAGGGATAAGGATTATTACAGGGTCACGAACTAGGACTAAAGGTAGGGACAAAGCTTCCTCCGAAAATAAAGGTACCTGGAGAAAACCAAGGCTCGCGTGGGCAGGGGCGCGTCCCTGAAATAGACGAACCCCACTGGGATAAGTGGGGATCCTCTATCCGCTACCACTTACTGTTTTATATTATTTATAGTTATTTGTACTTATTTAACTATGGGTTTATTATAGTTGTTTAATTGTATTTAATTACAAGATTTAATGTATTATTTTATTTTAACCAATACCTTTTTAAATTGGTGGCGTTATGGGTACCCACTATCTCTCTGGTTTCTCTATTCTGTAACACATATGAATTTCTCATTTTTATTTCTACTATTTCGTACGGTCCCTCGTATAATAAGAAAAACTTCTTGATCTCCTTGTCTTGTACACTTGATAAGTCATGTCGTCGTATCAATACCAGCTGTCCAATCTCATACTGCGTCCACTTACCTTTCATATCATGTCGCTGTTTTCTCCTCTCTCCCTTCGTTAACAAACTTTCATTCGCTAGTCTAAGTTTAACATCGTTACCAATAGTGTTGGTCTCCGGTGGATATTCGATTAATTGTTCCAGAATCCTCTGTGGACGCTTTCCTCTTATTAGCTCATAGGGTGTGAACCCCGTCGACTCGTGGGTGGTGCAGTTTAGCCAGTTTTCAATCTTCTGCACATAGAGTGGCCACTCACTATGTTTGGCGTGGCAGTATGTTCGGAAAATTCTGCCCAGCTCCCTCATAACTCTCTCCGCCTGATTGGATTGCGGGTGATATACTGGGGTGTGCTTTGGGATGATACCTTCCCATCCGAGCGTCTGGCGCCATCTCCCGCTGATGAACTGCGGACCATGGTCGGATAATATCACCTTCGGCTTTCCCACGTTGATCATATAGTCGCGGGTAATCTTCTCACTCAGCACCTTACTTGTGGCTCGCTTCACGCTATATAGCCTGACATATTTGGAAAAAGTATCAAGTACAACAAAAATATGCATCACTCCACCCCTACCCTTTGGCAATGGGCCGTACAAATCTACAGCTACTAAATCGAATGGCTTTTCTACTTTAATATAATTTAGTTCTCCCTCTAACTTATAATTGACAACTTTGGATTTCTGACATAACTCGCAAACTCTAAGTATTCTTCGGACGCGTTTCTCCATATTCTTAAATAAACAAGATTCCTTTAATACATTCACACACTTCCGTGCCCCAAAATGCCCGTACCTAAGATGACAGTCCCACACTATTTTCTCTATCAACCCTTCAGGTATGACTAACCTCCAATCCCTCTCTCTCCCCTCTACTTTTTTAAACAAACTCCCTTTAAACACTTGAAAATATTGTTTATACCCAAACTCATCTACATCTGACTCTACGCTAGTAATGATTTTATTTAATTTACCATCAGCTCTTTGCATCACATTTATATCTTTTAATTCTTCCCCAAAAAGTTTATCTTCCCTGGACAGTCTATAAATCTCTATCTCTTTAATATCTCTACCTGTTCTATTTCTGTCTGTGTCTACTCGTGATAGTGTGTCTGGCACCCTGTTCTCTACACCCTTAATGTATTCCCAAGAAAAATTATACTCTTGAAGAGCTAACACCCACCTGGTTATCCGGCTGTGTGTGAGCTTGCAAGTATTCAGGAACGACAGCGCTTTATGGTCCGTCCTGATGATGGTTCTGTTGCCCAGCAGGTACGTTCGGAACTTCCTCACGGCGAACACTATACTGAGGAGCTCCTTTTCGGTGGTAGTGTAGTTACGTTCTGCGGCTAGCAATGTCCGGCTGGCGAACGCGATGGTTTTATGCTCTTTTGCCTCGTCCTCTTGGTAAAGCTCTGCTCCCAGTGCGATATTACTAGCATCTGTCTGTAAATAAAATTTTTCATTAAAATTAGGATGATTCATTAGTATCATGTCTGCGAACTTATTTTTTATTTCGTTGAATGCGGCTCTTTCGTTATCTCCCCACCTCCATTGCTTATTCTTTTGCAGCACTGCGCTGAGTCGGGCCGTCGTCTGGGCGTAATTCCGCTGGAACTTCCTGTAAAAATTACAAAGACCAAGGAAACTTTGCAATTGTTTTATGTTTTTTGGCTCCGGGAACGTCAGGATGGATTCTACTTTATCTGGGTTAGCACGTATTCCCATAGGTGTTATTATGAAACCTAAAAAATGTATCTCCGTTTGCAAAAATTTTGATTTCTCCCAATTCACTGTCAAACCTCCCTGGTATAACTTCTCCAATACATATTCCAAATGCTCTACATGCTCTTCAAGTGTTCTGGAAGCTATCAAGATATCATCAACATATATAGTTAGAAAATCTAAGTTATGTGGTTGCAAAATTTCGTCAAGACACTTGATAAAACTAGCTACACTGGTGTTCAATCCAAACGGTATTCTCTTAAATTGATAATTCTTTCCATTGAATAAAAAATCTGTATATTTTCTACTGTTTGCTGCTAATGGAACTTGCCAATACCCGGCGGTTAGGTCTAAAGAGGTCATATATTGTACGCCGCTAAACTTCTGAAATATTTCTTCAATAGCTTCAGGTGACTCCCGGTCTGGAATAATTATTTGATTGATTTTGCGGGCATCTAAACATAACCTAACTCTACCATCTTTTTTAATCACTACCACTAAGGGGTTAGAATATGGTGACACAGATCGCTCAATTATATCTCCGTCTAACATTTTCTCTAACTCAAGCTGGACCGCTCTTCTCTTCGCATATGGCACCGGATAACTTCTTTGCACATAGGGTGCGTGTTCCCTTACCTTTAACTCGCATTCATAGTTTCTTGCCCTCCCTGGAATATCGGCAAACACTTCTCTAAAATTCTCTACTACCCGCCACAACGATTCACGTTGAGAACTCCCTATTGCGCCACCCTCACTACAAAATTTAAGTGCTCTCTCATTCCATAAGTGCTCTACATTCTCCTCATACTCTATCTTACTTTCACTGCATACATTCATACTAACTTCCATTTCTTGTTTATTGGCCCGATTATGTATCACCCTTACCCCTGAAATCCTTACCGCATCTAATACCCGCTCGAAATTAATACGGACTGTTTCCCCTTCACTATTTAATTCTAACACCCGTTTATGAAAATCAATCACCGCCTTATGTTTAATCAGAAAATCATTTCCAAGTATAACTTCAAGATTTAGTCCCCGTACAACTAGAAATGTATTATCGTACCCGACCCCGTTAATTACCATGTTTAAGTGTACTTGTTTCGTGACTCTCTTACTTCTAACTCCCGTAACGCCTACAATTGTCACCCCCGCTACTGGTAAAGACGGAATATTTTTATTTATTTCTCTTAATTCATCTAATACATGTTCCGAAATGACAGAGATTTCACTACCCGTATCGATTAAAGTTTTAATCTCCTTACCTTCTATGTTGATTTTCACCTCAGTCAGTCCATTCTCCCGTCTCACTGCTTCGAAGTCTTCCTCCTCCAATAATTCCTCAGACAAATCTGTAATCACAACGTTGTTTCGGTATCTATCATCCATTTGGACCCCAGAAACTTCCGGCGACAACGGTCGGGTCCGGTGTTCCATTGTCTCTCTTAGTTTCCCGCCGAGGTGCTCGCCACTGCATGGTTGTATCCTCGTTCGTGCTGGTTTCCTCGCGGTTCATGAGTTTGGCCTCTCGGCGCTCCTCCTTGGCCCTCTCCCCTTCGTTGGTATGCATGCTGGTTCTGTGCGGGTTGTGGACCCTGTCGCTGCCCCGGTCTCTCTCTCCTGCATCTAAAACAGAAATTCTGTGAGGCATAATTCTCCTGTGAACACGCTGGACAAGCCCACATGGGTCCTCGATTATTTTGTTCTCGTCTAGGGTATGCCGGTCCATTTGTAGGTCCCCTCGGCGGTCCCTGATTACCTCCATTATTTCCATTCTGCTGGTTCTGGCGGCAACTCAATTCTTGGTCCCGGATATTCTGAAACACATCTAAAATATTTTCTAACTCGCTAATATTAGCTACCTCCCTTGTCATGAGTGTTATCTGTACTTCCCTCGGCAAATGCTTGCTTATATGCCTCACAAAGGATCTAAATGGCAATGGCGGTTCTAAATATTTCGCCTCGTTAAATATTCTCATCACATACCCTGTTATATTATTATTGGGCCCCCCAAAATTCCCTGTTCCCATGATTCTACTTCGTAACACTTCTTGGTCTTCTTCAGACCAATATTTATTTATAAACGCAGACTCAAAACTTTCAAAACACTCCCATTCCGTTTTATGTACCTCGGCCCATATCTCCGAACTACCTTTAAAGCATTTTAAAATTTTTAATAATTGGACTTCCCAGTTAGTAGTACTGAACTTATTGAACTCTCTCACTCTACTTATGAACTGCATAGGATGTACTCTTTTGTTATCACAACTGAATGTCTCTAACTCAACTTCACTGCTTACGTCGCGAGTCATAATTACTCGCTCGTTAACAGTGTTAACTTGTTGGCTGATGGCCATGCTCAATTCATTTTTAACGTTCATTAATTTAAGGTTATTATCACATTCAAGGTCACTTATTGTATCATGTATGGTCTTAAATTCAATCTTACAGTTATTATCAATTTCTCTTACTTTACTATTATTATTTTCAATCTGACTCATAACATAATCAATCTTACCTTCAGTATTAGTGTTACATTCACTTATTTGTTTCTCAAAAATTGTATTCATTATGCTATATTGCTCCGTGATCTGTTTCTCTACTTTATTAGTTATATTATTGGTAATATCAGAAACACGGCACTCTAATTGCTCATTTATGGACTCAGACAATTGTGATTTCATACTTTCACAACGTTCATCAATATGTTTGTCTAGTACCCTACTCAGGTTATCGAATTGTACATTAATACTCTGCTGAAACTGAGTATTCTGGTCTTTAATTTCTTTAAAATTGATCTCGTTTTGAATATTTTGCTGCTCACATTTTATTTTCTGTTCATTAAAATCATTAGTTAATTGGTCTAATTTATAGTTAAAATCACTTTTCATCTTATTTAAAATTATTTCATTGTTATCCAAGCGTTTATCATTATCATCAAAACGACTATTTAAAATTATTTCATTATTATCAAAGCGTTTATCATTATCATCAAAACGACTATTCAACATGTCAAATTTATTGTCCATTTTTGCAAATTTATTGTCCATTTCATCAAACTGATCATTGTGTATATCAAATTTTACGTTAATATCCTTAGACATATTTCACACGTCACTGGACATGGTTCTCATGTCACTAGACATGGTTCTCATGAAATTAAATAAATCGTTCACTGACAACTCTGTAGCTTTATTTGTTACGGGAGTTGATATCGCTCCTGGTGAGCTAAATACAGATGCTTCTGCATTATACTCATTTATTGACGTTACTTCTGTTTGAATACCGGAGTCAGCATTTACTTGACTCTCGGTCTGATTGTCAGATAAGCCGACTTCACTGTTATCTGCCATTTCTTATTTTATACTTGATATTTGTGTATAAATAACATATAATCAATAAAGTGTATTATATAATCAATTTTGCGTTAAAACGCACTTTTGTTTTATTCCGCTAACCCCAAAAACATGTTTGTATCTCTACTGTAGGTACGGTCTTTAATATTTTAATTACCAAAAACTGTCCCTGTTAACGGAAGCCATTGAGATGTTTATTAACTAGTAATAAATTTATTCTAATATAATATAATAGATTGACTTCCACATACCTGGAAAGTTTCGTTTTATTTCGGGCCAGGATCATCCTTTCGTACGAACGCTAGATACAAACATGTGTTTCATGGGTTCTCGAAATAATTAACTCTACACATCATTAAGAAGAGAATTATTAATTTTAATGCTCAATTGTTGAAACTACTGTTTGACAAATAGATTTACATGGAGTTACATATTGGGCAACTCGTGCATCTGGTTTGTAAAGGAACTTACAGACTAGAGCTTACCTTATTTACCTTATTATTTCACAAACACAAACGCAAATATAAAATGCAAACACAAATATAAACAGAAAGCAGCCCAGCTTTGCCACACTCACATTTATACTAAATTAAAAACCCCTTAACATTTTATGCAAATCAAATGCCCCCTTCGCCGGCCACTCGGTCTCCCCGCACACACATTGTTTGGTTACACGGTTTCACTGTTCTGAAGAAAAAAAAAAACTCTTGATACGACTCCCTAGTCGTATTGACCGCGGTCACTTAACAGTTTTGCTGTACTGCAACTTTAAAATATTTAAATATGTGTGACGAGCCTACAGAGGCCAACCCAGTAACGGGAACTGTTGCTTGTCGACTGGTGCTGGAACTGGTAACGTAACAGTTACTTCTTGCTTTCTCTGGCGGGAATTGTTGTTCACTGCCACCCGCTTTGCGTCGTCGTTCAAGCTCAGTTGTTGGGAGCTAACCACTTTATGTGTGGAATAAAGCTGGTATGTGCGTGTGACCCGAGGCCGATATTGGACTTGGCTCCGCTGACGTCATTGGAAAGGCCGGATTTAGCCATGACTTCCTGCCGCTCAAAAAAGCACATTGCTGGATTTTGTTCGTCCCTGGACATCCTGTTTTGTGGCTGGATGCGTCACTCAAGCTTGTGTTGGGGCAGTTGCGTCTGTGTGCCGCTACACAAGTACAGATTTCTGAGAAGTTTGAAGGGGGTAAATGCTTCGCTCGCCGCGTTACACAATAACACCTGCGTATCGCTTTTGTCTCACTGTTTCTCAACATCGTGCTGTTGCATGGAAAATAACGTTGCAATGCGTTCTGTTATAATGGAATGAATTTCGTTACCCAATAATTTTCACAACTTCTTTTTACAAGCCCGCACCAAAATGAAAGAAATAAAAATGTACTTGCCCCATACGGTAAAAATAAAAACACCCAAAAATTGACCCGCTACAAGTCGTTTCTTGTTGTTGAACTATTTGTTTCAATGTAATATGTAAATGACGCTAAGAGTTAATAAAAATGTAGAGATGGCGGGCACACGTCTGTGCTACACGCTAGTCAGTAAGAGTCTGCCTCAAAATTCGCTGTTTCGTCTTTATATACTCCCTTCTTTGATCGGTCTTAGGTAAAAATGTTAATTACTAACTAATTTTCTGATTGGCGCTGGCAGGTGTGTCGGTATGACGTACCACTTTTTGGCAGTTGATAACGGCTTTTTCTAACCGTCAAATGCAGAGGTGGCAGCTAGCTGTCATTTTTGTTATTATTCATAAACAGTTTTCTGATGCACATTTTTAGAATGATGCTAACATCTCTCCCGCACTAAATACAGTTGCGATTGTGTTGATATCATTATCAAATTAAAGATCGTTTTTTCTTCTTTAATTTGATATCACTCGATATCGAATTACTTTCACTTTGACCGACATTGTTATAAAACCAATGTTCGGGTACATCACTTTCACTGTCGTCTGCTTTTTCTGAGTCGCCGATTTTACACTTTTGGTTAATATTGTTATATGGGAACACCATATATTTATATGTTTATATGGGAACACCATTAATTCTGTACTGACATCTTTATTGAACATTATGTGTACACCTAAACTCTATACATTGTAACGAATGATCCTACTTACTATGACAATCCGTTTTATGCTAACTCGTTCTAATCTACTGTTTAACAATTAAAATTATGATTAAACCTATTGTTTTAATAATGTCTTTTGTTATGTCAGGGCATAACCATTGTTCGGTGTATTTTAATTTACACTTATGTTAATTCTCCATAGTCAATTTACTGACTAATGTTTGGTCTGAGCGTTGTTAAGACATGTCGCCTATATTGGAATTTTGCCTTAATAACACTTATTGGTTCTCAATTCGGTAATTTTTGGAGGTCTCTTATTTGTATAAGATTCTCTCTTATAAATAGTTCTCTTTTCTCACAAGTATATTTGATGCTGAAATACATCTTTGTTCTCACTATGTAGCCATTGTTAACTTTAGTTTTGGCATTCATAATTTACTAGTCATTGTCAAATCTATTATCAGCAAAATGCTAATTCTGCTTTCACAGTATCTAACTGCTTATTAATTCATTTTTAATTTACATATAACATTCGGTTTACATCAACTACTGACTGGATTGACAGCTGAATGTAAATTTACTCTGTCCATCAGTTCGTCTCAGTCTTAGTCTAGTTGTAGTGTCAAACAGCCTTTGGGTTACTGTTTCATGTGGCACTTCTGCTTCATTCTTCTTTCTTGGTTTCTCCTTTCTTGGTTATTTTTTACTATTATATTCCTATTTACATGGTTGTTTTGTCCTTATAAAATCTGATAACATACACTTAGGTTAGGTAACATCTTGTGATGTTACATATACACCCTCTTTAAAATTCATCATTTGAGAAAAATTTATTTTTTTTTTTGTAAAATTATCAATTCATGTCAGTTTCTTAGTATACTTCAATAAAAAAAATTTTTTTCTTGTACTCTTTTTTTTAAACATACTATTGGTGTGTTACTCTAGCTTGACTTTTTATCTAGTGATAGAACTCTTTACTTTACTAGTATTTTCAAGTGGCTTACTCTCTAAGTCTTTTAACTACAATAGATCTCGTTTTTTTTAAGTTAACAATTTCCTGTCTTATTCACATTCTACTTTCTTATCACATATCTTTACATTCGTGATTATCTTAATGGTTCTTATAATTCATACCTCACAGATTTATTCATAATATTCCTTGATACATTAATATAATATAATTCCCTAACTGTTGTAGAGGTTTCGGAATCAGGGTGGCTCACTATGGCTAACATCCTCTGCCGTTCCTCACTACACATTCTCAGATTCAGAGGCATTACTCTTCTCTGTCTGAGAAAAAAAATAAACATTGCTCCTGGCAATAGTTGCACTATCACAACTCAAAAAAATATCACATAACATTCATATTCAATAACATAATATATTCACTATAATATTCAAGGTATCAGAGGTTTTCATTTAGATCACATTTCCATCTTTATACTTGCTAACATACTTTCTTTCTTACAGGTAATTATTTCTTTTAGACTGGATATTTTTAGCTATGCTTTTATCAGCTATATAGTTACTTTTTTGTACTAGTTGACCATTTGCTTTGGTTCGCTTACATATTCTTAAGATTATACACTTATTTTGATGCTTATAGTACTTATGCATTTGGTTTGTTCTATCTAGAGTCTACAATATTTTTGTTTTCACAATAGTTCATTAAATCTTTCTTAACAAGTTATATTCATCCTGAATTATCAGGGCTTACATTGTTGATATACTAAATGGTTTTTTTGTTTAATGTTCTCTGACATATTCTGGTGATGTACAATATTTAATAATTGACAAACATTTTTCTTTCCTTTCATTCCATTATAACAATAGTTATTCTTACAATTAACACTCTTTGTTATTTTTCTTCTCTACTCCTTCAAGTGATGGTGGTTTTCACTTATTCTGGATGATTTTATATACTATACAATATTCTATAAAGACAATTTCATTTGACAATATAATAACATACTAATGTCTAATTTCACAGACATTCTTGGGGTTTACATGGTTTGTTTTACAAATATTTTTTTCTTTCCTTACATTCCATAATAATGTCCTTCTTTTATTTTACACACTTTGTTATACTGCCTCTCTACTCCTTCAAAGGTTAGTTGGGTGAACCTTTATTCTGGACGATTTAATTTAACATTTGAGTTTTATGAGAGGTACACAATAATCAATTTATAAACATTAAGTGACATAGAATATTCATTTGGATACACATTTTTCTCTAAGTATAGTATAGTAATTGTACTTACATGCCACTACTGGCTCTTTGTGATATAATAGATGTCTTTTTCTTATTAAATCATTTGATTGACATTACATAATTTTCTATCCTTTGGTGTGCTAGATCTGGTTCTTTATCACCAGTAACAAATAGTTTGGCTTATTTTAATTCTACACACTTTTGTAACTTGATAAGGCAAATTGATTAGTTATGGTCAATTAGTTACCTTCAATATTTTGTAGCATAACAACAAATGAGTTTGTTTATAGTAATGGTTTTTTAAATATATATATTTTATCTTTTATACCCTAAACGTTCGGGTGAAAAATGTTGCTTACTAATACATATTATCCGTCCTTAATATTAATCCTTTTTTAATAGTTGATATTCATGGGGTTATTTCTGCTCTTCCACTCTATTGGGTCTATGATTGGGGAAACCTTACATATGTTTAGTATTAGTAGTTTTGGAGATATCTTCCTATCAGACGGTTTTTCCACTTTGCGGCTACCGGATAGTCATCGGCTTCCCGTTTTCTCGTCTTCTTCTTCCCATCATCTTTGGTATTCCTGTGTTCATTGTACCCTGGGCCTTGGCTATTACTGCTGTCTGGCCCTTCTTCTAATCCGGGTTGACCTTTGTTCAGTTCCTGGTTGGATTCCTCCATCGCTTGGTCCCTCTTCTTCCGCATTTCCCTTATTCTTTGGGCGTACCCTTCAATGAGCTGGTCCAGTTGTTCCTGGTACCTTTTTCTTTTCTTGGAACACCTTCGCTTCCTTTTAAGAATATCTGCTTTAAGTTCTTTGCTGGTCCTAGTCTTCCTCGTGGTAACACATTTCTTCTCTTTGGTCGCTCCTATGACGCCCCTTTGGTACTCCTTCCTGTAGACTCCTTCTTCATGGTTGTTGACTGGGACATAACCCCTATTAACTAGACCACTTTGAGTCATTTCGGTTAATTCCTTTGTTACTCTAGTCTTCTTTGGGCGTCTCATTCTTCTTATCTCCGCCTCCTTCTTCTTAATAATTCTGTTTCTCTCTTCACAAATTTTAACCTTCGATTTCACTTGTTCAGTAGTGTTATTTCTAGGTAATTCTTGCATCTCCATTTGATCGTCACCCATTGGCAAATTATTTTGTCCTAATTCTTCATTCTCGGCTACCAACTCTTCGGTTTCTCCAATTACCCGAGTGTTCTCTATACCTTCGGTATCAATCTCCTCGTCGTGAATATCTTCCTGGTGTCTGTCACACTCATTTTCAGTTAATAATGTATTAGAGTCTAGTTGTTTTTCTGCTGGTTTATTATCATTTTTCATTTCTTCCCTCCATTGTTGGATGATTTCTTCTCTCCATGATCTGATATCGTTCATCATTTCCTCCCTTGCCTTCTCGAAGCCATTCTCTACGGGGTGGGGGAACTGTTTCTCCCGACATTCCATCATCATCTTCTGGAAACTTAGCAGCTCCGCCGATGCTATCTCCTTAGGTTGGGTTTTTATGGTGTTACTTGCATTTACCTCCCCTTCAGGCGTTTTTGTGTCTGGCGTTTCCATTACTTCTTTATTTTCTGTTTTTGAGTTTATATTTGTATATTCGACATCCACGGTCGGTGCGTTATCGCTTACCATCCCCTGGACTGCTTCATCATTCTCTTCCGTCGTGTCATTATCTTTATTCTCTTCTTGGTAGGGGGTTTTTATGTTCTCGTTGGTGACTTCACTGGGTTCACTTGGAGATTCATATAGCTCATTCTGGTCCTTACTTGTTATTGTTTCGGTCTCTAGGTCAGCTATTAATATTTCCTCCTCTTTTACACCATCATTGACGTCTTGTTCTGGGACATTTTTAGTCATATTTTCTTGTGGTGGTTCCAGGGATTCCTTCTGGTTATGGTCGTCTTCAATTTTGTCGTTAGTATTTTTCCCATTCTTCATTAAGTCTTCACCTATCTGTCTCTGTTCGTTTCTTAATTTCTTGGCATTCCTCAATTCTTCCTCGAATGCTTCCCTCCGTTTACGCTCTTCTTCTCGTCTCTCATTCTGGCGTCTTATTTCCTCTTCCTCCTGCTGTGCAGCTCGACTATAGAACAATTCTTCATTTTGTCTTATCTTATTGTCTCTTAGTTCTCTTTCTACTGCTTCTCTTCTACTACGCTCATCTTCCCATCTCTGGTAATGGTAATTCCTCTTCTCTTCGTTTCACCATGTTGGTTGGTTATTATACCATCTTGTATTCCGGTCCCTCCTTGGTTGTGGGGTTTCCCATTCGTGGAGTCTTGCAAATCCTTCTTCCCTCTTCCTTCTTAATTGGTCTGACTCCTCTTTTATCCATCTCTTCTCCTCTTCCATTTTGCGATTCAATTCTTCACCATCGATTTTCAATATTCTGTATATTTGGTCCCAGTCTGTTTCCTGGTTATAATAGTCCATTTCTCTCTCCCTTTTCGCTCTATATTTTGTGTTGTATCGATGTGTGCGTGGCATGTTAATTTTTTCGTGTCTACCGGGCTGGTATAAAATATAAAAAATATATTTATTTAATATTTTTTAAGCCACACTAGTTGGTGCGCCAATTTATACCGTAATGATTATAGGGTGTGCGTTTAAAATTATTGAAGTTTATTAAAATCAAATTTAAGTTACGTTTAAAATTTCGTTTAAAAGCCACACTGTTGGTCTAACCTATTTGTAATAAAATGAAAACGTGTGTGTTTACAATTAACTTGAAATAAAATAAAAGTGTTGTTATTTAAACTTATATTCGTGGTTAAAATATTAAAAGTCTCGTTAAAACAAAGTTCAATTATGTGTGAAGTATTCTTTTGAGGTAACTCAATGTTTGGAATAGTTGTTTCTAATTGAAGGTTACTAAAGTAGTAAAGTAATTTAAAATGAAACATTCAAAGTTACTCACAGTGTGTTTACAATGGTTTAATTATACTTATTTAAAAAGAATTCCCTTATATTAAATAAATAAAATTGTGAAGTTGATTATAATTAAATGCTAAATTAGCTTAAGTTAAAACGTGAAGTATAGCAGTTGGTTGCTTGATAATAGTTCTCGTCTGGTTGAAACTGGTAGTAAAACTTCTTCTCCAGATTGCAGGTAGTCTGAGTATGTCACGTCTCGTAATGTCTGGACAATATCATAAACAAAAATATACTTTTACGTACCTGATCGTGTTTACTAGAAGTTCACTAAACTGTCAACTCAGTTTACAAACACCAACTCACTTTGGTTGCAAGGTTAGATTACCTTGTTTATTAATTAGTGGGCGCCACACGGATTTATTCAGGGAAAATCCCGTGTAAAACCCACACATAGATTTACTGAATGATTAGAAAATTTAATATAATTGTGTGTCACCTTTTGGCAATGCTATTCCAATATGTTAAACACAACAGAAGGTTGTTTAAGTTTGTTAAAAGAAAATATTTAATTATCCTATAGAAATAAATCAAAATCAGGTGATGCTGTTAATAATGGGTTTATTTACACCCTCATAGAGAATTCAAAAACAAATATAATGCAAACATACAAAGTTGTACAATTAAAAGTCAGTTATTATATGCCTTATGCGGCTTGCTCAGAATATGAATTATAAATCTGGCTAAGTCCAGAGGTTATTTATTTTTAACATTAAAATCATAAAAATCTCAGTAGTACAAAGTTGTACAATTAAAAGTCAGTTATTATATGCCTTATACGGCTTGCTCAGAACATGAATTATAAATCTGGCTAAGTCCAGATGTTATTTATTTTTAACATTAAAATTATGAAAATCTCAGTAGTGAATTCTTTGAGACACGAAAGAAAACAATTATGCCTACACAATATCCAACAATCTTTTTGATATACAATTGATCAACCAAGTTTTTAGGTTACTTTCGTAAAGTAAACAAAATTAAAAATGATCTGTTGAAAGATCGCGTGTTTCATCAACGCTTGCTTTTTTAATGACAGTATTTATCAAGTGAGAACCCTTACAACTAACATATAGCTTAATTCATAATAACAAATTTGTATAATAAATTGAGACGTGGTGTAATCTTAAAGTGTTTTTGTGTTTTGCGTCAGTACAGGCTAGTGTTGAAAAAAGTATAGGTTATGGCGCTCAGATAAACATTAGTAATGATTGCACTGTTACCTTCTGAGTTTTAATTATTTAATTAAAACTTATTAATCACTTCAGTAATCGGATTATAATGATTACTGGGTTTCGGCACTAAACTCGCACAAGAACAGAATAATGCGATCCTCTTCTGATTAAAATGGATCGTGAATAATAACAATTAATTATTTCTGCTCATTATTTCCCGCACGAAATTAAAATGATACTGTACTTAATCACTGTTGTTTGCTGTAGATGAACTTGAAGTAGTCGTTTCTTGTTGTTGAACTATTTGTTTCAATGTAATATGTAAATGACGCTAAGAGTTAATAAAAATGTAGAGATGGCGGGCACACGTCTGTGCTACACGCTAGTCAGTAAGAGTCTGCCTCAAAATTCGCTGTTTCGTCTTTATATACTCCCTTCTTTGATCGGTCTTAGGTAAAAATGTTAATTACTAACTAATTTTCTGATTGGCGCTGGCAGGTGTGTCGGTATGACGTACCACTTTTTGGCAGTTGATAACGGCTTTTTCTAACCGTCAAATGCAGAGGTGGCAGCTAGCTGTCATTTTTGTTATTATTCATAAACAGTTTTCTGATGCACATTTTTAGAATGATGCTAACATCTTTCCCGCACTAAATACAGTTGCGATTGTGTTGATATCGTTATCAAATTAAAGATAGTTTTTTCTTCTTTAATTTGATATCACTCGATATCGAATTACTTTCACTTTGACCGACATTGTTATAAAACCAATGTTCGGGTACATCACTTTCACTGTCGTCTGCTTTTTCTGAGTCGCCGATTTTACACTTTTGGTTAATATTGTTTGTGTTCACATATCATTTTATTATTCAAATGTTTATATGGGAACACCATTAATTCTGTACTGACATCTTTATTGAACATTATGTGTACACCTAAACTCTATACATTGTAACGAATTATCCTACTTACTATGACAATCCGTTTTATGCTAACTCGTTCTAATCTACTGTTTAACAATTAAAATTATGATTAAACCTATTGTTTTAATAATGTCTTTTGTTATGTCAGGGCATAACCATTGTTCGGTGTATTTTAATTTACACTTATGTTAATTCTCCATAGTCAATTTACTGACTAATGTTTGGTCTGAGCGTTGTTAAGACATGTCGCCTATATTGGAATTTTGCCTTAATAACACTTATTGGTTCTCAATTCGGTAATTTTTGGAGGTCTCTTATTTGTATAAGATTCTCTCTTATAAATAGTTCTCTTTTCTCACAAGTATATTTGATGCTGAAATACATCTTTGTTCTCACTATGTAGCCATTGTTAACTTTAGTTTTGGCATTCATAATTTACTAGTCATTGTCAAATCTATTATCAGCAAAATGCTAATTCTGCTTTCACAGTATCTAACTGCTTATTAATTCATTTTTTATTTACATATAACATTCGGTTTACATCAACTACTGACTGGATTGACAGCTGAATGTAAATTTACTCCTTCCATCAGTTCGTCTCAGTCTTAGTCTAGTTGTAGTGTCAAACAGCCTTTGGGTTACTGTTTCATGTGGCACTTCTGCTTCATTCTTCTTTCTTGGTTTCTCCTTTCTTGGTTATTTTTTACTATTATATTCCTATTTACATGGTTGTTTTGTCCTTATAAAATCTGATAACATACACTTAGATTAGGTAACATCTTGTGATGTTACAGTGTACAATTCATTACCTTTGATTTTATTTTTTGGGTGATAAAACAACCTCACCTCTTTTGAACTTGCTTCAGTAATCCTCCCTTATAACATGGGTGTTTATTGATTGTTTTAAACTTCTTATTATATAAATACTCTTTGCCTTCACTCCATGGTAACACTATCTGATTACATTTTCATGGGGTTCTCACCTTTAAATTCTACTATATACTTTTAAACTCTACAATAAGATTCTTTTCTAATCTACACAGTTAATATCACTCTTCATTATTCATTACTACTTAATTAATGGTTTATTTTAAATACTATTCTTAACAATCTTCTTAAATATTATTGTTCACTATTAAACCTATTGCTATCATTGACAATATTTTTATTTACTCATCACTTGCACTTTTAAATTATGTTGTGTTTATTATAATTTACTTAGTGTTTCTTTTTCTATCATTTCACTTTAGGGTAATTTCACTTTCACTATGTTAAATTCTGTTTACATCTCACTATTTCAATATCTCTCTTTCTCTACACGTATTATATATACTTATTAATATCATGTCTTTCTCTATTACTAACTTACATGTACTTCTCATTCTTTGGCTAGTGTATTTTTAACTTTCGTGTTTTATTAATGACTAATTACAATTGTTACTCAATCAATACTAACATTTATTTTTTTTTATTGGTCTTTACCAGTTTTGTTTCCTTTATTATATTTGATTATATTATTTCTCCCTTCTCTATTCTCTATTCCTTGTCTGCGTTTTCTCGACTTGTTTCATTTTATTTTCTTCATCGTTGGTTTGTTCCCTCTTTGTTCTCATTTTTCTTCTCCTTCACTTCTCATCTTGTGTACTTTTATTTTGGTTCTTATCTGGCCAATCTCTGGGGTTGGGTCAAAGTCGTTTGTCTGTCAGTCTAGTCTGTGAGTTTCTTCAATAATCACTTTTAGTTTATAATTCTTCCTCCTTCTTTCTTAATTACATTTTATATTTTTATTCTCTTCATTATTTATTTATTAAAATATATTATTTTTTAGCGTTTCTTACATACTTATAGTCATCAAATATGATCTGAATTTGGCGATGTTATAATATTTAAAATCATTTTTGAGATGAAATATTACCATAGAAACTACTTCTTTCTACTTACTGCTTCAGCCTTAACCACAGTACTGTGGTCACTAACGTATACCACCTTACGTTATCGCACTCGATTTTCACTGATGATGGAAGTCGATGGCATTGCCGAAACATCTGGTTTTGTTGAAAACATTGGACTACGGCCAAACATCCCGGGAAGGAATTTTAACAAAAACTATTTCTTTGTTGCCGATAACGTAGTACACATATATATAAAATATGCATAAAATTAATGGCTTGTATAAGTTAATGATTGATCTCCATTAAGTAGTGCTCAAGTTTCCAAAGTTTTAAGATTATGATGTCCGTAATTAAAACATCAGAGCAGGTTTAGTGTGTATGAGGGTACACCGTGGACATAAAATTTCAACATTTCCTATTGAGCGTTGCTTAGAGTAAAGCTGCGAATTTACAGTGTACGTTTCACAGAACAAACACGCGGAAAAGAAGGAGTGCTCGGAAGTCACTCATGGACCCTCAGCATCTTGCAGAGGGTTCATTCCCTAAAGATGAAAAGTCTGTCTATGAATCGTTCCTCTGTAAACACGTGCAGTTACACTGCGCAGCGATCCACAGGAAGCAAATCGCTATCCACGCTGGACACTTTTTCGGCTTGCACGCGTTTGTTGGTGTGGGTTTTGGCACTTTCCATTTAAAAAGCGTGAGAAAATAAACATGAGTGAGGCCAGAAATAACGCGAATTTTGTGTGTGTGTGTGTGTGTGTCTGTTCCCTGCCTTTTTATTGGAGTAATCATAATAATAAAATGGAAACGTAAACATTACATAATTGAGATATGCTTGCCTGCCACGAACGATATATTTTCACTCATACATGATTTACACTAAAATGAAAAAATTATAATTTTATTGCCTGGCAACAAAATTATTTTATTTTTAACAATTACCATTGTTTGAAAAAGTTTAAATGAATTTTCAAGTACTTTACTGTTGTTAAAACGTAAAAGGTTGTAGGTAAACTACCCCTTCCCCTTAACCGATCTTCACCAAAATCAAAAGTCCTTGAGATCTCTACAATTCAGGGACGTATGCAAAAATTTATTTGATTCTGTTTGAATTTGCGGCTGTTATTGTTTGCCATAGAAAATTACGCTTGATAAAAAAACGTTGCAGGTAAACTACCCCTTCCCCTTAAGCGACCTTCACCAAAAACAATAGGTCTTGAGTACTCTACAAGTCAGGGCTGTATGCAAAAAATTATTTAATTCTGTTTGCATTTGCGGCTGTTATCGTTTGCCATAGAAAATACCCTTGTTAAAACAAAATGTTCCAGGTAAACTACCCCTTTCCCTTAACCGATCTTCACCAAAAACAATAGGTCTTGAGAACTCTACAAATTAGGCCTGTATGCGAAACATTATTTGATTCTGTTTGAATTTGCAGCTGTTATCGTTTGCCATAGAAAAAAAATCCACAGACACACACACAGACACTTTTCGAAAAACGACTTTTTTTCATGTTTTGAGTGTAGTACAATCAGAATCTGCAATAATCTCGAACACGATTTTTTTTGCCATCACCATACTTCCATTTCCTTAAGGAACATGGAAGTAAAAATGTTTAAATTTTAAAATTTAAAAAATGAATAATGCATTTGGGTTAAATGTGGTATTAAATAAAACATAACATGTACAATACCACTAACATACTCAACACATGCAGTCCAGCTCGACTGAAGATGACATGTGACATTAGTTGACAACCACTGTAGTAGTGGTTTTCTGTCTTGTTCTCAATTGTCGCATATTCCTCTTTACCAGCTTACCTCACTCTGCAACGAATCTGCTTCACCTATCATAGCAGTGCCAGCGTGTAAAGTCAGTCTATATACTTAATCACATTACAGAATTTTAGTGACTTTTTATTTTTGTTATTTAAAATTATTTTCAATTAAATAATCACATCTACTCTAGTGTAGATGCAGTTAGTGTGCTAACAATCATTACTGAAGCAGTGCTTCATTTGCTTCCCTTGACTGCACGCCACTGATTTCTTTATTTTATTTGAAACAAATGAAACACTCACCGTCTGGTATATTAACGATATACATTCAGTGAAGACAGATTTTTTTTTAGGACATGGAAGCAGAGTGTGGTGAAGGTGGTCAGACACAAGGAGGATTGCAGTCACCGGTAACTCAGCAGTCAGTTCCATCTACACAAGCATTGTCAATAGCATTAGTGCTACCTCAACCTACTGCACAAACATCAAGTCAGACAACACAGACACAGGTAATATTTCAATACATGACAAGTGTATTTAAGAGTCTGTATCAAAGGCCAGCAAGTGTACCGCACCTATCGTGTTGGGATCCAATACATAGAAAGAACTAAACAATACACATTTGTTTCTCAGTAACTGCAGAGTAACTCAGACATAAACTAATTCCTAAATTTTTATAGCAGTTCTTTAGTCAGTATAATTTTATGTACTCTGAGCTTCATGATATTTTGTAGTCCATTTAGATAAGTTACACATGATACTGTTCTGTTAGTTTGTTGTTGGTATTTATTCTGGAATGCACATAAAACTAATAAAATGTCATAAAACTCAGCCCCAGGTTCAAATTGCAAGTGCAGAAAACTCATCAGTAGTTTCTGCATCCAATCAGGAACAGGTGCTGGAACAGTCTGTGGTATCTGCTTCCAACCATATGCCTAGTACCAACGGAGACCAAGGATTTGTCTCTGCCAGCAGTGGACAACAACAAACATGCAGTACTGTGTCTGCATACTATAGACAGGTAACATTTGTTGCAAACAATACCTTAAATTAAATAAATTTATTATATAAATTCCACATAGTAAAGGGAAATGTGTTTTCATGCATTTAAAGTATATTATTCAGTACACTATAATTCACATAGCTGTACACATGCTAACGTGCATGATTGTGTTCATGTCTGGAAAAGAAGTATACTAAGCAGATTTAGTCAGACAGTCTCTGTGTGGGGTGCTACCCAAATGGTATATAAATAGGAGGTATAAAACTTATTTGCTATCAGAATTATCTGCACAGGTAATCAACATTAATTATTATACTCAAGATAACATTTTTATTTGATAATATTTTTTGACAGATTATTAAAAGTATTTTTTTTTAAGGAACTAAGAAATATTTATCTTCATGTAAAAAAAGTCCGTATGTTTGTGAGTCAAAGGGAGGAAGAAACTTGAAAAACTTTTTAATGTCTTTATTAAGAACAAAATTTTTTTGTCTTTAACATTTAATATTAATTCCAAATGTGTTGCCTATTCAACTATGGGCATTCTTAGTGGTTCAGTTGAGTCTAATCATGCTGTAGAATGGTTACAACTTTATAAAAACAATAATAAAATATGTGGTGACCCCTAAATAGTGTTGTTATTAATAATAAAGACCATAGAAGTTCACAAGTGAGATAATGATTTCATTAAACATTTATCTTAATATATTCTGTCAGGTTAGATCAATTATCCCATTCTAAAAGTGCATAACTGTCACCAGAACAACAGTAACTGTGGAGATTGGACAGTAAAATACAGTTTTGTCATATTCTTGTAACAAGGAGGAAGTTTGACAGTAATATGTTCTTGTGTTTTGTATTGGAATGTTGTTAGATATGAGATGACCTGAAGTAAATAGAGTTCGAAGTGCCATTTTTTCAATTTTAGAAATTTGTTTTCCAAATATTAAATATTGAAATGTTTTTCAGTATTTATATATTTTATAACTGCAAGTTATAAATACACTTAAATAGTTAGCAAATTTAAAGTTCGCTTTTTTTAAGAATATGAATTTGCAAAGTATACAATTTTTATTTGTCACATGTACCACATTACTTGATGGTAACAAAAAAATAAAAATTCGCATGGTGCCAGATGTAAACAAAACCAAATGATACAATTTATGATCTCTACCTTCAAAGAGCAGTTCTTAAAAACTTTTGTGGCTACATACTTTTGCTGCTTACATAAATCGACTTTATACAAATCCTAAACGGCTGAAGTTTTTTTTTTTTTTTTTCCAAAAACTACTTGTCTTATATGCACAACCTAACGTATTCAAATTATGTGTTTGTACATGTAAAACTGTACCTTATTTTGTGTGATTCGCCAGCTGTACACATGCTTACCACATGTGTAGCGTGATTCAATAGGCACCTGTTTTAATGAATTCAAGGTCAAGACATAGTGAAAAAAGATAGACTGAATCCGTTTCACTGCATTCTATGAAAGATTGTCCGCAAAACTCTTTATTAACTCTTCCCTTAATCACCAGAGAGCTGAATGAATTCATTTTGCCAAATTAGTTTGTAGAGTTTCTGCAAGACGTTAGACGTCTCCCCGCTCCGTCAACTGGAGAGTTTGACGAACCCATTTGGCCAGATTCATTCAGTATTTATGGCATTCATTCATTTATTCAATCTCTGTGCATGGCCACGCATTTTTCTTTAATAAATTAGCTACCAATCGCTGTACGAATGCAAGACTGGTACCATTATCTTAGGTTTGGCGTCCCCTATATCTTACAATCAGCAGAACATGCATTTTTGTGATTCTCTGAAAGCCAAAGAGACACATGCTTCCCCAATAAATCGGCTACCAATTGCCATATGAATGTGAGACTGGTACCATTGTCTTAGTTTTTAAGCCCTCTGCAACCTCCAATATACCATCAAGTGTTACTGTGGACAAGAAGAGTGCAAAATCAGTTATAGTTAGACCTACAGGCAATGAAAAATCACACATTACTGTGATACTAGAGGAACTGCCAATGGTAGAAGACTTCCACCATACATTATTCAGAAGAAACAAATACTTCCAAGGGAACAGATACCAGCTGGGATTGTTTATAAAGCACAGGAAAATGGGTGGATGACTCTAAAATGGAAGAATGTATGGCAGATTTGTTTAAAGTTGTTTGGGGAGATCAAGCAGGTGTTTTACTATGACAGAGAGTCATGTTAATTAATGGTCCAATGAGAAAATAAAGAAGCTGGTTGCAGAAGTGAACACTGATCTTGTCATAATCCCTGGGGGAATGACCTCTCAACTTCAAGTTCTAGATCTGGTTGTTAGTAAACCATTTAAGAACCACATATGGAAGAACTACAGTGACTGGCAATGAAAACCATGCATTGAGTCCGACAGGCAAGTTGAAGAAACCATCATAGGGGAAAATCAAAAGTGAATCTATTGTAAAGGAATTTAAAAATGTAGTGTTTCTAATAACATGAATGGGAGCGAAAATGACATTTTGTGGAAAGACTCCTGTTATGATTCTGATTCCAGTAGCAGTCCTGAACTTTGAGAAGAAGAAAACGACGATGATGACTGGAACTAAAAATAGTAAGACACTTTATTAATTATAATTTCATTTATAATCTAAAATAGCCGAATTTATTTAGTTTCACCTCAGGGTATGGTATGTAGACCATTTAATTATCTTTCTCATAGAACTCCTAAAAAAAAAATCAGGGTTGTCTTATAGGCAGGTTCTTTTTTTCCTTGTAAAAGACCTTCAAAAATCGATGGTCGTCTTATATGTGAGGACGTCTTATATTTGGGTCAGTATGGCAGTTTTACAGCTATAAGCCAAGTGTTTACCTTGAACAAGAAGGGTATAAAATCGGTTATAGTTAGACCTACAGGCAATGAAAATCACACATTATGGTGATACTAGGAGTAACTGCCGATGGTAGAAGACTTTCACCATACTTTATTTTGAAGATAAAAATGCCATGGTTGTGGTATTTACAGGTTATGTTTTCAGGTGGTGGTTTTCTAGCTTGCACTAAAATATTTTTATCAGTTCAACATTCTTTCCCACTATTGTGGTCTTTTTCTCTCCTCAGTTTCCCTTCCCTTCTTGCTACATTTTAACACCCACTCATTATCACAAAAGAAAAATCCTCACAAGAACACTAACGGGTATTTATTTTAGTGCTCCTGCAGCACATAGAGCATATTTTTCATTAGGCTACAGGTCACTTGTACGCAACGATTGATATAAACTAAAAGAATGTGTCAGGGAGTTTATATCTCTTTTCATATTATTTGGGTTTCGACATAGATCACTGTTCCTGGTTAAAATGGTAAAAAATTTGAAAACGGCACTAGATCCCTGTTTACATCAGGTCTTCAAGAGATAATGATGTAACGTGTAAGCAGAAATGTAAGGACAACCTTAATAAAAAAAACCCTCCGTTTTCTGTTCTTATAATTATTTCCTAATCATCAGCGATTCAGATTATGTGAACCATTAAAAAAGAAAGAAAATTTTTAACATTAAAATCATTTACTTATTTATTTTATTTCAAAAGTTATCCGTAATTTTTGTCTTTTAATGTTGTCAAAAAGTCAGAAAAATTAAAATTAAAAAATAAGGATGAATTCTGTCTGATTTTTCTGCTCAGGTCTACTTTATTATATTACGTAAAATTTTCATAAATTTTTTTTTAAGATTTATGATGGAAATTTAGAAATATGATGAAATTTATTGAAAATTTTTTAAAGAAATTATATGAATATTTTCTTGACAGACCTGTGAAAAGGAGTATGCCTGTGAGAAAAATAATAGACATTATAACAGGCTTTTTAAATTTTGATTTATCCTATCTGGAAAAACCCTAGGGTTTTGACTGGCATATTAAAATACAAAATTCAGGATAATTTTTGAAACAAGATAGGTAAGAATGTGGTTTTTGCATCAAAAGTTTTTTTTGCCATATTATATAACATTATTATTAGATTTGCCACCTAAGAGTGTGAGAAAAGGTATTGCTTGTTTTAAAAAGTGTCCTTACACTTTCTGCCTAAACTTTATAAGTTAATATTATTTAATCATTAAAATTGTATATTATTATGAAGAGTAATTTTAATTTCTGATAATAATTAAACATGTTTTTAAACAAGAAGGTATTTTTATACAGGGAACAGAAGAATCTGGTCAGTCTGTGGCAAGCAGTCACAATGCTAGTACTGGAGAACAGCAATCTGTAGTGGCCAGTAGTGAGTCACAGCTGGCTGAGGCGAGTGGTAGTGGTAGTGTAGTTAGCAGCCATCCTCCAGCTGAGCAGTCAGTTGCAGCTGTAAGCATAAATAACATTCAAAAGCTATGCCGTAAAATATGTAGGTTATGTTTACATTTGTATAGACAAAATTTATTCTTAAGTTTCTAATGATAATGTGATGTATTTTATACTTACACTTATTGTTTTTTATTAATGGTACCAATAATTCAATTTTTTATCTTTTTTTTTATTAAGTTTCTGTTATGTGTGTGGCTGCACTTGATTGAGGCATTTTTGTTTGGTGGATAGAGCTGGTTTCCGCATCCATTCCAAATTTTTGCTGCCAGAATACAAATTGTTTTATTTACATTTAACTGCCTGTATTTTCAGAGTTATTATATATGATATTTTATGTCATCTACTTAAAAAGTAACAGGTTTAAAGTATTTCCCCTCTTAGATCCAGCTCTTTTGCATGTATTGTGGTTTTCTAGGATAACAACTTTTGCATTTTAGTTCTCACGTTGTTTTTCCTACAAGAAACAAATGAATTTGAATTCTCAGGGTCACAAACAACTCACACGTCAACTGCAACCCAAGTAAAGTGTATTCTGTCTCCATGGTAAAATGTAGTTAGTTGTTTTATTTCAAATTAAGTTTCTTAGCAATTGTAATTGTCTAGCTACATATTCGTAAAGTCAGTTTAGAGTTTTAACCACAGCGTTATAGGTACTTTAAAAATAATATAAAGTTGAGTCAAAAGTGTGTAGTAGATAACATGTATTACTCCCATGTGCGATGATTGTAGTCACATTTCTAAGTGTGATACTGCATTGAGATTTTGAATTTATTCTACTAAACTACAAAGTGCTTTTCAAATAATATTTATTTAGCACTGACTTTTCATAAGAACAACACCCCTTATTCTTTAAGGACTTTTTTTTTAGAAATTTGTACATGGTTGTGCTTATGCAAACAGGTTGTAGCCAGCAGCCAAGCAAACAGTAGTAACACTGTAACTACTACACAAGCTGGACCAGGAAGTAAGCGGCCTAGAGACACTTCAGCTCCTGCAGAGGATGATGGTTCCAAATCAGCTCCACCCGTAAATATTATAAATACACTATTTGTGAAATACAGTTATGTTAGCACACACACAGAAATTAGTAAGAACATATAAGGTATTTTAACACCTATTTGTTAGGACCTGGTATCACTTGGTAGTTTAAAAAGTACAATCAGTTTTCATATTGTAACATCACAAAATGTTCCATAACCAAAATGCTCACCAGAAGGGTGAAATATGACACTAGAGTTGTAAAATGAATAATTATAATGAATGTAACAAAGAAGAGAAGGGACCAGCAAAGAAGAGAGAAGAGGAGGGATCCCAAGAAGCAGTGATGAATACACTGCATGACACTACAACTTAAACACAATGACTAACTATGACTAATGGACAAACAAAGTTCACAAATAAGCTGTCAAGTGAGCCAGTTCAAGACATTAATTGAATGTGACATATTTGATGTGTAGAGTCATATAATATAAACAAAATAACCAATGACTTTAACAAGAAAATAACAGATAACAGCATATTGGCTGAAAGTAATAGAACAATGATACAGAAATAATAAAGACAATATACTATGCTAACTGTAGCCACAAAGCTATAAAAAATAGCTTTACCAACAAAGATTAACAATATAGAATAAGGGTAAATATAAACGGAAGCCTTATGTGTAAATAAGCAACTTCCTAATTAAATGAGATGTAAGTAGAGATAATAATAAGCAGGGAATAAACCTTGTACTAAAACTGTATCTAGACACTGCATAAACGAGTTTATGTCAGTAAAATAATAGGGAACCAGGACCCCTAATTAACATAAACTTACAGAATAGTAAATATAACGAATAAGGTGTGAAATACCACCACTTAATTAATATTATATGCCATAAAAATGAGTAGGCCATGTAAAAATGTAATTAAAGAATAAGGAATTTTCAGAATAATGTATTGTCATAATTATACTAAGGTTTAATATTGTTCAGCTATAAGCAGCTTTTAGTTTTAATAATGTATGTACTTTTATTCATGTAATAACGTTCAAAAGAGAACACAGATATAAATAATCAAATATCAAAAATAGGGAAATAGTCGCATTTTGCACTATTAGCAGACGACACTAAGAAACCATGTTTCAGGACGGTATTTCTATGTATTGTCAGTGAAAACTAGGTTCAAACCGGCATTAAGCCACATCAAAATAAAGATCAGAAACTAAGCTTTAATTTGATGATAATAGCTTAAAGAATGGAATTGTAATAATTTAATAATTAGTGTTAGCATCATTTTTTAACAAGATTTAAGAAAGTGCAGTGAATACTAACAACAATAATAGTGGAGTACAAAAGACGCGTCGGTGGTGTTTATTGAAAACATTACGTCACTATGACATAATTTTGTATCAATCACAAAAGAGTTTACTTAGCGAAAATTATTCCTAACGGCGATCGAGAGCGGGGTATATAATCAAAGGGACGCTAAGAAATTCGCATTCGCATCATTTTCCACAAGCTAACCAGTTGCGTCTCTGCGTTGTTTTATATTTTAATAATCTACAACAGTACAATTGTAGTAAATACCTTTAATTTTATCAAATTAACCATTGGAAAGGCGAGTAATCGTCTCTGAGTGCATCGAAAGTTAATTGTGAATTTATATAAACAGTGCGTGTAATCGGAACGAGCAAATTTAACATAACCTGTAAAGGCTATAACCTAATGTCAGTAAGAAGAAGGTTATTTCTCGTTTCCAAGTGCGATTAAAGTGTAGTGTATTAGCGATCAATATAATCCGTTCGTTAAAGTGTTCATTTTTAATCTATACGATTAAAAATCAAGGTAGTACGGTGACCAATTTTATTGTTTATATACCATCCATTGATTGTAGGAATTAACATAATTGTACTGATGCAAAAACAATCAAACTATTCATAGAGAACACTGTATTCATTTATTTAGAGGGTTTAATAACCCACCGTAAGAATATATGTATTAGGATTATTGATAACTAATATCAATTAGAATATAAGTAAAAGAAATTCTCATTAACCAATTATTAAATTGCAAGTTTTTAAAGAGGCCAAAAAATGAATTACTACATCATAGTAGTATTTATTAAAAGAAATTAATATCGTTCTATTTTGTATTTTAAAGAACTTACCCTGAGGTACTTAGTCAATTAAGATAAAAATTTTGTTAGTAAAAATAAGAGTTGTTTTATTATGCTTAAACTGAGCTAGACCAGTCAGGAAACGGATAACTTGTGATCCGAATTATATTATTGTTAAAATGTATTTTTCAATTCAATTTTAGAGGTTATAATAAACCAATGATATTATACAGCATTAACTTTTGTTTTTAATTATTTTAAATTAGATAGTCAACCCTCAGTATTGCATACACTGAGGTACATTAAAACAGAAATTTTTTAGTATACCATTTGAATTATTTTCAATTCAATTGACTTTTAAAAGATTGAAACAGTAAAAAGTAAACACACACAATTATAAGATTAGAAGTTTGTTTTTTATGGGACATTTCTCTAAGAAAACCCATATGGCGCCCACATAACATTCAAGGTGTTATAAAACCTTGTTTATAAATATTAGACTGGTCAAAAAGGGAACTTGACAGTTTATTCAGTGGCGGTGAACGTCTGAACATCAAGTACGACAACCAGGTACGTGAAGTGTTCATTATATTAATATATTTGTCCAGACAACACTTGACTTATACATACACTGACGACATTTTTCTATAGCAGAGGATTTCGACTTCAAGTTCAACGCGACCGTTACATTCATTAGCAGACCAACAAATTAATGTTTTATTCACAATAAACCATATCACTACAATTAAATTATATTTTATCAATTATAAAAATAATTACTGCATAAAGACAAGAGACTCCATTTAACATTTTAAACAGTAACATAATTACTGAGCAGAGTGACATTCAATAGCGGGACCTGAACACGCATACCTGTCATTTTATAGACCGTAATCTAGTTTAGTTACAATATGGACACGAATTGTTCAAAATATTAACAATTAGAATTAGTACTTAACATGGAATTGCAAACACAAATATTTTTTTAAGGACAACTTGTAGTATAGTGTAGCTGTTATTGTGATCACAAATAGATAAATCCCAAGTGATTATAGTAATTGAGTGTTAATAGTAAATTAATATTGTAGGAAGTCGTTTTACGGTATTGTAGTATTTGATTCGAATTGTTCGCCAACTGGCTGGAACTCGAATCTCGCTTGAGTGGGGGAACATGTTACCAATGTAAAATAATGTTGGTTAATTCTACTCGCTGCTACAAAACACAACATACATAATATATTGAAAATAATTACTGGACAGTTAGTAATGATTCACACTTTTTTATTTGGCTTCAGAACTTGTTAATTTTCATTAATGCTTATACAAAATGTGATTAATATAATATGTTTTAGCCTCGGCAATAAATAATCGTTCACTCAGCGGAAGGCTGGGTTGGCAATGCAGTGTTATTCTGTCGCCATGATAGATGGCGTTTCTTATTTATACAAAATAAATTTGCCAATGAATTCTTTTAAGTACGACAAAGAAGTTTAAAACAAGATAATTAACTACAATACATCACTTTACAATCGTGGTAATTAAATATGAACAAGGTTTACATTAGATTCAAAGCTGTGGTGTCAAAAGTGTGTGACGGTGTCATTCGTTTAGTACATAGGTTATATTCAGTTAGTTGGTGTGCATAAAATATGTTTCATTTATCAATCTTTGAAAAAATAATACCATCAGTTATAGTGAGAGTTCACAGTGTAGTGAGAAAGTTTAAAGAGAATTTATTTCAGAGATTTAGTTAACTCAGCAATACTTATCATCAGTTGCTTTGAAGTATAATGTCAGATAGTTAAGTTAGGTTGGATTCATCGATGTTGGTTCTTCATTCTTCAAACATCTTTGGCTTCAGGTACGCCTTGCGTCTTTTTCATGTTAGTTGATTTATTTTAATAGATCTGGATTTAATTAAGCTGGTCCTTGGCCTGGGTTGAATTTTTATTCCCTCATCAGTTAGTTTGGTCCTTCACTTCATGAAATCTGGTCACTTTTACTGTTTTTAAATAAAATTTGGGCCCTTCACGGCTTGGCGTCTTCCTCGTAAGCATCACTATAAGATTCTAACGTTCCTAACCGAAAAATCATCAATATCCTGCTGTTGTCATGGTAACTCAACGATTCTGATTGGATAAACTTGACTTAAGACCATTGTTAGAAGATTTGAATTTTTATTCAAAATGGTTACATATCTTCTGATTGCTATTAATCTTCGGTATTCTTTTTTAAGTATGAAATATCATCACCACTGTTTGTATTTTGTTTCAAAGATTAATTTAACATCCCATAAGGTTGGGTTTACTGATGTATTAACATTTGGACAGTTATGTTGATATTATCTAATTACACTGCTTTCTTATTTTATCTTATTACTATAACATTTCTCTCTTAATATGATTCCCTAATTGTCTTTTATTGTTTACTTGTCTTAGTTTTGCTAATGTTATAGTTTAATTCTTACAATTTGTAGTTTTTGTTGTTTTACAGTTAGGCATTTGCCTAGGCCTAAACAGCAATTGGCTATTTTTCTTAATTTATACAGATTACATTTTATTTTCCCCTTGTATAGGTTCTGGTTTGTTTTATACATGATTTGTTCATTTGTTGAATGGTTTTATGTCTGTTCTATAGTAATTGTATGTTATTTTATTAGTTTCCATATTATGGCTTGTCTATTGTCATAACTGCTTTTTCAGGATCATTAGATTTGTCTGAATTTATCTTGTTTCTTACTTATTGCTCCTGTGTATAATTGAACTATTATTTCTTATTCTCTGTTACTTAAAATATAACATTTAGGTTTATGGTCTGTATAATTCCCACAGCCATATTCCTATTCATTAAACATAATTATTATTGCATGTCATTACTCACAATGTTCATTCTCTTCATCTCCTCATACTCTTTGGTGAGTTATAATTGTTACATGACATAAAAAATAAAAACATAAACATTAATTAATCATATTAATACAATGATATTTCCTTATGATTAATTCCAAATGACATTAAGCCATAACTGAATCTTCAACAACTGTTTACTATTCTAATATTAACATCTTTTTTTATTATTATCAGTTTGTCAAAAACAAAATATTCTTTGCTGTATCATTTTAAATTAACGATATTGGATTTTTATTTCTATTAATAAAATCAGGTATTCTATGTATTAACACCATGATGGTCATTCGTTCCTGAATGCATGAGCAATAATATTAATTAATAAATTAACACTTAACATTAAGATTTGCACACTAAAACATGACAAGTAGTAAGTACTACTATTGTCTAATACATACTTGTTATCTAGTCCGTTACACTTCGTTTCATTTTGATATTAATCCACTTGTGTTCACTGGATAATTGCTATTAATTGCCACAGTCCTTTCTGTGATTAGCCATTATTAGCTTTCACTCATTTTTACCACTCACTGATAGTTTTTTATCACTCTTAAATCTTTAGTGTTTTTTCACTGATTTATTAGTGTCTATCCCTATCAATGGGGTTCTATTTAATTTGGTATTTTACACTATCACCTTGCACTCTGTATGTTTGATTTAAGTGTTACTGGTGGGTATTGCTTAACTTAAATTCTCTTTCTCATTTTACAATGTTCATTATTTCTCTAATTCCCTATCTCTCACTTTACAAGATTCAATTATAACGTTAACAAGTTCATGTCGTATTAGATTGATTTATCATAGTTACTCTCTATTCATTTGGTTAGTGTACTTTTCTAAATTTAAGTTATTGAAATTTAACACTTCTCATTTACATTGCTTGTTTGGGTTGACACTAATAATTATTATTTACAATTATCATTCATTGGTTTCTTTTCCATTATTTTATTGGATTGTAACATTTCAACTTTTTCTGTTATGTGTTATTTTTTTTTGTGTTTACCATTTCTTTTCATTTCATTTCATTGCATTTATTTTATGGTTTTCACCTTCTCATCTGGTTTCCCTTTATTTGGTCTATCACTGGTGTTGTGGCTGGTTCTACTTATTCACTTCATTTTGTGATGATCCATATATCCTTTCATTGGTGTTGGGGCTGGTTCTACTTTCTCACTTACCATCTATTGTGTTATTATGGTTAAATCACCTTGTATCATTGTTTTCAACGTTTTGGTTCGTTGCTTGTTACTTTTCTCTTATCAGAGGTTACTTTTATGATTACTTTTATATACTTGATCGTATTATTATTTTAATTACCCATTCTTTTATCTCTGACTCATCCCTTTTAATTATAGTGTTAAGTATTTAATAATTTATTCTTATCATGTTTCTTCATTAGTGCTTGTTGAAGATATGTACCATTACATATTGCCCTGCCACTAAAATTGAATATTTCAGCAAATATCGTTCAGGTTTTTGATTGAAATTATCAATCATTATTTCAATTTATTTTCTTAATCACTGGTTAGGTTAGTTTTAAGCTATCGGTTCTTAATATTTTATTGAGTGTCAGTATTCTTCTTGATTTTTGTATTATATTTTTGTTTAATGTTCTTATCCCTTTGATATCTAATTCCATAACATTTCTTCCCTAACATTATATTGAATCGGATCGGAGGGGTACTTTTGACTCCATTGCTCTGCCGTCAATTATACATATGATTGTTGGACTTATCTACAGTCAATCATTAACAAAATTATATAAGTAGTCTTAGTGCGACTATAAAATAAATATCATTTGTGGGATTCTCCACATTATCATCATTTAGTTTATACAATACATTGTTTCAAATTATAATCTTTTTCTCTTATTCACACTCTTTAGCTCTTAGCGATGCGATATTATTAGTGGGTATGATACACATGGTCTTTTTATTATTTGTTTTGTTTACTATTCTTCCTTTTTAACACTAGTTATTTATGAATCGGTTTCAGGATGTTTTTCTTGCGTTTAATAATACTTTTTTATAGAGGATTGGTTATATGTTCCCTTTCTTCTTTGCGTCTTTGGGTCTACGATCTCGTGTGTTATTTTGATTGTCTTTATTTACTATATAAGGTCCTGTGTAAAGTAGTAATAGCTTCTTGGCTATCCCTTCCATGGTACTTGGTAATCCTCTGTTTCTAAGTAGTATTTGCTCTCCAATCTGATATTGTATGGGTTTCGGTTGCATTTGCTTATATGTTTGTCTGATCTCGTCTTCTCTAGTATCTTATGGTGAAATTGCATGTTATTGAACTGGTATTCTGTTCCATTGGGAAATAAGCATTGGCGTAATGAAGAAGACTTGAAAAGTACAGATGAAACATGTGTTGCGTCTTAGACGCTCTCGAAGCAATCTTAAGTTAGTCTTAGGATGCTAGTCGTTGAGTTAGCTGGTGAGAAATGAAATAACTAAGTGGACTGTATATGTTTTTTGGAGTTAATCATTTATTGAAAATTATTAGAAAATAGTTGCAGGCGCGTGCAGTTTAGCGCGGCAAAATGCCTGAGAATTAAGATAGAATTAAATATTGAACGCCATAATCGTACGTAGAGGCCGAGATCGCCTAAGTAATTATCGCATGATGATCATGCTAAAATTTTGAAATATTGAAAACTTTATGTAGCCGCGGCTGGCAAACTGAGGCGAGTTGCCCGTCCGGAGTCTTTCAAATAACTAACTAAATTTGACTTATGCTAGCCTGCATACAAGCCGGCAGCAGATTAGCGGGGGAGAAAATGACGTCACTGCACGCGCGTCGCAATGCGGATGTTACAGTACAAAGTTTAAATAAGTACAAAGCTTAACCATACTGCCCGCACAAAATCGGGCGATTTTGCAACTTAAGTCAATGTGTGAATAGTACATAATAATTGACATTACATGACACCAAAATTCAATAATACATAACAAATGATAATACAATAGCAAAGACATAATAATTGACATGCATAACAATAGAGCAATGATACCAAAAGAAATTCAATAGTACATAACAATATGATTGATATACCAAATTCATGTAAGGATACATAATACATAATGATTTACGTTACATAGTAATAGAATAATGATAATAAAATTCCATAACACATAATAACATGATAATGATACATAATAATACAATAATCAGACAGACATAATAGTTGGCAGTACATAATAATAGGATAATGATCCCAAAAAATTCAAAAATATATAACAATATGATAATATAATGATAAAAGACATACAGTAGTACCTTAAATGCATAATATTAGAATAATAATCCCCCCAAAAAATTCAAAAATATATAACCATAGAATAATACAATAATAAAAGACATATAATTCATATGCATAATATTAGAATAATAACCCACAAAAATTCAATAATCCCTAATAACACGATAGTGATACATAGTAGTACAATAGACATAATAATAATATAATAAGAATAACAGTGTAAAGCATGTGATCGCCCGGGGAATGTCCCGGGCATGGAGCACGATAATGCGATAAAGTTCACATCACTGAATACATGTCGCATGAACGCTCATGCGATTAGTCTGAGGCCACTGGAAATGGACATAATTTATGAATGGGCCGACGTAGGATACCGTTTGCGATGCGAACATCCGCGACGCGCGCTATTGAATCCTAACCCGAATAGACCTGAGTGACTACCCCGCGTTTCCACTGCAGTGGGGGGGAATTGTCTTCCAAGATAAGGACAAGTTGTCCGGGAGCCAAATTTTTTGACGGGATGCGCCATTTGTTGCGTTGGTGCAACTGGTGCAAATAATCCTTCGACCACCTTTTCCATATAGACTCGGTGAATCTCTGGAGCAGCTGCTATATTCCCAGATGACCAATATTGACTTTGGAGTAGTCAGGTTCCGGGAGCGCAGTGAGCGGAGAACCAACAAGGAAGTGCGCTGGAGTTAAAGGTTCGGGGTCCCTAGAGTCATTTGATATGGCGAACAAGGGGTGTGAGTTAAGGCAGGACTCTATTTGAGTTAGGATAGTGTAATACTCCTTAAACGTAAGAATGGTTCCGCCGACAACGCGCCGCAAATGAAACTTGACGCTCTTGACTCCACTTTCCCATAGGCCACCGAAATGAGGTGCTGAGGGGGGAATAAAGGACCATTTGATGCCTTGGGCATTGGTAAAATTCTAGGTGGTCTGTTCAAATCCATTAGATTGAAAAAGTTTGTATAATTCATGAAGTGTACTACTAGCACGACGAAAATTTGTACCATTGTCGGAAAATATGTGAGCAGGGATACCTCTACGAGCTATAAACCGTTTTAAGGCCGCTATGAAAGCGTCTGAGGTAAGATCTGAGACTAGTTCAAGGTGGATGGCCTTAGTGGCCATGCATATAAATAGAGCAATATAAGCCTTTGACATCGATTTGGAACGCTGCCCGCCATGACGTATAAATACGGGACCGGCACAGTCGACTGCAGATCGAGAAAATGGCTTAGCAGGTGTAACCCGGGAAGGGGGTAATTGCCCTAATAATTGGATTGCGCCCCTAGCACGGAATCGAAAACAAGTGATACATTTGTTATTCCTGATCGTATATAAGATTTATCATTAATTATCCAATATTTCTGCCGTAGAGAGTACTGAGTCAATTGTAGCCCAGCGTGTAGTAGACGAAGATGCTCGCCTTCTATGATTAATTTGCTGAGATGAGAATGCGGGTGGGGTATGATTTGGTGTTTGCTCTCATAGGTAAGCTGGGAGTGCTGAAGGCGTCCGCCCACGCGTAATATCCCCGCATTGTCCAGAAAGGGGTTAAGTGAAAGAATTTTACTATTATTAGGGATACAGCGTTGTGCCTCAAGTTCCTTGATTTTGATGTTAAAGTGCGATTGCTGGGACTGGCGAATAAAAACCAAAAGTGTACCATGTAACTCATGGGAAGTTAAAAAGGAAGTGTCTCTATCAGCTATGGGGAGCCTAGAGTTCCGAATGAATCGACGGCAATACGAAAATGCACGAAGGAGTTTTGAAAGCGAAGAGTAGTTTTCAAAATAACTAGACATAGATGAAGCGACAATCAATGTGTTATCTTACTTACCTTTTTATAAATTAATAAATAGGTTTTGTTTATTTATGTGTATTTGGGCTCTGTAGATGCCATGTTGTCGTCTGCCAACCTGATTTTTCACTCGCCAGGGTTCGAATCAGCGAACGGGAAATCAGAACTGGTTATTTGAAATTAAACATATTTGTTACTCTTATACACATCTTTTTCTTTATTACCTCAAAACAATTCAATTGCATTTAAATAAACAACAGAAAAATTTAGATGCTGTTACAACCCCATTATAAATGAAATATCCCTTCTCACTCTAAATTTTGATATCATCTTAAACAAAAATTATAATGATTACTTATTCGTATATACTGGTATTACCTTGATTACAATAGACATATTTAAAATAACATAGAAATAGTTATACCCCATTTTATCACAAACCAGCGCTTCTTAATTTTATTGCATGATTATTACACACGCCCATTTACTCTCTCACGATACATATTTAAATTTCCCTTAAATTTTTAAAAAGGTTTCAATTTAGAATGGTTATAAATTTTTGCTTTAAATTTCTTCTTTTACTAATTTATGAATATAATTGAATAAGATAATTGATTCTCTTATCTGCCATTTCGTCCCTAAAATTCAGTCCAGCCTCCGTCCGTTTTCTATTTCTTTTACCACGCTGCACATTTCGTTCCTTGCCGTAATTTTCGCCGGGTCACTCGAAACTGTCGTCACTTCATTTCACTTCATAACTGTAAAACTTATTAATTTGAATTAAAATCACATTTTTATTATACGGGCCCGCATTTTTGTTCCGGAACTGTTCTTTAAGACCAGCCGGTTTAAGAGTGTAATTTCAACTGGGCGGATTGTACTGCGTTGCGTTCTTTGTTTCCATCACCCTTTCGGCCCTGGAATGTTTCGTACATGCCTCACTAAGTTCTCAGCGTCACACTCATGCGTGCGTACGCGCGAATACGCCCCCTCGCTGCTCACTCTCACATTCCCAGACTCGTTAATGGCTTTTGTGCAACAACAACACCTACGTACGACTTGGCTTGGAACCGCACTGACTGCAAGGTGTAAAAAAAACTGTCCAGCGTTTATGATTCAAATGTTGTTCAGCTTGAGTGGCCATTACATTTTACATTTATTTTAGAAGAAATAAATCCCAATAGTTTGTCCCGTCACAAAACCCCCTCAATGAGAGGTTTTATGCCGAAGTATAAAAACTCTCATTGACGCTCTCATACTTCCTAAAGGGATCAGTCGGATATATCGCCACAACCCCCTGTAGTGTTTATATAAAAAAATACAATCACTTACCCTTGGTCCAGTGGCTGTGACCGCACCTGAATGACCTTACTGCACTTCTCTCTCGAGATCCCAACACCGCAAGGCCAGACAGACGCTTGACACTCCTGTTCTGATGCGCTGGCCAGCTCAGGACCGCCGCCACAGCATCACCAGACACTGAAACATCAAAATAAAAATATCAAATAGTGGCCTTGGATAATACCATATCCCTAACTGATCTGTTTCCCCTTAGCTGTGCGCTGGTTTGCGTTAAGAAGCACTGGTTTTTCTTAATTCTTAACACATGTATATATGAACCCTTAAACTAACATGATACATTTATAAAATTCCTTTACATCCTTCTGCATACCCTTCTCTTGTTAACTCTTTTCCAAAAATCAAAATTATTGCCCTGATTCCCATCAGAATTAAAATAGACATTTCCCATTACAATATTACAAATACCTTCCATTACCCAAATTACATCTAAAATATTTAAATCCATGTTAAGACTCTCTTAAACACATGATCAAAATTTAATCCAATCGAATACACTTTATTGATATCGCCCTTCTTCTACAATTCTTACCCATCTCCCATTTATATCTAAAACAATTCAAATTCATTTAACATTTTATAAAAATATTATTATTAACAGAAATTCTATTTATCCGGTGCTGTTAATAATAAGCATCCCCTTTTCTCCTCCACACACACTATTGCTCCCCCCTGGACTATTGCATCCAGTTGCCTCTACAAGGACTGAGGCGGAAGGAGTAAGCACTTTTTTCTTTTCTCTCACTCCCATCCTTGCTTCAGCGTTACAAAAACTTCAGGGTAAGTACACCTACTCATTAGCTTAATATATGCCCCTAAGGTCTACCACCCGTATTTGGGTGAAAATAGCCTGTGCTCAAAATAAACTTAGATTCCCTTTTTGTTCCCCGTTAAATTTCTATGTTTGACCAATTTCAAAGGCAACCAACTGTGGTCAGTTTTACAATTTCTGCCCACAGCTAGTTGTCATCCAAAACCACGATCTGGGTTGGTAAGGCCGAGATCGCCCGAAATGTAGGGAATCGCAATGGTTTGACACCTAGTGTCATAACTGCCCCCAAAATCATAAGCTTATACATATTTGCTAATACATATCAAATCCTCCTTATATAAAAAAAATATACATTACAAACATTAATAATCATATTATCACTGTTCATCAAGCAGTCTTAAGGCATCACCATAGTTTCACTATGTCCTTCTTCAATTTACAACCACTGAAGGTTGTCACTTTAAAACAATTTTCAAAATTTTAAATTTTCTTTTATTTCTCAAAAAAAAAAACGGTTGATTTTTATTTATTTCACATAATAAAATTTTAATATAGACACTTTTGGCAAGTTCCAGCTTTCACTTTTCAACAATACCTTCTCATGACAAGATAATAAGTACAACAATAGATCATCTTACATTTCTAAATTACATAAATTACATTTCTGTTCTATAAAGGAAAAAAATAACTCCTTACTGAGTTAATGATTTACGTTACACAAATTTTGGGTGTTTTATTCCATAATTCATAAAATAAAACTACTGTTCGTGGAAAATACTGCCAATCACCAAGTTTTTTTTTTTTTTTTTTTTTCTGCCAATCACCGTTTTTTTTTTTTTTACCTTTCCACGAATTAGGGGTCCCCCTCCCCATTCAACAACAAAATTAAATTTCTACTTGCACCAATTTGTGGATTAGGACCATCGTTGTTTTCACCCCCTTGCTGAGGCTACCGCCAACCATGGTCCGCCTCCAGATTGCCAAAATCCACGATCAGAGGTGGTGAGTCTGTGATCGCCCGAAAATGGGGGAGAGTCCCTTCTGTAAACATATAAAATCAAATTAAATTTCATCCACACATTAACATTAATAACAATCATAAAACTCTTACGATGACCAATACAATTTCAAATTTGTAGCATTGTGTGTCCCTACTATCTCCCTTGTCTCTCTGTTCTGTAATACATATGAATTCTTCATCTTAACTTCTATTACCTCATAAGGTCCTTCATAGAGTAAGAAAAACTTCTTGATCTCCTTGTCCTGAGCACTCGACAAGTCGTGTCTCCTCACCAATACCAACTGTCCTACTTCGTACTTCATCCACTTACCTTTGGCATCGTGTCTACGTTTTCGTCGTTCCCCTTTACTTAATAAATTTTCATTAGCCAACCTGATTTTAATACTCACATCCGTTTGCCCACTCTCAGGTGGGTAGTCAAATAACTGTTCTAAAATCCTCGGGGGGCGTGTTCCCTTAATTAATTCGTGAGGTGTATATCCGGTCGACTCATGGGTGGTACTGTTCAGCCAATTTTCTACCCTTTTGACGTATAACGGCCACTCGCTGTGTTTGGCGTGACAATAGGCTCTAAAAATTCTGCCTATCTCTCTCATGACACGCTCCGCCTGGTTGGACTGAGGATGGTAGACTGCTGTGTGCTTCGGGATGATTCCTTCCCATCCTAGGGTCTGACGCCATCTCCCACTGATGAATTGTGGCCCATGGTCCGATAAAATTACCTTTGGCTTCCCCACATTTATCATATAATCTTTTGTCACCTTCTCACTCAGCACATGACTGGTAGCTCTCTTCACGCTATATAATTTCACATATTTAGAAAAAGTGTCCAACATCACAAAAATATACATAACTCCGCCTCTACCCTTCGGCAACGGTCCATACAAATCTACCGCAACTAAATCAAATGGCCTTTCCACTTTTATGAAATTCATCTCCCCTTCAACCCTATAGTTCACTACTTTAGACTTCTGACACAAATCACAACCCCTTAACAACTTTCTAACACACCTTTCCATACTCTTAAAAACACAAGACTCCTTCAAAACATTAACACACTTTTTCGCCCCAAAATGACCATATCGCAAATGACAATCCCATATGATTTTATCTGCTAACCCATCTGGCACAACTAACCTCCAGTCACGCTCACCCCCTTCTACTTTCTTAAACAGCAACCCTTTATAAATTTGAAAATGTTGATTATACACTGACCCCGCTAATTCAGTCTCTAAACTATCGATTATTTTACTGGACTTACCATCTGCTCTTTGCATGGTGCTTATGTCTTTTAGCTCTTCCCTAAAAATTCTATCCTCCCGGCTAATCTGAAAAATCTCAATCTCTTTCAAATCCCTACCAGTCTTATTGTCTAACAAATCTATCCTAGAAAGAGTGCCAGGTATTTTATTGTCTGTCCCCTTGATGTACTCCCATGCAAAATTATATTCTTGTAAAACAAGTACCGACCTGGTTAGACGGCTGTGAGCGAGCTTACACGTGTTCAAGAATGATAATGCCTTGTGGTCAGTTCTGATTACCGTTTTGTTTCCCAGGATGTACGTCCTGAACTTCCCCATGGCGAACACAATGCTCAAAAATTCTTTCTCGGTGGTTGTATAATTTTTCTCCGCAGACAGAAGCGACGTACTGGTGAAGGCGATGGTAAGATGTTCCTTATCGCAGTCCTCCTGGTAGAGCTCCGCCCCTAAAGCTACGTTGCTTGCATGTGTCTGTGAGTAAAAGGTTTTATTAAAATCAGGATGATTCATCATAATCATATGGCTAAATTTTCTCTTAATTTCGTTAATTGCGTCGCGTTCCGTTTCTCCCCATTTCCACTGCTTGTTCTTCTGGAGTACTGCACTTAGTTTCGATGTTGTGTGTGCATAATTCTTCTGGAACTTACGATAAAAATTACAAAGTCCTAAAAAGCTCTGCAGTTGTTTGATATTTCGTGGCTCAGGGAAGCGCATAATGGAGTCAACCTTATCTGGATTTGCGGAGATTCCCTCTTGTGTAATAATAAATCCTAAAAAATTAATTTTAGTTTGCAAAAATTTGGATTTCTCCCAATTTACGGTGAGTCCTCCTTCTTCTAATTTAGCTAAAACATATTCCAAATGCTCCAAGTGTTCCTGAAAAGTTCTAGAAGCAATTAAAATAGCATCCACATATACTGTTAAAAAGTCTTAAGTCCTTCGGTTTCAAAATTTGATCTAAACATTTAATAAAACTAGCTACACTAGTATTTAACCCAAACGGTAAGCGTCGAAACTGGTAATTCTTACCTTTAAACAGGAACGCTGTATATTTTCTACTTACTTCTGCCAATGGTACCTGCCAATACCCTGCTGTTAAATCGAGCAACGTTATGTATCGCACCCCACTAAACTTCTGGAAAATCTCATTTATAGATTCTGGTGATTCACGGTCTGGTATTATTATCTGGTTGATCCTCCTCGCATCTAAACATAACCTAACCCTACCATCCTTCTTTATGACAACTACTAATGGATTTGAGTAATGTGACACTGACCTTTCTATTATGCCTCCCTCCACCATTCTGTCTAACTCCTCTTGCACCGCTCGTCTTTTGGAATAAGGAACTGGATAACTTCGCTGCATGAAAGGTGTGTGTTCCCGTACCTGCAATACACATTCATAACCCTTTGCCCTTCCCGGAATATCGGCAAACACTCCTCAAAACTGCTCAATCACCTGCCACAACGACGCACGTTGATCACTCCTTACACTGGACCCTCCACTACAAAATTTATCCTCCCTTTCTTCCCACAATTCTTCACTATTATCTCTCAACTCCCCTTCAAAACTCTCAATATACTCTACCTCTCTATATGAATTTACTCTCGCTTCTGTGTCACTCTCGCCTACCCGTTTTTGTAATATTTTTACACCCGTTACTCTAACCTTCTCTAACACTTGCTCAAAATTAACCCTGATCGACCGATCACCCCCATCTAACTCTACTACTTTCTTTTTAAAATTTATGACAGCTTTATTTCTCTGTAGAAAATCATTACCTAAAATTATATCTAGACTTAGCCCTTTTACCACTAAAAATGTATTTTCAAATTCTGTATTATTTATGAGAAAACTTAAATGTATTTGTTTGGTTATTCTTTTACTATGTACTCCTGTAACTCCCACTACAGTAACCCCTGCTACTGGTAAAATCGGAATATTTTTATTACTCTCTCTTAATTCTCCCAAAATATTTTCAGCAATTACCAAAATCTCACTGCCTGTATCTATAAGTGTTCTGTAACTCTTACCTGCTATGGTTACCTGTACTTCCGTTAATCCCGTTCTCATCTCGATGGTTGTATGATTCTCCTCCTCTAGTAAATCAGTCACGATGTCAGTTTTGATTACATTGCTCTGAAAATCCTCCTTTGGTCGGACCTCATTTGCTTCCCTGGACAGTAGTCTGGTCCTTGTTACCACTGTCGTCTCTAGTTTTCCTCTTGGTTTCTATTAGTACTGGCAGTTGGTCCATTGTGACCCCTTGGTGCCCCATGGTTATTCCCAGCTGTTCCCCTAGTGCCTGGTATTCCTCTCTGCTGCTGGACGTGCTGAATTGGTCCTCCTCTCCTCCTTGGATCGTCTCTCGCCTTGCCGCATCTGTAACATTTCCGTCTGCTTGCATAATTTTCGCGCCTACATCTGGAACATGTCCAATCCTCTTGGTTGTTGGAATTATCTATTCGCGTACCTCCATATCCGCTGGGATTATCTCTAGTGTTGTTATATTCATAATTATTATTATTCGGTGGTTGGGGTCGCCTACCCCCTTCTCTGTCTCGAATACTCTGTAAAACGTCTAAAATTCTCTCCAACTCATTCATATCATTTATTTCTTTTGTCATTAAAGTTACCTGAACTTCCCGCAGCAGATGTTTGCTTACGTGTATTACAAATGATTTAAAAGGTATTGGTGGCTCTAAATACTTGGCCTCATTATATAATTTAGTGACATATATCGTTGTTATTGTTTTGGTGCCCTACAAAATTACCGGTTCCCATTATACAGCTCCGTAAAATCTCTTGCTCGTCTTTTGCCCAATATTTCCCCTTAAACGCTTTCTCGAATTCCTCGTAACAACCCCATTCTAAACGGTGTGCTTCCGCCCATATAATGGAACTTCCTTTAAAACATTTTACTATTTTCATTAACTGTATTTCCCAACTGCTATTGCTAAAACGGTGGTATTCTCGGGTTTGATTTATAAATCGCATCGGGTGTATCGCCCTGTTCTCGTAACTAAATGTCTCTAATTCTATTTCATTATGTAAGTCGCGGGTGATTATTACTCTCTTGGTTACCCCGGTCAATTTTTTGTTAATCTCCCCCCATAATTCATCTTTCACACTGCTTAAATTACCTTCAATTGAAGTACACTTATCATATATGTTACTATTAGTTTGAACATTGAAATCATGTATCTCTTTAATTTGATTACGTATAGTACTTATTTCATTGTCAGTATTAATTTCATATTCTGAAATAGCTTTATCGATCGTTTCGATATTCTTTGTCATATTAGTTACATTTGTTTCACATTTATCTATTTGATTTTGTATAATATCTGTCTTAATGTCTATTTGCTTATTAATCTCAATTTTGGTTTTATTTTTTATTTGTTTATCAACTGCATCTAAACATTTACTCTCTATTTCTTTACTTTGCATTACAATTTGATTTTGAACTGTTTCAACTATCGTTTCATCTACTTTACTTATTTTGTCATGTAAACTGTTTATTTGAGTATCAAATTTCTCGCTAACTGATTCTATGATCTGTTCTTGCATCTCATTACAACGGGAATTAATTTCATTCACTTGTTGATTAAAATTAAAATTTTGCTGTTTTATCTCCCCCCTCGTCAACTTTATCTTATTATTTTGCATCTCAAATTTATCATTCATTTTAGTGTCACTAACGTCAAGTCTAGCATTTATTTTATCATATTTAACATTGGAATCACTTTGTTGTTCATCGAACTTATTATTCATGCTACACATCATGCTATATAAACGTGTTAACATCTCATCTGTATCAGATTTTTTACTTTGGACTGGCGTTGAATGAATTCCTTCATCCATAATTTTTGACTCAGTTCCACTTAATTCAATATTCATTTGGCTTTCGTTTTCAATGTCAGTTAAGCTGACATTCTCATTTTTTTTTTTGCATATATTTCTTTTCAAAATATTACTATATATAACATATACTTATTATCAAAAAGATATTCTATTTACCCATACTACACATAATCATAACATAACCTTATCCTTGTACGTCTGTTTTCACGTACTTCAAAAAAAACATTTTTTTATCTTATTTCAAATAACCATTCTGTTCCTCCCAGTAGGCTGTATTTATGTAAATAATTTATATAAAGTCCCTGTTCGGGCGCCATATTGTTATCTTACTTACCTTTTTATAAATTAATAAATAGGTTTTGTTTATTTATGTGTATTTGGGCTCTGTAAATGCCATGTTGTCGTCTGCCAACCTGATTTTTCACTCGCCAGGGTTCGAATCAGCGACGGGAAAATCAGAACTGGTTATTTTAAATTAAACATATTTGTTACTCTTATACACATCTTTTTCTTCATTACCTCAAAACAATTCAATTGCATTTAAATAAACAACAGAAAAATGTAGATGCTGTTACAACCCCATTATAAATGAAATATCCCTTCTCACTCTAAATTTTGATATCATCTTAAACAAAAATTATAATGATCACTTATTCGTATATACTGGTATTACCTTGATTACAATAGACATATTTAAAATAACATAGAAATAGTTATACCCCATTGTATCACAAACCAGCGCCTCTTAATTTTATTACATGATTATTACACACGCCCATTTACTCTCTCACGATACATATTTAAATTTCCCTTAAATTTTTAAAAAGGTTTCAATTTAGAATGGTTATAAATTTTTGCTTTAAATTTCTTCTTTTACTAATTTATGAATATAATTGAATAAGATAATTGATTCTCTTATCTGCCATTTCGTCCCTAAAATTCAGTCCAGCCTCCGTCCGTTTTCTATTTCTTTTACCACGCTGCACATTTCGTTCCTTGCCGTAATTTTCGCCGGGTCACTCGAAACTGTCGTCACTTCATTTCACTTCATAACTGTAAAACTTATTAATTTGAATTAAAATCACATTTTTATTATACGAGCCCGCATTTTTGTTCCGGAACTGTTCTTTAAGACCAGCCGGTTTAAGAGTGTAATTTCAACTGGGCGGATTGTACTGCGTTGCGTTCTTTGTTTCCATCACCCTTTCGGCCCTGGAATGTTTCGTACGTGCCTCTCTCATACGCGCGAATACGCCCCCTCGCTGCTCACTTTCACATTCCCAGACTCGTTAATGGCTTTTGTGCAACAACAACACCTACGTACGCCTTGGCTTGGAACCGCACTGACTGCAAGGTGTAAAAAAAACTGTCCAGCGTTTATGATTCAAATGTTGTTCAGCTTGAGTGGCCATTACATTTTACATTTATTTTAGAAGAAATAAATCCCAATAGTTTGTCCCGTTACAAATGAGGTTTGGACCTGCTTACGTTGTTCCTGCTCAAGATCGGGATGAGTGCAGGGTGAATGGGCATTGAAGGCACTGGTGGGTCATGATGATGACTCATGGGACAACCAGGATGGACCATACCACCATTGTGGGTGACCATGTAAAACCCAAGGGAGACAACCACGCGAAAGAATGTCGGCAGGGTTGTCATGTGACGAGACATGATGCCAGGTACCCTTTGCAGTGAGACGCTGTATTTCCGCAACGCGGTTGGCGACAAATACCTTCCATCTGGAAGACTGCTGGTGGATCCAGTGTAAGGCGATCATCGAGTCAGAGTAAAAATATAAGTCGTCGAATTTGTAACTCACAGCGTTTATAACCTTGGAAACCAACTGAGCCAACAAGAGACAGGCACAAAGTTCAAGTCTGCGTAATGTTACCTGCTTCAAGGGAGCGACTCTAGATTTAGAGCATAACAAGTTTGATGAGATGCCGTGGTTTGAATACACTGTACGCACATAAATACAACACGCATAACCCTTTGCTGACGCGTCGGCAAACCCATGGAGCTGAAATGAAATGATTTGTGAATTATTTAAACTCTTTACAGACCTTGGAATTGTAAAGTAAGTCGGAAATCAGCTGAGAATAAAGCTCTACCCACTGATTAGATAATGAGTGTGATAAGGGGTCGTCCCAACTTGTACTGGTTAACCACAATATCTGCATGAAATGCTTACACCAAAATGTAACCGGGACAATGAGTCCCAAAAGGTCGTAAATTCCTGCGATAATTGATAATACCCTTCTCTTGTTGAATACCTCCACTTTAACACGTCTTTGGAAACTATATACGAAACTATCTTCGTCAGTTACATGGGACATTGAATACCCAAAGTACGCACAGTTTGATTTTTGCTAAAGTCGAGGGAAGAATTGGCGTGTGAAGCTATAATGGTTTGATCATTGGAAAACCACTTGTGCAAAGTAAAACCTTATTGGCATAATAAATCTGTGATGTCGGATTTCATTTTAGATAGGATGTGCGGGTTATCTGAACCGGTCATGAGATCGTCCACATAGAAATCATTTGCGATGGCTGAACAAGCTATAGGGTGTTGAGTTTTGTTTTCCTGGGCTATTTGTGCCAGACATCTTGTGGCAAGAAATGACGCACTTGCAGTCCCATAGGTGACTGTCCTCAAGGCGTAGTGCTGAAGTTCCCTATGGGGGGCGTCACGCCAGACAATTCGCTGCAAATTAGAGTCCTTGGGATTAACTAAAATTTGACGGTACATCTTCTCAATGTCCGAAATGAGGAGATATCGGTGAGTGCGAAACCGAGACATAATCGAAAAAGATCCTGCTGGACCGTGGGACCAACCATCAATGTGTCGTTCAAGGGGAGATATAGCCACGAATTTTGGGCATTCAGAGAGGCGGTGTTTACCATGACACAGCTGACAAATGTTATTGCCGATATAAGAATGGAATGTTGGCCTAGTAAGATCGGCCGGTTTAATAGCTTTGCGATAGGGAGTCTTACCGCTAACTTGTATTCTATTTACTGAACTGGTCGAGGCACCGATGTTCTGCATTAATTGCCTTCTACTATTTAAAAATTTAATAAAATTATTAAAATTAGGAAATCGCTCATCGGACAGGCTTTCCTTCCATAGCCGGCATGTCTGATTATCGAGTTTTTGCGTTAAATATTGAACGAAAATAATTTCAAAGATATTTACCGGTAAATTTAATGAATTTAAAGCATTTATATTCGCGGTGATCTCGTCAATGAATTTGGAAATGCCAACCATGGACTCTTGTTGAATGGACTTCATGCCCAAGACATTCCCTATATGATAGGCCGAGACAATTAATTTGCTGTCATACCTGGCCCTCAATAGATCAATGGCTACCGCATAATTGTCATGGGTTATTGGGAGTGATTTTATTACATTTAAAGCTTCGTCTCTTAATGAAGAGTGTAAATAGTGTAATTTCTGAAAGTCCGTCAGGTCAGTTCTGACGTGTACTAGTTCCAAAAACATATTATAACAATGCTGCCAATCAATAATGTTGCCTAAGAAGCAGGGCAATTTAATTGGCTCTAACTGTATAGGGGAGGTTTTAATTGGCGTAACTTCAGCTTGAATCAATGGTTTTTTGTTCACCTCCTCTACTTGTTCTAATAAATGGTGTAGCTTGCACTCAATATTACAGAGATTGTCCTCTGTTTGAACCCTGTCACTGACTGATATGAAATCAGAATCATCAGCCTCAATCTGGGTCTGAATTTCATCATACTTCGCGGACAATTCCATCAAGTGGCGGAGTTTAATTTTTAAGGCATGGTGATCGCTTATGTCCGGATCGAAATTGTCAGCGAATGTATTTACATGGGAGATAGAGGCCTTAATTGTGCCCCGTTTCTTAATTAACACCTTCACATCAGCCATGACTGAAATGCAAAATGTGAATCGAAAACGATAGCTAAATATAGAGCAGGTGAACAATTGTTGTAATTTGAATAATTTACTAAATCCTGATATGGTGCGGGAGCCAGTGATCGGTATGCAACTTAATCTATTCCTTATTATAATAGGTACTTATTTTCTTTAAAAAATAGTTATGGAAGTTATTGAAAATATGAATCATTCAAAGTGACAATATACATATAGCCTTATCACATCACTTAAGTTTCTTAATGCATTATTGTACAGCTGCGTAAATAAAAATTTAGGTAAAAATACAAGTTTATGGCCACTTGACACTAATATCTGTTTATGTAAAAATTATTAATGATTTTATATTAAATGCTATTAAATCTGTGCTAAAATATTACTGACTTTGCTGTACATAAAAATTATAAAAGAAAAATTATAAGAAATGCAAGTTCATAGTCAACGTGGATTGTGAATCCTGGCGTGTTCAAGATGGCTCCGATCATGTTGTTGCCTTGGTGATCCTGTTCGGCAGGCCTTAGATGTTGGCGCAACTCTTGTTTCTGCTGGTCGGGTAACGCTTGTAGTTGTAGCTCTCTGTATAATTTTGAAGTTATGGAATTTCGGTGCTGTATGACAAATGATGATGACTTGTAGTGTCTTGCTGTCTCAGATATGATGCTGTGCAGAATCTTGCAATGTCACGTATGAAGTTTTTTGAGAACAATGAAGGCGTGCAATGGCCAGCAATCTAAAGTTTGAAAGTGTTCGGGCTTGAACCAACCGTTGTTTGGGCCCATTAAATGAAATATATCTGAGAATCTTGGTCCAAATCACGATTCGGATTCGGCCTTGGTGGACCAAAATGTTGCGTCTTAGACGCTCTCGAAGCAATCTTAAGTTAGTCTTAGAACGCTAGTTGTTGAGTTAGCTGGTGAGAAATGAAATAACTAAGTGGACTGTATATGTTTTTTGGAGTTAATCATTTATTGAAAATTATTAGAAAATAGTTGCTGGCGTGTGCAGTTTAGCGCGGCAAAATGCCTGAGAATTAAGATAGAATTAAATATTGAACGCCATAATCGTACGTAGAGGCCGAGATCGCCTAAGTAATTATTGCATGATGATCATGCTAAAATTTTGAAATATTGAAAACTTTATGAAGCCGCGGCTGGCGAACTGAGGCGAGTTGCCCGTCCGGAGTCTTGCAAATAACTAAATTTGACTGATGCTAGCCTGCATACAAGCCGGCAGCAGATTAGCGGGGGAGAAAATGACGTCACTGCACGCGCGTCGCAATGCGGATGTTACAGTACAAAGTTTAAATAAGTACTGTTAAGTGTGCGGTCCGCGTGGACCGGAAAATGTTTTGTTGAAGAATGTTTAGTGTGAGATGTTCTATACTTAAAGTTGATTCGCCAGGATGCAGAAATGATGAAGCGAGTGGACTGTAATTAATGATTTATTTAATGTTCACAAGTACATTAGAAATTGTTAGATACCATTTTTAGTGATAGATTGGCTAATAAGCATAATGTGGATAGAATTCGTATCAAATTTAAAATAAGTTAATGAACGGGCCTAATGGGCCATAAGTGAAGTGTTGCCCTAAGGCCTACATTGATTGTCGCGACAAGAAGAAAATGTGACAGTGAGGCTGCGGGCGCGTGCCGACCGCCGCTTACTAGCGTCTGTGACGAACTGTGCAGAGCACCGACATGAAAGATCAGATTACCGTAAAAATTAAAGCGCAGATTAGCCAACCTATAAAGTAAAAATTACCGCGCTACTGTACATAAGCTGCCCGTCAAAAATCAGTAGATTTTTTTACTACATTTTAGTAAATTATTATACATTTTGGTAACTTAGTTTATAACATACAGTATTCTTAATAATGAAAGTTAATTTCAAGGCTGCATTGAACCTTGAGTTGTAATATTAGATAACAGCTGTACGTTAATGGTTTAGCGATAAGCATGAATAAAGATAACCTTTAAAGATAAGCGTTGGTAAGCCAAGGTTGGCGAGCAAACTAATTTCATACATGAATAAAAATGTATGCGTTGGCAAAGTATTGCCGTCATATGTTGATGTGTACAATATCGAACGTTATGAAACATGAAAAATACATAATTAGACAATGTTTAATAATGTATGATCGGAAGCTCATCACATGATGGCCCGATAGCTTGTAACCCTATGCAAGTCATAGATGGTTACCGTGAAATATTTGAGGCCAGTAGACCTGTACAGAGTATTGCTTACATGAACAAAATTGCCACAAATTATACATGTTTAAACGTAAATTTAGCATGGCGTCATGTATTGAACAAGTCATGCTATACCTCAAGTTTCAGGAACTTACAATATGTTGTTGTGTGAGAACATGTCATAATTTAAGCAGAAATAATAATTGTGCAATGCATAATCACAAAATACAAATACAATATAACAATACAATATAAAATAATTCTAGGCGTGGCATGGTTACATACAGTAGACGCAAAAAACGATATGTTTTACATAAACGCAAGTTATATAATAAATATAATAAACAACAATTTAGTTAATTACAATATGAATAATCGCAATGGCATAAGTAACAAATACGACACTGTGGTTACAAATGTAATACATGAGTTGAACAATTGAAAAAAGACATTCATAGAACAATAAATCACACATATTAACAACTGTGTAAAAAATGCATGCATGGTTGCGTAACTGCAAAACATGACACATACCCAATCCATCAACATGTAAATGTGTAGGACATAGTATGCCACACAAAATATTAACATACAAATACAAAATAGCAATATACCACCATAAAACTATGATGAGTATAGAAACACGCAATGGCGCAAATTGTTATGAAAATGTTGTGATAATACATCACAATTAAGTTGACCAAATGGTCATAATAAAGTAATAAGCCAATGGCTGAGTAAAATAGCATTGTGCTAAATAATCATAATAATCTTGTGTCAAATCTCGTCCCGCGCTGGCAACAGACATAACTTATGTATTGGTCTCCGCAAAACACCAGTAGGTGTGCGATTGTCTACGACTTGAATTAAGTTATCTGGGCCGGGAAATGTGGCGGTAATTACACCAAATTTCCTGGCTAATGGAGGTAGATTATCCTCAATAAGTAAAACTAGGTCCCCAATGGAAACATTATCCTTAGCGAATTTCCATTTGTGACGCTGTTGTAACTGGTGTAAATAGTCGCGAGACCACGCCTTCCAAATGCCTTGGACAAACTTCTGTAGAAGTTGCCAACGCCCAAGACAAGAGATAGGAATATGAGATAAGTCTGGGTCCGGTATCGCCGTTAATGGTGCGCAAATCAAAAAATGGCCAGGTGTAAGTGGCACCGGATCATTTACATCCGAAGAGATGGCAAATAAAGGTCGAGAGTTCAGACATGCCTCTATCTGAAACAAAACTGTCGTAAACTCCTCGAAGGTGAGTATAGACTTGCCTACCACGCGGCGCAGATGAAACTTGAAACTCTTTATGCCGCTCTCCCAAAGGCCACCGAAATGAGGTGACGAGGGCGGAATAAATGACCATGAGATCCCCTGAGAGGACGTGAATGATTTGAGTGATGAGATGGCATCCTTATTATGCCAAAGGTTGAAGAGATCATGTAAAATATTGCGGGCCTTCCTAAAGTTTGTGCCATTATCAGAGTATAACTGACTGGGTATGCCCCTGCGGGCCATAAAACGACGTAAGGCAGCTATAAACGCACTGGCTGTAAGGTCGGAAACCAATTCCACGTGAATGGCCCTGGTTGCTAAGCAAATAAACAAAGACACGTATGCCTTAGAGAGAGTTCTGGATTTCTGCCCGCCATGAAATGTAAGACAATAGGATGCCGATGGATGTAAGACAATAGGATGTTTAGTGTCGTAAGGTAATTGCGACTGCTGTAATCGCCCGCCGATGCGTATCACTCCAGAATCATCAAGAAACGGGTCGAGAGAAGCCAACTTACTCCTAATAGAAACAGAAGATCCGTTATAAAGACAATTAATTTCGGCTGCGAAGTGGATCGACTGAGATTGTTTTATGAAGAAATTGAGAGCATGATGATTTCGACAGGGGTAAGATCGCCCATAAATTTGTTAGCACTGGAGAGTCTAATATTTTTGATGAACCAAAAACAGTAAGCGTATACGCGCGTTAGACGATGCAACGAGGAAAAGTCCTTAGAAAGGTCGATAGCCAGGGTAGACATTAGAGAAAGATTATGGGTTTGTTTCTCTTCCGCAGTGACTTCAGAAGACTACGACGGATTAGAAGGTAAAAAGGGTGGAAAAGGATTGGACTCGGAAGATTGAGACAAACAAGTGGCACCGTGCCACCAAAGCGAACAGTCGCGCAAAACGTCAGGGAGACACCCCCTGGAGATAATATCAGCAGGATTGTGTCTAGAATTGATATGATGCCAAGTGTAGGTTTGCGTAAGACGCTGAATTTCAGCAACACGATTAGCGACGTATGTTTTCCACCTCGTTGACTGGGCATGAATCCAGTAAAGAGACACCATAGAGTCAGAATACAAATGAACACTATTAATGAACGAATAAAGTGCAGGAACGACCTTAAATACGAGTCGCGATAACAACAAGCAAGCGCAGAGTTCGATGCGAGGTAATGACACCTGTCGTAAGGGAGCTACGCGATATTTAGAACACAGGAGATGACAAGAGGCCGATGAATCTTGATAAATGACTCTGATATAAATACAACACCCAAACCCCCTTTCAGAGGCATCCGAAAAACCATGTAATTCAACTGTACTTGCCTCAAGCTTACAACGAATAGAACGTGGGACCACAATTTTGCTAATCAGACCCAATTTGTCGCACAAAGAATGCCAATCCAAACGTGATTGGCCGGAGATTGGTTCATCCCAACCAAGCTTGCAAAGCCAGAGTTGCTGCATAAACTGTTTGTACAAAAAGACAACGGGACCGATCAGTCCAAGAGGATCGTATATGCCTGCAATAATCGAAAGAATTCTCCTCTTGGAGATGCTTGATTCAACGGGGAATGATTTAATGTCAAACAGAAATGAATCGGCAGTGTTATTCCAGAGAATGCCCAGGGTACGCACATTGTCCTGTTTGTTTAAGGGGAGTGATAAATTGTCATGACTTGCGACCACTCTGGGCTCATTAAATGCCCATTTATGCAGCGTGAGACCGTATTGACTCAATAACGCACCTAAATCAGATTTCAACTTGGTCAGATCAGAGATGGTGTCTGCACCGGTTAGCAAATCGTCGACATAGAAATCATTTGTTATAGCTAACGCCGCATCAGGAAAAGAAGCTTCATGGTCCTTACCAATTTGAATAAGACAGCGAGTGGCCAAAAACGAAGCACTTGCCGTGCCGTAGGTTACAGTTCGCAATGCAAAGTGTTCAAATTGTTCGAGGGGAGAGTCACGCCACAGAATACGTTGATAGTGACAATCCTTTTCAGATACCAGAATTTGTCGATACATCTTCTCGATGTCGGCGATGAGAACATATTTATGCATGCGGAAACGTAAAAGAATAGAAAAAAGGTCTTGTTGAACATTCGGGCCTACCAACAAATATGTCATTGAGAGAAAGGCCATTGGTAGATTTAGACGAACCATCAAAAATGACGCGCAATTTTGTGGTCAAGCTAGACTGCTTAAACACGGCATGGTGTGGCAGATAGTAAGTATTTGACACTCCTGAATTGATAGCGCAGTTATCGATAAGCGTCATGTGTCCAAGATCCTTATATTCGTTAATAAAGTCTGCGTAATAGCACGCGAGCTTAGCATCACGCCTGAATCGACGCTCTAAATTCATAAATCTTGCTTCAGCATTGGTGTAAGATTCCCCCAACTGGAGATGATCGGGCTTAAATGGCAGTGAAACCGCGAACCTACCCTTATGGTTGCGATGAGTAGAGCGCACGAAATGCTCTTCACGGGCTGACTCGTTATCAGGTGTGTTGTCAGGGATAGTTTCTGCTTCCCAAAATCTTTCGAGAGACTGCAGAATTTGACTGTCATTGTTCCTAGCTAGGAACGAAACAGTAGGACCCTTGTTGCGGCAGTGTTTGGGCAGATTGCCAGCCAAAATGTAGCCTAGCTTTGTTTCCTGAATGATGGGAAAATGAGGGCCACGTACGTATTTAATAGCTAAAATTAAATCCAGGTAACATTGCGCCCCTAAGAGTATGTCGATTTCCGATGATATATTGAAATTTGGGTCATACAGAAAAATGTTGTCCGGAATGTGGAATTGATTTATGTCAAACGATTGTGCTGGCAGATTGTGGGTTAATGCAGATAAGATAGCACATTTTGCCTCGAAGCTAAATCTCTGATAACGAGAAATAATGCGTATAGACGCGAGATTAGTGGCGTAACACGCTGTATTATTTATACCCGTAATTGGTATGTTCGATTTAGTCAAATTAAGCCGTAATTTCCTTGCAAATGATTTGGTGCAAAAATTTATTTGTGACCCAGTGTCTAAAAGAACTCTTGCCCTTTGTCTGTTGCCAGCCTGGTCAATGACAAATACAATTGCTGTTGATAAAAGAACATTGTTCATGGATTGTAATTTAAGTGAGCAATAGTTACTACTACTGGCAGAGATTGAGTTCGGCACATTGTTCGCGTGCAACAATGTGTGGTGTCGTTTTGAATAGATCTTACATACCTGCTTATTCTTACAATTAGATACAAAATGATCTGATCTAAGACAATTGGTACAACATTTGTGACTTGATACAAATTGTCCCCGCTCAGCGGTGCTTAATGCACGAAATTTATCACATATGTAAAGCGGATGATTAGATTTACAACACAAACATGAATAATTGCTTGACGCTGAGTGATAACTCTTAAATGTAGTACTGCCAGCAGCGTTTCTTGATTTATATTTATCAGGTTTATTGTTGAGTCTTAAACTCGGCTTGTTGAGTTGCTGTCCGGCATCGATAGGCAGTGTATTTTCTAACAGCTGTCTACGTGAGTTTAAAAAATGAGTGAAATCTTGAAAGTTTGGAAGGTTATCAGGGTCTATAGACTCCTTCCGTAGTTTAAAAGTAGTAGGGTCGAGTTTAGTTGATAATAATTGTATAGTAATAAATTCAAATGAATTCACTGACAGTTGCATTGCCGCCAGTGAATTAACGGAAGACGTGATTGTGTTTGTGAATTCTGCCAAACTTTGGACAGAGTCCTTAATTGTCGACTTGACTCGAAGTAAATTTTGAACATAGTATTTTGCTAGTATGAACTTGTTGTCATACCTTGCGGACAGCAAACTCAACGCTATTGAGTAATTTTCTTTACAAATAGTTAGTGATTTAATTAAATCTAAAGGTTCATTTTTTAAAGAAGAATGTAAATAATGTAACTTCTGCACTGGCGTTAAATCGGATCTTGTATGCACCAAGTCCGTAAAAATTGAATGAAAATGCTGCCATTCCAATATGTTGCCTGTGAAGCAGGGCAAACTTATTGGTTTTAATTGCATGTGGGTCGATAATACGGGAGGTACAGTCTGAACATTAAATGTATCAATCAATTGCAAAATATTTGCTTCAGTCGAATATAGCATTTCTTCGACCTCAACTCGGTCTTCTTGAGCAGCGCTTATGTCTTTACAAATAAGTTCGATTTCAGACTGTACCTCGTCGTACTTCAATGCCAAGCTTTTCAAACTTTCAAGTCTTACTGTTAAAAAGTGTTTTGTATTGGAATTTATATCAAAGTTACTGACAGCTGATTGTATGCGCTCTATTGCGGACTTTAAGCCGCCTCTCTTTCTGGTTAACACTTCGAGGCCTTCTTCAGCCATTGTACGCACCTTGATATGATGTTATTGAGGTGATACCTTGTAGGCGATGTCCTGAAGCGTCGACGCCGTGGAGAAGATGGCAAACACAGCTCGGAGAGATGACAGCCTTGTTTGACGTACTGAAGCTAGCAGGCTCTTGCGATGATGTTGTCAGGAGGCTCACAGGCGACGAGCGAAATGCCGATGGAATCACACCACGGTCGCATCAGCGGATATGCTGATTCGCCCGTGATGGCCAGAAATAGGGGCAGAAAAATAATAATTGTGAATAATACATCCGGAAATCCAGGGCCGGAGCGACCAAAAAATGTTAAGTGTGCGGTCCGCGTGGACCGGAAAATGTTTTGTTGAAGAATGTTTAGTGTGAGATCTTCTATGCTTAAAGTTGATTCGCCAGGATGCAGAAATGATGAAGCGAGTGGACTGTAATTAATGATTTATTTAATGTTCACAAGTACATTAGAAATTGTTAGGTACCATTTTTAGTGATAGATTGGCTAATAAGCATAATGTGGATACAATTCGTATCAAATTTAAAATAAGTTAATGAACGGGCCTAATGGGCCATAAGTGAAGTGTTGGCCTAAGGCCTACATTGATTGTCGCGACAAGAAGAAAATGTGACAGTGAGGCTGCGGGCGCGTGCCGACCGCCGCTTACTAGCGTCTGTGACGAACTGTGCAGAGCACCGACATGAATGATCAGATTACGAGAGCTTCACGAACAATTACACATGTCTTTAATTACAGAAGAAATTGAAATTTATCAGGATAATAATAACGAATTTGATATTTTTGGCGAGGGCTGTAGCAGCAGTAATGCCTAATACACTACCAACTCATGTTGGTCTAGGTAATCGTGATATCGATTTACTTCATAATTGGGATGCAGCCTATTACAAATATCCAGATAGAAAGAATAAAACTTCTTTCATCGAAAGGAATCGAGACACATTTGGGAATCAGTATGATTCTCATTAATCACACCATGTTATTTTCAATGACCAACAAAATAAGATATTATCTTTCTTAGAATATCAGCTAAATGACTATGATGATTGTAATCAAAGACTTGCAATTATTCAGGGAAAAGCTGGAACTGGTAAAAGCTGTGTAATTAATGAAATGGTTAGGAGAATTAATTCATATTTTGGCTGCGATGCAGCTCTTTTAACGGCTCCTACTGGTATGGCAGCTAACAATATTGCTGGTCAAACTATTCAGCTCTAAGAATAAATGCTTCAAAGAGAAGGGGAGGAACTTTCACAGATTTAGAAGGTGAATCCAAAATTCCTTTTAAAGAAGAATTAAAAGATGTGAGGTTCGTTATTATTGATGAAGTCAGTATGTTGGGTTTGAATTTGTTTTTCAAAGTGGATATGCGACTCAAACAAGCAAAGCAGCGTCCTTCAGCTGTTCCTTTTGGTGGCCTTTGCATGTATTTAGTCGTTCATTGGTCCCACCTTCCACCGGTTTTTGACAGGAGTCTTTACAATATTGGTAATAATGATCAGATCATTCAATCGAATCTTTTATTTAAACAGTTCAAAAAAGTTTTCTTTTTACAGAGATTATGAGACAGCAAAGTGATGATCAAAAAAATTTCAGAGAGACTTTAAATATAGTTGCAAATGGAACAGTCACTGAACAAGATTACCAGCTCCTATCTAAAAGATTTTATGTAAACAATATCGGGGACAATTTCAAAGATACTGTCTGTATAATGTTGAAAATTATGAAATCAAACGCTTTAATTATGAAAAACTAGAAACCAATAAACAACCCGTGGCTGTAATCAATGCAATCCATAATTGCCCAGAAGCCTCTCTAGGAAAATCTGACGATGCTCAGGGATTATTTGCCCAATTACGTTTATGTAAAGGTGCTCGAGTTATCCTTAGAAGAAATCTTTGGGTCACAAAAAGACTAGCCAACGGTTCAGTTGGGACAGTAACTGATATTGTTTATGACCCGGCAGGTGATCACATGCCAATATGTATACTCGTATCTTTTGAAAAATATACAGGACCAGTTCTGTACGAGAATTCAGTACCCATTGTACCAGTAGTGGCATCATTCAAGAAAAATGAAATTTCTTGTACTCACAAACAATTTCCATTAATGTTAGCATATGCAGTTAGTATACATAGATCGCAAGGGATAACATTAGATAAGGCAATTGTTAATTTAGGGGACAATGAATTTCAGGTTGGATTAACGTATGTTGCTCTTTCAAGAGTGAAAACATTAGAAGGATTATTATTAAAACCGGCGTTTAATTTTGATAGAATGCTAAAAATTAATAGAAGTCCATCAATGGTTGATCGTGTAGAGATGAGTTGCAAAGGTTGTGGAATATATCTAATGACAATTAATGTATATTGTACTATAATGTAGTGTATTCAATAAAAGTGTATATATTTTGTTGATTGTAAGAATACTGATAAATAAATTATTGCGAATATCAAATGCTCTGCTCATTTGTGTCAGTGACGCTCCTAGTATATATGCCTCCCATTATTCACGCATGTGTTATTGCTAGTGCTAGTTATATTACTCTTTAACTGCAAACATCAGCTCCCATGCTTTTCCATTTTAATTTAATTTGCTTAAACAGATTACTGTTTAGCTGTTCTAGTAACTTCATATGCACTCATGGTATTGTCAGAAATTAATCTGAGGGAATTGAGAAACTGACACATTAGACGTTGTAACGTCTCGCTTAAATGTGTGTGATGTCCGTCTTTTGACAGTCTCGGAGCGGTCAGAGCACCTCTTAGCGATCGCCACTTATGAATTATAAGTACTAATGTTTAAATAAATTTGATTGTAATGTTACCCAAACGAAACAGAAATCGAGTGTGTGTGATTTGGTCAAGATTAAGGAAGTTGTTTAGTCTTATTTGGAAGAGAGAGCGAGTACCATTTGTTTACACCCGGAGTAGACAATTTCTTAATTTTTCAAATATTCGCCGTTCATGAGATCAGCTGATTTTGACATTAGTCTCCAAATATTAGGTTAACCAAACGACACTGTTCCGTAATACTACCTGATGGATAGTCCTCTTCTTAGTTTACTGAAATCTACCACAACTACCCTCTACAATAAAAAAGACACATTTTATTATTCAACATAAATTATTAATAGTATTAATTTGTATAATATTGATTTTCTCTTCCACCAATGTACAAATATTACAATCGATCCTTTCAATCACTAATTCATGATATCGATTTAATTGGGTAAACATGGAATTATCATAAAATCTGGTTTTTAATGATTTTACAATTTTATTTTTTATTAAACATCAATCAACATATAATTCGTTTTATTTATTTTCCCAGGGTTAAGGGTAAGTTCTTTGTGTTATGAGATGGTCAGAAATGGATAATTATATACTACGCTTTACAAGATAAAAATAATCAATTTCGATTTTTGTTTATTATCTTAGTGCGTAGTTCTGGATTTGTCCGCGAGAGTGCAGATTATGTTTTTATTAAACACATGACAACATTTAGAAATTTCTGTACTACACAACGATTTGATTTGAGGTTTTCTTGGTTATATATTAAAAGAAATGTTTATATTACCTCTTTCCTCGAAGTTCTTACTTGCGTGAAGCGGTTTCTCGTGTGGTGTTCCTAGTTGTTTTGTAATTTCATGAACGTCTATCAGATACCATCTCGTTAAAAACTCGAAGCACGGCTTGGCTAGGCCTGATGTTGAAAAATGGTTTTTAACACTTCGTTATGGGGTAAAGCAAGTTATGTTTGATATTTAAAGGAGTGGTACATAATGTGTATACTGTGAGTTAATTTTTGTTATAATTTTGTACTGTTTCCAAATGTTTCAAAGGTTTTTTAATACAATTTTGGTCTCATTATATTTTTCAACCGAACAGTTTTCAATCTCAATTTCGATTAAACAATATGTTGTTATTCTGTTACTGTTAGTAACACATAATTTCTTTATCATTTTTTATTGGTGCTGCTATTTACTTTTGAGTATATAGGCTGGTTTTAATTATTATAAATTTATTTTTGATTTATAGAAAAATAATTCCTTTTAAATTTGGTTTATTTCCCAATTTGATTTATATAACAGTTTTTCGTTTATTTTCTTATAACTTTAAATATAAGTCTTTAATATTATTATTAACTTTAAATGAATTTATATATTATTTATTAATCTCTTATAGTATTCTTACACTGCACTATTTTCTTCTGCCATTTTCCTCATACAGTATTATTTTATTTTTTATTATCATCTTATATTTAACTCTTTTATTTTTTAACCCTGGGTTATCTTATATAATAACATAATTATTTTATTAAATATAAAATTAAACATAGGTGCTAAATTTTAGTTGCCTACACAATATAAATCATACAATAACTAAACAAAATACATAATTAGTTAGTAGCATCACTGTCTACTATTATAATTCATAATTCCCACATCTACAGCACAAGTCTGTAAGAAGTTCCCTTCACATTCACTTATTTATGCACTGGGTACACTATAACTCACTTGTCACTGTATATCACTTCAATATCGTTTATAATGTTTAATGATATAACTTAATTTATAGCTAGTTATAGTTTACCCATTTCTGACCTTTATGGTAGTATAATTAAGTTATCATTTATTGGGACTGGGTTATGTAACGTTACATAAAGCCCCCCCACTAGAACAAATTTATTTTTGTTTGACTTGTTTACCAAAATAAATTGTTGATTGCTTCAATTTTCATAATATTCCTGGTTTTATTCTTCATAATATCTTCCTTCATTTCAAACTGTTTATGTACGGACTGGTATTTCAGATTGGTGGTAATTGCTGTTTTCTTACTCAACTGTCTCTCTCTTGGAGGCAAATTCATTAAATTCTTCTTTTCCATTAACTAATAGCATATAACATTATTGATAGGCATTATTTTAAAATCCTTTTGACTTTCCTTCTTGTGACATATTTTCTCCGTATCATTTCTTCTTATATCATTTTCAATTCCGAGAGATTCTAAATTATTGTTGTATTAATTATCATCCTCCTTCAGTTTCATTGGAGTCATTAAATTATTCTTTATTCTTCTTATCTGAGCACATTACCATCAATTGTTTTTATTTATTTATTTATTCTTCTGTTTGTTACCATAAAATATTACTTTTTCCTATTATTTCATTTTAAATCCATTCTTTATAAATATTATTGAATAATCTGTTCTTATTTTTTTATTAAATTAAATGGTTTCGAAATATCTTAAGTAAGTTGTACTTACATACTTTTTATTAAATCATATCGTTTCTGAATAATTATTGAGTAAGTTGTTCTTAAAATTTTTTAGAATTTTGGGGTTTTATTAATTCAATCCTTTTTCTCAATATTTCATTTAAAGTTTAACCGTTTTCGGTATCACTCACAACACGGATTGATCCACTCTTATATTTTTTCCGTGGATTCTGTTGGTTAAACTTGTCAATAAAATTTGTTATTGGATTGCCCCATTGTGGATCACTACCATACATTTCAATATTATCGTATGTATATAGCCTCTCATCTTTATTACTGGGACCAGGATTAGACCCTTAGTTTTTCCCACGGTCAACTCGTTTGTCCACTTTTCTTTGTTGCTGTTCATCTGGTCTCCTCGAATCCCTCTCATCAGCCATTAGATAATTTACTTGGGCTTGATTAGTTCTCTGATTGTCATTTGGTGGATTTCCTGAGGGTATGTCCTTATTTCTATCTCCACTTCTGGACCTCCTATATTCGTCTTGATCATTCCATTGTTGTCTGTTGTAGTTGTTTCCCTCATCTCTTCGATCATAATTTTGTCTCTGGTTAAAATACGGACATTTTCCTTGGTAACTATTACTATAATAATTGTTGTTGGCACTGACATAATTTACTCTAGGTCGATTATCTCTAGGTGGTTCATTTTTCCGCTCCTCGGTATTCCCTGACCTCCATCTACTCCTCCTGTAATAAGATTCTTGTTCATAATTCTCGAGTAGCGTTTCCATGCCTCCAATAGTTTTCATTTGTCCACTTTATCGGGCACTTATAATCTTCTCCTCAAAGTGATACGCAATTTTGGTCACTAAACACTCTTCAGGGATCTTTGGGTCTAAATACTTTGCCACACACACCTTCCCCAAAAAGTAAGCAGTAGGTGTTTGTCCTATAGTACGGTCATACCTACCATGACAGATATCGTCTCTAATAATGTTTTGTACTGACTCCGACCAGTACTTAAGTTTGAACATTGTTTTGAAACCCCCATAATCACACACCTCATTCCTGATTACAGTCCACCAATTATCATTGATGTTTTTGAAAGATTCGTCTAATATACCTTTGATCATGTTCCATCGGTTCTCCTTTGACCTATTCAAAATTTCGTCTACTCTCCCTAAAAATTCGAGTGGGTTTCTGCGATAATCCCGAAAGTTTACACTTTCCTTATTATCTTGGATAACATGATGATTGTTGCATGTAGATCTAGAACTTATTCTGTCTACATCCCCTTGTAAGTTTGTTTGTATTTGTTGCAAATTATCTAATTTCTCTGCTTGGCTATTACACTGATTCTTGACATTCTCTACCGTTTTATGAAAATCCGAAAATTTACAGTTTAGACTGCCTTTGATACTATCTAACTGGTCATTGTTTTCTTGGTGTATGGCCATTACACGAACTTGATTATTTTGTTCCTCCTTTTCCATTCGTGCATCGATTCCTGTTTTAAGTAGTTCCATCTTTTCTTCTGTTTTATCCAATCTTTGATTGGTTTCTATTAATTTCTTCTCTGCCTCTTCCTATATTCATCTACTCTTTGGCTAAGCGTATTACTGACCAGTTCAATTTTACTCTCAAGATTTTCTCTTAACTCCTTATTGAAATTCTCCATTTTACCCTCAAATTGTTTTAAATTTTCTTCGTTTATTTTCTCAATTTGTTTTAAACTGTCCCTCAAGGTTTCATTTTGCTTCCTTGAGTTCTCTTTCTGTTTCTTGAAATTCTCATCTATTTTGTCAAATTTTTCGCACAAGGTTTCATTTTGTTTCCTTGAGTTCTCATCTATTTTATCAAATTTTTCCTCCTGTCTCTTAAAATTTTCTTTATTTTCCTCAAATTTCTCGGCTATAAATCTCATCATGTCTTGCCAATTTGGTTCTCTCCTGGCTTCCGCTTTGTCTGGTTGGTCCCCTTGGGCATCCCCTTCCACTATTTCCTTTTCCGTGTTCATAATTGCTTCAGTTTCTTCTTTATCACCCATCGGTTGTTCCATTTCACTGTCTGTAAATATTTCTATCTCTCGTTCCTGTCCACCTTCTTCCTTCTCCTTTTCTTCTGCCCTCTTCTTCGATCTGCCTCTGGTATTATGCATTTCTTGTTTTCTCATAACTGCCGACGAAAATTAGGTTTTTTGGTATATTAATTTATTGAATATCCCAAAATTCTTTTCTAATTACAGCCCTTTTACGTTGAGCGCCATTTTGTAACGTCTCGCTTAAATGTGTGTGACGTCCGTCTTTTGACAGTCTCGGAGCGGTCAGAGCACCTCTTAGCGATCGCCACTTATGAATTATAAGTACTAATGTTTAAATAAATTTGATTGTAATGTTACCCAAACGAAACAGAAATCGAGTGTGTGTGATTTGGTCAAGATTAAGGAAGTTGTTTAGTCTTATTTGGAAGAGAGAGCGAGTACCATTTGTTTACACCCGGAGTAGACAATTTCTTAATTTTTCAAATATTCGCCGTTCATGAGATCAGCTGATTTTGACATTAGTCTCCAAATATTAGGTTAACCAAACGACACTGTTCCGTAATACTACCTGATGGATAGTCCTCTTCTTAGTTTACTGAAATCTACCACAACTACCCTCTACAATAAAAAAGACACATTTTATTATTCAACATAAATTATTAATAGTATTAATTTGTATAATATTGATTTTCTCTTCCGCCAATATACAAATATTACAATCGATCCTTCAATCACTAATTCATGATATCGATTTAATTGGGTAAACGTGGAATTATCATAAAATCTGGTTTTTAATGATTTTACAATTTTATTTTTTATTAAACATCAATCAACATATAATTCGTTTTATTTATTTTCCCAGGGTTAAGGGTAAGTTCTTTGTGTTATGAGATGGTCAGAAATGGATAATTATATACTACGCTTTACAAGATAAAAATAATCAATTTCGATTTTTGTTTATTATCTTAGTGCGTAGTTCTGGATTTGTCCGCGAGAGTGCAGATTATGTTTTTATTAAACACATGACAACATTTAGAAATTTCTGTACTACACAACGATTTGATTTGAGGTTTTCTTGGTTATATATTAAAAGAAATGTTTATATTACCTCTTTCCTCGAAGTTCTTACTTGCGTGAAGCGGTTTCTCGTGTGGTGTTCCTAGTTGTTTTGTAATTTCATGAACGTCTATCAGATACCATCTCGTTAAAAACTCGAAGCACGGCTTGGCTAGGCCTGATCTTGAAAAATGGTTTTTAACACTTCGTTATGGGGTAAAGCAAGTTATGTTTGATATTTAAAGGAGTGGTACATAATGTGTATACTGTGAGTTAATTTTTGTTATAATTTTGTACTGTTTCCAAATGTTTCAAAGGTTTTTTAATACAATTTTGGTCTCATTATATTTTTCAACCGAACAGTTTTCAATCTCAATTTCGATTAAACAATATGTTGTTATTCTGTTACTGTTAGTAACACATAATTTCTTTATCATTTTTTATTGGTGCTGCTATTTACTTTTGAGTATATAGGCTGGTTTTAATTATTATAAATTTATTTTTGATTTATAGAAAAATAATTCCTTTTAAATTTGGTTTATTTCCCAATTTGATTTATATAACAGTTTTTCGTTTATTTTCTTATAACTTTAAATATAAGTCTTTAATATTATTATTAACTTTAAATGAATTTATATATTATTTATTAATCTCTTATAGTATTCTTACACTGCACTATTTTCTTCTGCCATTTTCCTCATACAGTATTATTTTATTTTTTATTATCATCTTATATTTAACTCTTTTATTTTTTAACCCTGGGTTATCTTATATAATAACATAATTATTTTATTAAATATAAAATTAAACATAGGTGCTAAATTTTAGTTGCCTACACAATATAAATCATACAATAACTAAACAAAATACATAATTAGTTAGTAGCATCACTGTCTACTATTATAATTCATAATTCCCACATCTACAGCACAAGTCTGTAAGAAGTTCCCTTCACATTCACTTATTTATGCACTGGGTACACTATAACTCACTTGTCACTGTATATCACTTCAATATCGTTTATAATGTTTAGTGATATAACTTAATTTATAGCTAGTTATAGTTTACCCATTTCTGACCTTTATGGTAGTATAATTAAGTTATCATTTATTGGGACTGGGTTATGTAACGTTACATAAAGCCCCCCCACTAGAACAAATTTATTTTTGTTTGACTTGTTTACCAAAATAAATTGTTGATTGCTTCAATTTTCATAATATTCCTGGTTTTATTCTTCATAATATCTTCCTTCATTTCAAACTGTTTATGTACGGACTGGTATTTCAGATTGGTGGTAATTGCTGTTTTCTTACTCAACTGTCTCTCTCTTGGAGGCAAATTCATTAAATTCTTCTTTTCCATTAACTAATAGCATATAACATTATTGATAGGCATTATTTTAAAATCCTTTTGACTTTCCTTCTTGTGACATATTTTCTCCGTATCATTTCTTCTTATATCATTTTCAATTCCGAGAGATTCTAAATTATTGTTGTATTAATTATCATCCTCCTTCAGTTTCATTGGAGTCATTAAATTATTCTTTATTCTTCTTATCTGAGCACATTACCATCAATTGTTTTTATTTATTTATTTATTCTTCTGTTTGTTACCATAAAATATTACTTTTTCCTATTATTTCATTTTAAATCCATTCTTTATAAATATTATTGAATAATCTGTTCTTATTTTTTTATTAAATTAAATGGTTTCGAAATATCTTAAGTAAGTTGTACTTACATACTTTTTATTAAATCATATCGTTTCTGAATAATTATTGAGTAAGTTGTTCTTAAAATTTTTTAGAATTTTGGGGTTTTATTAATTCAATCCTTTTTCTCAATATTTCATTTAAAGTTTAACCGTTTTCGGTATCACTCACAACACGGATTGATCCACTCTTATATTTTTTCCGTGGATTCTGTTGGTTAAACTTGTCAATAAAATTTGTTATTGGATTGCCCCATTGTGGATCACTACCATACATTTCAATATTATCGTATGTATATAGCCTCTCATCTTTATTACTGGGACCAGGATTAGACCCTTAGTTTTTCCCACGGTCAACTCGTTTGTCCACTTTTCTTTGTTGCTGTTCATCTGGTCTCCTCGAATCCCTCTCATCAGCCATTAGATAATTTACTTGGGCTTGATTAGTTCTCTGATTGTCATTTGGTGGATTTCCTGAGGGTATGTCCTTATTTCTATCTCCACTTCTGGACCTCCTATATTCGTCTTGATCATTCCATTGTTGTCTGTTGTAGTTGTTTCCCTCATCTCTTCGATCATAATTTTGTCTCTGGTTAAAATACGGACATTTTCCTTGGTAACTATTACTATAATAATTGTTGTTGGCACTGACATAATTTACTCTAGGTCGATTATCTCTAGGTGGTTCATTTTTCCGCTCCTCGGTATTCCCTGACCTCCATCTACTCCTCCTGTAATAAGATTCTTGTTCATAATTCTCGAGTAGCGTTTCCATGCCTCCAATAGTTTTCATTTGTCCACTTTATCGGGCACTTATAATCTTCTCCTCAAAGTGATACGCAATTTTGGTCACTAAACACTCTTCAGGGATCTTTGGGTCTAAATACTTTGCCACACACACCTTCCCCAAAAAGTAAGCAGTAGGTGTTTGTCCTATAGTACGGTCATACCTACCATGACAGATATCGTCTCTAATAATGTTTTGTACTGACTCCGACCAGTACTTAAGTTTGAACATTGTTTTGAAACCCCCATAATCACACACCTCATTCCTGATTACAGTCCACCAATTATCATTGATGTTTTTGAAAGATTCGTCTAATATACCTTTGATCATGTTCCATCGGTTCTCCTTTGACCTATTCAAAATTTCGTCTACTCTCCCTAAAAATTCGAGTGGGTTTCTGCGATAATCCCGAAAGTTTACACTTTCCTTATTATCTTGGATAACATGATGATTGTTGCATGTAGATCTAGAACTTATTCTGTCTACATCCCCTTGTAAGTTTGTTTGTATTTGTTGCAAATTATCTAATTTCTCTGCTTGGCTATTACACTGATTCTTGACATTCTCTACCGTTTTATGAAAATCCGAAAATTTACAGTTTAGACTGCCTTTGATACTATCTAACTGGTCATTGTTTTCTTGGTGTATGGCCATTACACGAACTTGATTATTTTGTTCCTCCTTTTCCATTCGTGCATCGATTCCTGTTTTAAGTAGTTCCATCTTTTCTTCTGTTTTATCCAATCTTTGATTGGTTTCTATTAATTTCTTCTCTGCCTCTTCCTATATTCATCTACTCTTTGGCTAAGCGTATTACTGACCAGTTCAATTTTACTCTCAAGATTTTCTCTTAACTCCTTATTGAAATTCTCCATTTTACCCTCAAATTGTTTTAAATTTTCTTCGTTTATTTTCTCAATTTGTTTTAAACTGTCCCTCAAGGTTTCATTTTGCTTCCTTGAGTTCTCTTTCTGTTTCTTGAAATTCTCATCTATTTTGTCAAATTTTTCGCACAAGGTTTCATTTTGTTTCCTTGAGTTCTCATCTATTTTATCAAATTTTTCCTCCTGTCTCTTAAAATTTTCTTTATTTTCCTCAAATTTCTCGGCTATAAATCTCATCATGTCTTGCCAATTTGGTTCTCTCCTGGCTTCCGCTTTGTCTGGTTGGTCCCCTTGGGCATCCCCTTCCACTATTTCCTTTTCCGTGTTCATAATTGCTTCAGTTTCTTCTTTATCACCCATCGGTTGTTCCATTTCACTGTCTGTAAATATTTCTATCTCTCGTTCCTGTCCACCTTCTTCCTTCTCCTTTTCTTCTGCCCTCTTCTTCGATCTGCCTCTGGTATTATGCATTTCTTGTTTTCTCATAACTGCCGACGAAAATTAGGTTTTTTGGTATATTAATTTATTGAATATCCCAAAATTCTTTTCTAATTACAGCCCTTTTACGTTGAGCGCCATTTTGTAACGTCTCGCTTAAATGTGTGTGACGTCCGTCTTTTGACAGTCTCGGAGCGGTCAGAGCACCTCTTAGCGATCGCCACTTATGAATTATAAGTACTAATGTTTAAATAAATTTGATTGTAATGTTACCCAAACGAAACAGAAATCGAGTGTGTGTGATTTGGTCAAGATTAAGGAAGTTGTTTAGTCTTATTTGGAAGAGAGAGCGAGTACCATTTGTTTACACCCGGAGTAGACAATTTCTTAATTTTTCAAATATTCGCCGTTCATGAGATCAGCTGATTTTGACATTAGTCTCCAAATATTAGGTTAACCAAACGACACTGTTCCGTAATACTACCTGATGGATAGTCCTCTTCTTAGTTTACTGAAATCTACCACAACTACCCTCTACAATAAAAAAGACACATTTTATTATTCAACATAAATTATTAATAGTATTAATTTGTATAATATTGATTTTCTCTTCCGCCAATATACAAATATTACAATCGATCCTTCAATCACTAATTCATGATATCGATTTAATTGGGTAAACGTGGAATTATCATAAAATCTGGTTTTTAATGATTTTACAATTTTATTTTTTATTAAACATCAATCAACATATAATTCGTTTTATTTATTTTCCCAGGGTTAAGGGTAAGTTCTTTGTGTTATGAGATGGTCAGAAATGGATAATTATATACTACGCTTTACAAGATAAAAATAATCAATTTCGATTTTTGTTTATTATCTTAGTGCGTAGTTCTGGATTTGTCCGCGAGAGTGCAGATTATGTTTTTATTAAACACATGACAACATTTAGAAATTTCTGTACTACACAACGATTTGATTTGAGGTTTTCTTGGTTATATATTAAAAGAAATGTTTATATTACCTCTTTCCTCGAAGTTCTTACTTGCGTGAAGCGGTTTCTCGTGTGGTGTTCCTAGTTGTTTTGTAATTTCATGAACGTCTATCAGATACCATCTCGTTAAAAACTCGAAGCACGGCTTGGCTAGGCCTGATCTTGAAAAATGGTTTTTAACACTTCGTTATGGGGTAAAGCAAGTTATGTTTGATATTTAAAGGAGTGGTACATAATGTGTATACTGTGAGTTAATTTTTGTTATAATTTTGTACTGTTTCCAAATGTTTCAAAGGTTTTTTAATACAATTTTGGTCTCATTATATTTTTCAACCGAACAGTTTTCAATCTCAATTTCGATTAAACAATATGTTGTTATTCTGTTACTGTTAGTAACACATAATTTCTTTATCATTTTTTATTGGTGCTGCTATTTACTTTTGAGTATATAGGCTGGTTTTAATTATTATAAATTTATTTTTGATTTATAGAAAAATAATTCCTTTTAAATTTGGTTTATTTCCCAATTTGATTTATATAACAGTTTTTCGTTTATTTTCTTATAACTTTAAATATAAGTCTTTAATATTATTATTAACTTTAAATGAATTTATATATTATTTATTAATCTCTTATAGTATTCTTACACTGCACTATTTTCTTCTGCCATTTTCCTCATACAGTATTATTTTATTTTTTATTATCATCTTATATTTAACTCTTTTATTTTTTAACCCTGGGTTATCTTATATAATAACATAATTATTTTATTAAATATAAAATTAAACATAGGTGCTAAATTTTAGTTGCCTACACAATATAAATCATACAATAACTAAACAAAATACATAATTAGTTAGTAGCATCACTGTCTACTATTATAATTCATAATTCCCACATCTACAGCACAAGTCTGTAAGAAGTTCCCTTCACATTCACTTATTTATGCACTGGGTACACTATAACTCACTTGTCACTGTATATCACTTCAATATCGTTTATAATGTTTAGTGATATAACTTAATTTATAGCTAGTTATAGTTTACCCATTTCTGACCTTTATGGTAGTATAATTAAGTTATCATTTATTGGGACTGGGTTATGTAACGTTACATAAAGCCCCCCCACTAGAACAAATTTATTTTTGTTTGACTTGTTTACCAAAATAAATTGTTGATTGCTTCAATTTTCATAATATTCCTGGTTTTATTCTTCATAATATCTTCCTTCATTTCAAACTGTTTATGTACGGACTGGTATTTCAGATTGGTGGTAATTGCTGTTTTCTTACTCAACTGTCTCTCTCTTGGAGGCAAATTCATTAAATTCTTCTTTTCCATTAACTAATAGCATATAACATTATTGATAGGCATTATTTTAAAATCCTTTTGACTTTCCTTCTTGTGACATATTTTCTCCGTATCATTTCTTCTTATATCATTTTCAATTCCGAGAGATTCTAAATTATTGTTGTATTAATTATCATCCTCCTTCAGTTTCATTGGAGTCATTAAATTATTCTTTATTCTTCTTATCTGAGCACATTACCATCAATTGTTTTTATTTATTTATTTATTCTTCTGTTTGTTACCATAAAATATTACTTTTTCCTATTATTTCATTTTAAATCCATTCTTTATAAATATTATTGAATAATCTGTTCTTATTTTTTTATTAAATTAAATGGTTTCGAAATATCTTAAGTAAGTTGTACTTACATACTTTTTATTAAATCATATCGTTTCTGAATAATTATTGAGTAAGTTGTTCTTAAAATTTTTTAGAATTTTGGGGTTTTATTAATTCAATCCTTTTTCTCAATATTTCATTTAAAGTTTAACCGTTTTCGGTATCACTCACAACACGGATTGATCCACTCTTATATTTTTTCCGTGGATTCTGTTGGTTAAACTTGTCAATAAAATTTGTTATTGGATTGCCCCATTGTGGATCACTACCATACATTTCAATATTATCGTATGTATATAGCCTCTCATCTTTATTACTGGGACCAGGATTAGACCCTTGGTTTTTCCCACGGTCAACTCGTTTGTCCACTTTTCTTTGTTGCTGTTCATCTGGTCTCCTCGAATCCCTCTCATCAGCCATTAGATAATTTACTTGGGCTTGATTAGTTCTCTGATTGTCATTTGGTGGATTTCCTGAGGGTATGTCCTTATTTCTATCTCCACTTCTGGACCTCCTATATTCGTCGTGATCATACCATTGTTGTCTGTTGTAGTTGTTTCCCTCATCTCTTCGATCATAATTTTGTCTCTGGTTAAAATACGGACATTTTCCTTGGTAACTATTACTATAATAATTGTTGTTGGCACTGACATAATTTACTCTAGGTCGATTATCTCTAGGTGGTTCATTTTTCCGCTCCTCGGTATTCCCTGACCTCCATCTACTCCTCCTGTAATAAGATTCTTGTTCATAATTCTCGAGTAGCGTTTCCATGCCTCCAATAGTTTTTATTTGTCCACTTTATCGGGCACTTATAATCTTCTCCTCGAAGTGATACGCAATTTTGGTCACTAAACACTCTTCAGGGATCTTTGGGTCTAAATACTTTGCCACACACACCTTCCCCAAAAAGTAAGCAGTAGGTGTTTGTCCTATAGTACGGTCATACCTACCATGACAGATATCGTCTCTAATAATGTTTTGTACTGACTCCGACCAGTACTTAAGTTTGAACATTGTTTTGAAACCCCCATAATCACACACCTCATTCCTGATTACAGTCCACCAATTATCATTGATGTTTTTGAAAGATTCGTCTAATATACCTTTGATCATGTTCCATCGGTTCTCCTTTGACCTATTCAAAATTTCGTCTACTCTCCCTAAAAATTCGAGTGGGTTTCTGCGATAATCCCGAAAGTTTACACTTTCCTTATTATCTTGGATAACATGATGATTGTTGCATGTAGATCTAGAACTTATTCTGTCTACATCCCCTTGTAAGTTTGTTTGTATTTGTTGCAAATTATCTAATTTCTCTGCTTGGCTATTACACTGATTCTTGACATTCTCTACCGTTTTATGAAAATCCGAAAATTTACAGTTTAGACTGCCTTTGATACTATCTAACTGGTCATTGTTTTCTTGGTGTATGGCCATTACACGAACTTGATTATTTTGTTCCTCCTTTTCCATTCGTGCATCAATTCCTGTTTTAAGTAGTTCCATCTTTTCTTCTGTTTTATCCAATCTTTGATTGGTTTCTATTAATTTCTTCTCTGCCTCTTCCTATATTCATCTACTCTTTGGCTAAGCGTATTACTGACCAGTTCAATTTTACTCTCAAGATTTTCTCTTAACTCCTTATTGAAATTCTCCATTTTACCCTCAAATTGTTTTAAATTTTCTTCGTTTATTTTCTCAATTTGTTTTAAACTGTCCCTCAAGGTTTCATTTTGCTTCCTTGAGTTCTCTTTCTGTTTCTTGAAATTCTCAACTATTTTGTCAAATTTTTCGCACAAGGTTTCATTTTGTTTCCTTGAGTTCTCATCTATTTTATCAAATTTTTCCTCCTGTCTCTTAAAATTTTCTTTATTTTCCTCAAATTTCTCGGCTATAAATCTCATCATGTCTTGCCAATTTGGTTCTCTCCTGGCTTCCGCTTTGTCTGGTTGGTCCCCTTGGGCATCCCCTTCCACTATTTCCTTTTCCGTGTTCATAATTGCTTCAGTTTCTTCTTTATCACCCATCGGTTGTTCCATTTCACTGTCTGTAAATATTTCTATCTCTCGTTCCTGTCCACCTTCTTCCTTCTCCTTTTCTTCTGCCCTCTTCTTCGATCTGCCTCTGGTATTATGCATTTCTTGTTTTCTCATAACTGCCGACGAAAATTAGGTTTTTTGGTATATTAATTTATTGAATATCCCAAAATTCTTTTCTAATTACAGCCCTTTTACGTTGAGCGCCATTTTGTAACGTCTCGCTTAAATGTGTGTGACGTCCGTCTTTTGACAGTCTCGGAGCGGTCAGAGCACCTCTTAGCGATCGCCACTTATGAATTATAAGTACTAATGTTTAAATAAATTTGATTGTAATGTTACCCAAACGAAACAGAAATCGAGTGTGTGTGATTTGGTCAAGATTAAGGAAGTTGTTTAGTCTTATTTGGAAGAGAGAGCGAGTACCATTTGTTTACACCCGGAGTAGACAATTTCTTAATTTTTCAAATATTCGCCGTTCATGAGATCAGCTGATTTTGACATTAGTCTCCAAATATTAGGTTAACCAAACGACACTGTTCCGTAATACTACCTGATGGATAGTCCTCTTCTTAGTTTACTGAAATCTACCACAACTACCCTCTACAATAAAAAAGACACATTTTATTATTCAACATAAATTATTAATAGTATTAATTTGTATAATATTGATTTTCTCTTCCGCCAATATACAAATATTACAATCGATCCTTCAATCACTAATTCATGATACCGATTTAATTGGGTAAACGTGGAATTATCATAAAATCTGGTTTTTAATGATTTTACAATTTTATTTTTTATTAAACATCAATCAACATATAATTCGTTTTATTTATTTTCCCAGGGTTAAGGGTAAGTTCTTTGTGTTATGAGATGGTCAGAAATGGATAATTATATACTACGCTTTACAAGATAAAAATAATCAATTTCGATTTTTGTTTATTATCTTAGTGCGTAGTTCTGGATTTGTCCGCGAGAGTGCAGATTATGTTTTTATTAAACACATGACAACATTTAGAAATTTCTGTACTACACAACGATTTGATTTGAGGTTTTCTTGGTTATATATTAAAAGAAATGTTTATATTACCTCTTTCCTCGAAGTTCTTACTTGCGTGAAGCGGTTTCTCGTGTGGTGTTCCTAGTTGTTTTGTAATTTCATGAACGTCTATCAGATACCATCTCGTTAAAAACTCGAAGCACGGCTTGGCTAGGCCTGATGTTGAAAAATGGTTTTTAACACTTCGTTATGGGGTAAAGCAAGTTATGTTTGATATTTAAAGGAGTGGTACATAATGTGTATACTGTGAGTTAATTTTTGTTATAATTTTGTACTGTTTCCAAATGTTTCAAAGGTTTTTTAATACAATTTTGGTCTCATTATATTTTTCAACCGAACAGTTTTCAATCTCAATTTCGATTAAACAATATGTTGTTATTCTGTTACTGTTAGTAACACATAATTTCTTTATCATTTTTTATTGGTGCTGCTATTTACTTTTGAGTATATAGGCTGGTTTTAATTATTATAAATTTATTTTTGATTTATAGAAAAATAATTCCTTTTAAATTTGGTTTATTTCCCAATTTGATTTATATAACAGTTTTTCGTTTATTTTCTTATAACTTTAAATATAAGTCTTTAATATTATTATTAACTTTAAATGAATTTATATATTATTTATTAATCTCTTATAGTATTCTTACACTGCACTATTTTCTTCTGCCATTTTCCTCATACAGTATTATTTTATTTTTTATTATCATCTTATATTTAACTCTTTTATTTTTTAACCCTGGGTTATCTTATATAATAACATAATTATTTTATTAAATATAAAATTAAACATAGGTGCTAAATTTTAGTTGCCTACACAATATAAATCATACAATAACTAAACAAAATACATAATTAGTTAGTAGCATCACTGTCTACTATTATAATTCATAATTCCCACATCTACAGCACAAGTCTGTAAGAAGTTCCCTTCACATTCACTTATTTATGCACTGGGTACACTATAACTCACTTGTCACTGTATATCACTTCAATATCGTTTATAATGTTTAGTGATATAACTTAATTTATAGCTAGTTATAGTTTACCCATTTCTGACCTTTATGGTAGTATAATTAAGTTATCATTTATTGGGACTGGGTTATGTAACGTTACATAAAGCCCCCCCACTAGAACAAATTTATTTTTGTTTGACTTGTTTACCAAAATAAATTGTTGATTGCTTCAATTTTCATAATATTCCTGGTTTTATTCTTCATAATATCTTCCTTCATTTCAAACTGTTTATATACGGACTGGTATTTCAGATTGGTGGTAATTGCTGTTTTCTTACTCAACTCTCTCTCTCTTGGAGGCAAATTCATTAAATTCTTCTTTTCCATTAACTAATAGCATATAACATTATTGATAGGCATTATTTTAAAATCCTTTTGACTTTCCTTCTTGTGACATATTTTCTCCGTATCATTTCTTCTTATATCATTTTCAATTCCGAGAGATTCTAAATTATTGTTGTATTAATTATCATCCTCCTTCAGTTTCATTGGAGTCATTAAATTATTCTTTATTCTTCTTATCTGAGCACATTACCATCAATTGTTTTTATTTATTTATTTATTCTTCTGTTTGTTACCATAAAATATTACTTTTTCCTATTATTTCATTTTAAATCCATTCTTTATAAATATTATTGAATAATCTGTTCTTATTTTTTTATTAAATTAAATGGTTTCGAAATATCTTAAGTAAGTTGTACTTACATACTTTTTATTAAATCATATCGTTTCTGAATAATTATTGAGTAAGTTGTTCTTAAAATTTTTTAGAATTTTGGGGTTTTATTAATTCAATCCTTTTTCTCAATATTTCATTTAAAGTTTAACCGTTTTCGGTATCACTCACAACACGGATTGATCCACTCTTATATTTTTTCCGTGGATTCTGTTGGTTAAACTTGTCAATAAAATTTGTTATTGGATTGCCCCATTGTGGATCACTACCATACATTTCAATATTATCGTATGTATATAGCCTCTCATCTTTATTACTGGGACCAGGATTAGACCCTTGGTTTTTCCCACGGTCAACTCGTTTGTCCACTTTTCTTTGTTGCTGTTCATCTGGTCTCCTCGAATCCCTCTCATCAGCCATTAGATAATTTACTTGGGCTTGATTAGTTCTCTGATTGTCATTTGGTGGATTTCCTGAGGGTATGTCCTTATTTCTATCTCCACTTCTGGACCTCCTATATTCGTCTTGATCATACCATTGTTGTCTGTTGTAGTTGTTTCCCTCATCTCTTCGATCATAATTTTGTCTCTGGTTAAAATACGGACATTTTCCTTGGTAACTATTACTATAATAATTGTTGTTGGCACTGACATAATTTACTCTAGGTCGATTATCTCTAGGTGGTTCATTTTTCCGCTCCTCGGTATTCCCTGACCTCCATCTACTCCTCCTGTAATAAGATTCTTGTTCATAATTCTCGAGTAGCGTTTCCATGCCTCCAATAGTTTTTATTTGTCCACTTTATCGGGCACTTATAATCTTCTCCTCGAAGTGATACGCAATTTTGGTCACTAAACACTCTTCAGGGATCTTTGGGTCTAAATACTTTGCCACACACACCTTCCCCAAAAAGTAAGCAGTAGGTGTTTGTCCTATAGTACGGTCATACCTACCATGACAGATATCGTCTCTAATAATGTTTTGTACTGACTCCGACCAGTACTTAAGTTTGAACATTGTTTTGAAACCCCCATAATCACACACCTCATTCCTGATTACAGTCCACCAATTATCATTGATGTTTTTGAAAGATTCGTCTAATATACCTTTGATCATGTTCCATCGGTTCTCCTTTGACCTATTCAAAATTTCGTCTACTCTCCCTAAAAATTCGAGTGGGTTTCTGCGATAATCCCGAAAGTTTACACTTTCCTTATTATCTTGGCTAACATGATGATTGTTGCATGTAGATCTAGAACTTATTCTGTCTACATCCCCTTGTAAGTTTGTTTGTATTTGTTGCAAATTATCTAATTTCTCTGCTTGGCTATTACACTGATTCTTGACATTCTCTACCGTTTTATGAAAATCCGAAAATTTACAGTTTAGACTGCCTTTGATACTATCTAACTGGTCATTGTTTTCTTGGTTTATGGCCATTACACGAACTTGATTATTTTGTTCCTCCTTTTCCATTCGTGCATCGATTCCTGTTTTAAGTAGTTCCATCTTTTCTTCTGTTTTATCCAATCTTTGATTGGTTTCTATTAATTTCTTCTCTGCCTCTTCCTATATTCATCTACTCTTTGGCTAAGCGTATTACTGACCAGTTCAATTTTACTCTCAAGATTTTCTCTTAACTCCTTATTGAAATTCTCCATTTTACCCTCAAATTGTTTTAAATTTTCTTCGTTTATTTTCTCAATTTGTTTTAAACTGTCCCTCAAGGTTTCATTTTGCTTCCTTGAGTTCTCTTTCTGTTTCTTGAAATTCTCAACTATTTTGTCAAATTTTTCGCACAAGGTTTCATTTTGTTTCCTTGAGTTCTCATCTATTTTATCAAATTTTTCCTCCTGTCTCTTAAAATTTTCTTTATTTTCCTCAAATTTCTCGGCTATAAATCTCATCATGTCTTGCCAATTTGGTTCTCTCCTGGCTTCCGCTTTGTCTGGTTGGTCCCCTTGGGCATCCCCTTCCACTATTTCCTTTTCCGTGTTCATAATTGCTTCAGTTTCTTCTTTATCACCCATCGGTTGTTCCATTTCACTGTCTGTAAATATTTCTATCTCTCGTTCCTGTCCACCTTCTTCCTTCTCCTTTTCTTCTGCCCTCTTCTTCGATCTGCCTCTGGTATTATGCATTTCTTGTTTTCTCATAACTGCCGACGAAAATTAGGTTTTTTGGTATATTAATTTATTGAATATCCCAAAATTCTTTTCTAATTACAGCCCTTTTACGTTGAGCGCCATTTTGTAACGTCTCGCTTAAATGTGTGTGACGTCCGTCTTTTGACAGTCTCGGAGCGGTCAGAGCACCTCTTAGCGATCGCCACTTATGAATTATAAGTACTAATGTTTAAATAAATTTGATTGTAATGTTACCCAAACGAAACAGAAATCGAGTGTGTGTGATTTGGTCAAGATTAAGGAAGTTGTTTAGTCTTATTTGGAAGAGAGAGCGAGTACCATTTGTTTACACCCGGAGTAGACAATTTCTTAATTTTTCAAATATTCGCCGTTCATGAGATCAGCTGATTTTGACATTAGTCTCCAAATATTAGGTTAACCAAACGACACTGTTCCGTAATACTACCTGATGGATAGTCCTCTTCTTAGTTTACTGAAATCTACCACAACTACCCTCTACAATAAAAAAGACACATTTTATTATTCAACATAAATTATTAATAGTATTAATTTGTATAATATTGATTTTCTCTTCCGCCAATATACAAATATTACAATCGATCCTTCAATCACTAATTCATGATACCGATTTAATTGGGTAAACGTGGAATTATCATAAAATCTGGTTTTTAATGATTTTACAATTTTATTTTTTATTAAACATCAATCAACATATAATTCGTTTTATTTATTTTCCCAGGGTTAAGGGTAAGTTCTTTGTGTTATGAGATGGTCAGAAATGGATAATTATATACTACGCTTTACAAGATAAAAATAATCAATTTCGATTTTTGTTTATTATCTTAGTGCGTAGTTCTGGATTTGTCCGCGAGAGTGCAGATTATGTTTTTATTAAACACATGACAACATTTAGAAATTTCTGTACTACACAACGATTTGATTTGAGGTTTTCTTGGTTATATATTAAAAGAAATGTTTATATTACCTCTTTCCTCGAAGTTCTTACTTGCGTGAAGCGGTTTCTCGTGTGGTGTTCCTAGTTGTTTTGTAATTTCATGAACGTCTATCAGATACCATCTCGTTAAAAACTCGAAGCACGGCTTGGCTAGGCCTGATCTTGAAAAATGGTTTTTAACACTTCGTTATGGGGTAAAGCAAGTTATGTTTGATATTTAAAGGAGTGGTACATAATGTGTATACTGTGAGTTAATTTTTGTTATAATTTTGTACTGTTTCCAAATGTTTCAAAGGTTTTTTAATACAATTTTGGTCTCATTATATTTTTCAACCGAACAGTTTTCAATCTCAATTTCGATTAAACAATATGTTGTTATTCTGTTACTGTTAGTAACACATAATTTCTTTATCATTTTTTATTGGTGCTGCTATTTACTTTTGAGTATATAGGCTGGTTTTAATTATTATAAATTTATTTTTGATTTATAGAAAAATAATTCCTTTTAAATTTGGTTTATTTCCCAATTTGATTTATATAACAGTTTTTCGTTTATTTTCTTATAACTTTAAATATAAGTCTTTAATATTATTATTAACTTTAAATGAATTTATATATTATTTATTAATCTCTTATAGTATTCTTACACTGCACTATTTTCTTCTGCCATTTTCCTCATACAGTATTATTTTATTTTTTATTATCATCTTATATTTAACTCTTTTATTTTTTAACCCTGGGTTATCTTATATAATAACATAATTATTTTATTAAATATAAAATTAAACATAGGTGCTAAATTTTAGTTGCCTACACAATATAAATCATACAATAACTAAACAAAATACATAATTAGTTAGTAGCATCACTGTCTACTATTATAATTCATAATTCCCACATCTACAGCACAAGTCTGTAAGAAGTTCCCTTCACATTCACTTATTTATGCACTGGGTACACTATAACTCACTTGTCACTGTATATCACTTCAATATCGTTTATAATGTTTAGTGATATAACTTAATTTATAGCTAGTTATAGTTTACCCATTTCTGACCTTTATGGTAGTATAATTAAGTTATCATTTATTGGGACTGGGTTATGTAACGTTACATAAAGCCCCCCCACTAGAACAAATTTATTTTTGTTTGACTTGTTTACCAAAATAAATTGTTGATTGCTTCAATTTTCATAATATTCCTGGTTTTATTCTTCATAATATCTTCCTTCATTTCAAACTGTTTATGTACGGACTGGTATTTCAGATTGGTGGTAATTGCTGTTTTCTTACTCAACTGTCTCTCTCTTGGAGGCAAATTCATTAAATTCTTCTTTTCCATTAACTAATAGCATATAACATTATTGATAGGCATTATTTTAAAATCCTTTTGACTTTCCTTCTTGTGACATATTTTCTCCGTATCATTTCTTCTTATATCATTTTCAATTCCGAGAGATTCTAAATTATTGTTGTATTAATTATCATCCTCCTTCAGTTTCATTGGAGTCATTAAATTATTCTTTATTCTTCTTATCTGAGCACATTACCATCAATTGTTTTTATTTATTTATTTATTCTTCTGTTTGTTACCATAAAATATTACTTTTTCCTATTATTTCATTTTAAATCCATTCTTTATAAATATTATTGAATAATCTGTTCTTATTTTTTTATTAAATTAAATGGTTTCGAAATATCTTAAGTAAGTTGTACTTACATACTTTTTATTAAATCATATCGTTTCTGAATAATTATTGAGTAAGTTGTTCTTAAAATTTTTTAGAATTTTGGGGTTTTATTAATTCAATCCTTTTTCTCAATATTTCATTTAAAGTTTAACCGTTTTCGGTATCACTCACAACACGGATTGATCCACTCTTATATTTTTTCCGTGGATTCTGTTGGTTAAACTTGTCAATAAAATTTGTTATTGGATTGCCCCATTGTGGATCACTACCATACATTTCAATATTATCGTATGTATATAGCCTCTCATCTTTATTACTGGGACCAGGATTAGACCCTTGGTTTTTCCCACGGTCAACTCGTTTGTCCACTTTTCTTTGTTGCTGTTCATCTGGTCTCCTCGAATCCCTCTCATCAGCCATTAGATAATTTACTTGGGCTTGATTAGTTCTCTGATTGTCATTTGGTGGATCTCCTGAGGGTATGTCCTTATTTCTATCTCCACTTCTGGACCTCCTATATTCGTCTTGATCATTCCATTGTTGTCTGTTGTAGTTGTTTCCCTCATCTCTTCGATCATAATTTTGTCTCTGGTTAAAATACGGACATTTTCCTTGGTAACTATTACTATAATAATTGTTGTTGGCACTGACATAATTTACTCTAGGTCGATTATCTCTAGGTGGTTCATTTTTCCGCTCCTCGGTATTCCCTGACCTCCATCTACTCCTCCTGTAATAAGATTCTTGTTCATAATTCTCGAGTAGCGTTTCCATGCCTCCAATAGTTTTTATTTGTCCACTTTATCGGGCACTTATAATCTTCTCCTCGAAGTGATACGCAATTTTGGTCACTAAACACTCTTCAGGGATCTTTGGGTCTAAATACTTTGCCACACACACCTTCCCCAAAAAGTAAGCAGTAGGTGTTTGTCCTATAGTACGGTCATACCTACCATGACAGATATCGTCTCTAATAATGTTTTGTACTGACTCCGACCAGTACTTAAGTTTGAACATTGTTTTGAAACCCCCATAATCACACACCTCATTCCTGATTACAGTCCACCAATTATCATTGATGTTTTTGAAAGATTCGTCTAATATACCTTTGATCATGTTCCATCGGTTCTCCTTTGACCTATTCAAAATTTCGTCTACTCTCCCTAAAAATTCGAGTGGGTTTCTGCGATAATCCCGAAAGTTTACACTTTCCTTATTATCTTGGATAACATGATGATTGTTGCATGTAGATCTAGAACTTATTCTGTCTACATCCCCTTGTAAGTTTGTTTGTATTTGTTGCAAATTATCTAATTTCTCTGCTTGGCTATTACACTGATTCTTGACATTCTCTACCGTTTTATGAAAATCCGAAAATTTACAGTTTAGACTGCCTTTGATACTATCTAACTGGTCATTGTTTTCTTGGTGTATGGCCATTACACGAACTTGATTATTTTGTTCCTCCTTTTCCATTCGTGCATCAATTCCTGTTTTAAGTAGTTCCATCTTTTCTTCTGTTTTATCCAATCTTTGATTGGTTTCTATTAATTTCTTCTCTGCCTCTTCCTATATTCATCTACTCTTTGGCTAAGCGTATTACTGACCAGTTCAATTTTACTCTCAAGATTTTCTCTTAACTCCTTATTGAAATTCTCCATTTTACCCTCAAATTGTTTTAAATTTTCTTCGTTTATTTTCTCAATTTGTTTTAAACTGTCCCTCAAGGTTTCATTTTGCTTCCTTGAGTTCTCTTTCTGTTTCTTGAAATTCTCAACTATTTTGTCAAATTTTTCGCACAAGGTTTCATTTTGTTTCCTTGAGTTCTCATCTATTTTATCAAATTTTTCCTCCTGTCTCTTAAAATTTTCTTTATTTTCCTCAAATTTCTCGGCTATAAATCTCATCATGTCTTGCCAATTTGGTTCTCTCCTGGCTTCCGCTTTGTCTGGTTGGTCCCCTTGGGCATCCCCTTCCACTATTTCCTTTTCCGTGTTCATAATTGCTTCAGTTTCTTCTTTATCACCCATCGGTTGTTCCATTTCACTGTCTGTAAATATTTCTATCTCTCGTTCCTGTCCACCTTCTTCCTTCTCCTTTTCTTCTGCCCTCTTCTTCGATCTGCCTCTGGTATTATGCATTTCTTGTTTTCTCATAACTGCCGACGAAAATTAGGTTTTTTGGTATATTAATTTATTGAATATCCCAAAATTCTTTTCTAATTACAGCCCTTTTACGTTGAGCGCCATTTTGTAACGTCTCGCTTAAATGTGTGTGACGTCCGTCTTTTGACAGTCTCGGAGCGGTCAGAGCACCTCTTAGCGATCGCCACTTATGAATTATAAGTACTAATGTTTAAATAAATTTGATTGTAATGTTACCCAAACGAAACAGAAATCGAGTGTGTGTGATTTGGTCAAGATTAAGGAAGTTGTTTAGTCTTATTTGGAAGAGAGAGCGAGTACCATTTGTTTACACCCGGAGTAGACAATTTCTTAATTTTTCAAATATTCGCCGTTCATGAGATCAGCTGATTTTGACATTAGTCTCCAAATATTAGGTTAACCAAACGACACTGTTCCGTAATACTACCTGATGGATAGTCCTCTTCTTAGTTTACTGAAATCTACCACAACTACCCTCTACAATAAAAAAGACACATTTTATTATTCAACATAAATTATTAATAGTATTAATTTGTATAATATTGATTTTCTCTTCCGCCAATATACAAATATTACAATCGATCCTTCAATCACTAATTCATGATACCGATTTAATTGGGTAAACGTGGAATTATCATAAAATCTGGTTTTTAATGATTTTACAATTTTATTTTTTATTAAACATCAATCAACATATAATTCGTTTTATTTATTTTCCCAGGGTTAAGGGTAAGTTCTTTGTGTTATGAGATGGTCAGAAATGGATAATTATATACTACGCTTTACAAGATAAAAATAATCAATTTCGATTTTTGTTTATTATCTTAGTGCGTAGTTCTGGATTTGTCCGCGAGAGTGCAGATTATGTTTTTATTAAACACATGACAACATTTAGAAATTTCTGTACTACACAACGATTTGATTTGAGGTTTTCTTGGTTATATATTAAAAGAAATGTTTATATTACCTCTTTCCTCGAAGTTCTTACTTGCGTGAAGCGGTTTCTCGTGTGGTGTTCCTAGTTGTTTTGTAATTTCATGAACGTCTATCAGATACCATCTCGTTAAAAACTCGAAGCACGGCTTGGCTAGGCCTGATCTTGAAAAATGGTTTTTAACACTTCGTTATGGGGTAAAGCAAGTTATGTTTGATATTTAAAGGAGTGGTACATAATGTGTATACTGTGAGTTAATTTTTGTTATAATTTTGTACTGTTTCCAAATGTTTCAAAGGTTTTTTAATACAATTTTGGTCTCATTATATTTTTCAACCGAACAGTTTTCAATCTCAATTTCGATTAAACAATATGTTGTTATTCTGTTACTGTTAGTAACACATAATTTCCTTATCATTTTTTATTGGTGCTGCTATTTACTTTTGAGTATATAGGCTGGTTTTAATTATTATAAATTTATTTTTGATTTATAGAAAAATAATTCCTTTTAAATTTGGTTTATTTCCCAATTTGATTTATATAACAGTTTTTCGTTTATTTTCTTATAACTTTAAATATAAGTCTTTAATATTATTATTAACTTTAAATGAATTTATATATTATTTATTAATCTCTTATAGTATTCTTACACTGCACTATTTTCTTCTGCCATTTTCCTCATACAGTATTATTTTATTTTTTATTATCATCTTATATTTAACTCTTTTATTTTTTAACCCTGGGTTATCTTATATAATAACATAATTATTTTATTAAATATAAAATTAAACATAGGTGCTAAATTTTAGTTGCCTACACAATATAAATCATACAATAACTAAACAAAATACATAATTAGTTAGTAGCATCACTGTCTACTATTATAATTCATAATTCCCACATCTACAGCACAAGTCTGTAAGAAGTTCCCTTCACATTCACTTATTTATGCACTGGGTACACTATAACTCACTTGTCACTGTATATCACTTCAATATCGTTTATAATGTTTAGTGATATAACTTAATTTATAGCTAGTTATAGTTTACCCATTTCTGACCTTTATGGTAGTATAATTAAGTTATCATTTATTGGGACTGGGTTATGTAACGTTACATAAAGCCCCCCCACTAGAACAAATTTATTTTTGTTTGACTTGTTTACCAAAATAAATTGTTGATTGCTTCAATTTTCATAATATTCCTGGTTTTATTCTTCATAATATCTTCCTTCATTTCAAACTGTTTATATACGGACTGGTATTTCAGATTGGTGGTAATTGCTGTTTTCTTACTCAACTCTCTCTCTCTTGGAGGCAAATTCATTAAATTCTTCTTTTCCATTAACTAATAGCATATAACATTATTGATAGGCATTATTTTAAAATCCTTTTGACTTTCCTTCTTGTGACATATTTTCTCCGTATCATTTCTTCTTATATCATTTTCAATTCCGAGAGATTCTAAATTATTGTTGTATTAATTATCATCCTCCTTCAGTTTCATTGGAGTCATTAAATTATTCTTTATTCTTCTTATCTGAGCACATTACCATCAATTGTTTTTATTTATTTATTTATTCTTCTGTTTGTTACCATAAAATATTACTTTTTCATATTATTTCATTTTAAATCCATTCTTTATAAATATTATTGAATAATCTGTTCTTATTTTTTTATTAAATTAAATGGTTTCGAAATATCTTAAGTAAGTTGTACTTACATACTTTTTATTAAATCATATCGTTTCTGAATAATTATTGAGTAAGTTGTTCTTAAAATTTTTTAGAATTTTGGGGTTTTATTAATTCAATCCTTTTTCTCAATATTTCATTTAAAATTAGTTTAACCGTTTTCGGTATCACTCACAACACGGATTGATCCACTCTTATATTTTTTCCGTGGATTCTGTTGGTTAAACTTGTCAATAAAATTTGCTATTGGATTGCCCCATTGTGGATCACTACCATACATTTCAATATTATCGTATGTATATAGCCTCTCATCTTTATTACTGGGACCAGGATTAGACCCTTGGTTTTTCCCACGGTCAACTCGTTTGTCCACTTTTCTTTGTTGCTGTTCATCTGGTCTCCTCGAATCCCTCTCATCAGCCATTAGATAATTTACTTGGGCTTGATTAGTTCTCTGATTGTCATTTGGTGGATCTCCTGAGGGTATGTCCTTATTTCTATCTCCACTTCTGGACCTCCTATATTCGTCTTGATCATTCCATTGTTGTCTGTTGTAGTTGTTTCCCTCATCTCTTCGATCATAATTTTGTCTCTGGTTAAAATACGGACATTTTCCTTGGTAACTATTACTATAATAATTGTTGTTGGCACTGACATAATTTACTCTAGGTCGATTATCTCTAGGTGGTTCATTTTTCCGCTCCTCGGTATTCCCTGACCTCCATCTACTCCTCCTGTAATAAGATTCTTGTTCATAATTCTCGAGTAGCGTTTCCATGCCTCCAATAGTTTTTATTTGTCCACTTTATCGGGCACTTATAATCTTCTCCTCGAAGTGATACGCAATTTTGGTCACTAAACACTCTTCAGGGATCTTTGGGTCTAAATACTTTGCCACACACACCTTCCCCAAAAAGTAAGCAGTAGGTGTTTGTCCTATAGTACGGTCATACCTACCATGACAGATATCGTCTCTAATAATGTTTTGTACTGACTCCGACCAGTACTTAAGTTTGAACATTATTTTGAAACCCCCATAATCACACACCTCATTCCTGATTACAGTCCACCAATTATCATTGATGTTTTTGAAAGATTCGTCTAATATACCTTTGATCATGTTCCATCGGTTCTCCTTTGACCTATTCAAAATTTCGTCTACTCTCCCTAAAAATTCGAGTGGGTTTCTGCGATAATCCCGAAAGTTTACACTTTCCTTATTATCTTGGATAACATGATGATTGTTGCATGTAGATCTAGAACTTATTCTGTCTACATCCCCTTGTAAGTTTGTTTGTATTTGTTGCAAATTATCTAATTTCTCTGCTTGGCTATTACACTGATTCTTGACATTCTCTACCGTTTTATGAAAATCCGAAAATTTACAGTTTAGACTGCCTTTGATACTATCTAACTGGTCATTGTTTTCTTGGCGTATGGCCATTACACGAACTTGATTATTTTGTTCCTCCTTTTCCATTCGTGCATCGATTCCTGTTTTAAGTAGTTCCATCTTTTCTTCTGTTTTATCCAATCTTTGATTGGTTTCTATTAATTTCTTCTCTGCCTCTTCCTATATTCATCTACTCTTTGGCTAAGCGTATTACTGACCAGTTCAATTTTACTCTCAAGATTTTCTCTTAACTCCTTATTGAAATTCTCCATTTTACCCTCAAATTGTTTTAAATTTTCTTCGTTTATTTTCTAAATTTGTTTTAAACTGTCCCTCAAGGTTTCATTTTGCTTCCTTGAGTTCTCTTTCTGTTTCTTGAAATTCTCAACTATTTTGTCAAATTTTTCGCACAAGGTTTCATTTTGTTTCCTTGAGTTCTCATCTATTTTATCAAATTTTTCCTCCTGTCTCTTAAAATTTTCTTTATTTTCCTCAAATTTCTCGGCTATAAATCTCATCATGTCTTGCCAATTTGGTTCTCTCCTGGCTTCCGCTTTGTCTGGTTGGTCCCCTTGGGCATCCCCTTCCACTATTTCCTTTTCCGTGTTCATAATTGCTTCAGTTTCTTCTTTATCACCCATCGGTTGTTCCATTTCACTGTCTGTAAATATTTCTATCTCTCGTTCCTGTCCACTTTCTTCCTTCTCCTTTTCTTCTGCCCTCTTCTTCGATCTGCCTCTGGTATTATGCATTTCTTGTTTTCTCATAACTGCCGACGAAAATTAGGTTTTTTGGTATATTAATTTATTGAATATCCCAAAATTCTTTTCTAATTACAGCCCTTTTACGTTGAGCGCCATTTTGTAACGTCTCGCTTAAATGTGTGTGACGTCCGTCTTTTGACAGTCTCGGAGCGGTCAGAGCACCTCTTAGCGATCGCCACTTATGAATTATAAGTACTAATGTTTAAATAAATTTGATTGTAATGTTACCCAAACGAAACAGAAATCGAGTGTGTGTGATTTGGTCAAGATTAAGGAAGTTGTTTAGTCTTATTTGGAAGAGAGAGCGAGTACCATTTGTTTACACCCGGAGTAGACAATTTCTTAATTTTTCAAATATTCGCCGTTCATGAGATCAGCTGATTTTGACATTAGTCTCCAAATATTAGGTTAACCAAACGACACTGTTTGGGTAAACATGGAATTATCATAAAATCTGGTTTTTAATGATTTTACAATTTTATTTTTTATTAAACATCAATCAACATATAATTCGTTTTATTTATTTTCCCAGGGTTAAGGGTAAGTTCTATGTGTTATGAGATGGTCAGAAATGGATAATTATATACTACGCTTTACAAGATAAAAATAATCAATTTCGATTTTTGTTTATTATCTTAGTGCGTAGTTCCGGATTTGTCCGCGAGAGTGCAGATTATGTTTTTATTAAACACATGACAACCTTTAGAAATTTCTGTACTACACAACGATTTGATTTGAGGTTTTCTTGGTTATATATTAAAAGAAATGTTTATATTACCTCTTTCCTCGAAGTTCTTACTTGTGTGAAGCGGTTTCTCGTGTGGTGTTCCTAGTTGTTTTGTAATTTCATGAACGTCTATCAGATACCATCTCGTTAAAAACTCGAAGCGCGGCTTGGCTAGGCCTGATCTTGAAAAATGGTTTTTAACACTTCGTTATGGGGTAAAGCAAGTTATGTTTGATATTTAAAGGAGTGGTACATAATGTGTATACTGTGAGTTAATTTTTGTTATAATTTTGTACTGTTTCCGAATGTTTCAAAAGGTTTTTTAATACAATTTTGGTCTCATTACGTTTTTCATTTTGGTCGAACAGTTTTCAATCTCAATTTCGATTAAACAATGTGTTGTTATTCTGTTACTGTTAGTAACACATAATTTCTATATCATTTTTTATTGGTACTGCTATTTACTTTTGAGTATATAGGCTGTTTTTAATTATTATAAAGTTATTTTTGATTTATAGAAAAATAATTCCTTTTAAATTTGGTTTATTTCCCAATTTGATTTATATAACAGTTTTTCGTTTATTTTCTTATAACTTTAAATATAAGTCTTTAATATTATTATTAACTTTAAATGACTTTATATATTATTTATTAATCTCTTATAGTATTCTTACACTGCATATTTTCTTCTGCCATTTTCCTCATACAGTATTATTTTATTTTTTATTATCATCTTATATTTAACTCTTTTATTTTTTAACCCTGGGTTATCTTATATAATAACATAATTATTTTATTAAATATAAAATTAAACATAGGTGCTAAATTTTAGTTGCCTACACAATATAAATCATACAATAACTAAACAAAATACATAATTAGTTAGTAGCATCACTGTCTACTATTATAATTCATAATTCCCACATCTACAGCACAAGTCTGTAAGAAGTTCCCTTCACATTCACTTATTTATGCACTGGGTACACTATAACTCACTTGTCACTGTATATCACTTCAATATCGTTTATAATGTTTAGTGATATAACTTAATTTATAGCTAGTTATAGTTTACCCATTTCTGACCTTTATGGTAGTATAATTAAGTTATCATTTATTGGGACTGGGTTATGTTACGTTACAACGTGAAGTGAGGTACATGCTCACCAGTATAAGTGGGCCATGTACTGCATCTTGTTCTATTTTCTCTTTTTGCCGATCCTAAACTACATACTTATTGCTTATAATCAGATATGTGCATTCAGCGTCATCTATTAGATAAAAAGTGACAATATTTCAATTTTTGTTCTACTCTGGTACATGAAACTGGAAAAATCATTTAAAGCTGTGATAAATTGACACCCGTACAGTATGCAGGCATCAGACAGAATGGTATTTCTCCATGCCTGCACAACACATGGGCATAGATCTGAAAATGTTAACATTGTTGTTACATTTTAGTAGATTCCTTTTAGTAATTTATTATAACCAAAGATGTCTGTATTGTTCTGTCATGTAATCATATTTCTTTGTGATATTTTACAATATTAACTACAGAACAGAAAAACCAATAAATTTGAATACTGAAAATTTTATCTGAAAGTACTCATAACAGTGGTAATCATTACGGACTGAAGTGAGCGTGCTGTACATAAAATGTTTGGGTAGAGTGTGAACGGAAGAGATGTAAACCACACAAACCAGATGAGGAGGAAACAGGCCACAGTTTGTATCCTTGCACCACTTGTATTAGGTGTGATGTAAACAGTAGGACTGGATGAACAGTATGATGTAACTGATGTGAACATTTGTACCATGTATTGCTTACGAGTACTATGACAACATACACATTAAATGTACATTTTTCAGTTGATTTTAATTTTTTCATAAAAATTTAATAAAAACAAAGTTATATAGTCATTGAAACTGTACATTTTTATCGCAACTAATATATCTTATTACATTTATAAGTTTTTTTTTTTTTTTTTTTTTTTTTTTTTTTTTTTTTTTTTTTTTTTTTTACCTTCGGGTTCCACTCCAGGGTTCTACAGACGAACAAGTTGCAGAAGGATTATTTGGGTTTGATTGCGAAATAATAGTAATACAGTTTGTGCTGACTAAAACAAATTATGTTAGGTTTATTACGAAAACTTTACGTTATATTCTACATTGGTATTCTCAGCGTTTCTGATCGACTACGTCTATTAAAAAATTGACAAAATATACAATTCTTATAATTACCATTACAATTGATTTATATTATTACTCAACCAGTACTCTGCACAATAACAGATTCATACCCCTTACCGAGATCTCATTCCCAAAGTATTTGAATTTTGAAATATGATTTTGTAAATGGGATTTGTGCTTTAAGTAAAATTCTTTATTTATTTTTTGATGAATTGTTCAGTAGTTACCCATCCATCCGGTGTTCATACTGTTGTTTCACCACGGTCTTCATTTAACACACTGCGAATTTTCAGGTTTTATAGTCACTCACCAATATCTTTATCGTTCCTTACTTCGCACTGCACATTTGTTTTGCATTAAAATAATAGTCGTTATTTAGCCGGCCGGCGATGTACTTGCTCAAGCACTCATATTTTTTAATTAGTTGACCAGTTGATTAGTTGACCGTGCGGTCAAAAGCTACGAGTTGACTAACTTATTGTTCTAACACTGATTATTAAAACCGCGCGCTCCCGAACTGCACCGCGCGGCCCTGCTGTCTACTACTTGGCTGGTTTACTGATGACTGCTTACTGTGACTCTCTGATGAAAACTGGGGTGATTACATGTGTTTCTGTAATTCACAGAGAGACTGAGTTGCCAGAGGTTGCGTAATACGTCTAGCCAGGGAGGCTCCAGACATCAGCAGTCTGCAATAACATTGTGCAGTTTTGTAAAAGCAGGGGCTCACAATAGGTGGTATACTGTATGAATTGACACAATTTTATTCACATTCTGTGCCTCCCAATTCTGTACCGTTACAATTTGACAACAGTGGGCAGCGAGCAAAGAATTTAATTAGTTTTAGATGTACTTTGTTTGTGGCATATAACATAAAATGTATGAGAATTTGTTTTGCATAATTGTAATACTGTACAAAAAATTTTGAGTGAGCTTGTAGTTACAAATTTGTTGTCATTGATGCAGTATTCAATTGTGTCTGTTAATTTGAAGGAACTGTTTATCAGTAAGGTAGAACATTAAAATTTTTCAGTTTAATAGAAAAATTTATATAGAACTTTACAATAGTTTAAACGTTAATTTATACATAAAATTTTGCATCTGACCACCAGTTTAATAAAAACATGACAAATTAAATTAACATTTATTAAACTGCCATAGTTTGTTGTCATAAAAAAGTAAATAAAATTTTTTTTCTTGAATAAGTTAATTCAGATTTAATTAAATTAATTATTGTTTAGAGATAATTTGAGTTAAAATATTGCTTTTTTAACAAACCAGATAGATGATAAAAGTATTTTTTATATATAGGTAAAGAGGATTCGAGCTACAGTTAGTGCAGCTGGAGGCAGTGGTGGGGAACCAGGTGAAATGTTATTACGTGCAGATGGTTTGGAAGTTGAGTACCAGGTGCCTACATCCTCTCAGCGAGATCAGGAAGATGATATTGTCCTCATTGACTCAGAAGATGATGAGGAAGATGATGATGAGGGCATGCCAGATGATGGTGTACGTATTGTTGGTCAAATTTGTTTTTGAGTGTATACTGATTCCTGATGTAATTTTTATGTAATTATATTAGTATGTTATTGTAATTTTTTAGGGGATAGAAGATGGTCAAGAATTTGAAGAAGAAGATGAAGAAGATGAAGGTGATAATGAAGAAGGTTATGAAATGGAAACTTATAGTAGAGATGATCAGGTAATTATGTTTTAAGTGTGTGTGAGTGTGTGTGTGTGTGTGTGTGTGTGTGTGTGTGTGTGTGTGTGTGTGTGTGTGTGTGTGTGTGTGTGTGTGTGTGTGTGTGTGTGTGTGTGTGTGTGTGTGTGTTTAATAAGCAGCTGGTATTTATTCTAAATGAATCTTTAGACATGTTGCACCAAGACTTAAGCATAGACCTCCCGTAGGCCTAATCCTTCCATCCATTGGAAAGTAGATGTACTGGTTAGTGTTTACCTAAAACAATTAGGTAATTAACTAAAACAACTAGTATTTAACTAATGAATTAAGAGCAATATGTTTTTAGGATATATTTGTACAAAGATTTATATTTGTGTTCATTAAAAAAGTGTCTTCTTGTGTAATAATGTTATACATCATAATATTAAAGGACTTTGTAAAACTATATTGTTGACTCTAGCTCTGACTGAATGTACCTACTGAACATGACTTGTTGCAGGACATGGCCATGACAAGCTATGAAGTGGGAGAAGGTCCTGATATTGATGAGGAGAACATTACTGACCAAGATAACAATGAAGTAGAAATAATAGGTAAAATCAAAATTTATTGTTACAAGGGTGGATCTAATATAAACCAGAATTTTTCTTTTAAATTTTATTGAATCAGTAAAATAAATACGAAGTTAATATATCATTTTTCTATATAACCTTCTGATTTAAAAACACATTTTTTTCATCAGATTAGCAATGTTTTTTATTCCTTCCTCAAAGAAAGGAGAGGGACATGTTTGCAGCCAGTTGTGCATGGACTCCTCTACAGCATGAATGTTTTTTCTGTGGCATTTGTTCATATTGTCATTGGTGGGGTTGGTTTTTCACATCCATCCACTTTAACATTTTTTTGTGAAAAATACTCAAGTCTTTAAAAGAGTTTGTTCTCGAATGTACTTGGAGTCTCCCCAAAATGGCAGATTTGGTGCCTTTTTTGCTGAAAAATTTGATGATGTGTTGAGCAGCAGACAAAGGTACCCCTTCCTCACTCATTGTCCTACTGACAAGTGAAACACATGCCCGGAGTCCAGGATAGGAGTTGACGTCAGAGCATTCCCACCATTATCCATCCGCTCAAGGTTACTCCATGGTCTGTTCACTTCCTCAGTCAGCAGACAAAAATTACTGTTTACATTTGATCCACCCTTATACATTATATACAAAGGTCTAGTTATGTGGTATGGTATAAAATTAATATTAGCATAAAGATATTGGTGTTGATTGTAGTCAAGTGTGTGTGTGTGTGTGTGTGTGTGTGTGTGTGTGTGTGTGTGTGTGTGTGTGTGTGTGTGTGTGTTTACATAATTCAAGGGACATTCAGAAAGTAAAGATACAGTGGTAGTAAAATGCAAAGGACATTATTTGTTCACAGTTAGCAGTGCTGTCATATCTGGTAGGACTGCATAGAACAACTTATTTCATCAGACATCAGTTGTTTCACTGTTGTGCTTGTTCAGAATCACCAAGCCCATTCCAAACCTTGCCAAGTCTGAAGTGTGTTCTGTAACAAATTTAAATAAATTTGTTAATTTTTATTATAAATGTTTGTGTAAAAAAATTTTGTTTGTAAATTTTTTTTAATTAATTAAAATTAATTAATTAATTATGTTCTGTGGTGTTCCGAATTTTTTGTTAATCGTTTTAATTGTTTTAACTCCTTTTCTGTATTTTAAAATCCTCTCGCCAGTTAATAAGATTGTCTCCAATAACAATCGATAGGTGTACTTTCCTATTTGGAGGTTATCTTCCTTCTCAGTGGTGAAATTCTGGTCGTTTCTGTTCAATTAAAGTTATATTTTATACTAATTATTAAATAGGCATAAAAGAGATTCAATTTTATAGTAATTACTGAATTTTATTAACAAATATTTATTTTATCGACTCTATCGATTTATAAATCGATTCTCAGGGTATCAATAGTGTACAATTATTTAATATCGGGTTCTTCTAACAGTTATTTCAGAGATAGTCAGAGAAAAAGGGGAAAGGATTAAAAGTATAACATTACAAAAATACATCAACTTAAAAAATTAAAGTACATACATTTCATTCAATATATATAACGTTAAGTAAGATGCTTTCAAACCGTTCTGTTGAGTAGACTGTGTTGTTTTGGATTGTGGGAAATCATTGATGGCCGCTGCTCGTCCAGACGTAAGATGAACACGCCTCGCTGTTTCGTCTTCTAATAAAACTGCTTTCCCTACGATTTTTCGTTCCTGTGGCTGCGATTCTTCCTTTAAATGTTGGTGGAGTGTTCCTTGTTGAGTGTCAGTGTTCTACTTCGTTAAAATGTGTTGTAATAGTTATTCTTCACTTTTGTATGTTAGGCCACTAATCGCACTGTTTGTTCCGTGATGTGTAATTATTGTTTTAATCGTTTAAATGATGTATGCACTGTGTTGTGTTCTTATTTGAAGTTGTTTTAATGTTTGATGATGTTCGGTTCACTGTATTTGTGTTAAAAATGTATTTTCACAAAACTCGCGTTTTTCGAATCAGACTTGGCTTAGAAAATATGCGCCATTAATGTATCAGCAATTAGGTTAAACTGCTTAATAGCTCGTGTCAAGTGTGCTTCACGATCTCTAATAATGAACTAATTTACTTCCTCCGTCTTCAACTAAAGTCTTAGCCAAATTAATATTATTCAATCCATTGTTTCAAAATTATTTGCATCCTGTGCATTTGAAATTTTGACATTATATAACTGATTATATTTTTGCTATTATTCAAATATATTAACTATTAAATACATAATCTTCTTCAGTTCATTCTGCTTAATTTGATACCAAATAATGTAGTTTTATTAAGTTTTTGATCTAAAATGGTATTTTTTACCTCATTTTGAAAATTATAAGTTTTAAAAATCACTTCCTGTCCTTTTCCAAAAATGTTGCCATCTTACAAGTTATAATAATGATTGTATTAAATCTCAGATTGTAATAAAAGGTTTATCTTCCCTTAATTTCTTGTAATTAGATTAATTGGTTATGTTTTAAAATATTATACAGTAATATATGACTCCCCTATCTGAATTTTGAGTTTTTACATTTGCATTTTTAACAGTAATTCTGGCTACCTTTTTACAAAATCTTTCTTAACTATATTTCCAATTACATGACTTTACTACTGATTTACCTTATATAAATCCCTTCAGTTTAATTGTTTCTCTGTACTTATTTCATCAGCTTTGTTGCTGTTTAGTTTTTAACATTTGGCCTAGATTTCTAACAGTTTTTACATACAAAGTTTTTTAAATAATACATGTTGGTATATACCCTCTCTGACTTTCTTTGCTATTATGACATTAATTAACATTTTCTTAATTTAACAAAAGAACAATTAGTATATAATTTATACTTTAAATACATAACACATAATTCAAATTAACATTGGTCTTTCAAATTCAGACATTTTATACTTAACTATTTTTAGTAATATGCAATAAATATCTTATAAATAAAGAATGTTAGTTGATTCTGACATTTTTAAAACTTGATTATCTCTAATAACTTATTCTACATAAACAAAACATAATTATCATAATCTTATACTATATTTCTTACACTAGGTTTTATTATCAGTTTTTATCTGTTTTTTGTTGGATTTTGGGGTAATGATACCTTGTCACTTCACTTTTTATATAGCCTGCTCTTGTTTTATTTTGGTCATTCCACTGAATGTTGTATAATTAAGAGTGGCAGTTATTTAAAAACACATTTATTACCTGTCATGATAATACTTTATTTTACATTATTCATAGACACAATATAAGCACTTCAAAGTTGTAATATTTCACAATCTACTTAGTTTGTGAACTGCAATATTTACACATAAGGTTTATTTATTATAACACAAAAACTTGCACTGATCCCCTTTTGATTCTTGGATTTTATTTCTAAATAGTTTTATTAAATCAAGAAATCTATTTATAGAAGATAATGAAGGTTTGTTTTTTGGCATTATATAACTATTTCACATTGGTTCACTTTCAATTCTTACTTTATATACTTTTTGGCTTACATCTATTTTACATGTGGTTTCTACATTTGATAGTTTGTTATACTTTCATTTATTATTTTTATTAGTTTCTTTTGGGGTTTGGGGTTTTTTATAAGAGCACTCCTTCTTCTTGTGGATGCTGTCTTGTTCTGGTTTCTTCATTGATTCCTTCTATTCTTCTTGTTTCTTATAAATGTATCACCTTTTATGGTGGATCTTGTCTTGTTCTGGGTCTCTTCCTTACCTACTCCTAGCCTACCTGGGTATTACCTTTTTTCATATTTAGTTTTTAAGTTTATTTTGATGATTCATCACTCATTGTAACATTGGTTTTAAATGAACTTTTGCTTTAATCTATGATTGTACTTCACGGTGGTTCTTAATTAATTTATTTATTTTGCTTTCTCGGATTTAAAAAATGTTTTTATTTTATCTTTATGATCATTTTACCATTCAGAATTATTGGCATTATCTGTCATGCTACAGTTCAGTAATTAGATTCCTTTTTGTAAAAGCAAAACTGCTGCTGAATTCATTACCAGTTTGTTTCTATTTATGATGACGATGGTATTGGTAATACATAACAAAGTGATGTTGTAAATTTAAAGTAGGAAGATGTGATGCTATTGGTGAAGAAAGGAGTGTTGTCACTGATAAAACCATTCAAAACATTAAAGACAACTTTTTTGGAATGGTTGAATTGAAGAATGGTTTTTGTGACAGATGAACAGTACCCAAAAGTTCCAAGAAATACTTTCTATGAAACAGTTGTGTAAAGTATAGGACACCAGAAACTAGCATGCCAAATAGCACTAGCACAAGAATCCATCAAACATCAAGTTCATGAAAGACAGCTGTCAGAGATACTATTAGTTCCTATTCGACTTTTTTTTTAAGATGTCAGGGCATGTATTTATAATCACCAGATATTTTTGGTCATAACTGTTGTATAAAACAATCAAGAAACAACCTCCATCCTCCACATATCATTATCGGTCTCTGTACTTTTTACTTCTTTTCTCGTTTCCTTCTATTATTCACTATTATTTTGAGTCAAGTGGCCATCCTTTAGTTTCCCTCTCAGCTGATTTATGCTCCAAAATGTTTCTTGGGATTTTTGTCTTCTGTCTGTCTACAACCATCTCTATCTCATTAATTGAATTCTTTCTAGGCTTCCAACTCAACCCATTCTTTTATTTATTTCTATAGTTTTTTTGTCAACACTTAGATAAAACCCATAGTTCGAGTAGTAAGTTAAAAGGGTAATATTGCAATAGAATAATAAAAATTATAATTAAATAGTTTCATATTTTTACTACAATGTACAACTGTCATTACTTTACTTAAGCAGATGATAGTAATGAAGTGCCAAACCAGTCAGAAAGCAGCAGCAGTGGCAATATAGAAGGTGTAGGTGGTGGTGTTGAAACTGGTGGAGAAGCGACCAGTAGTGGACAGGGAAGAAGTGGGACGGGAACAGTTGGCAGAGGTGATACAAATGTGAGCAGTAACCAGGCTACTCCAGGCCCGCCATTTATACGCCGTGCTTCTGCTACGCACATTCCTCCACTAAACAGACAACAACAGTTATTATTAGTAAGTTTCCAAATTTCATTACTTTTAAAATTTGTAATGTAGATATTTTTGTTTTATAACTAGGAGAATTGATGATTTTCTAAAGTTTGCTTTATACTTTTTAGCCTCAAGCATATGAAGATGTCGGTGATGATAGTATTGTGCCAAGTACTCCAACTCTGTTTGTTCCACGAAGGACTGATGGGTTTGGTGAAGCTGTCAGTTCACCTCATGTACCTTCTGGAAGATTTACATTCAATGATAACAATCCCCCTACTACACGTGCAGGTATGTAATAGGCTTTGATAATTTTACCCATTAAAAAATTCTTTGTATTTCAATAAAAGATTAACAGTTTTTGACATTTACAAATTTAGGAAATTTTAAACCATATCTGATCCAATATGATACAAGGGAGTGTACTATTTTAATTAAATGATCAACATACATTTTGGTGTAATTTCTTATACAGTAACGATTTTCGAAGTTAGCCTTATTGACAGGATTCTGTTAGTAGGTTTGCATCAATTTTATGAGTTTTTGAAGAGAGTAGAGGAAATGGTCGAGAAAAATAGAGAGACTCGATGGACAATGGTGCGAGGGATGATAGACAAAATGTTCAAAGATACTCATGATAATTGGTGGACAGCAACAAGACCAGACATACACAACACACAAGATTTTAAAACACAATTTCGCGATAAATACTGGTCGGAATCGACTCAGAACGTAGTGAGAAACGATATCAGCAATGGGAGGTATAAGCCACAATCAGGACAAACGGTAACCTCGTACTTTTTAGGCAAAGTATGCCTGGCATGTAACCTGGAGCCCCAGAATCCCCGAAGAATCGTTAGTGATACAATTCGGTTATCACTACGAAGACGCCATCCAAAAGGCCAGAAGACAAGGTAAATTAAAGACAATCCAAGGTATGGCCAGCTTGTTAGAAGACCACAAACACGATGGGCAGTACAAGCAGAACCGAATGGTGAACATAAAGTACAATCGATATAATGAGAACCATAACCCACCGAACCACAATATGATGAACAATAACCCCCAGAATATTAACTACCATAACCAAAACAGAAACTTTAGGGTTCTATTTGTGTAACCAAAACAACCATTATAGGGGAAACCAGCCAAACTACAACCAGGGGAATCAAACATACAATAACAACCAGAATAACCAACCAGGTAACAATAATTACAGAGGAAATGGACAGAACCAACATCCAAACAGACATCCCAATAACAGCAATTACAGAGGGAATAATTACAACCCAAACTACCAATACAACAGAGGAAACGGGGAGAACTGAAACCGAGGTAATCAACCCCAAGTAAACTACATACATGGAAGGAACCAAACAAACCAGAGGAGATACTGCCCGAATTCACTGATGAACTCAAGTTACTTCAAACAAATGTCGAACGACGACAGATACCAAAGGGGAAGGATCATCGAACCATCGGAAGGTTACCCGGATAACAGACCGGAGCCAATACCTGAACCGATGACAAACCCGAAATCGGGCTAATATAGAAACGCCGAATTTAAACTAGAAAGGTCAGTGAAAACTGAGGACCGCCCCTCACATGACCAATCACTTGGGGAACACCGACAAATGACTCGACGTAATAATAATAACACAATTACCATTATATCCAACTACTACTTAAAAGATATAAGAGAGGAGCTCTTAGAAGAGGATAAACAATTACCCAGGACCAATAATGATATAATTTATATCAAGGCCACGGTGAATGGAACGATTTCAACCATAATGATAGACACCGGGTCAAACATCTCTCTCATCGACCACACAGAACTGGAAAGGATACAGCAAAATTGCAAAATACCAATACCAACGTTGCATATAAACAACATTATTATCATCGGAGCGACTGGGAAGCAGAATAAAACCATAAGAAAGCAAGTGTCACTGGACATAACCAGCCAGAACATAACCATACCAGTGGTATTCCTGGTAGCGAATGGATTACCTTTCAATGTATTAATAGGATGCGACGTGTTACGACAGCATTCTGCAGTAATAAACTTGCAACAAGGAATAGTATCATTAACATCAGAAGGAGGAATATGGTCAGCGAAGGTGGTAAATAGCAACCATACACCTGCGGTAATGAACCAAGACCCAATCTTGAAAAATTATTTTTGTAGCAACAACGGAATACCTGTAATCAAAATTTATGAAGATAACACCCATGAATTATGGTTTGATAAGCTCGAGGAGATCAGGACATTTCAAAGGAGTAGGCCAGACCAAATAAGCGAAGAACAAGCGGAGAATTTAATAGAAATATATAAAAAATACAAACACGTCTTTTCCAACACTCCAGGCAAGGTCAAAGGATACCAGTGTAGGATCAATTTCCGGGAACCGGTAGACTTTCACCGGAAATCATACCCGATAGCATACTCTCTAGAACGAAGTCAGAGCTGAAATTAACCGAATGATGGAGGAGGATATTATTGAATACAGTCAATCCCCACACACAAGCCCTATCGCCGCAATACCCAAGAAGAGTGGGAAAGTAAGGATTTGCGTAGATGCCAGGGAGATAAACAAGATGATCATAAATGACCAGACTTCGCCAGGGAAAATCGAGGAGATCCTGAAAAAATTTTATGGAACAAAGTATATCAGTACGTGAGATACAGTATGTGGATACTGGCAAGTGGAGCTGCACCCTCACAGTAGACAGTACATGGCATTCATTTTCGATGGTCGGAATTACCAGTTTAAGAGGTTACCTTTCGGCCTCATCAATTCCGTCGCAGTCTTCGTGAAATGCATGGACCAGATTTTAGGTCAAGAGACTCTCCAATTCACTACTGTATATGTAGATGACTTACTCATTACGTCATCTGACTGGAACAAACACTGTATCCGAGTGGAGCGAGTATTGAAAAAGCTATCCAATAACAACATCACACTAAAGTTGGACAAGTCCAAGTTCATCACTGAGGAAGTGAAATTTCTAGGGTTTAGTTTAACAGAGAGGGGGATATCTCCATCCCAAGAGAAAGTAGAGGCTATCCAAAACTTCCCTACCCCAAAAAACAAGAAGCAGTTACAATCATTTCTTGGTATTTGTAACTATTACCGGAAGTTTCAAAGCAACTACTCATATTTAACGGCAAAATTTCAGAAACAACTTTCGGCCAAAGACAAGTGGGCCTGGGGAACAGAACAGGATGCTGTATTAACATTAATTAAACAAAAATTCTTGGAAACCGTGATGCTGCATCATCCCAATTTTGATCAACCATTTTATTTAAACTGCGACGCAAGTGACGTCAGTCTGAGTGCTGAATTATATCAAGAGGATAAGGAAGGACACCACCTGGTCATCAGTTTTGCCAGCAGGGTGTTGAACAGCTGCGAACGTAACTATAACGTTACTGAGAAGGAATTATTAAGCATAGTGTTCGCATGCATGGTGGTCTGGTGGCTAACACGGGCGATTGATGCGCTCGTGGTCCCGGGTTCAATTCCCGGCGGAGGCTCCATACGGCGTGCACTCAGCGTCGTGAGGCAAACTGAGTAGGCGCTGAGATAACAGTGCCGCCTCCTGGCCGTGAATACCGCAACTAGCGGCTGGTGGCGCGTAGTACTAGCCATACACCGTCACACTAACACAAAAGCCGCGTGGTACGCCTTGGTCCTTAACGGACTGTGGAGCGGAGGTTTATTAGTTTTTGCATGCAATAAATTCAGGACGTACATACTGGGATACCCTATAACAGTCAGGAGCGACCATAAGTCTATATCATTTTTAAAACAGTGTAAACAGCCATGGCAGACTCACCCGATGGATCCTCGCCCTGCAAGAGTACCACATCACATGGGAGTACATACCAGGTAGAAAAAATATAGCAGCAGACGTATTATCCAGAATAAATGTTCAAGATCAAACATTTGAAGGAGAAAATTGCCAAAGTGTATCATATATTGAAGATTAGAAAGGACCTGGAAGATATAGTCAGTGAAATTGTGCAACAGCAGAAACTGGACACTAAATTAGTAAACATTCGGAGGAGAGTACTGGAGTCAGAAGAAGTAATTACACAATTGTATTGTATCCACAATGATGTACTATTTATTAGAAACCATGTGAGTCAAGGAAATTGGAAATTGGTAGTTCCGGCATCAATAGAAGATAAAATAATCAGAGATTACCATATCAGGTATGGACATATGGGAGCTCTGAAAATAGTAAAAGCATTAGAAGAAAGAGTATTTATAAAGAGTATAAACAGGAAGGTGCTCCGAAATATACGGACGTGCAGCATTTGTCAGATGATGAAATGCAATAATGAAAAGAAGGACGGAATAATGATACCCATCACGTCTAATAGTAAACTAGAAAATGTATTTCTCGATATATGCGGGCCATTCCCACATAGTGGAGGGAGACACAAGTTCAAGTTTATAGTAATCATGTTCGACCATTTTACAAAGTACACTAAATTATACGCTATTAATAGAGCAACAACGAAGAAAATATTGGATACCAGTAAACCCGTGCAAAACTTTCGCACATTGAACCTTCCCCCCCCCCCCAAATGATTTAGTCTTTTGTTGGGTTGTTGAAATTAAATACTCAGCAAAGTGTATACACAAAATAGCAAAGAGAGTTTATTAATGTGACCGTATTTACAATTTACATACTTCTTTGTATACAATATTTGATGTCAGAATGCAATCGTCTTGAATTTTTTTGTTTGTCATTTTCGTTAATTGAAACGACAGTTTTTCCAGAACAGTTCTACGAAGTGTATAATTAAAACAGCAAAGAGAGTTTATTAATGTGAACGTATTTACAATTTACAATACCTCTTTTTATACAATATTTGATGTTAGAATGCAATCATCTTGAATTTTTTGTTTGTTATTTTCGGTAATTGATACAAAAATATTGTTAGATTTAGTGACTCTTGAAAAGGCTACATAGAGTTGTCCATGAGTAAATACGGCATTTGGTAAGTATAATCCAGCTCTTTGAAGCGTTTGTCCCTGAGACTTATTGATAGTCATTGCAAAGGCAACTTTCAGTGGGAACTGTCTTCTGGTCATTTGGAAAGGCATGGTTGGGTCGGATGGGGTGAGGTTAATTCGTGGTAAGACAACAGTTTTTCCAGAGTCAATTAACTGAGCAGTGACAGTGTATTCATGGAGGTGCGTGACGACCATTCTTGCCCCATTGATTAAGCCCTGTTAAGCATTTAAATTTCTGATCGACATGACAGTAGTGTTTTTCTTCAAAATTAATTTATGTGTTGGCAAGCCTGATGGGTTTAAACTATTTAAGAATTCTAGAGGATACAATTGGTTGTCAGTACCCTCGTCGGATTGTACGGAATCACAACTATGGTAAACTTTGCAATCTCCTTCTACAATGTTTTGCACAATGTGTTCGTTGATTTTTGTACAGTCTTCATTTTTCGGGCATAATATGGCTGTGTTGATAAATTCGTTGACATTGTTAGCATTAATGCTGCCAGTTGGGAACACTTTCGCAATTATCTCGTTTTCGTCGCAGTAGAATGTCTTGGGAATCTTGACTGTGTTTGGTGAAACGTCGTGTTTCACTTCGAGTTCTCCGTTTCCTAACTGCAGTAGCCAATTGCTGAATTCTGGCTCGTCTGTTCTCATATTTTGCGACAGTTTTCGTTTCTGTATTGTTCGCCACAGTGGTGATTGTTGTATATTTTCTTCTATTATGGTCATTCTGTTTCCATGCCTGACAACAGGAAGTACCTGCCTGAAGTCGCCACCGAAAACTATTGTTTTTCCTCCGAAGTGTGTGTTTACGTTGGAAATATCTCGTAGGAGTCGATCAACAATTCCTAGGGTGTGTTTGGGAACCATTGAAACTTCATCCCAAATTATCAATGATGCTCTTCGAAGTAGGTCGGCTTGTTTTGAATATGGCCTGATAGATGATACTGAAGTGTCAAGGATAGGTACAGGTAATTTGAATAGGGAGTGAGAAGTTCTGCCACCCGGCAATAAATTGGCTGCTATTCCTGTCCAAGCAACAGGTAAGACAACCTTGTCTTCTCCTCGTAAAATGTGGTATAACGTTCTGTAAAGGAACGTTTTGCCGGTTCCACCTGGTCCATCGATGAACATTAATCACTGTGTGCCACTTCTGACTGCTTGCAAAATGTCCTCTGTGATTTGTTGCTGTTCATTGTTCAGTTTGGCGTAAGCTTCCATTCCCTTTTGATTTTCTTCTTCGATGTTGTATCTGTTACCGTCGTCGTAGAAATTGCAATTGGTAGGTTTCAGCAATCCGAAGTCTTCGTAATGGTGGCCGTGTTGTTTAAAAATGTCTTCTAAAATGTCTTCTAAACAATATAAAGCAAAGTTTTTGCTAGTTTCAACGTCATGAGTTCTGCGGAAGTCCTCTGATAATTGCTCATGGAACGTTTCCCAAAGTTCAGGAATGTTCGTTGGCGTACAAAATAAGCACACAATGGCGAACAGTTCACGTAGCTGCTGAGGCATTTTGAAGTTTGTGGCCTCTTGCAAGCAGTCTACCCATTCTTGATCATTGTCCACCAAATGCTATTTTTCTGCAGCCGCCAGGAACGACGTACATAGTGTTCCATCAACCGTTCTAAGGTGAGCATAGCTTGTCGCACCTTTCACATGCAGTAGAAGAACACGTAGGAAATATCTTTCACGGTCAGCAGGGTTTACGGTGTAAATTCTCCCAATGGAGTTTGCGAATCGTTTTCGTGGTTTCCACTCGTCCTTGATCCAGGTGTAATGTTCTGGGATTTCTGAGTACAAATACTGTCTCGCAATTTCTTCTTTTTCACATAATTTGAAATAAGCTGTAAGTTTCGTTGCCTTGTTCATGTTTGCTTCCAAGTCTCTTCCAGGTTCGAAGATAATCATTTGCTCTTCCTCTAAGTGCACTGGTAGACGTACGATGGCATGCGAACGATCAAAAAGGCGTCTTTTATGAAGCTTCCATATAGCCTACGGTGAACTGACATACCGACAATCGAAGTAAAGGTTGATTTCATCAACACTGATTTGTTGTTGATCTTCTGGATTGTTATGTAAACGTACTGATGCGCAGTCATGACCCTTGTATACGTATTTGTACAAATATTTAACAGACCTTACCGAAGAACAAATTTCGACATTAATGTGTGCGTCATATTTTAGTGTCAAATATCGATTATATGGCACAATCCAACGGATATCTACCACTGACTCTCCCACTACAAAATTGATTCCATTATCTGTCCTCTGGTATAAGGGATACCCATTGACATTAAGGTTTGTTTTATCATTGAAATCTTTAGGAAAACCTTTAGTGCACTGTCCATCTTTCATACAGGGCAAGTTTGGATTGATCTGTCCACATGGATTGTGGATCATACATTTCTTAACAATGTTGTAAAGTATGGGGTCTGTTTGAGGATCAGGAATTTCAGCTGTAATCAACGAATCGACATGTTCATCTTCAGTTAATTTGTCGGACTGCCTTAACATAAGTAAAATCTGTGCATGAGGCAACCCTCTCTTTTGGAATTCTATGACATAGACATAAGATATTACAACCTCTAACACATGTTTTTTGAGAAGATCATCGAGCAAAGATTTTAACTTCAAGCTAAAGACTCTTGTTATCAGGTCTGATCTATGTTGAACTTGTTCAAACGGCTGTAATTCACCTGTTATTTCAGACCAGTTCGGATTACATGTGAATGTCAGAAAAATATCAAGCTTGCCAAAGCGAGCAACAATCGACATAGCATCTGGGTAGTTCTGGAGCATATTTCTTGTAGAGCCTATAAAAGATGATGGCAAAACCACTGGATTCCTGGTAACATACCTCTTTGCTGAGCATTACTGTGAATGAAATCAGTCAAACCTTTGTAATTTTCAGCTCGCAATTCCTTCTGATGAGATCTTACATAAGCAGTACGGGAGCCTTCTACTTTTACATAACTGTCAACAACATACTGTTGAAACAGTTTTCCTGAGTAATGAATTAGATTGAAAGTCCTGCTGACTGCCAGACTATAACAGTAATATTGTAATTGGATAGTGACAGTCCTTACTGCTGTTCTATGAATGTTAACGTGAGGCATGCCAGGCTTCCACCCTGAATCACCGCATGGGAAAAGCAATGGGTAACACATTGGGTCACTGTGTGGATTCAAATAGGATATGCGAGTTAATGCTCCAGAACTTTTTGAGTAAACAACAAAGTGAAATTGGCCTAGGGGTGCACCAGCGTCACTAATAAATACTGCTGCCACCTGACTTGTCGTTGGCAAATTATACCTCCTTGGATCAAAAGCATTTTCTGTTGTGAATTGTAATTGTACATCTGGAGCATTCACCATGTAATGTTTGACAAATTTGAATATTTGTGCATAAGGATTGTGATGTGTCAACATCGTCTGCAACATGGCCATTATTTCTGGGTCACAGCATGTATTTGCAACATTTCCAAGTCGTTGCTCTAAAGCCTCGTCAGAATCCATAATAAATAATCCAGCGTAAGATGGATTGTGACCTGCAGGTGGCTCCAAGCCACCGATCATGTGATACATTTGTCCATGAATTTTAAAACAAAATGGGCCACGTCCTGGAACATGTACTGAGTTTACTTGAACAGAGGCCATAGCTAAAGCACTATTAAATTGACGAATGTTGTCTAAATAGTTTTTAGTTGTGTTGTCATTACGCTCAACCAAAGTTTTAAGTTCATCACAAACAACAACTTCTGGTACATTAATCTTACCCTTGTGACAGCAAAGAGGTGACGATCCCTCTGAGACTTCTAAAGAAAACAGTTTTGCACCACAATATTTGCAAATTTTGTTCATGGGACCAACAGAGTGTTTTGTCACATCACAATCCTTTTGCAAAAGCCTTACACAACAATAAGTCATTGGCAGCTTGTCTTGGACTCGCGTTCGTTCAATGTCTATTTTCAACCGTTGCAGTTGTGAAGATGTGCTGGTTGTAGGTTGTGTCGAGTTCTCTGCTGCCGTTGCTTCATTACGTGTGCTGGTTGTTGTTATCGATTCTCCTGAGACGGGATGCTCTTTGAGAGTTTCTCAGGGTTGCAAGCCGTTGTTGTCTTTGTCCAGGCGTCTCGTTTGTTGCCAGTCTTTTGTAGCGACATCTCTCACTCACTCCTTCAAGAGTTCTTTTCCTTGGCATGATTTAAGATATTAAACATGTCTGACAGCAGAAAAGAAAAAAAATTAAAAAATTAAGACATCGTAGATTTTTCATTTAACTTAAATTTTAAACAAACAATGTGTTTTAACGTAAACTGACTGACTGATTGTTTCTTTTGCGCAAATATTATCATGTTTTCTATATAACTATATAACAAATATATTTACTAAATAACAAACATTATCATGTTAATATATTTACTATATAACAAACATTATCATTAATGATAATTGTATTTTATATATACTTACACTTGTTTTTTATTAATGTTACACTTGTTTTCATATAAAGTTGTTATAATATAATGTTTCGATCGATTTCGGTCAATAGACCATCTTCAGGTTCACAGTAAAACAACACTATTTATAAAAACAAATTTGTAGATATTGTTAGTTTTATACATATGTTGGTCGTATAAAGCTTCCTAGGAACTGATTCTGTTATAGAGTGTTTATATATTATATCAGCTGATTTTGTTGATTTTGTCATAATATTTCAAAAGTTATATGATTTTTAAAATCAGTCATAATGTTTAATAAATCTTCATGGTCCTCTTCTTTTATATGGTACCTTTAGGCTGTGTCTATATAAAAAAGAATAAAATTAAAATATATTAAACTTAAACATTATCATGTTAAATTGCTAAACTCAATGTCAGCAACGATTATTTCTGTCTTGATGCGTTTACATATCAAATTTCTAGACTGTGGGGAATCGAAAGTGGAAGCGTCACGCAATGATGACGTCATACAGCATTCAGTGATCTATCTTTTAACTTAAATTTTAAACACATAACGTGTTTTAACGTAAACTGAGTATGCTATATCAGAAGGCTGTAAAAAATCCTATCCACTGATACCTTATTCATCGCTGTAGGCTTTGTATTAGTTGAGAAAAAGGGATGTTGACAACAGAAATAATATATATGATCATTATAGGTAAATACATACCAGAAATCGGAAAACCATCCACAATAATCACCGACCATGGAACACAATTTAAAGGGAGAAGGTGGCAAGAAAAACTATTAGAAATCAACGTCAAAACGTACAAAACTTCAGTATATCATCCCAGCAGCAATCCCGCTGAAAGCGTATTAAGAGAGGTGGGACGAATTTTAAGGACATGCTGCCACGACAAGCAGAGAGAATGGCAGAAGTATTTACAATCCACGGAAGAGTTTTTAAATATTACTTATCACCACTTCATTGAAAACACCCCATACACAATGATGTTCGGAAGGAATCCGCATAGAGAGATTCAAGACTTGATCGATTTTCCCACCAACCCAGATAACCAGTGTGAACAAAGAAAATATTATAACAAGATCATGGAAAAGATAGAACAACAGAAAAACAAATATTCGCGAAACAGAACCAAGGTAATTAAATACCAAATCGGAGAAAAAATATTAATAAAAAAATCAAGAGCTACCCAGTACGTTCGAAGGAATAGCAAAGAAACTATTACTATTATACGTAGGACCATATATAATTACTAAGGACAATGGCAATAACACATATGAAGTAAGTAACACAATAACGAAAAAGATCAAGGGAGTATACAACCAAGTTTCCATAAAGAAATTCCACGAGGATGGTCAATAAATCATAAAAATAGAATCATATAAGTAAGAACAGCTTACACCACTATATAGAAACCATATGAGATGAAACAAAGGAACAAAGTAAAAATGAGGAATAATAACACAAGATAGTTAGAAAGGATATAAGTTAAAATAAACAAAAATAAAACAAGACGTGCTAAGACAAATAAATAAAATTGTAAGTAATATAGAATATTAAGAGAGTATAAAGAAATGGTATAAGGAAATATAACAACCAAATACAATAAGTAGCTGAAGCAAAATAAGGGTAATCAACAAATGAAAAAAAAAAGGAAAAAATGTTTAAAAATAATTAAAATGATCACAAGAAGAAAAGAAAAACAGATTATTTAAGAGTTAGAAGTAATGAAATTAATAAATAAATAAAAACAATCAAATGTGTGAGTATATAACAGAATATAGCAAAGGAATAGTGGAAGGAAGAATGAGTAGGGAAAGTTAAAATGATCTGAAGGACAACGAAGTGAAAAATCCCCAAAATATTATTATTATTATTAATGAGAGTCACAAGATGACTACCTTTTAAGGTTTATTTATGAAGATTGACTGAGAATAGTTCCAGCAATCAATTAACTGAGCAGAGATGATGTTCCTCTGATCTCAGAAAAAAAAGTAGTAATGGACAATGCCAGCTACAAAATGTTAGGGAGAATTATTAAAGGGAGAACTCACAAATGAGAATAAATAATCACAGATCTAAAACAACCACATAATAAGGAATGAAATAAGTAAGATGAGAAACCAGAAGGAAGAAATAAACATGAAGAATAAGAAAAAAACAAATAACTGATAATTTCATAAAAAACTATACTAGTGTTTTACAAAATGATCAATTTTGATGGCAAAGCATTATGTTATGATACCAAAAGCAGCCCAATACAAGGGAAGATGTACTATAGAATATAAAGTAAAAAACATATAGCTAAATGTAGAAAAAAAAGAAGAATTAACAATTTTAAATAACTAGCACTAGAATGACTTTAACGTTGTAGCATAACAGAATTATCACATTAAAATTTTAAATGAATGCAACATAAATAAAGAAGAAAATGTCCATAGTGAGTGAAAATAATAAATGGTTAAAGATTAAACTAAAGAAACTGTACATTAAGTCAATAAAATGTTAATAAGAATAAACAATAACAAAGAAAACTATTGGTCAATATATACGAATAACCTACCATATATAAAAACCCAATAAACCAGCAGAATACCCAGTAGATTGGGGAAGCAGTAAAAAGAAAAGGAAAAAGAGGTAAAGAGGTGAAAACAATTTTAATAAGGGAAATTTATGAAGTCAAGAAGCAGAGAAACCACAAGACAAGAAATTTACTAATATAATAATGAAGAAAGGACAAAATATGTCAAGATTCCTAAAAAGAGCCTAGAAATAAGAAGAGCTATTCCAAAAATGTTAAGAAAGGAATACATACCTTTGAAACTAAATTAAAACCAATATATTTAGACCCAGTAACTCAAGTTACAAGATACAATACAATTGAAACCGAATTGTAAACTAGATATAAGTATAATGTATAACAACCCAAAAAGACTACCATAGAGTAGAACCCACTTAAAAGACTACCATAGTGTAGAACCCAATAAAGTGAAGTGATATAACAAAAGTAAGAAACTACAGTGAGTGTAGTGAAAAACATAGCTAAAAAATCTATGTAAAATATTCAATGAAGTGTTAATAATATAAAAGGACTACCATGAACGTAGAATAATACTAGTAAAACCATAAGAATCAAAGACAGTATAAGGACTGACAACATTATTAGTAATAAGAGTTTTTTAAATTAGATATAAGAAATACTATTACCCATAAAATGTTTTTTTTTAATTACAGTTAAGTAAATTGTTGAGAAGGACAATAAATACCAGAGGACAGTTCATAACTGAGGGTATAACTAATAATAAGATGTTTTTTATTTATTGTTAATCAGATAATATATTAGATATAAGGTGATAATAGATATAAGATGTTTTTAATCACAGTTGAGTTGTTATCAAAAGAAACATAAATACAAAAGACAGTTAATGACTGACAGTATTACTAGTAATAGGATGTTTTTATTTTCTAATTAAATTATGTCCAGGGAATAAGAAGGATAAGATATTTTTGTTATAACTAAATAAGATAATTAAAAATAATAAGGACAAGATATTTTGTTATCATTGGATGATACAGTTAAAAATAATAGGAATAAGATGTTTTTGTTATAATTAGGTGATATATGAAAAATAGTAGATAATAAGATGTTCTGTTGTATTCAAAATAATGTTAACTAATTTTCAAGTTTGTCAAGGCAGAGAAGCAAGTAGGAAATAGGAATGTTATAATTTTATTTAAAACTGTAAACCATATAAAAAGTACAAAGCAGATTAGCTAATACACCACTCTAGAAAAACAGACCAGTAATGTAAACCAAAACCATCTATCAGAGAGTCAAACTTAATTAAATAAATTCAATCAAACTACATAATATAAGGAATAGAATTTAATCCACACAGCACAAAAATATGAAAATGTAATCAGTACAGATACAAATAATAACGAATGTAGTGACAAAGGAAGAAAATTAACCTCTTTTGGAAATAACTAATACTAGGCCTAAAATGGTAATCAACTCAGACTAAAAAGTAAATTAATCAATATTGAAGTGTTATAACAACAAAATTATTAACAACAAATAATAATCATGGAGTGAGTAATAATATTTCATGGAAATATTATCAGAAAAACACTTGTAAACCATTTAAATACTAAATTTGTTCAAAATATGAGGCCTACAATAATTATCAAAAATTGTAAACTTTAGGCTTATCTGAACTTAAAACAGACCCAGCTATATATCAAATTATGTAAAATTAATTTAAGAATATTGCTGAATAGTTAGATTTTTGGAAAATTAATAAATAATTGAGTTACAGCAATAAATAGGAAAACTTGTTATGTATATTTAGAGATTGAAACAAATCCAAGGCATGTACTTTTATAAAAAGACAATGGGAAGAGGAAAAAGACATTTCATAAATTACCCCAAAACGACGACTTTCAGTCGTCAGTCTATCTATTGTTAATCGTTAATGTGAATAGTTGAGAAATTACTGACAGAAGACCGAAAAAGTATAAATTAGTGCAAAAACTATGAGTGCAGCCTCGAAAAGTGTAACAGAGGTTAACTAAGTAAAGATAACACCAACAGATAATAATTAACACCTAACTAAACCAGAACAACAGCAATAACACTATTTAACACGAGCACAAGAAATCAACGGCCATTTTGAAGGAATATTAAACCATATTAGCAGAACACGAATACAACACATTTGAACACCGAACACTGCACCAGTAAACCATCTCGAAACGACATCGCAGAAGAAGGAAGAACACTCCACACCATATTCCAGGAAACTACAGCTTCGCAGAGAAGGGAATTCTCATTTATTTCTGAGGGAGAAGATCAACCAGCATCAGCAGTGCATAGCAGAGAAATCGAGGTGACGGCAGCCATACTTAATTTCCGAACGAGCACAAGACACAGCCTCCTTGAAGCCAGTGACGTCATTCGACGAATGGTTCGATATTACTTTTAATAATTGACAATTTACATAATAATATTGTTTTTTCAGCCACAATAATTTATTTTAAAAATAGCTGTAAGCATTGTATCTTGTTCCTTGCCCTCTCTGACCACTTCGACAGGTAAAAGAATCCTAATTAATTAATCTTGTAAACATATATTTTGTCAATTTTGTTCGCTACCGACTTGAGCAAATATCAACCAATGCCTGGTCCACGCGCAGCCAGAATGGCGCATAATTTCAAATGTTAATAAATGAACATAATTATTCAGTTACAAGAGTTTGTATTTATTTGTATAGTAAATGCTAGTTATTCTTTTCTTCAAAAAAAAACAAAAAAAAAATTTAGAGTGATAAAAGTAATATTTGAGAAGAAGAAGAGCAAAGTCAGAAGAGAGAATTAATAGATCTAACTACACAATTAAATTATTAATAGAAACAAATAGTTTCAAAACACAAATTCTTACCTATTTAATTGAAGGTAATTAAAGCACATACAATTAATTAATTATTTATTTATTTAATTGAATTAATTAATTAAACAAAAAAAAACAATTTTTTATAACTAGAAAAAATTTTTTACTCATCGACACATTACACTTTATTATACATTATTTATACTACTATATTTAATTTTATTTGCAATTTGGGTTCAACTACAAATTGGTGAATCCAAAGTGGAGCTTTATCATTGGCGAGTTGAACACCGAGATTCAGACAACATTTATTATCATCACAATAATTCTTTCTATACATCTTAATACTACTTAATTATTATATTTGTAATAAATTATATTACAACGTATAAGAGACAAATGACTATGACCCAACCCAAGTGATTGGCCAAATGACAAATTATATGAAATAAACCCATAAACTAAGAAAAGTAAATATAATTAAATGTATCATTGAAAATAGAAAGTACAAACCAAAAGAAAATGTTGTAATACTAGCTAAGTAATGATGAAATAAACAAATAACAAAACACACAAACAACGATACATAAAGTTATAATAACAAAACTAAAATATCATAAATAAAGACTAATAATCCAAAATAGTCATAGACCAAAGTGAACCAAGAGTGCATGATATTGAATAGGGAGTGAATTACAAATAAACACTAAATAATAAATACTCTGTGATAAGGGTGATGATACCAATGTGATTAATACAAAGAAACAAAATAAAAGTGTATAATGCTATTGACATTAAGTACAGTGAAACAGTACAAGTGCAGGTGTAACCCAAAATATAAAATAAAAAAACAATAAATATTGTCACCGGACAAAAAGGCTTGCTGCACTGAGAAATTGCTCCAGTCGTACACTCCCCCGTTTGGTGGCCCTAAAAAGGACCTGGTGCCAAGAAAGCTGATGTTGGTCGTGCCGTGCTGAGATGTTCGGCGGCTGCGCCCGCTGTTCGTGCCATACTGCAGTCCTCCTCTTCTTTCGGCATCCGTTGTAGAGTCGGTTGCCGGCCCAGCGACATCCTATCGCTGGCGCGAAATTGGAGTGCGAAGACGCAAGAATGGCAGCAGTTCTATTCTTCGGCTGTTCCTTCCGGCTGACTCCGCCTCGATGTCGTCCAAGAGAGGAGAGGAGATGAAGTGGATCCGATGGCGTGGCAATGAAGTGTGTGCAAAATTTTCTGCCGGCCCGGATTTTATGCACTAACCGGGATAGCTGATTGGCTCGCTCCGAGCACGTTGTTGGTCACGTGCCGGCTGCTGCTCCATGGATTGGCTCGCCTTGTATTCTTCAGGTGTCACGTGCCGTGTCGTTGGTACCGGAGAGCAGACGTAATGAATCGCTGTTGCCACAATACAAGCAAGAACTCATATAGTGAGCAATACTAGAGTTTAGTAGTGGAAAAGGACCAACAACAGTAGTAGATAAGATATCATTAGATTATATTGTTAGTCAGTATAAAAAATACATTAATGTTATTCAAAGTATTATTGTTAGCAGTTAGAATTAATAGTTAAAGGGCTAGACCAAACTTTAAACCAATAATATGGTATAAAAGAAAATTAGGCCTAAAAAAGAAATGAATGTTTAAATACTAAAGTTATATGTGAAAGGTTTGAAGTTATTGTAATGATGTTATAAAGAAATGCAGAGAAGATAATAGTAATATTATAGAAATGTGCAAATGTTATAATTGTTGAAATAGTATTAAGAGTAAGTTGTATTAGGTTGAATGGTGATGAAAGCCTAAAAAACAGTTCATGTTAAAGTTATAAATTTAAATATAAAAGGCATTAATATGTCAGAGAAGCTGTAATAGTCATATACTAAGGAATGTAAATCAGTAATTAATGTAAACTAGCTAAAACCAAACAATAAGAAACTAGTAATAAGAGGAAAATTAAAGTTTAAACAATGTCAAAATGATAGGCAAAGTAGGCCTAAAACTATGTGAACAAAATATCGGTATGGAGAACCATACATGACTTCCATGTTCTAAGATTTATATTTAAAATCATATTCGAAATGAAATATTTCCATAGAAACTACTTCTTTCTACTTATTGCTTCAGCCTTAACCACAGCACTGTGGTCACTAACGTATACCACCTCACGTTTTCGCACTCGATTTTTACTGATGATGGCACTCGATGGCACTGCCGAAAAGTCTGGTTTTTCAGAAAACATTGGACTAAAGCTAAACAGCCCGGGAAGGAATTGTAACAAAGAACTACTTCTTTGTTGCCAATAACGTAGTACACATATACAAAATTCTTCCCTCTCCCTTCAACTATAATTTTCATTTATAGAAAATTACCCCCACCCCGTTCACCTAACCTCTTCATTTATAGATATTTCATCTACGTTTCTACAGTGGATTATTATGAGCTTCTTATCAGGATAATTTATTTATCAAAATTAAGTACTTTACTCTTCTTAAAACATAAAACGTTGCAGATAAAGTACCCCTTTTGTCAACAATCCGACTTTTCACATATTTTATTCTTGTATTTATGGTAATAACGTACAATAAAAAAAACAAACATCTACTTACCATAAATTTCTCGGTTTTAGTGCATGATTTAGATTCCAATTGAATTTCTTCTCTAGGGTCCAGGGTTTCGTTGCAGCGAGATTTAGAAACAAGAGAGGTATACGAAACAATGATTTGAACAACTTTAGTGTGGACATATACTGAATTTAATATCATACCTTTTCTGAGTTACATATTGCAATACAACAAGATGGCGTCTTACCATCACTAGCTATGTGATTTCTACTCCTCTATCAATACTGAGTACACTAATTTCATTATTTGATGGTATGTCTTGTTTATTACCATACCTCGCCAAGAGACTGCAGTTCTCTCGTTATTATTTCTCTTTAATAAATGACAGAAACCAATGCCTCAATTTGCTGATTAATAATTTATGAGTACAAACATATTCTTACGCACACACACACACACTCTTTCCCCCATGTTATATGATCGGAACCTTTTGTAAATTTTAGATTTATATTTAGAGCTCATTTTCACCAAAGAATAACAGTTACTGAATTTGCACTTTCCTGATTAATAGTTGCGGTCTCCCTTCCGATGTTCTCCGTTTTTGGCCAGGTGTTCGGCGTCTCTCATAATCTCGTTTTGTCCCTTGTTACACTGAATCTAATTACATCTCAAGTAGCAGTTAACTGTGCTACATTACTTGTACTGTTAATTACATTTTAAATCAGTAAAAGAACACTTTTACTGGCGAAACTGTGCCAGCCACAAATTTAGCGTGTAGACATCTTGATGAGTTGTAAGGAACTGGGGAGATGCAAAGCACATATTTTGTGTATGTGTTAGCGCATCCACGTCATTGTCTATTGTTCGGAATTGGCTCACGCCCTGTTGTCATGTCATTGTTTGTTAGGTCATCACTTATTTTAATGACGTCCCGTCTTCTGGACCAATGAGAGTGCCTATTTACGATCTATTTCCACTTGGATGGCCATTTCGTACGTTCATCTCTGCACGTCGGCTCCTGACCTTGGAATCGTGGTGATCTATTTGAATATGCGTAGTTGTCTTTTCACAAAGGAAATTGTTCTCTCCATGCATGTGTGTGTGTGATACAATAAAATCTGATAATTTGTTACCACTCATACCATAATTCTGCCATCGAGATTATTGTACTGTCACAAAACCCCCTCAATGAAAGATTTTATGTCAAAACATAAAAACTTTCATTGACTCATTCACACTTTTCTAAAAGGATCGGTTCAGATATGTCACCACAACCCCCTGTAATGTTAATATATCAAAATTTATCATCACTGACCGTTGGTCCAATGATGCTGATCGCACCCTCTGACCTTACTGGACTTCTCCGGAGAGATCCCTACACCGTAAGGCTATGAGGCACTCAACGCTCCTGTTCTGATGCTCCGGCCAGCTCAGGACCGTGGTCACAACACCACAAAACTCTGAAACATTGAATGCAAAATTTTAAAATAGTGGTCTGATATACTCCCATATCTACAACTGATATGTTTCCTTTTAGATGCATTGGTTTGTGTCTGAGGCATTGGCTTGTTCAATTAATCTCTCCAAAACAACAAGAATTCAAAACTGATTTTTCATCCACACTAAAATCAATCTACTCCCTAAGAGAAAAAAAATATATATATATCCCTATAAATAACACAATACATAAACAATTCTTTGATATTCCCCAAAACACCATCACCTATCTATTACTATAAAATTCAACCTACAACTACTATGGCAGACAAGTTTATTATTTAAATCTTATTACTCAACTTATAATCATTTTATACCTTTTGCAGCTGATATCATATTATATTTTGCTCAACACCATTGGTACCTTTATACTTTCAACATTTAAAATCTACTATTCTTTAACATTTGTTACCGTCGTTACCCCTGTAACGACCTCCTAACCACACGCACTATTGTACCATCAACATAATAAAAACATCATAAAACATTGTACATTACATATTAACATTGTTACATTTACAGTACATTAAACAATTTACATTTACATGACTTGTACCAAAACTTTATAACATTTTTATCAACCCCTTAAATTTTTAGTGACCGTCAATCAGTGAATGTTTTAGTGGATAGTTAATGAGGATCGGTCAATAATACAACTTTTAGTTATTTTGCGTCGACGTTTCGACAATATTTATTGTCATCTTCAGGACAATTGTTGCTGACGCCAAACACACAACTGGCGTCAGCAACAATTGTCCTGAAGATGACAATAAATATTGTCGAAACGTCGACGCAAAATAACTAAAAGTTGTATTATTGACCGATCCTCACTAACTATCCACTAAAACATTTTTATCAACAATTCTCTATTAACTTTTAATTATTTAACATTTGTTTATATCAGATTCTATACAACAAAATCAACTTTATCCTTACCTTTCTGTTACAATTACCTTCCTACCATGAATTTTCCTTTTTCTAACCCTTTTATCCTTACTAGTTTGGGTGACTCTCTATTATTCACTATTTTCTCGATCTTATTTTGGCATTTGTCAATCTAACCTTACTACCCCTTTTCTACTACTAACAACCGCTTCTAACCATTAACATATTTTGACACCAATATCTCAATAATAACCCCCTTCATTAATCCCATTTAAAACCTCTGGCACCGCTCATTTTTGTACTAGTATGTGTGTTCCCTATCTATGCTCATTCCATCATTGGTTCCTGGCCCTTTCAGATAACCCTTTCCGGCACACAACGGTCCCTTCCTGTCCCAACACCTTTCGTTGCAGACTCCCTACACCAATACCCTTACTACAAAATATCACCATCAACAAATATAATTACCATTCACATTACTCAACTTTATATATAATCACTAACCACTGTGTCCCTTAAATATCTAACACCTCTTTATATATTATCAGCATCTCAACACTTTATTTTCACTAACTCCCATTAACTCTATTTAACTAACGCCAATGCCTCTATTCTATCATTATTACCCAAACTCTTCTACAACATTTCACCTTAATATACCACTAGAAAATTCATCACTTATCTTACTAACAACAATACATCTCCATATCCAAATATATTACCTGTTGAATCATTTACTAACCATTAGAATCTAAATCTCCTAATATCATTTAAATTCCTTATCAATTATTTAAAATTCCACAGTACATAGTTTACACATAAAATACACAACAGCAAAAATACACAAATACACTGACATTAATACACAAAAATATACAATCCACATAATCATTAAATCATTTACCATTAATCAGTCATAAACAGTCCATTTTAAAACACTGTCCACATAATTAAATGTTTATAAACACAATAAAATATTTAGCCTCCATCGTCAAATAATAATCGAATCTTAAAAGTATATACATTGTTTATTGTTAGATATCTTATACTAACATCATAAATACATATACAATTCAAATGTTCATCATTATCCCCAAACTCATTTAACCTGTCATGATTGGTCATTGTCCTGTCACCTCCTGTATAATCAGTCATAATTCGGTATTTTATATCATCATTGTTATCAACATCATCTCCTACTACCTCAGTTTCAATACAAGGTAAGTTTTTATTATATTTATCACTTCTCTCTCCACCTAACCTTTCTACAAACTCTTCATAATCTCTACATCTCTTAAAAATCTCTACTTCTCTTTTTCTCTCACAATATCTCTCACTATCACACCAAGCTACATTCTCTCTCTCTACATTTGCATAGGGCACTACAACTTTATTCTCGCACCACCTATCAGGTGCACAAAAAATCCAGGGACAACTATTTGCAGACCTTTTGTCTCCCAAATCTACATCGAAGGCACTCTCGTCCTTCCTAAAAACATGTACATCACCCCCAAATACACCATTAAGGGAAAAATCTAACCCCTGCAATTCTTTTACAATTATACTCTCTCTACACACTCTCTTCAACCCTTCAACACACATTATCATTCCATCATTATTATATTCTATTCCCCATAAAACCTCATTATTACTACCAACCTCCACACTATTATCTCCTATTACCATATTTTTATTTATTTTATCATAATTTCCAGTACTACTTACCTTGTCTTTGTTTCCATCTAATTTGTCTATTTCTCTACTCTTATTTTCTAACTCTATCTCATTAATTCTCTTGTCTAATTTCTCCTCTAATTGATTCAGTTTTACATTTTTCAATTTATTTTGTTTTTTAAGCTCATTCTCGAAACTGTCTAACTTCACATTAAACGTACTATTCATTTGGTTAAATTTGTCCTCGAATTTAAGATTCTGTTGTTTGAATTTATCACTAATCAATGTAAATAAATCTTCCAACGAGATTTTATTTTCAATTGTTTTGGGTGTTGAGTTGGCATTTATTCCTAATAAAATTGACTCTGTCGCTGTATTTTCCATTTCTAAGCTATTATTATTTTCTGCCATTTTTGTAATTTAAATGTTGGAATTACTATTTCGTTCTACTTGTAATTAGTTACACAATTACTACTTACTATGTTTTGTCAACATAACCTCCATAACCTCTCGTATTAGGTTCTGGATTATTTCGTCACTGTCTATGTCTCTGAATCTGGCTTATTTATATAAAGTAATTTTATATAAAGTCGACTGTTCGGGGCCAATTGTCAACAATCCGACTTCTTTACCTATTTTATTCTTGTATTTTATGGTAATAACATACAATAAAAAAAACAAACATCTACTTACCATAAATTTCTCGGTTTTAGTGCATGATTTAGATTCCAATTGAATTTCTTCTCTAGGGTCCAGGGTTTCGTTGCAGCGAAATTTAGAAACAAGAGAGGTATACGAAACAATGATTTGAACAACTTTAGTGTGGACATATACTGAATTTAATATCATACCTTTTCTGAGTTACATATTACAATACAACAAGATGGCGTCTTACCATCACTAGCTACGTGATTTCTACTCCTCTATCAATACTGAGTACACTAATTTCATTATTTGATGGTATGTCTGGTTTATTACCATACCTCTCCAAGAGACTGCAGTTCTCTCGTTATTATTTCTCTTTAATAAATGACAGAAACCAATGCCTCAATTTGCTGATTAATAATTTATGAGTACAAACATATTCTTACGCACACACACACACTCTTTCCCCCATGTTATATGATCGGTACCTTTTGTAAATTTTAGATTTATATTTAGAGCTCATTTTCACCAAAGAATAACAGTTACTGAATTTACACTTTCCTGATTAATAGTTGCGGTCTCCCTTCCGATGTTCTCCGTTTTTGGCCAGGTGTTCGGCGTCTCTCATAATCTCGTTTTGTCCCTTGTTACACTGAATCTAATTATATCTCAAGTAGCAGTTAACTGTGCTACATTACTTGTACTGTTAATTACATTTTAAATCAGTAAAAGAACACTTTTACTGGCGAAACTGTGCCAGCCACAAATTTAGCGTGTAGACATCTTGATGAGTTGTAAGGAACTGGGGAGATGCAAAGCACATATTTTGTGTATGTGTTAGCGCATCCACGTCATTGTCTATTGTTCGGAATTGGCTCACGCCCTGTTGTCATGTCATTGTTTGTTAGGTCATCACTTATTTTAATGACGTCCCGTCTTCTGGACCAATGAGAGTGCCTATTTACGATCTATTTCCACTTGGATGGCCATTTCGTACGTTCATCTCTGCACGTCGGCTCCTGACCTTGGAATCGTGGTGATCTATTTGAATATGCGTAGTTGTCTCTTCACAAAGGAAATTGTTCTCTCCATGCATGTGTGTGTGTGTGATACAATAAAATCTGATAATTTGTTACCACTCATACCATAATTCTGACATCGAGATTATTGTACTGTCACACTTTCTCTTAACCGATCTTCACCAAAATCAATAGACCTTCAGTCCTCTACAATGCAGGGATGCATGCAAAAAAAAATTTGATTCTGTTTCAATGTGCGGAAGTTATCGTTCGTCATGGAAACATTTCTCTTGTTACAACGTAAAATGTTGCAGGTAAACTACCCCTTTCCCTTAACCGATCTTCACCAAAATCAGTAGGCCTTGAGTTCTCTACAATTCAGGAAAGTATGCAAAAAGTTATTTGATTCTCTATGGATTTACGGCAGTTATCTTTCTTCACAAAAAAATTACCCTTCTTAAAACATAAAATGTTTCTGGTAAACTACCCCTTTCCCTTAACCGATCTTCAACAAAATCAACAAACCTTGAGTTCTTCAAAAAGGTATGCAAAAATGTAGTTGATTCTGTTTGAATTTACGGCAGTTATCGTTCGTCATATAAAAAATTACCCTTGTTAAAACATAAAATGTTGCCAGTAAACTACCCCTTTCCCTTAACCGATCTACAACAAAATCAACAGACCTTGAGTTCTCTTTAATTCAAAAAAGTATGCAAAACATTATTTGATTCTGTTTGAATTTGCGGCTGTTATTGTTTGCCATAGAAAAAAATTACCCCTGATAAAAAAACGTTGCAGGTAAACTACTCTTTTCCCTTAACCAATCTTCACCAAAAACAATAGGTCTTGAGTACTCTACAGTTCAGGGCTGTATGCAAAAAATTATTTGATTCTGTTTGAATTTGCGGCTCTTATCGTTTGCCATAGAAAATACCCTAGTTAAAATATAAAACGTTGCAGGTAAACTACCCCTTTCCCATAACCGATCTTCACCAAAAACAAAAGGTCTTGAGAACTCTACAATTCAGGACTATATGCAAATAATCATTTGATTCTGTTTGAATTTGCGGCTGTTATCGTTTGCCACAGAAAATACCCTTGTTAGAACAAACAATGTTGCAGGTAAACTACCCCTTTCCCTTAACTGATCTTCACCAAAAACAATAGATCTTGAGTACTCTACAAATCAGGGCTGCATGCAAAAAATTATTTGATTTTGTTTGAATTTGCGGCTGTTACCATTTGCCATAGAAAATAATTACCCTTGATCAAAAAAAAAAGTTGCAGGTAAACTACCCCTTTCCCTTAACCGATCTTCACCAAAAACAATAGGTCTTGAGTACTCTACAAATCAGGGCTGCATGCAAAAAATTATTTGAATTTGTTTGAATTTGCGGCTGTTATCGTTTGCCATAGAAAAAAAATCTACAGACACACACACAGACACTTTTCGAAAATATCGGTATGGAGAACCATACATGACTTCCATATTCTAAGACTTATAATCTGAAATATGCTTGCCTGCCAAGCACGATATATTTTGTAATATATACATAATTTACATTAAAATGAAAAAATTATAATTTTATTGCCTGACAACAAAATTATTTTATTTTTAACAATTACCATTGTTTGAAAAAGTTTAAATGAATTTTCAAGTACTTTACTCTTGTTAAAACGTAAAATGTTGCAGGTAAACTACCCCTTCCCATTAACCGATCTTCACCAAAATCTAATGGACTTGAGTCCTCTACAATTCACTTACGTATGCAAAAAATTATTTGATTCTGTTTGAATTTGCGGCAGTTATCGTTTGCCATAGAAAATACGCTTTATAACAAACGTTGCAGGTAAACTACCCCTTCCCCTCAACCGATCTTCACCAAAAACAATAGGTCTTGAGTACTCTACAAACCAGGGCTGTATGCAGAAAATTATTTGATTATGTTTGAATTTGCGGCTGTTATCGTTTGCCATAGAAAATAACCTTGTTAAAAAAACGTTGTAGGTAAACTACCCCTTTCCCTTAACCGATCTTAACCAAAAACAGTACGTCTTGAGTACTCTACAAACCAGGGCTGTATGCAGAAAATTATTTGATTATGTTTGAATTTGCGGCTGTTATCGTTTGCCATAGAAAATAACCATGTTAAAAAAACGTTGTAGGTAAACTACCCCTTTCCCTTAACCGATCTTAACCAAAAACAATAGGTCTTGAGAACTCTACAATTTAGGTCTGTATGCAAATAATCTTTTGATTCTGTTTGAATTTGCGGCTGTTATCGTTTGCCATAGGAAATACCCTTGTTAAAACATAAAACGTTACAGGTAAACTACCCCTTTCCCTTAACCGATCTTCACCAAAATCAAAAGATCTTGAGAACTCTACAATTCAGGGCTGTATGCGAAACATTATTTGATTCTGTTTGAATTTGCGGCTGTTATCGTTTGCCAAACAAACAAAATTACCCTTGCTAAAAAAAAACCGTTGCAGGTAAACTACCCCTTTCCCTCAACCGATCTTCACCAAAAACAATAGGTCGTGAGTACTCTGCAAATCAGGGCTGTATGCAAAAAATTATTTGATTCTGTTTGAATTTGCGGCAGTTATCGTTTGCCATAGAAAAAAAATCTACAGACACACACACACACACACAGACAGACACACACACAGACACTTTTCGGAAAACGACTTTTTTTCATGTTTTGAGTGTAGTAGAATCAGAATCTGCAATAATCTCGAACACGATTTTTTTTGCCATCACCATACTTCCATTCCTTAAGGAATATGGAAGTAAAATGACTTTTTTTCATGTTTTGAGTGTAGTACAATCAGAATCTGCAATAATCTCGAACACGATTTTTTTTGCCATCACCATACTTCCATTTCCTTAAGGAACATGGAAGTAAAAGTGTAAAATATAAACAAATAACAGTACACAGTGAGGGATAAAGATAAGCAAACATAAAATACTAAAACAAGGAACAATACAATGTACAACATATATGTATTAATTATACACATAAATGTTCCTCGATAGACACTCTATCTATTGGCGAAAACTTGAATAAAATCCGTTCAGTACTTCCTGAGATTAGCGATTTCAAACACAGAGAGAAAACGGACCGACTTTACTTTATACTATGTACAGATTTACATTAAAATAAAAAAATTATAATTTTATTGCCTGGCAACAAAATTATTTTATTTTTAACAATTACCATTGTTTGAAAAAGTTTAAATGAATTTTCAAGTACTTTACTCTTGTTAAAACGTAAAAGGTTGCAGGTAAACTACCCCTTCCCCTTAACCGATCTTCACCAAAATCAAAAGGCCTTGAGTCCTCTACAATTCAGTGACGTATGCAAAAAATTATTTGATTCTGTTTGAATTTGCGGCTGTTATCGTTTGCCATAGAAACTACCCTTGATAAAAAAACGCTGCAGGTAAACTACCCCTTTCCCGTAACCGATCTTCACCAAAAACAATAGGTCTTGAGTACTCTACAAATCACGGCTGCATGCAAATAATCTTTTGATTCTGTTTGAATTTGCGGCTGTTATCGTTTGCCATAGGAAATACCCTTGTTAAAACATAAAACGTTACAGGTAAACTACCCCTTTCCCTTAATCGATCTTCACCAAAAACAATAGATCTTGAGAACTCTACAATTCAGGGCTGTATGCGAAACATTATTTGATTCTGTTTGAATTTGCGGCTGTTATCGTTTGCCAAAAAAAAAAAATTTCCCTTGATAAAAAAAAACCGTTGCAGGTAAACTACCCCTTTCCCTCAACCGATCTTCACCAAAAACAATAGGTCGTGAGTACTCTACAAATCAGGGCTGTATGCAAAAAATTATTTGATTCTGTTTGAATTTGCGGCAGTTATCGTTTGCCATAGAAAAAAATCTGCACACAGACAGACACACACAGAGACAGACAGATAGACACACAGACACTTTTCGGAAAACGACTTTTTTTCATGTTTTGAGTGTAGTACAATCAGAATCTTCATTAATCTCGAACACGATTTTTTTGCCATCACCATACTTCCATTTCCTTAAGGAATATGGAAGTAAAAACAATATAATAAAATATCGGTATAGAGAACCATACATGACTTCCATATTCTAAGATTTATATTTAAAATCATTTTCGAAATGAAATATTACCATAGAAACTACTTCTTTCTACTTACTGCTTCAGCCTTAACCACAGTACTGTGGTCACTAATGTATACCACCTCACGTTATCGCACTCGATTTTCACTGATGATGGAAGTCGATGGCATTGCCGAAATGTCTGGTTTTGTAGAAAACATTGGACTACGGCCAAATATCCCGGGAAGGAATTTTAACAAAAACTACTTCTTTGTTGCCAATAACGTTGTACACATATATATCAGTGGCGAAGTTACATGGAGGCAATTGAGGCAATGCCTACCCTAAAAAATTCTGTAGAATAAAAATTATAAATACGTATGAACTACATAACGTAAAGATTATACATTGTTACTGCGACTGTCAAATTTATTAAATCGAAACGTGCTTTATTGAGCGACCGCTAGATGGTGACAGGTGAGATTCGGCATAGTTCGTTTAAAGCGAATGAGGCAACCTGAACTTGCCTCAGCGTTTTTTGTATACATCGTATGTAAGCAATGTAGTGGTGTGATAGGGAAGTGTAGGGAGGGGGGATTGTCCCGCGCTGTACACATAGAGCGTTGAGGCATGCCTCACTTCTGTGGTCCAAACAGTTAAGTTAAAGCGCCTGTGTTGTTTCTAAGTGTTTATTTTATGCGGTTATTAAAAGTGTCACTGTTATTCCGCTTAACTAACAGATGATCAAGATTGTTATTTGAATTATTTGTAACATAAAACATATATATAGAAACTAATCAAGTTTAAAAATTTGAAGTTCAATCAGTTGTATTATTGTGTATGACTAATACAAGGATTGTTCAATAGACACACGTATAGAGCTGTAAAGCATTTTTTATTCAACGATTTTAAAAAAAGTCTCCAATAACATTAAGACATGAGTTCCACTGTTGCGCTAACCTGTAGATTCCCTGCTAGTAAAATTCTTACAGCTGTTTGTGGAACCATTCGGTTACAGCAAACTCTACCTCAGCGTCCGATTTGACCCACCGTCCTTTTAGTGATTCCTTAAAAAAAATTTAAGATAAGATTTTTGCCTACCCATTCATTAACTACTAGCTTCGCCAGTAAGCAAATTGATGTCCATTTTTTCGGCTTGCACGTGTTATGTTGGTGTGGGTTTCGGCACTTTCCATTTAAAAAGCATGCAAACGTAAGAAAATAAACATGAGTGAGGCCAGAAATCACGTGAATTGTGTGTGTGTGTGTGTGTGTGTGTGTGTGTGTGTGTGTGTGTGTGTGTGTGTGTGTGTGTGTGTGTGTGTGTGTGTGTGTGTGTGTGTGTGTGTGTGTGTGTGTGTCTTACCTGCCTTTTTATTGCCGTATTAAATGAAAATATCGGTATGGAGAACCATACATGACTTCCATATTCTAAGATTTATATTTAAATCTTAATATCGCCTGCCAAGCGCGATATATTTTCTCTTATACATGATTTACATTAAAATGAAAAAATTTTAATTTTATTGCCTGGCAACAAAATTATTTTATTTTTAACAATTACCATTGTTTGTTACTTTAATTTTCAAGTACTTTACTCTTGTTAAAACGTAAAAGGTTGCAGGTAAACTACCCCTTCCCCTTAACCGATCTTCACCAAAATCGAAAGTCCTTGAACCTCTACAATTCAGGGACGTATGCAAAAAGTTATTTGATTCTGTTTGAATTTGCGGCAGTTATCGTTTGCCATAGAAAATACGCTTGATAAAAAAACGTTGCAGGTAAACTACCCCTTCCCCTTAACCGATCTTCACCAAAAACAATAGGTCCTGAGTACTCTACAAATCAGGGCTGTATGCAAAACATTATTTGATTCTGTTTGAATTTGCGGCTGTTATCGTTTGCCATAGAAAATACCCTTGTTAAAAAAATGTTGGAGGTAAACTACCCCTTTCCCTCAACCGATCTTCACCAAAAACAATAGGTCTTGAGAACTCTACAATTTAGGGCTGTATGCAAATAATCGTTTGATTCTGTTTGAATTTGCGGCTGTTATCGTTTGCCATAGGAAATACCCTTGTTAAGACATAAAACGTTACAGGTAAACTACCCCTTCCCTTAACCGATCTTCACCAAAAACAGTAGGTCTTGAGAACTCTGCAATTCAGGGCTGTATACGAAACATTATTTAATTCTGTTTGAATTTGCGGCTGTTATCGTTTGCAAAAAAAAAAATTTCCCTTGATAAAAAAAACCGTTGCAGGTAAACTACCCCTTTCCCTCAACCGATCTTCACCAAAAACAATAGGTCGCGAGTACTCTACAAATCAGGGATGTATGCAAAAAATTATTTGATTCTGTTTGAATTTGCGGCAGTTATCGTTTGCCATAGAAAAAAAATCTACAGACACACACACAGACACTTTTCGGAAAACGACTTTTTTTCACGTTTTGAGTGTAGTAGAATCAGAATCAATAATCTCGAACACGATTTTTACTTCCATATTCCTTAAGGAATGGAAGTATGGTGATGGCAAAAAAAATCGTGTTCGAGATTATTGCAGATTCTGATTCTACTACACTCAAAACATGAAAAAAAGTCGTTTTCCGAAAAGTGTCTGTGTGTCTGTCTGTCTGTCTGTCTGTCTGTCTGTCTGTCTGTGTCTGTAGATTTTTTTTCTATGGCAAACGATAACTGCCGCAAATTCAAACAGAATCAAATAATTTTTTCCATACAGCCCGGTTTTGCAGAGTTCTCGCGACCTATTGTTTTTGGTGAAGATCGGTTGAGGGAAAGGGGTAGTTTACCTGCAACGGTTTTTTTTTAGCAAGGGAAATTTTGTTTGTTTGGCAAACGATAACAGCCGCAAATTCAAACAGAATCAAATAATGTTTCGCATACAGCCCTGAATTGTAGAGTTCTCAAGACCTATTGTTTTTGGTGAAGATCGGTTAAGGGAAAGGGGTAGTTTACCTGTAACGTTTTATGTTTTAACAAGGGTATTTCCTATGGCAAACGATAACAGCTGCAAATTCAAACAGAATGAAAAGATTATTTGCATACAGCCCTAAATTGTAGAGTTCTCAAGACCTTTTGTTTTTGGTGAAGATCGGTTAAGGGAAAGGGGTAGTTTACCTACAACGTTTTTTTAACAAGGGTATTTTTTATGGCAAACGATAACAGCCGCAAATTCAAACAGAATCAAATAATTTTCTGCATACAGCCCTGATTTGTAGAGTACTCAAGACCTATTGTTTTTGGTGAAGATCGGTTGAGGGGAAGGGGTAGTTTACCAGCAACGTTTTTTATCATGCGTATTTTCTATGGCAAACGACAACTGCCGCAAATTCAAACAGAATCAAATAATTTTTTGCATACAGCCCTGATTTGTAGAGTACTCGCGACCTATTGTTTTTGGTGAAGATCGGTTGAGGGGAAGGGGTAGTTTACCTGCAACGGTTTTTTTTATCAAGGGAAATTTTTTTTTTTGGCAAACGATAACAGCCGCAAATTCAAACAGAATCAAATAATGTTTCGCATACAGCCCTGAATTGTAGATTTCTCAAGACCTATTGTTTTTGGTGAAGATCGGTTAAGGGGAAGGGGTAGTTTACCTGCAACCTTTTACGTTTTAACAAGAGTAAAGTACTTGAAAATTTATTTAAACTTTTTGAAACAATGGTAATTGTTAAAAATAAAATAATTTTGTTGCCAGGCAATAAAATTATAATTTTTCATTTTAATGTAATATAATATTTTTCATTTAATACAGCAATAAAAAGGCAGGTAAGACACAGCCTGGTTGTTTGGCTGAAAATGATTTTAAATATAAATCTTAGAATATGGAAGTCATGTATGGTTCTCCATACCGATATTTTTTGCCATCACCATACTTCCATTCCTTAAGGAATATGGAAGTAAAATATTATATTACATTAAAATGAAAAAATTTTAATTTTATTGCCTGGCAACAAAATTATTTTATTTTTAACAATTACCATTGTTTCAAAAAGTTTAAATAAATTTTCAGGTACTTTACTCTTGTTAAAACGTAAAAGGTTGCAGGTAAACTACCCCTTCCCCTTAACCGATCTTCACCAAAATCGAAAGTCATTGAGACCTCTACGATTCAGGGACGTATGCAAAAAATTATTTGATTCTGTTTGAATTTGCGGCTGTTATCGTTTGCCATAGAAAATACGCTTGATAAAAAAATGTTGCAGGTAAACTACCCCTTCCCCTTAACCGATCTTCACCAAAAACAATAGGTCTTGAGTACTCTACAAATCAGGGCTGTATGCAAAACATTATTTGATTCTGTTTGAATTTGCGGCTGTTATCGTTTGCCATAGAAAATACCCTTGTTAAAAAAACGTTGCAGGTAAACTACCCCTTTCCCTCAACCGATCTTCACCAAAAACAATAGGTCTTGAGAACTCTACAATTTAGGGCTGTATGCAAGTAATCTTTTGATTCTGTTTGAATTTGCGGCTGTTATCGTTTGCCATAGGAAATACCCTTGTTAAAACATAAAACGTTACAGGTAAACTACCCCTTTCCCTTAACCGATCTTCACCAAAAACAGTAGGTCTTGAAAACTCTACAATTGAGGGCTGTATACGAAACATTATTTAATTCTGTTTGAATTTGCGGCTGTTATCGTTTGCCAAAAAAAAAAAAATTTCCCTTGATAAAAAAAAACCATTGCAGGTAAACTACCCCTTTCCCTCAAATGATCTTCACCAAAAACAATAGGTCGTGAGTACTCTACAAATCAGGGCTGTATGCAAAAAATTATTTGATTCTGTTTGAATTTGCAGCAGTTATCGTTTGCCATAGAAAAAAAATCTAGACAGACAGACACACACACACACACACACACACACAGACACTTTTCGGAAAACGACTTTTTTTCATGTTTTGAGTGTAGTACAATCAGAATCTGCAATAATCTCGAACACGATTTTTTTTGCCATCACCATACTTCCATTCCTTAAGGAATATGGAAGTAACAAAATAAGTACAAAAAACAAAAATAGCCAATTGTTAAAACAACCCAGAGATAACAGAACATAATTGTGTTTGATGTCTAAATAATCTACATCAGAAAAGCTATTCAATGATAATAATAACAACCATATTGATAATAGTACAAATAAATTATCCTAATTAGAAAATATTTATTCATTTTGGGCAAAAAACTCAAGCCATATAACAATGAGTACAAAATTCTTTCAGCCAATAGTCTGGCTACCATGACAACAGAATATATTATAAAATATCGGTATGGAGAACCATACATGACTTCCATGTTCTAAGATTTATATTTAAAATCATATTCGAAATGAAATATTTCCATAGAAACTACGTCTTTCTACTTATTGCTTCAGCATTAACCACAGTACTGTGGTCACTAACGTATACCACCTCACGTTATCGCACTCGATTTTCACTGATGATGGCAGTCGATGGCACTGCCGAAAAGTCTGGTTTTGCAGAAAACGTTGGACTACGGCTAAAGAGCCCGGGAAACAATTTTAACAAAAAACTACTTCTTTGTTGCCGATAACGTAGTACACATACAAAAAATTCTCCCCTCCAACTTCAACTATAATTTTTAAGAACAGAAAATTACCCCCACCCCGTTCACCTCACTTCTTCATTTATAGATATTTTATCTACGTTTCTACAGTGGATTACTATGAGCTTCTTATCAGGATACTTTATTTATAAAAATTAAGTACTTTACTCTTGTTAAATCATAAAATGTTTCAGGTAAACTACCCCTTTCTCTTAACCGATCTTCTCCAAAATCAACAAACTTTCCGTGCTCTACAATTCAGGGAAGCATGCAAAAAAATATTTGATTCTGTTTGAATGTGCGGCAGTTATCGTTCGTCATGGAAACATTTCTCTTGTTACAACATAAAATGTTGCAGGTAAACTACCCCTTTCCCTTAAACGATCTTCACCAAAATCAATAGACCTTGAGCTCTCTGCAACTCAGGAAAGGGTGCAAAAAATTATTTGATTCTCATTGAATTTTCGGCAGTTATCGTTCGTCATAAAAAAATTACCCTTTTTAAAACATAAAACGTTGCTGATAAACTACCCCTTCCCTTTACCGATCTTCAACAAAATCAACAGACCTTGAGTTCTCTTTAGTTCAAAAAGGTATGCAAAAACGTAGTTGATTCTGTTTGAATTTACGGCAGTTATCGTTCGTCATATAAAAAATTACCCTTGTTAAAACATAAAATGTTGCTGGTAAACTACCCCTTTCCCTTAACCGATCTTCACCAACACCAATAGGTATTGAGAACTCTACAATACAGGGCTGTATGCAAAACATCATTTAATTCTGTTTGAATTTGCGGCTGTTATCGTTCACTATAGAAAAAAATTACCATTGATAAAAAACCGTTGCAGGTAAACTACCCCTTTCCCTTAACTGATCTTCACCAAAAATGACAGGTCTTGGGTACGCTACAATTCAGGCTTGTATGCAAACAATTATTTGATTCTGTTTGAATTTGCGGCTGTTATCGTTTGCCATAGAAAACACCCTTGATAAAACATAAAACGTTGCTGGTAAACTACCCTATTCCATTAACTGATCTTCACCAAAAACGATAGATCTTGAGAACTCTACAATTCAGGGCTGTATGCAAAACATTAGTTGATTCTCTTTGAATTTACGGCACTTATCGTTCGTAAAAAAAAAATACCCTTGTTAAAACATAAAACGTTGCAGGTAAACTACCCCTTTCCCTTAACCGATCTTCAAAAAAATCAACATACCTTGACTTCTGTATAATCCAAAAAGGTATGCAGAAGAGTAGTTGATTCTGTTTTAATGTACGGCAGTTATCGTTCGTCAAAGAAAGAATTACCCTTGATAAAACATAAAATGTTGCTGGTAAACAACCCTATTCCCTTAACCGATCTTCACCAAAACCAACAGGTCTTGAGAGCTATACATTTCAGGGCTGTATGCAAAATATTATATGATTCTGTTTGAATTTGCGGCTGTTATCGTTTGCCATATAAAATACCCTTGATAAAACAAAAAACGTGTCTGGAAACTACCCCTTTCCCTTAACCGATCTTCACCAAAAACAATAGGTCTTTAGGACTCAACAAAACAGGACTGTATGCAAAAACGTATTTGATTCTGTTTGAATTTGCGGCTCTTATCGTTTGCCATAGAAAATACTCTTTTAAAACATAAAACGTTGCAGGTAAACTACCCCTTTCCCTTAACCGATCTTCACCAATACCAATAGGTATTGAGAACTCTACAATACAGGGCTGTATGCAAAATATTATATGATTTTGTTTGAATTTGCGGCTGTTATCGTTTGCCATACAAAATACCCTTGATAAAACAAAAAACGTGGCAGGTAAACTACCCCTTTCCCTTAAACGATCTTCACCAAAAACAATAGGTCTTTAGTACTCAAGACATCAGGGCTGTATGCAAAAACGTATTTGATTCTGTTTGAATTTGCGGCTCTTATCGTTTGCCATAAAAAATACCCTTTTAAAACATAAAACGTTTCAGGTAAACTACCCCTTTCCCTTAACAGATCTTCACCAAAAACAAAAGGTCTTGAGAACTCTACAATTTAGAGCTGTATGCGAAACATTATTTTATTCTGTTTGAATTTGCGGCTGTTATCGTTTGGCAAACAAACAAAATTACCCTTGATAAAAAAAAACCGTTGCAGGTAAACTACCCCTTTCCCTCAACCGATCTTCACCAAAAACAATAGGTCGCGAGTACTCTACAAATCAGGACTGTATGCAAAAAATTTTTTGATTCTGTTTGAATTTGCGGCTGTTATCGTTTGCCATAGAAAAAAAATCTACAGACACACAGACACTTTTCGAAAAATGACTTTTTACTTCCATATTCCTTAAGGAATGGAAGTATGGTGATGGCAAAAAAAATCGTGTTCGAGATTATTGCAGATTCTGATTCTACTACACTCAAAACATGAAAAAAAGTCGTTTTCCGAAAAGTGTCTGTGTGTCTGTCTGTGTGTCTGTGTGTCTGTCTGTGTGTCTGTCTGTCTGTAGATTTTTTTTCTATGGCAAACGATAACTGCCGCAAATTCAAACAGAATCAAACAATTTTTTGCATGCAGCCCTGATTTGCAGAGTACTCGCGACCTATTGTTTTTGGTGAAGATCGGTTGAGGGAAAGGGGTAGTTTACCTGCAACGGTTTTTTTTTAGCAAGGGTAATTTTGTTTGTTTGGCAAACGATAACAGCCGCAAATTCAAACAGAATCAAATAATGTTTCGCATACAGCCCTGAATTGTAGAGTTCTCAAGACCTATTGTTTTTGGTGAAGATCGGTTAAGGGAAAGGGGTAGTTTACCTGTAACGTTTTATGTTTTAACAAGGGTATTTCCTATGGCAAACGATAACAGCCGCAAATTCAAACAGAATCAAATAATGTTTCGCATACAGCCCTAAATTGTAGAGTTCTCAAGACCTTTTGTTTTTGGTGAAGATCGGTTAAGGGAAAGGGGTAGTTTACCTACAACGTTTTTTTAACAAGGGTATTTTCTATGGCAAACGATAACAGCCGCAAATTCAAACAGAATCAAATAATTTTCTGCATACAGCCCTGATTTGTAGAGTACTCAAGACCTATTGTTTTTGGTGAAGATCGGTTGAGGGGAAGGGGTAGTTTACCAGCAACGTTTTTTATCATGCGTATTTTCTATGGCAAACGACAACTGCCGCAAATTCAAACAGAATCAAATAATTTTTTGCATACAGCCCTGATTTGTAGAGTACTCGCGACCTATTGTTTTTGGTGAAGATCGGTTGAGGGGAAGGGGTAGTTTACCTGCAACGGTTTTTTTTATCAAGGGAAATTTTTTTTTTTTGGCAAACGATAACAGCCGCAAATTCAAACAGAATCAAATAATGTTTCGCATACAGCCCTGAATTGTAGATTTCTCAAGACCTATTGTTTTTGGTGAAGATCGGTTGAGGGAAAGGGGTAGTTTACCTGCAACGTTTTTTTAACAAGGGTATTTTCTATGGCAAACGATAACAGCCGCAAATTCAAACAGAATCAAATAATGTTTTGCATACAGTCCTGATTTGTAGAGTACTCAAGACCTATTGTTTTTGGTGAAGATCGGTTAAGGGGAAGGGGTAGTTTACCTGCAACGTTTTTTTATCAAGCGTATTTTCTATGGCAAACGATAACAGCCGCAAATTCAAACAGAATCAAATAATTTTTTGCATACGTCCCTGAATTGTAGAGGTCTCAATGACTTTCAATTTTGGTGAAGATCGGTTAAGGGGAAGGGGTAGTTTACCTGCAACCTTATACGTTTTAACAAGAGTAAAGTACTTGAAAATTTATTTAAACTTTTTGAAACAATGGTAATTGTTAAAAATAAAATAATTTTGTTGCCAGGCTATAAAATTATAATTTTTTCATTTTAATGTAATATAATATTTTTCATTTAATACAGCAATAAAAAGGCAGGTAAGACACAGCCTGGCTGTTTGGCTGAAAATGATTTTAAATATAAATCTTAGAATATGGAAGTCATGTATGGTTCTCCATACCGATATTTTTCATGTTTTGACTGTAGTACAATCATATTCTGCAATAATCTCGAACACGATTTTTTTTGCCATCACCATACTTCCATTTCCTTAAGGAACATGGAAGTAAAAACCGTTACAAACGAATGAAGAGTCCATTTTACTTCCTTGTTCCTTAAGGAAATGGAAGTATGGTGATGGCAAAAAAATCGTGTTAGAGATTATTGCAGATTCTGATTATACTACACTCAAAACATGAAAAAAGTCGTTTTTCGAAAAGTGTCTGTGTGTCTGTCTGTCTGTCTGTCTGTCTGTAGATTTTTTTTCTATGGCAAACGATAACTGCCACAAATTCAAACAGAATCAAATAATTTTTTGCATACAGCCCTGATTTGTAGAGTTCTCACGACCTATTGTTTTTGGTGAAGATTGGTTGAGGGAAAGGGGTAGTTTACCTGCAACGGTTTTTTTTAACAAGGGTAATTTTTTTTTTGGCAAACAATAACACCCGCAAATTCAAACAGAATCAAATAATGTTTGGCATACAACCCTGAATTGTAGAGTTCTCAAGACCTATTGTTTTTGGTGAAGATCGGTTAAGGGAAAGGGGTAGTTTACCTGCAACGTTTTATGTTTTAACAAGGGTATTTCCTATGGCAAACGATAACAGCCGCAAATTCAAACAGAATCAAAAGATTATTTGCATACAGCCCTAAATTGCAGTGTTCTCAAGACCTATTGTTTTTGGTGAAGATCGGTTACGGGAAAGGGGTAGTTTACCTGCAGCGTTTTTTTATCAAGGGTATTTTCTATGGCAAACGATAACAGCCGCAAATTCAAACAGAATCAAATAATTTTTTTGCATGCAGCCGTGATTTGTAGAGTACTCAAGACCTATTGTTTTTGGTGAAGATCGGTTGAGGGGAAGGGGTAGTTTACCTGCAACGTTTTTTATCAAGCGTATTTTCTATGGCAAACGATAACTGCCGCAAATTCAAACAGAATCAAATAATTTTTTGCATACGTCACTGAATTGTAGAGGACTCAAGGCCTTTTGATTTTGGTGAAGATCGGTTAAGGGGAAGGGGTAGTTTACCTGCAACCTTTTACGTTTTAACAACAGTAAAATACTTGAAAATTCATTTAAACTTTTTCAAACAATGGTAATTGTTAAAAATAAAATAATTTTGTTGCCAAGCAATAAAATTATAATTTTTTTTCATTTTAATGTAAATCATGTATGAGTGTAAATATATCGTTCGTGGCAGGCAAGCATATCTCAATTATGTAATGTTTACGTTTCCATTTTATTATTATGATTACTGCAATAAAAAGGCAGGGAAGACGCACACACACATACAAAATTCGCATTATTTCTGGCCTCACTCATGTTTATTTTCTTACATTTGCACGCTTTTAAATGGAAAGTGCCGAAACCCACACCAACATAACGCGTGCAAGCCGAAAAAGTGTCCAGCGTGGATAGCGATTTGCTTCCTGTAGATCGCTGGGCAGTGTAACTGCACGTGTTTACAGAGGAACGATTCATAGACAGACTTTTCGTCTTTAGGGAATGAACCCTCTGCAAGATGCTGAGGGTCCATTAGTGATTTCCGAGCGCTCCTTCTTTTCCGCGTGTGTGTTCTGTGAAACGTACACTGTAGATTCGCAGCTTTACTCTAAACAACGTCAATAGGAAATGTTGAAAATTTTTGTCCACGGTGTACCCTCATACACACTAAACCTGCTCTGATGTTTTAATTACGGACATCATAATCTTAAAACTTAGGAAACTTGAGCACTACTTAATGGAGATCAATCATTAACTTATACAAGCCATAAATTTTATGCATATTTTTTATATATATATGTGTACTACGTTATCGGCAACAAAGAAGTAGTTTTTGTTAAAATTCCTTCCCGGGATGTTTGGCCGTAGTCCAATGTTTTCTATAAAACCAGACATTTCGGCAATGCCATCGACTTCCATCATCAGTGAAAATCGAGTGCGATAACGTGAGGTGGTATACGTTAGTGACCACAGTACTGTGGTTAAGGCTGAAGCAGTAAGTAGAAAGAAGTAGTTTCTATGGTAATATTTCATTTCGAAAATGATTTTAAATATAAATCTTAGAACATGGAAGTCATGGATGGTTCTCCATACCGATATTTTAGCATCAGAAGAGGGCGGATGACAAAATAGTAGCTCCATACAAAATTTGAAAATAAACCTAACAGATGAATTAAAACCAATAATACTGAATGGAAATGAGAAAACAAAATTAACAGAACATAATAACAAGATACGTCCAATTTAATCGAGAATTACGGAACATAAAACCAATGAAATAAGAGAAGGCAGACCTGAACACCAGACTTTATAAAAATAATCTACCAAACATCGATGAAATTGTAAGGTATAATATTTAATTAATTTACTACACCCACGAGAAGGATCACAACACTTCCTCTAAATTAACGCACAATATCCAAAACTTGGTTCAAACACTAAAAACACTGAATGACTATTAAAATAGGTAATAATCATTATTAAAAGATTATTCAAATAAATTATTAACACTTTGGGAAATAAGAAAATATTTGTACAAGATATCTAGCGTAACCTATATTTGTAAACTGAACTCACTATTGTTTTAAACACTAAGAAAACTGTTGTAAAGAAGGATCATAATATTTAATTAACTTGATGTGAAGGATTGTACTTTCAAAAATCATTTTGTTATCTTTTTGTTATCAAAAGAACTTTGTGACTGATTACACGTTGTGTAATATAAAATCGACATAGACGCTGTCAGTCAAACGACCCAATCAACAGAGCCAACCGCTGAGTTGTAATTTCTTTTTAGCTGGAGCAAAAAAAGTTATATATTTTTATAATTTCATGTCTTAGTAACTATTACAAGCAGAACCGATAATTAATAAACCAATATGCAAAGTAATACCTGTTCATTATTTCAATTAATAATATTTATGTGTTTATTTTATTAATATAGGACCGTGAATTTTTCTACCAGAATTACAGGTTGGTACGACTGTCGCGCGGGAGCAGAATTCGAATTTAGTCGAATCCAAGCGATGAGAGATACGGTTGCATCCAGAGAAAGAAATTAAAATTTTTTAATTGTTTTAAATCAAACAATTTGGCGCCTATTATCAGGAAAATAACATCTATGTAGAACAGATAAACCGGTATTGGCGAGGTAAAAAATACGACGCAAGCAGATCGTTATAAATTGACGACGCAACTTGGGAATTTTACGGGAGACTAGAGTTTGTCGTTATAAATTGACGCCTACAACGTGTGGCTTTCAGACAATACTGAGAGTAGTTGTAATAATATACACATTTTGAAATTTTCTGTCCTGAACATACTACTTTGACAACAGTTTTAGAGGTCCACCACCACTTTTCAGTATCCATTTAAATTGATAGGATGGATCCAGCAAAAACTTTGGACCACAGTATTATTTGACATAAAATATTGTTTTATGAAGTATACACTAGACAAATTGTGGACCCTATTTAAGATAAAAATATAATGATGATTATATATGATATTTTAAAGTATGCGCGCTGGATTGAATTGGTCATTATATTCACGATTGTTTAAAGCTGTAAATGTATGTTTAAAAATTATTTAAAGAGATTTGAACATGAAGTAGCATGTATCAAAACACTAAAAACATTGTGTTCCTCAGGAGTTGCTCAAGTTGCTTCAGAAGGAATGGATGACACCAGAATGGATCTAAGCCAGTTGGAAGATTCTGGAACAGGGCGTAGTGTTCCTTCTACTCCATTACAAGTTTCTCCTCAAGGTATTGATGGAAATAATTATACTTACTTAAGAAAGTAAATCTTATACTATTAAGCGAGCAATCTTTGTATGTATGTATGTCCTTTTTTCCTCGGAAACGGCTCTAACGATTTTCTCGAAATTTGGTACTTAAGCGTATTTGGACACTAAAAATCGATTGGGCTAGGTCTCATTTTCCGCAAAAATCGCCTAAGACCTAAACCGTAGGGTCTTTTAAGTATAAATTTTAATTCCTGTAGGTTTAAATATTCACACAACAATTGCTATTGTTATAACTCTGTCACCCAGCAACAAATATTTTAAAAAAATATTTTTTATTTGAAATTAAAACGTTAATTTTAATTCTGTTCATAAAGAATAGATCTTATCGATGTTTATAAATAATATAAAATAGCTGTTGCAATGAATGAAAATAAACAAACTAAGAGTTGAGACATACAATCCCAGTATCGATGTTTATAAATAAATATAAATAGCTGTTGTTATGAATGTAAATAAACAAACTAAGAGTTGAGACATACAATCTAATCTATGTATGTCCTTTTTTTCTCGGAAACGGCTCTAACGATACCGTAGGGTCTTTATAGGTCTTTAACCTGCGGCCTAAACGGCGCAGTATCGATGTTTATAAATAATATAAACAGATGTTGCTATGACTGTAAATAAACAAACCAAGAGTTGAGACATACAATTGTGGGTTTCTGCGCAACGATTTTTGTACAATCTATCTGATATACATAATCTAAACTATTAAGTGTTCTCTATATGCTGTTGTGTTTTTTGCATTCTCTGAGGTATATACATAATCTAAACTATTAAGTGTTCTCTGTACGCTGTTGTGTTTTTTGCATTCTCTGAGGTAAGTGTTAAATATCAGGGTGAATTATTTATTATTAATTATTTATTTATTTTTATTAATTTTTTATTTTTTTATTTTTATTTTCATATACTGTTGATTTTGCTTCTTTGTGACTGTCTGAGATGCCTACCAAGGGACGTCCTCCAAAAAAACGAACTTTTAACTTTAACCAGCGACCACAGGAACAGCCAGAAGATGAACGTCAGGAGCAAATGGAACATGTGACCAGTTCGGCTGATAACCCTGTTCCTGGTACCTCAAGGGACTTTGGACCTTCGAACGAAGAAAATTTTCCCACTTCTGTAAGACCGGGCCGGAAAGCAAAGACGTCATGTATCAATAGATTAGTTGGGATCATTAATGATCTCATCGATTCTCAATCTCAGGAGACTAACAATCTTAAAAGAAGAAAACGAAATGTTGAACCTGCTGAGGATCGTCAACGACGCTTAGATCAGATGCGCGAACGTGCACTTCAAAGACGAGCAGGAGAACCAGAACAACAAAGAAGTCAGTGGCTCCAAGACATGCGCGAACTAGCAGCTCAAAGACGAGCAGGAGAACCAGAACAACAAAGAACTCAGCGGCTCCAAGACATGCGCGAACTAGCAGCTCAAAGATGAGCAAATGAAACTGATGATCGCCGGCAGCAGCGATTGGAAGAAGAACGCCGTAGAAATTCTAGACGTCAACAAGCTCTTCGACTAAATGGGCTAAGTACCTACAAAGCAGCCACGAATGCGGATACTTCTTATTACAGTTAATAGTATAAGATAATATAATATATATATTTTAATAATTACAATTACAAAGGTTAAATGTTTTTTATTATTTAAGTACTTTTCGATACCAATAATCATCATCAGAAGTGTGAAAACCGAGCAAAGCTCGGTCACCCTGATGTTATTTATTGTACAATAACACATTTGACACTAGTCTTCTAGAAATTAATTTTTTCACCATCAACCATATATTATAATTTCATATTATATATATACACAACCTTCACCAGTGAACAAACTTACTCTTGGTTTTTTGTCCCAAACGTTTCGACGTGGTGTCCGTCTTCCTCAGTGGGATTTGAAATACAGAATGTCTGCACAAAGCAACCGTTATGGGTTGTAAGTGTGTGTGGTGGGGGTTGCTGGTGGGAGGGAATTGGCGCTGGGACACACCTGCCAATTATAATAATTAATTTGGTAATTTATTAATTTAGTATTTATTAGTTATTAATTTTGTTATTATAATTTCATATTGACCGTATCTTCGGAGAATATTATTTATCGGCCATATTAATTGTTGTTTCTAATTGATATCAAGTTCCAGTCGTAATAAAAATGTATTGTCTGTGTCTGTGTGTGTGTAAAATTTTGTGGTTTATTGTTGTAGTATAGCTTGTAGCTGTGCCACTAACTCAGTGGCTAGCGACAAAATTAACATTGTATCTTTGCTATTACTGTTTTGATAAGGCAAGTAAAGTCCAGCTAATATTTGTACATGTGTTTTCTTATATTATTCCATTGAAGATAATGTTAATGGTCCTGACAGTATTTGTTTATCATTAGCAGTCTAAATACATATTTCATTTGAACCAGATTGTCAGAACATTGTGATGTATACCTGCAAGGCTGTTTTAAACCCATTTCCTCTTTCCTGTGAGAAATATTAATTCAGTTTAAATTCATCACCGACATGTAAGTAAATGTGATTATTTAGAATGCACATTAGATTGGGGATTTAGGAGTATGGGAATTTAGTGGCTACGAGGGTAGTATATTATTTCCCACATATTAAGTTACTGTTACTCAGTATCGTCTTCTGACATTAGACATGATTTTCCCCTCAAATCATTAATCATTATTTTATAACAATCAAATTCAACATTGGTACTTTGCTCATTCTGTTAAAAACTAAATTAAGTGGGTTGTGCTGGAATAATAAAATGTAACTGGTTGTGCGTTAAGTAAAAATATGTTGGTGAATTTTTGATATTACTCATACCTTTTGTCAGAAATATTAAACATGTTTTGTGAAGTTTGTAATTGTATGTGGCTTTGTCATTAACTACAAAACATTTTTTATAGCCTTCAAAGTAGTTCCCTTGGGAATTCACACATTTGTTCTATTCATATGGAAAACAGTGCAGGAGTTTTTCAACTGTCAGTGCCTTACGTGGTCCATCATACTCTTTCAGATGTTCTCTTCACTTTCAAAATGGTTGGCCAGGAGTTGGCTTTCGTTTTTGGAACAAGAAGTAATCATGTGGAGTAAAATTAGGAGTGTAAGGGAGCAGGTGCAATGCAGGAATGCCCTTTTTGGCTAAATACTATTTCACAGAAATACTGTCACAGGTGTGTCACAAGAATGTTATCATGAAGAAGCATGCAAGAAACATTCTCTGGCCAGACATGAATGACCCTTTTTATGTGTCTCTTAACAACCCCACAGTAGTAAATTTAATTGACTCTCTGGTGTTGGGGCACGAAGTTGCAAATTTTACTTAAGTTTACGAAATTTAATTTTGTTTCTGTGTTGTAAAGTTGTATAACATGTAAGTCCAATAGATTTTAAAATTATGAATTAATTATTATATTGCATTTTTCATTTACTAATATGTCCCCTGAGTACATTACTTTAAAATTTAATTCTCCATTTTATACTTATAAAAATCGATATGGAGAGCCAAACATGACTTCCATGTTCTAAGATTTATATTTAAAATCGTTTACTTGAATTCGGTTCGATAATTTCTAAAAAAAATATTCCCCACCTTCAAACTATTTTTACTAGGTATAGATATTTTTGTAATTATGGGGAAGTCGTTTAACATAATGTTATCTTCAAGTCACTTTGTCTATAAAAATTAGGTACTTGTTCTTATAAAGCATCTGAACTTTGCAGATAATCATCCCTCCTCCTCAACCCTTCCCCACCATTAATGATATTTACACTTACATAGAGTAATAGTTTTATCATAAAATATGTAATTGTTAAGGTATCTTATCCTTCAAAATTAAAAACTTGTAAACTGAAAACAGAAAACAACTGCGGGCATAGAAGGAAAAGTACCATACATTCATGCATTCATGCTGTACCATACAGCAAAAACCATTGTGTGTGAAAGTGTGAATTAAGTCACATACACTACTGTGTTCATAGTGACAACACGGCTGCTGTGCCAGGTCTGTCTCTTGTGAAAGCTGCTATGTCATTTTTTGTTCCACTGTGTACAAACTTCCGTATGGTTTTTGCACATTGAAACCAATACATTGGATTAAGAGAAACACAGCCCAGCCCGTGGCCCGACGTGGTTTGATGGTATGCACTACAGGCCGGGCCATGGCCCGCAGTCAACGTGTTAACATATTGTTACGACGGTCTACTGATCGTTGTATGTTACAGTGGAAAACAAAATACAAGGCACCAATTAAGTCACTAATCACCAGCTTTAATTATCACAATTAAACAGTTTGTAATCAACAAGATAGTCTCTTACAACAAATTAAACAAAAATTGTTCACACGCAATAAAAAATTACAACTAATAGAGACCCACACAATTACAACACTTAACACTTCGCCACAATACTTCAAACCACACTGGAATAAATCACCACTGAAACTAAGTGTCACTGAGTGCTTGTATTTATACCCCACTGAGATTTGCAGAATAATCCATACTAAGCGTCAACAATGCTACTAGAAAACACTAGAGCATAATAGCTTGCCTCCTTGAACTCGGTGTGCACGGACCAGCGAAATCTTGATCAGTCTCGGCTATGGACGTGTGACAAGTGTCACATAATAAAATTGTCCTTCATCTCAAAGTAGCAGTAATATGTACGCACGCACACATTACAGCCAGATCCCACTGGAATAGTCGACAAAACACGTATAACATTCCGTATTTATGTAACACTTTTTCCGCATTTCATAACAATATGATTTTAAGAACCACACTTTCTTTAATTTGGCTAATAAATAAGATTTTACAAAAAACGTGGAGTATGTACCTTATATAGTATAGCCTTTTTAGTGTTACATAAAAAAAGAACCCTTTCTTCACTAATTAATTATTTACAATGTGATAAATTATTGTATATATTTTTATACATTATCATAATCTGTGCATCTTTTTCACAACTTGTGAATGCATTACTCTGAATTTTCTTTTCCTTGTACATAGGAACAGACCTACAGATTCTAGGTTTCTTTTACAATCTGTTAGACATTTGATTTTGAATTATAGTAGCAATTTGAAAATTTTTAATAAACTAATTAAATGTAGAATTAATAAGATGATTACAGTAAAACCTCTCTAGTCCGACCCCCGGCTGGTCCGACGCTCCGGTTGGTCTGACCGCGGCTCAGGCACCGACTTGTTGATGACTCCTCACCAGCTTGTTTACATACTTGTCAGTTGTTTTGCTGCCTCAGTGAGCCGGCATCTAGTGTCTAGTGCGCAATGTTGCCAGAAATTTTGGAAGACCTTCCGATGTTTTTTAATGTTCCAGAAAATACGAAATTTGGTGTAAATCTTCCGAATGTTTTCCTACCCTCGTTTTTGCATACGATATGATGTCAAATCTGGTGTTTCATTGCAACCGCAATTATAATTGCTTTCAATAAAAGTTTATAAGAGGTCTTGTCAAAAATTATAGTTCCTTCCTCCTGTCACAAACAATAATTATGACTACCCATACACAATGATGTAATAAGCATTTTGCAATATCCACTTATTGTACCATACTGCTATTCAAATAAGAGTGACTAATCGTTATAGTTTAGTCTCAAGCTGACAGAATCGCACTACATGACTGCACCTGAATAAACAGATACTGTAATGTCTAGCCTACACCAGGTATAACGTAGACCTTATGTACCTCTTTTTAAAACTTTTACTGTTGTTGTTGTTTAACACTCGCGTTCGTTAAATATATTCTTCAATTATATTTTTTTTTTATTTATTTACTTGAATAATTGTTTAATTCGATTTTGATGTTTTTTGTTTATTTATTTGTGAGTAAATAATTAGTTGTAGATCCGTTGATGAATGTAAACAGTTGCGTAGATCTCTTGACGTTAGTTCACTCTCCTGTGGAATAGTGTCATCTGTGTGTGTCAGTGTATTGTCTTGACAAGGTATTTTACATAAATCAAACCTTCACGTACCTGTGATGTAGTACTAGACGTTCAGTTGGTCACAGGTGGTGAATAAACTGTCAAGCTTTTGATTGCACAGTATATTAATGCTGTAAAAGCGTTTGTAGACACTTTTAATTTTTACTTGGGCGCCATATGGGTTTTCGAGAGAAATGTCCCATAAAAAGAATTCTTCTGAATAAATTAATGGTAAATTCTGATATTTTATAAATCAATAATTGATCAAATGATTAGATCAAGATCATGCATTAAATTTCTGTTTATTTGTGTACTACAAAAATGCACCTCAGTAATGAGTAGGCCTAATACTGATTAATTACTAGTTGAAATAATTGTTGACAAGTGTTGTTACTTTACAATTCTGTTATTTATTATTCATTATGGAATAAATTCAATTAACTACATTCATTTGAAAATAACAAACGGATCACAGATCATCCGGTTTCTTTACTTTTATCTAGCTCAGTTTAGTTAACATGAAAACTCTAATTATAATCGATAGATTATTTATAATGGTTATTTATCTCAAGGGTGACTTCTCAATAAGTTACAGAATAGAACGCCACTGCCTTATGATCTACAATGCTATTATGATATATCCTATTGTTAGGTTAGACACCTTTAGTTATTGAAAGTTGATAAACGAAAAGTTCGTTTGTTCTGAATAAGTTTTAGGTTAGTTATAAAAACGTTAACATATGAAATCTTACATCGGAATCTGTTATTTCCTCTAAATAACTTTAAAACAGTGTTAGTTACTTATAGTATTATTGTTTCTTGCGTCAGTACATTTGTGTATTATTCTATACTGTTATTGGCTAAAATGTAAACAAAGTAAGTATTAGCACTGTACTCCCTGGTGATTAATCGCAAAGATTAATTTATTAACACTTTTAACGATCTTATTCAATGATCGTGTTTACACTTCACTGATTTTTCGCACTTGAACGGGTTAATTTTCTTCTTGAATAAGCTACTGCTTGGTTATGTTTGATACCTAACCTCGTTCGTTCACGCGCACTTCTGTTTAAAGTTTCACCACTATTGTCGATGGACTGATTGAATTGTACTTCTTCTTTATCGTTGATTTATTAAATTTTGATGATTAGTTGGCCTGGATTTGTTGTTGCTGGTTGAGTGAATTTAGACAAAATGCTTCTCTGTTTACAATGACCCTCGTTTATATACTTTTTTCAGAAAGCCGCTAAGCGCTCCAGAGGTCTTACTAAAATCGTTCGTGATTGGTCCGAAATTATGCCATGATGACGTAATTCTATTAATAGGCATTACATATTTGTATTTTGCTAGCCGTTGTCGATTGTCTTGTTATTACTTGCATTTATTCAATATTCTCCAAATTTATGATGCTAACGTTTATATCTCAATTATTACAATCTCAATTCGGGTTCTATTACTATCATTGTACAGCTTATTTATTTATCTTTATTTTGACATGGCTTGATGCCAGTTTGGTCACAGTTTTCATTAATATTTCGTTACTTTAATCTTACTAGTACATTGTTTACATGCGTCGTCTGCTAAATGTTACAAATCCGACTATCAACTTTTTTCTAATATTTGTTTAATTATTCTTAATTTCTACTTTGAACATGATTAACTGATTAAAAAGAATACCTTATCTTATACTATTAAGCGAGCAATCTTGTATGTATGTCCTTATTTTCTCGGAAACGGCTCTTAACGATTTTCTCGAAATTTGGTACTTAATACGTGGGAACTGGTAAACCAATTATGAACATTCAAAATATCTTCAATTTCTAATAGAGCTGTATTAAAGGATACTTCTTCGTTGTAATCTCTCAAAAAATCTTCACTAAGATATATTTTAATTAATTCCATAACGCCAATGCATTGGCTGGCACATTTAATGCACAAATGTAACCAAATAAATTTCGCATTTGTTTTGCTTCATTTAAACATTTAAACATTCATTATCATTTGAAGCAATGCCACGAGCATGGCACGCTTCAACAAAAGAAGTGTGTATAATTCCATTGTATGTTCTAACATCCTCAAATGATTTTGGACCACAGACATGTAATAAAAGCAATCGTAAATGGAAAAGTTCGATGCCTTTTGGTGATACTACATATATGCGTGTAATGATTTTATCACCTCCACGCCTTCCCTTCTTCCATTTTTTTCGGGAATCTTCCCACACATAATGCAAAGGAATTTCAATATACTTATATTCATGGGCTGATGGATCTGATCGATTCAATTCAAAAAATGCTAATAATTTTTTTGTCTTGCATTTTCAATTGCTTGACGTTCTTGCCCTTCTCGAAAGTAAACATTCTGTCTATGCGGTAAATGAATGTCAAGTCTAACGATGACATGTGATTGAAAATGCATTGTTAATTCATAGATGCGCCATACAGGTTCAGTTGATCCGACATATGTATTTAACACTTTTAACTGTAGTGCATACTTCAACATTTATATGGCAATTAAATTTGGCAAGTAAATATGGATTGTATGGTACAACATAACGATTGTCGAGGCAACTACCGTGAACTTCAGCATTAATACCATTATCACGCCTTCTGTATAATGGATATCCATTTAATGATTCACATGTAAATTCATTAAATCGTTTTGGATAATCTTTTGTGCATTTTCCATCTCTCATACATACAGAATTTGGATTAAGTACACCGCATGGACCATGCATCATGTGTTTTACAACATATTCATGTAATGTAGGATGTGTTTGAATGTTAGGAATCTCCGCAGATACAACTTTATCAATATCGGTAGCGTTAACAATTTTATCTTGCTCATTTAAAGAGAGTAAAATGTGAGCATGAGGCAATCCTCTCTTTTGAAACTCAATTGTATAAATGAGTGCTTCAACTTTACCGAAGATTTTTTTTAGTGTAAGGCCCTCAATTAATGCTTTCAGTTTGGACTTGAATACACTCACAACAATATCAGGTCGAAAATTAGCTGACTCACCTACACCAATATTGCTAACTATTTCAGGCCAACTTGGATTGCAAGTCATTGTAATAAACAAAGAAGGCTTTCCGAAATGTTGTACAATTGACATTACATCTAAAGAATTCTGATACATATTTCTTGGAGATCCATTGAATGAAGATGGTAAAATTACTCTACGGCCAACATTATTGGCATTGGGGTTCAATTCTAAATAATCTGTTAAATTGTTGTAAACTTCAGACCTAAGACTTGTTTGATTTTGTCGAATGAAATGTAACTTTGTGCCCTCTATTCTCACATACATATCAACTATCCACTGCAGAAATAATTTTTGTGAATGGTGCAACATGCTAAAATCTTCTCTAATTGCAAGTCGATAGGCTGCATACTGAAGCATGGTTAATTTATTTCTGGGCGCTCTTGAATTAGATGTAGTTGGTACATTATGAGAAATATTGATATGCCACCCAGTATCACCATTTGGAAAAAGTAATGGATATGCTAAAGGGTCCAATGATGAATCCAAAACAGAGATATTTTTAATGGTACCATTAACTTTTGAAAACGAAACCATATTTCGTTCAAAGGGTGGCTCACCATCAACTGTACTAAATATTACTGCTACATCAGTTTGAACTGCATCATTATAACGGCGTAGATCTAAATTACGATTTACTTTAATGAGCATACAAATTTCTTTATTTTGATTTTCAACTCTGACAATGATCTTTTATTGCAATGAATGACCGAACGAAAGGATTAATGCGTTCCAATTCAAGAGTGATTTCGCGCTTTATATTGTTATTGCATGTTTGATTATAGTGTTCACGTAATCTATAATTGACAGCAGTGTCAACATCATAAAAATATAATTGCGCATAACATGTTGAGCGACCATATCCAGCAGTCATTGGACCTGATCTGTGATAAAAAACATCATGTTGAGATGTATCAATAAATTGATAATTTAATAAAACAAATAAAATATCATTGACTTTAAATTTATTCAGTTTTTACTGTCTAATTTTGTCGGGCGCCATCTTGTTTTTATGATTTACAAGCAAACAAAACACAAAATTTATACCTATCATTTTGGGGTTCTTTTCGGCGAACAGGAGATCAGAATGGGTTGTTCAAAGAAAACTTTATATTGTTTCCCATAATTATGTTTTATTAACAATTGGATATTCACATCATTTAACTTTTAAAAGATCATTAACACACTACGTCTTCACCTCCCTCATCTATTATGCAATTCTCATTCTAAAAAACTCACATAAAATAAAATTGAAATATAGTATAAACCTTTAATATAAAAAAAAAAACCTTTAGTATAAAAAAGAATCAAGATATTAAATAGAAATAATTTTTATACACACAAACCAGCCTTCTTAATTTACATAATTCACTCACTCATACACACACATTTACATACTTTTAGTTTTTTATGTTGAGCTCAACTTTAAAATTTAGTTAAAAGCCAGCATTTTAATTATTATTATTTTTTGAATGTCTACTTTCCTGTTGATGCATAGAAGTCCGACACCTGGGGTGTCTCCTCATGGCGTACACTGGTTGCTGTTTTATAGTTCTCACTTTCTCATTTTACGGCCGAACTGTCAATTTACTGCAATTAGTCACTATTATGGATGAATATTAGCCAAAAACTGTTTGAATTTTTGAAATATATATATCAATTCACATATTTTTGTTGTATGCGGGCCCGCACTTATGTTCCGGAACTTTTACGTGTAACTCGCGCGAGTTGTTAAGTTAGACTGGCCACAGGCCACCGGCACTATTTTGTGAAGCGGCCGTGGTTGTACGACCAATTCTTATTGTTTTAAAGTTTGTATCACTACGCCAGCAGACTGTTTTGTTACATAACGGCATTACACACCGAATTCCATCGTTGGGATCGTCTCTGACGTAATGTTGCCTGACGATCCGTTACATAATTTGTTGACAGTTTTTGTATGTCATTGGTTGACCTTGGCACAATTCCAGCTTATTAAGTCTGTTGCTGTCTGCGTCTTTTGATATTCACATACAATATTTGCAATCAGTCTTACCACCTCCGCTACCACTGTCGCTAACAATAAATTTACCTTTCGTTTATACGTTTGTCCCTAATATTCTAAAAATGTTATTGTTTTATGAAGAAAAAAAATACAAACTGCTCTATTACCCCAAAATAGGCCCGTTACAATACCCCCTCAATGAGATATTTTATGCCGAAGCATAAAAAATCTCATTGACACATTCATACTTGCTAAAGGGATCAGCCAGGATATGTCGCCACAACCCCCTGTATGATTTACAAAAAATATAATCAACTCACCCTTGATCCGGTGACTGTGACCGCACCTGAATGACAATACTGGACTTCTCTCTCGAGATCCCAACACCGTAGAGTCAGACAGATACTTAACGCCCCTGCTCTGACGCGCTGGCCAGCTCAGGTCCGCCGCCACAGCATCACCAAACACTGAAACAACAAATCAAATATCAAATAGTGGCCTTATACAACACCATATCCCCAACTGATCTGTTTCCCCCTAGCGGTGCTGGTTTGCGCTAAGAAGCACTGGTTTTGTTTTTTCACTAACTGCTAACATATATATCAAAATACCTAACAACATAACATAACATAAGAAAACGTAGTATATTAATAATTCACATTGTTATCATTATCTTAAAATAAACAACTTGTATTTAAAATGTTACACACTTAACATCATAAAATTTACCTTTTAATCTCAATTTAACTTTTATTAATGCGTTTCTCAAAAAAAAATTTTTTTTTTTTTTTTTTTTTTCAAAATTCTATTTACATTGCAATTATTATTCCATTTCATTCATTTGGGTGATTCTCAGTTATTCATTATAATTCACTTTATCAACTTGGCATTTACTCATAATCTTACCCCTTTTATTACTCTAACGCTCCCTTACAAAATCTTTAACTAGTATGACACCCCTCTCTACCAAAAAAAATCTACTAACCCTTCTCTATCTCTAACTACTTACTACTTTAACTCAATTCGCCACCTTCTCTCAATATATATAAAAATATACTCTCTAACCCTTTGTACTTAGGATATGTGTTCCCCCCCCAAAAAGCTCAATTCCCGTTCTCTGGCCCCTGGATTCTACCTAAGGCAACCCCGTTCCCACTAAACCGGTACCTAATCCCATCCCAACTTATCATTATGTTGCGGACTCCCACATTACACTACCCCCTACTACAAAATTGCCATCCCCAAAATCTCAATCTCATTACCTTACTACAACTACAACAAAATAACAACATCAATTATAAACAACAATATATCACTCAATATTCTACATAAATTCTCCATTACTACTGTGTCTCCATCAATACTTCTCAAAATTCTATAACATACATTAACTCAAAACAACATTACATTATTTTCATCTCTACTATTTCTTTAATGTTGACTTCAATTTGGACAGATCTATATGTCCCACAAATATTCATCACCCAACTTCTATCTTTTGCAACCCATTGAAAATTTTAAACTATCACAACTTTATTTCATTTTATTTTAAAATCTATAAACACATTAAAAACATATTATCGTATTTTATAATCCTTATTCCTAACAAACTACATGCAATTAACACAATAAGATATAATAAACACAATATAGGAAGTATGTAGTGCATCTATTTTTCAAATCAAAACAAAATTATTTAGTAGCGAGTCATCATTATTAAAATACAGCAAATTTCTAAGTCGTTATCCCCCTGGATAACCTCCCTGCCACACACACACACACATCTTATATAATACATTACATAACATACTAAACAAATAGACATTAACCTTGATTATTAGCATACATTAAACAAACAATTCTCTTTTAAAATAATTTATATAAAAACTTATAAACATTATTATTTGAAATCTTTTATTAACTTTTTTTTTTTTTTATATCATCATTTCATTATTTATCCTTCGTTGCCATTAGATTCCTCAAAATTTTCAAATTTATTATTAACATTTACTTTTAACCATTAAGTTATTCCACAAACTAAACCATTTAACATTTATTTATTCATTAATTGCCATTAAATTAAAATCTCATCAAACAATTTAAATTCATTATAAAAATTCAAACATATAACATTCAATCACAATAGTTAAACATCTCAACTTATTTACTTCAATTGATTATTAAAATACAACATATTTCAATTACTATCAAAATTTTACAAGTCATTAATTATTGTCTTCATAATTATGTTTATTATTTAATTAGAATGCAAAATATTAATAATATTATTATTATTATCACAACATTTTCCACTATATATACACATTATTTACCTAACATTTCATAATACACACAAATGAATTCACTACATTATTTGCAAAGTATTCGTCAATAACTGTTCAATTGTTTCACACTTCATATGTCCAAATCTGCAAGGTCGTTACCAAAATTTACAATATCTAACAATGTCCACTCACTGATTTTTTAGTTCAGCCTCCATCATCGTATAGATATCTAATATATTTGTAACACGCATCATTGTTATCAACATACACTTTGTTATTATTATTATTATAATAATCCATTAATTTTATTTCATCCATGATGCCATTATAATTTATAGGGTTATTCCCTATTAATATTTCATAAACCTTGTCACCATAAGTCATTATTGTCCAGTCTCCATCAGTATTATTGGTCAACGTCAGGTAAGTTGTTTCATCATTTTTATATTCCTCTATTACGTCAGGCAAGTCATTATCGTTTATAAAAATATTCTCTCTTTCGACAGGTAAGTATTTTCTATGGTTCATCTTCACCCCTTCTAATCTTTTTCTTAATTCATCATAATTTCTTTCTAACTTATATAATTCTATCTCTCTTTCAATACACAACTCTCTCTCTTCATAACACCACATCACACTCTCACAATTATTACAGACAGAGGGTACAACATTATACAACATCAATATACACTTCAATTCGTCTATTAATACGGGTCTCTCGCCCTTCAAAAACAACATTTGTGAACACTCTGGTTCAGAAAAATTAATGAAAAATTTTACCCTCTGCCCACATTCAACTACTGTATTATTTTTCCACTCTCTCTCTACTTCATCAATACACCTTAATATCTCATACTCACATTCCACAAACTCATCAGTACTCTCTGATATGACATTTTCAATTATATTATTATTCTCATTATTTTCAACAACATCATTATTCTTTACCCCCACTATACTCTCTTCACTCTCTCTCTTTAATCCATTAACACATACTGACATTCCATTATTACATTCTAGAACTTCATCAGTACTCTCTGATATGACATTTTCAATTATATTATTATTCTCATTATTTTCAACAACATCATTATTCTTTACCCCCACTATACTCTCAGAATTGTAATTAATATCATTATCTTCACTATTTAACACTACATCTTCCACTATTTTGTCATTTTTAATATTTGTCATACTTATAACATTGTCACCTAACTTCTCAACACTCTGTTCTAATCTGTTAAAGGTATCTTCTATTATGTCATTAGTGTGGTTTAAATGCTCATTAATTTCGTTAATTTGGTTTTTTAACTCCCTAAAACCGCTTTCGTACTTTATTTTTTGATCATGGATTTCGCTTTTCAACTCGTCAAATTTATCATTGAGATTATTATTCTGTACCTCAAATTTATTGTTAAAATTACTGTTCATTTTCTCTAATTGATTTAGTATAACACTAATCATATCATTTTCTTGTACCTTGGCCATGTTTAAAAGATTTCTATTATAATACCCTTTATACTACTTAATAATTATCATACATATTAATTACTATACCTATTACTTCACAATACCCGCTACAAAACATACCCATCTCTACGTCTATTTTACGTACACACAAAAATTTTACTTCCCATTTCAAACAACCATTCTGCTCTCTCAAGTAGGCCTATATTTTATATAAATTTCTTTATACAAAATTGTCCCTGTTCAGAAGCCATTGAGATGTATCAATAAATTGATAATTTAATAAAACAAATAAAATATCATTGACTTTAAATTTATTCAGTTTTTACTGTCTAATTTTGTCGGGCGCCATCTTGTTTTTATGATTTACAAGCAAACAAATCACAAAATTTATACCTATCATTTTGGGGTTCTTTTCGGCGAACAGGAGATCAGAATGGGTTGTTCAAAGAAAACTTTATATTGTTTCCCATAATTACGTTTTATTAACAATTGGATATTCACATCATTTAACTTTTAAAAGATCATTAACACACTACGTCTTCACCTCCCTCATCTATTATGCAATTCTCATTCTAAAAAACTCACATAAAATAAAATTGAAATATAGTATAAACCTTTAATATAAAAAAAAAACCTTTAGTATAAAAAAGAATCAAGATATTAAATAGAAATAATTTTTATACACACAAACCAGCCTTCTTAATTTACATAATTCACTCACTCATACACACACATTTACATACTTTTAGTTTTTTATGTTGAGCTCAACTTTAAAATTTAGTTAAAAGCCAGCATTTTAATTATTATTATTTTTTGAATGTCTACTTTCCTGTTGATGCATAGAAGTCCGACACCTGGGGTGTCTCCTCATGGCGTACACTGGTTGCTGTTTTATAGTTCTCACTTTCTCATTTTACGGCCGAACTGTCAATTTACTGCAATTAGTCACTATTATGGATGAATATTAGCCAAAAACTGTTTGAATTTTTGAAATATATATATCAATTCACATTTTTTGTTGTATGCGGGCCCGCACTTATGTTCCGGAACTTTTACGTGTAACTCGCGCGAGTTGTTAAGTTAGACTGGCCACAGGCCACCGGCACTATTTTGTGAAGCGGCCGTGGTTGTACGACCAATTCTTATTGTTTTAAAGTTTGTATCACTACGCCAGCAGACTGTTTTGTTACATAACGGCATTACACACCGAATTCCATCGTTGGGATCGTCTCTGACGTAATGTTGCCTGACGATCCGTTACATAATTTGTTGACAGTTTTTGTATGTCATTGGTTGACCTTGGCACAATTCCAGCTTATTAAGTCTGTTGCTGTCTGCGTCTTTTGATATTCACATACAATATTTGCAATCAGTCTTACCACCTCCGCTACCACTGTCGCTAACAATAAATTTACCTTTCGTTTATACGTTTGTCCCTAATATTCTAAAAATATTATTGTTTTATGAAAAAAAAAATACAAACTGCTCTATTACCCCAAAATAGGCCCGTTACAATGTATTTTAAAATGATACACTCCACGCGTAACTGTATCCGAAATTTTAGCTTCTGAGCTAACCATAGCAAATGATGAATTGTATTTATGAATGTTTTCAAAATAATTTTTTGACTTTCTTTTTATTGAAGGTTCATTTGAAGTAAGTCCATCATACAATGATTTAAAGTATTCATTTTGACATAAGGCCAGTAATATTGCTTTACCCTTATGACAACATGAAGTGCTTTCACCTAAAGTGACCTCAGATTCGAAATGTTTTGCATTGCAAAACCTGTATTGTAAATGCATTAATCCACAATCAAAAGTATTATAATTTCTTGGAATGACATTCAGTGCGCATTTAAATGTATCCCTCAAAATAATTTCATCATTTTGTATACTATTTACACTATTTAAATTTGCATTTGGTCTATTATCATTTTGACTTTCACGCGAATATATATTCCTTCTTCTTTGTCTCTGACTCTGACCCGTCAATGTTATACTATTTACACTACTTAAATTTGCATTTGGTCTATTATCATTTTGACTTTCACGCGAATATATATTCCTTCTTCTTTTTCTCTCACTCCGACCCGTCCATGTTCTATGTCGAGGCATAATGGAAGTAGGTGCGAATATCTGAATGTAAAAAGAAACATGTAATGAAATTACTGAAACTAAGATTAGACAGGGTTTAATTTAAAAATAATAAAATGTACTCACTTTTTTGAAACCACCAATAATAATAATTAGGCGAGAGTAAGTCAATTCAAATTGCTACTACAAAATTTTCCTTTTGCAACAGGTGTATATTAAGCAAGCTGTATTTCACTTTCAACTGCACCTTAATATATAAAACACAGATATCTAATATACAAAATATAAAATAAACGCTTTTTTGCCTTGACATACACTCCACAGACTATTGTTGCCTGGCAACAAAATTATTTTATTTTTAACAATTACCATTGTTTGAAAAAGTTTAAATGAATTTTCAAGTGCAAATGAATGTTTTATTTTATTTTATTTAATGTATTTGTAACATATTATATATAAATTTTAGCTTTCTGCACTCCTTCTCCATATAAACTTTAACTATGCCAAATCTCACACTCCTCCGTGCGCGCAGTATGCTTAAAAAGGGGTACAAAGTTTTCTCTTCACGTATTAATATATACCTTATCTTATACTATTAAGCGAGCAATCTTTGTATGTATGTCCTTATTTTCTCGGAAACGGCTCTAACGATTTTCTCGAAATTTGGTACTTAAGCGTATTTGGACACTAAAAATCGATTGGGCTAGGTCTCATTTTCCGCAAAAATCGCCTAAGGCCTAAACCGTAGGGTCTTTTAAGTATAAATTTTGATTCATGTAGGTTTAAATATTCACACAACAATTGCTATTGTTATAACTCTGTCACCCAGCAACAAATATTTTAAAAAAATATTTTTTATTTGAAATTAAAACGTTAATTTTAATTCTGTTCATAAAGAATAGATCTTATCGATGTTTATAAATAATATAAAATAGCTGTTGTTATGAATGTAAATAAACAAACTAAGAGTTGAGACATACAATCTAATCTATGTATGTCCTTGAAACGGCTCTAACGATACCGTAGAGTCTTTATAGGTCTTTAACCTGCGGCCTGAACGGTGCAGTATCGGTGTTTATAAATAATATAAACAGATGTTGCTATGACTGTAAATAAACAAACTAAGAGTTGAGACATACAATTGTGGGTTTCTGCGCAACGATTTTTGTACAATCTATCTGGTATACATAATCTAAACTATTAAGTGTTCTGTATATGCTGTTGTTTTTTTGCTTTCTTTGAGGTATATACATAATCTAAACTATTAAGCGTTCTCTATACGCTGTTGTGTTTTTTGCATTCTCTGAGGTAAGTGGTAGTCATATTCTGTCTAACGGGAATCTTATTGATGAAGTATTTAGTGATTGTTTGGCAAACAACAGATACGAAGATATGAAAGACAGAGCTATATTAGCGCCTTTGAATAAAGACGTAAATAAAATTAACGACAAAATTATTAAAAAGCTTCCTGGAGAATATTATAAAGTATATAAAAGCTACGATTCTGTTAAAGATCAACCAGAAGGAGCTCTTCAATTCACTTCTGAATTTCTAAATTCTGTTGAGATGGCTGACTTACCACCACACGAATTAAAGCTTAAAAAAATACAATAATAATGCTTTTACGAAACTTGGACGTCTCTGAAGGGCTGTGCAATGGAACGAGATTGGTCGTGACTGAATTATGTAATAACATTATTAAAGCCAAGATTATCACGGGTGAATGTTCAGGCCGAGAAGTTCATACTCCAAGAATTACAATAGATTCCAGCAAAAGTCAGCTTGGGTGCACTATGCAAAGGCATCAATTTCCCGTCAGAGCAGCTTTTGCTATTACTATTCACAAGGCTCAAGGTCAAACATTTGAAGTGGTGGGAATTCACTTATCAATTCCTGTGTTTATGCACGGCATGTTGTATGTAGCATTTTCCAGAGTCAAAAGGCGAATGGCTTAAAAGTTCTTTTACCACCAGAAAATCCTCGCCATACAAGAATCGTTGTATGGAAAGAAGTATTAAATAATTGTGATTCCAATAACAGAAACCGTCGATAAACGCAAACGGCATAGTATCGATATGTTTATATATGAAAATAAATATCGAAAAATAAATATATAATAAAAATAAATAAATAATTAATAATAAATAATGTTTTTTTTTAATCAGTATATTTATAAATAAATGTGAAAACCGAGCAAAGCTTGGTCACCCTGATATTTATATATAAATGCTGCATTCAGCTGAACAATATTAATTATCTGTTTACATATGTTGATTTACTAACATAAACTTCCATATTTTACTATTTTTATTGTAACATGTCCTTTTCATCTCTTATTTTTATAACATCCCACATGTGGTGGTGCTTTACATTCTTTTCATCATAGTCATGATTCTACTTCATTATGCTTAGTAGGGTTTCTATTTAATTCTTATTTCTTTAATTTAAATTGGTCATTCAGGGTCTGTTATCATTATGTTACAGTGTTTTGTTCCCTGACTATTATTATCTTTTTGTACACATTTTACTTACTTATGAAGCTACCTAAACACATACAGTGCTTACATTTATAGTTATTCTTAATTTATGATTATACATATTTGGCTTTCACATTATCTTTTACAGTTTCTGACTATTCCTACATAGTTCACTATATTTGTCTTTTTTAAATCATTGTTTTGACTTAGATCAGCTAATGTGCTGTTTTTTATTCATAATATATACTACAATACTATTCAAGTCATTTGTTATTTTACTTATTCTGTTTGGTTTTATTTATCAAATGTTTTTATTGAGCTCACTTGACAGTTTATATGGGAAACTTGTCTTGTCATTTCGTCTTTGTCATTCAGTATATTTTATGTTGTAGTGTCATTTAGTACATGTAGTGGATTTATCACTGTTTACTTGAATTCCTTCTCTTCTTTTCTTCTTTATTGGTTTATTATTTTTACTGTTACATTCTTTCTGGTTACTCAGTTATAGTTCTTTTAGTATTATTCACCCTTCTGGTGTTCATTATTATTATGGAACATTTTGTGATGTTACACAGGTCATAATAATGTCAAGTCGCCGTGATAAACATGAAAATAGAAGTAGAGTACTACACTTGATGGCTAAACTGTGTTGGGTGTGAAGACTGTTGAGCTGTTATTATGTCTACATCTCTGCAGCTAAGTCTAGACAGTCGTCTGCCAAACAAAAGAACATTACTGATTTTTTTCACCAATAAAATGTGTTTCTTGTTTTTTATTACACTATTGCTGGACTGTACATATTATCATTTATTGTACATAACCAATCATATAGCCTGGTAGCCTACTATATAAGTTTTATTTCATTTTAGACTGTCTCATTTAATAAAATAATAAACATTTTAACATTTTGTATTCTTCTGATAATCCGACCTTTTATGGGTTCGACCATACCCCCAGTCCCACAGGTGACGGATTAGCGAGGTTCTACTGTATTTGAAAACTACAAAAAAAAACTTTTTTTTTCGTGTAATTATGATTTGTGACTTAGTGGTAATATCAGTACTATTCTGCTCCATAATTGTTTTGTTTAGTTTGGGTCTTTATCACATTGTTTGCTCCTAGCTTCTTTGCTTTCCATTCTTTTTTCTTGTTGGACACTGCTTTTTGCCTGCTAAATGGTGGCTTTACCCAGCTTCTACATTGGTATCAAAATCCAAGTCCCACCAACAATGTCCATCTTACTTTTAATACTTTACTTCTAGTTATAATGCCACCATTGAAACAGGCTATGACCTCATTTATGGACAGCTGTGCAATAGTTGGTCTGGATATAAATAATGGACTTTTAAATTGTCATTTACATTTCAATACATCATTTACATTTTGGATTTCCTGTATAAACACTTTATTGAAAAATGTATGGGAATTATATGTTCAACATACAAGTCTGGATTGTATGAGTTCTCTAAAGGCTTTATGGATTTCAGTTATTGATAATGGAAATTCATTTTTGTGTTTATACTGTGTTCACTCAAAACAAGTCATGTGTCTTGTATTTTTTATTTGTAATTCAAGAAATATAGTCGTAGTACTTAAATTAAAACTTAATGCCTCTGTGAAAGGAAAAACGTGGAATTTTATTTTTTATTTTAAAATTGTACATAATAATTTTTGAATTTTCCATAATAATCCACTGACATGTGTGCAGTCATTTTTTTTATTCAGGAACCATCATGCATTCGTGTCTCATAAACCACTAAAACATGATTTTAATAGTTGTTTTGATTGTTCATCTTCTTTTTTCACAGTACTAAATAATATAGAATATAGAACTTTCACTTGTGAAACTTACAATATATAGCAATAAAAAACAGATACAACCCTAATTTAATAAACAAACTACACAAACACATCATAAACAAAAACAACAAAACACTAAATACCAACAACACACAACAAACTAAATACATCACACTCACATACCATAACTCCAACACACAAAATCGCCAACACATTCAGAAAACACAAGTACAAAATAGCATACAGAACAAACAATACCATCAAAAAACACATCAATGATACAAACACGGACATAGACAAATACAACAAAACAGGTGTTTACAAATTAAATTGTAATGATTGCAATAGTTTCTATATAGGCCAGACGGGAAGATCTTTTTCATCTCGTTACTCTGAACACCTAAAAGCTTTATCCAACAACAATATACATTCTGCATTTGCCACACACATACACACAAAAAACCACAGCTACACCAACATAGATACTAATCTTGAGATATTACACTACTTACCCAAATGTCGAAAACTTAACACAGCAGAACAATATGAAATATACAAACACTACAAAACACAACCAAACGACATACTTAACGACCAATTAAACTATAAATCACACACACTGTTTGACACAATTATACATAACAACAATAATTTGGATCCCCGCGCCAATCCCCTTCCTCCACACACCACCCCCACTAAACCTTCCAAACAAAAACCGTTACGTGTTACTGGCCAGTCTGTCTCAAACTGCTGACGAAGGCGAACACCATGCTGAAATGCGTTCGGAAAGAAAAACAAGTAAGTTTCACAATTGAAAGTTCTATATTATATGATTTTAATAGTTTTCGTGGGCATATAATAAAATTAACAATCTTGTTATTATATTTTAAAGTACTAATGGTGTATTAGTAATAATGTATCAATGGAAGACAGTATTGTACAAGCTGTTTTACTTTGTAGTATTATTTTTGCTACTGTGTTTGTATTTTATGATGTAATTATGTTCACTAGATCCAGCAGCAAATGAAGTAGGTCAGTCTAGTACATGTGGAGATGATCAATCTCATGGACTGGTTGAAAATAACAATAACAACATTCCCATCATCACTGTAACAGGAGTACCCCACACAGAAAATCAGGAAATGCCTCCTCCATCAGGTGATTTTTATTTTATTTTATTGATTTTTGTCACTTTTGTTCTAAGATTTAACCAATTTAATTCTTATACTGTTAGTACAGTGAGTCCTCACTACCTTTTGTCGCAGTTAATCTTGTTATGGTATTACCTAAAATCATCAGTCCCTATTGTAAAGTTGTAGAAGTTCCAACTCATTGGCATTCTAATGTTACCAGTGTTCCAGTATTTCAATAAATATTTAGGGTGTAATGATAAGTTTTGTGCAGACTGTACATACTGCATGAAAAGCAAAAGAACTCAACAAAGCAGTCAGGCCTCCATTAATTCTTCAAGGAAGTGGGTGAAGCATCTAAACACTGAGTGCATGACTGTAAACCAACTCCCTTTCTACTTCCAGATGTCGCCCATGGAACTTCGTGTAAAGAACAGTGAAGTGCCTGGACAAATGAACAAAAATATGTTCAAGTACTGTAGGCCTCGTATCAAAATTCAGTAACAGTTATTACTGTAAACCAAAACCTTAATCACAATATGCTAAAATTTCATATGCAATTATCATGTATTTCATTAAAAATGTAATAGAACATGTTTAGTATTGTTTCCATCACTTTCCCATTCAACATCAAGAACCTAAACGCAACATTGAGTCTGACATTTTTGCCATACATTTTACTAATGAAAGAAATTTTTATAAATATTAATGGGAAGTTCATTTGGCTGTTGTAATTAAAATGATAATTACACACTGAATACAAAATTATAATTATACTTGGACGCACAGAAAAATAATAATTTCAAAATGCAAGCTTGTAATTTGCATATAGTAAATTAGATTTGCATTTGACTCTTTACTCATCCAATACTAAAGTGACAAATTTATGTAACAATTTGTTGTGTTTGTTGTTTTTAAGTAGAAGTAAACCAAGTTAGCAAGAATAAAGTTCATAAAAGTGTCAATACGTTTGGTGAACATAAATATTTATTACTACTTTGTGCAAATAAATGAGATTTCATAATAAATATTGTAACATGACATAAGATAGTGAAAATACACTGATGATTAATAATAAACAAAAAAGCTGAAGATAAGAAGAAATGCTAAAAAACTTATAACTCAAAGATTAATGACCAAATCACGAAATGACAAATTACTAAGAAACTGACGATGACTTGACCCAATAGATTGGATAACAACAAGGAAAATAAAATGTAACAAGAAGGAAGGAACAAGAAACCAAATGTAATCAAGAATGTAATAACGAACGTTGTAATCCCCAAGTTATGACTAAAATATGTATGTAAACCAATGCACTAAAATAGTTAGGGCATAAATAAGATGTAACCATGTTAACAATAACAGTAAGATAGTGATATTATGTATATTATATGAAAGAAGAAGAAAAATGTACCTATAAATATGAGGTAGGGAATTAAAAATAACCATACCTAATTAATAGTGATAAACATAGTCAAAGCAAGTAAAAGATACTTTGAGCCAAATAAAGGCAATAATTAATAACAAAAAGTGATCAATGTGAATTGAAAATAAACTAATTATTCATGACCAATAATCACACAGTGATATTAAAATAATTAGACAAACAGTGTGAGTAATATTAAGTGAGTGAGATAAAAAGTGTATAAATATAAGTAAGTGGTAACATGCTATGTATAGCATATTATAAAAAGTGAAAGTGATAATAAATAAAGAAACCTTCTATGAAGGGAAAAGTGCAGTGGGTGTACAGAATAAAGTATTTTAAAAGCAGACTGTAATAAAATAGCTAAACAACCTTTGATAAACTTTATGTTAGCAAGTAAGACTACACTGATTGTGCTATTATTAATTTAAGTGATAGTAAGTAAGAATTATAAAAATAAGGTAAAAATTAAGTTATTAGAATGAATAGTAAAATAAGAAAGACAGACACTGTATTTAAGTGAAGAAATTAGTAAGTGAGGTATATTGTGTAAGGTACAGTTTAAAAGTAGTATTATAAGAGTTTCGTTATTGTTTAAAAAACCATAGAATGTAGTAACTTATAAGATAAGCAAGATAGTAGTAAAAAACAGAAAATTAGTTAGAAGTTTAATTTCAGGCTTGAACCTGGCAAGGAATATTTTATAATAAGGGGTGTGGTTAGAATCATCAATGTTTTATTATCTGTTTCTATAAAAAAATTGTTTAATGTACCAATATATAAAGTTAATGAGTTACAAGGAATGTTAAATAGTAGTATGGGGAAGTCTAGGCTCTAGGCCTAACATTTAGTGAAGGAACTTTGTAAATTTAAAAGGAAAACAATAACCCAGTATCAATCAGAGTATATCAAATGTTTAAGCAGTTAAGTAAGTATACCTAGTACAAAAATGTATAAATAATATCCAGTTTTAAAATAACTACATAAGAAAAACAAATAAGAAAATAAGGAAAATGTTATTAACTATTCAAAAGTAATCATGAGGGATATCAAAATAATCCTTAACAAAAAAGAAGAACAATGGTGTTCATATAATTAATGTAACTACTAATATAAGAAGGAAATCCTAATTTGAAGATATTTTATAGATTTAAACCAAAATAAAACGTTAGAATATAACAACGTCATAAGATACTGACCAATGAGAATTAGCATAATTTAATAGGTAACCATAGCAACTCAGATTTATTACCAAAAAACCGTTGGAATTCTAATTAATTCATTATTGACTGACGCGGAGGGCGGATGTATGAAGCTCTCGATCCGAAATTAACGATAAAAACTTAAATTTTTAATAAATCAAGAAGGAAGAAGTATTGTAGAAGCATTCCATACTACACCTGATAAAATGAACCAGTATTAAAGGATTTAAACCATAGAAATCACAGTAAAAATAAGAATACTTCGAAGGAACGTTACGGACGAGCTATCCTGAAGGAAGAAGGGGATCGACCTAACTCAACCTGAGGACTTCGAATGACTACAGTGACTGATGGAAGCCGAACTTTAATTGAAGCCATTGAACGAGAATTGCGAACCATCCCAAGAAGAGAAGACGACTAGAGGATTCCTGAAGAAGAAGACGAACATCGGAGAAGCCACGTCAAGAACTCGATGAGTATAACTAACAATTTCACTTAAAAATAAATTCCAATTATCCATAATAACGAGATAGAAATTTTCACTTCACTGATCACAATTTTGACTCAATAACTGAATTTAATTAATATATCACTATTAATAAAACATAATTAAGCAATAAACTTTGATATCGAATCATAATAAATCTTAAAAAACATAACTTGCTGACGAAAATTTAACCAAACACTATTCTAATTCTCATTTCCAATAACTTACTTTGTATGTATTAGTGTATTAACCATTTTGTGTATTTAGTTTTAAGGAGTGTTATAATGTTGTGCATTTTAGCCGATAATCCAACTTCTGTAGTCAAAAGGACTTAAAACACCCTGAGAGACAAAATAATAATTATAAACAAAACATTATTCGCCATGCTGGCGTCTTTACGTTACGAACTACTGAGCGATGCGAACTGAGCAATTTGTAAAAGCCTGTATCAACATAAACATATGTACTATTCATTAAATGTAATTGAAAGGATAATATAAAGAAGGGTTTAATAAATTTTAATGTTCTTCAACGCTGTATGTTTGATTCATATAAAATAACGTAATATAAGGAAATACTTAACTGAAAACGCCAACATACCACAGTTAGCGAAGTCGGCACTGCAAGACAGCGTGAGCCAATCAGGTGACGAGGCGGTAAGATTCGAATTGAACAAAACAATAAGAGATATGGTTAGCCCGTAAGTATTAAGAAAAAGTATAATCCGGCTCGCTACATACGATTAACCCTTCATAGAGGTATTTAACAGATTAATACTCACAATTACCCATAATAACACACTTATACTACGAATGCAATGAGTGACATAAAACGTACGCCACACATTTTCGTTACTGTTACAAGGTTGAAAGACATCGTGATAAAACACCCCACAAAAGACGTTTATTACAAAGTGGCGCGCCAACTAGCAGGGCTAGAATAATCAAGAAATTATACTATTAAACCCTACAGATTCTAGCGGCGGCTGCAGAAAATGGAATCGGAAAAAATCGGCACAAGACAGCTGACTAAGGTATGCGAGAAGGAGGCGGAAAAGGAAGCAAAGAGATTAGAAAAGGAGAAACGAAAACTCCAGAACCAGAAAACGATTCAGCTATGTGGAATGGATGACAATATTGCTTAAAAAATTCAGTAGATAGGTGGAGTACATCGAGAAAAATACAACGGATCACGAACGAGCACAGATGAGTCGTGCGGATGCAACGGAACCGCCATACAACAAAATGTCATGGGAAGAAATTTATGATGAAATGTGGAAGCTGGAAACCAAATGCAGCAAGGAAGAGACTATCAGGACAGCCCACGGAAAAGGCGATAACAAGGTGGAAAGAATGACTGAAGAAGATTGGGAGAGATTCCACAATAATGAAGAACAAATGAAAAACAAAAGAATGGGAGTATACGCACAGGTGACAGAGGAATATACACCGGAGGAGTATGAACAGTGGAGACAGTTAATAAGACAACCAGAAAAACCGATACAAGCGGAAAACGCAGAACTAAGAGAATGGATAAGGGTTATGTTCGAGCTATCCAGAGAAGATATGTGTAATTGGAGGAAGAAACATAATCGAATAAAAGGGTTCAACGGAATACCAAATAATAAAAACTTGGAACAACCTAATGTTCAATTACAAAAAGAAATAGTCAAGGACGTGGAAGTGAAGCAACAGAAGAAAATAATGGTACTCACACAAGAAGAGGTACAAAAAAACCATTGATTTATTGAATGAACATTATAGAATGATAAGCGAAGCTTTGGATAACCATCACGATAAGATGAAGGAAATTATGGATAAGGGTTTCAAGAAGGTGAATGAAACACTAGAAGGATTTTCTGAAGGCAATAAAGAAACATTGAATGAGAACGGGAAACCGGGAAATAAGAAGGTAGAAGATAGTAGGAAGGAAATAGAAACTACAGAAGACAAATATATACTGTGTAACACTCCTGTATACACTAGTTACAAATAAATATTTAATACTGTACAAAAAAAAATTTTTAATTTGATTTAAAAACAAAAATTTTAGTTTGTTGTTGAATAATTTATAAATAATTCGTGTTATGAATTTCCGTTGAAATTTTAAAATTCTGTGAGTTTATTATGTTAATATATGCACTTCTGGTTGACCGTAAATGATTCTGGAGTTAATCAGATTGTCTTACTTTACTAATCGATTGACGATTTTCTTCTACACTCCAGTATATCTATTTTCTTTAGTAAATGTCGTCTTCCTGTAAGTTCTGTAGTTAATAAACACTCTTATATTAATGTGTGAAATAATTAAAACGAGATAATAGAATTATTTTGATTTAAATATAAATCGCTTCCTCTTCATGTGATTTCAAAATACATTATATTCAGAATAATTTTTGTTTGTTGGTTACTTTCGTGAACTAGTAATTACATAATTGGTTTCTTTAACTCTTTCTGTTTAATTTGATATGCAATAGTCCATATTTATAAAGTTTTTTGTTAAAATTGCTATATTTCTGTCTTTTTGGAAATATAGGCCTAATATCTGGTTCCTGTTCTTGTCCAACATATTAGCCATCTTAAGTGTTATAAATATGATTATAATAAATTTCTGATTGATATAAATCCTTACTTTCCTTAATTTCGTATAAATTTAACAATTTGATCATCCTTTTAGTTGTAATTCATGAATTTACTATTTCTCCTTTGAAATGGTTAGGTATTACATTTTGAAATTTTTTAATAATTTAATACAACCTTTTATATGATTCTTTTAAAGTATAGTTTCAGTTATAGTAGTTGGTGATTGATTTACCTTATATAAATCTAATTAGTTTGCTTGGTTTATTTAACTTCCTTACTCAAATATAAATGTTATTGGAATTTCCATTTTGGCCTAGATTCTATTGTTTTACATATACTGGTTTTTTAATATTACTAATTCTATACTCTCTCTGATTGTCTAAAGTTAACATAATATTAAATAAAAATTCCTTATACAACTATTGAAACATGTAGCATTGTATTCCTGCTCATACTATAAAAACAATATTGAAATGAATTATCAGTCTTTAAAGCTAGACATTGGTTTTAACTATTTCTAAAAAATTACATAACAGTCATTTTACAATTAGTCTAGTATACATTGTAACGTTACCAAATATGGTAGTTACATAAAATAAGTTAATATAACGTCGAGTAAGAGAAAAGCATGGAAGTATGTCTAGATAAATAAATCTATGTGTATAAAAGTGTGTATCTACAAATATATTAGTATAAAAATCCAACGATGAGGAAGAGAATGTTAACATAGCAACATCAAATACAAAATGAAGAAAAGAAATGACAATGAGCCAAAACAAAAATATCAGTAACCAGACCCAATAGGATCCAACAGTGAGGGGAACCAACAAAATAAGGACCAATAAACTCCAACAGCGAGGGAAACAACTGAAGATAAGGACTACAATGAAAATATTGAAGAAGAAGAAAGAAGAAGGACAAGGAAACGTACCATGAAGAGAGAAGAAAATGGATAGACCATGCAAGGACTCAACATAAACCAAGTGTACTAGAACTATAAGTAACCAAAGGAATAGTGATTATCAAATATGAAAAGAAAACCAGTGTTTAACATTTAAGGAACCACAAACAATTACAGTGAATACTTAATATAGATGTGAAACCTGTGAACAGTTAACTAATTTCAACTGAATAAACCACACAAACAATCCCAGTGATAAGGTTTATAGTGTAAGAAAATATGTTAATTTCATAGTAAAAGCAGCAAGAATTAAATAGTCAAATATACACAGACAATTAGTGTGACTAATTTCATAAAGGTTGTGATCAATATAGATAATCATAAGACCACCAGAATAGAATAAAATCGAACAATTATGTTATTGTTCATAGAGAACTGACAATAAAAAACCTTTGTTATGTATCAAACAAAGTGACAGGAATTAAATTCAACCAATGACCAGAGAGATATTGTAATTAATACAAAAAGATTTGTGTTATTGTTTAAGAAGAAGTTGTGTAAACATGTGTAACAAAATAATTAAAATATTATAGTAAGATACCATACTGAAGTCATGTTAGTAGGAGCAAAATACTGCATTAAAACATGTTGTACATTGTTACATAACCCCATAGGGAAGACACCTATGAAACAGAAAATCATACATGTTAATGTAAATAAATGACCATCAACTATGATATCAATCAAGAATTTGTTATAAATAATAATATATCCTAATAGACAGTGTATTATATTGCAAAACAATGTAAATAAAACAGATCAAGTATGATGACACACAGAGATAGGAGGAATAGAGCCTAGTATGCCAATTTAGTTAGACAAAATACAATATCAAAACAAGTAACTATGTCAATGAAAGTATTACCAGTAGTTAGATAAACATCTGGTACTACTGTGAGAACAGATTCTGAACATAATAATAACAGTATTGTAACCAAAATATTGTAAACTAACTAACTATGTACATATAGCCAGAAGTAAGCTGAACCATTGTATAACCAACTAGTTAAACAAAATACTGTATTAAAGCTTGAACAAAGATTGTTAAGAGTGTTACCAGTAGTAAGAGGAAAACCTAATGCTACTGTGAGAACAGACTATGACCATGAAAACAGTCATTTTCTATATAAATAATTAAAAACCAAACGACCATGATGGAGGAATCCATATGTAAACAAACGAAGAAGAGTCTTATTTTGAATTTTAGTAATTATAATTATTATCTGAAAGGTTGTTAGCCATTGATTGATAATTGTTCAAAAATTTTATAATATCTTGAATTGTTAATAAACCTCTATTTTTATTACCAGTGAAAAAGAGTATCATTTCAAATTTAAATTAGCTCATTTATTCTTAGTCAGTCCTACCAAAAGGTGACGGAAGAGTTTAAATAGATCTAATAATTCAGAACATTATTTAGATTTTATATCATTTATATTGTGTATGATAACCATATTGAATATTCAACCTGAATATTTACTTGTATGTAAAGTGTATGTATTTCAGCTGAACCGTCACTGAACAGGACTAAAATATCCACGTGTGGTAAGTAAGGGAGGTTAATAACGGAGTGCGTGAAACATTTTAAATCGAAGAAGTGAACCATTAATACGCTCCCATTAGACAATACAATCACACTAATAACCATAATAGTTATAATTAGAACATTTTATAAAAAACAACATTATCGTAGATACCGGTGCGTATCTGCACTCACACTACTACACCACTATAAATACTCTTATCTATAAAGTTCCTTTACAACTTGGCGCCCAACGGGGGGCAGAAGTGAGTGAAGATCCACTAAGAAGAGTTATAAAATATTATCGTACTATCTACGAATCTATAATAATAATACACCTCTATAGATATAAATACTCTTATCTATAAAGTACCTTTATAGATTGGCGCCCAACGTCTGAGCGCGGATTAGGGAAAATATACCATAACCAGTAACCTAATCACCCCAATCCGTCAAGAGACAGCAGGTACATTACCAGCATAACAGGATGTACACAAGGAGATCAAAGTCGAGGTCAACGTCGAGAAAGAGGGCATCAAAAGCAGAAAGGGAGGCCAGAATGGAAGAAAAGGAGGCCACGTCGACGGAAGACGTCGAAGAAATTTTAGTGGAAAGACAGGACAAACCACTTGAACTGGCGGAGGGGGTTCAACAACCAGACGAGGAGGAACCGGAAGTGATACCTCAAGAAGCCGTACCGGAAACAAACCAGCCTGAAAAAACAATGTCAATAGGAGAGTCAGCGTTTCAAAAGTGGATGAAAAGAATGATGGAGTCATTGAAGGAAGACAATAGATCTAATAAGGAGGAGTTAAGTAAGAGGATGGAGGAATCACTAAGCTCCACCAAGGCGGACTTAAACAGAATAGAGGAAGGCCTGAAATCCACTAAGGAGGAGAACCAGTCCACAAGGGAAGAATTGATCAAGAAGCTGGACGAGACTAGTCGATCCACCAAAGAGGAATTGAACAGTAAAATAGAAGAAGCCAGTCGATCCACCAACCAAAAAATAGAAGAAGGCCAGAGGGAGAGCCAGAAAAATATGGAATTATTAAAGGAAGAATTTAATAACCAAATAAATGAAACTAACAGGAGGATGGAAGATGGGCAAAAGAAAACCGAAGAATTATTAGAGAAGAAAATGGCCATAATGAAGGAAGACTTATCGGCAGAGTTGGGAGTAAAAATTGATCAGACCAACCAAAAGATTGATGAAATTAATGCTAAATTCAATCGAGATGTCGAAACCATACAAGCTGACCATGAAAGAATATGGCAACAAATAAATATCAACAGTGACAAGATGGAAGAAACCGCTAAGGATACGGTAGAAATGATTGAAAGAAGATTGGGAGAAAATGTTGAGGAAATCGAAAAACAAATGGCCATATTAACAACAGAAATTAATGTCGAGATGTCTGAAGTACAAAAAGAGGGAGAAAACACCAGCCTGAAACTAGTACAGACAGAAATAGACATCAACCGGCGTATTAGCGAGGTGGAGAAGACACACAGTGCACAACTAGGAATGATAACACAGGAACAAGCGGAGATGAAGGTAGTGCAGTCGATGCTAAATGAAAAGTGCGAAGAAGTCTCTGTGAAAGTGGACGCTATTAAGCAGCAAGTGCATAACGACAAAACCCAATTAACAGAACGTCAACGGAGAGAGTTGGATGACCTCCGAGACGAGATGCATCGTCTGCGAACCATCCCAAATATCCTATCTGGATTAAGTCACCTGGAAGGCAGGGACCAGATTGAATTCCGAACGTATTCTAAAAATCCATTAGAATTCTTAGAAAGGATAGAAGAGATAATACATAGAAACCGAGAAAGCAGATGGTCCATCATTAAGGGGATGTTGGATGAATCTTTTAAAAATACATTCGACAATTGGTGGACAGCAACCCGTCACGAAGTAGGGAGCTATGACACTTTTAAAACGGCTTTTAAACAAAAGTACTGGTCGGAAGCCACCCAAAACATCATCAGAGACGACATTACAAATGGAAAATTCGATGTGAATGGAAGGCAATCGATGACAACCTATTTCTTAGGCAAAATTTGTCTGGCTAGAAATTTTGAGCCAGCAATTCCAGAAGAATGCCTGGTTACAAAACTGGCGTACCATTTTAATCAAGGTATTTCGCAAGGGAGACTGAACTCACAAATAAAAACAATTCAAGGGATGTGCGACCTGCTAGAAAGCCACGAAAGAGAAAGGTATTATCAACGAAACCGACAAATACCTAGCCAAGCATATGATCGGGGAGGGCCTGGAAATAATAACCCCACCATCCACGATGACAGAAATAGCCCAGGAAGAAATTTTAACAATCCACCATGATTTCAAAACCAACCAATACCACGCCAAGACGGAGGTGGCAACAACGTGAATAGAGGAAATTATAACAACCATCATCCAGGTGGATACCAGAGAGACACACATTACCAGAGAGGTAATAATTACTATAGGCCGTATCAAAACCAATCTCCCAATAATCAACCACGACAAGGCAACGGTAATCAAAATAACAACCATTTCCGTAGGGTACACTACACCCATGCCAGCCGAGGTGGGAATCGCAGAAACTATTACCAAGGACGGAGGAGTTTCCCAAACCAACACAGTCACTCCAGTCATAGTGATAGAGAAGAACGAGAGTCCGGCTATCGATCCAATGGAAGCGACAGCAGTGGAGGTCATAGAACAGTCACACAGACTACGGAAGTTTATCACAACGGACATGGGCCTGGAAACCAGGAACCCATAGCATCAACGTCACAAGACAGGCACGAAAACGGTGACCTGCCTTTAAATGCCAACCGGCAGTGAAAAGACCAACCACACCCTCACTGAACCGGACTATTGCGTCTGATATTTTGGCGAAACAGTCGAATCATCGTAAAACATACCAGAACAATTACCTCAAGAACATAAGAAAGGATTTAATGGAAGAGAAAGAAAGTGTTATCGGAGATGCGAGCAACTGTGAAATCGCGTATATATCTGTGAAAGTCAACAACACAAATGCCACAGCAATGGTAGATACCGGGGCCAACGTATCATTAATTGACAAAATGGAATTAACAGGATCCAATCAGAAAATAAAGCTACCATACCAACCTTACCAATTAACAACATAATACTCATCGGAGCCACTGGACGTCAGAATAAAACTATTCGACAACAGGTGCAACTAGACGTATCAAGCAATGGGAAAACAATACCGATGGTATTCCTTGTAGCCAGCGGACTACCATTCACTCTACTCATTGGTTGCGACATATTACGAAAATACACAGCCATAATTAATATGGATGCAAATACTGTGGTGATGAAGGCAGAAGAAGTTGAGTGGACCGCCAATTTAACAGAATATAGGAAGGCACCCTCGGAACATGTGATATATTACATAAGGGAAGGCCATGAACATCAGGAAGGCGCCATCAACCAGGAACTTCACAACAGTCCAGAGGAAGCATTATGGTTGGAAAAAATTAATGAAATCAGAGAATTCAAAACCAGCCAGAATAGCCATGAGTTGACTTGGGAACAACGGGACCAGCTAATAAATATATACTATCAATATCGTCACGTATTTTCTGATACGCCTGGGAAAATAAAGAATTTCCAATGTGAATTAAAATTCAAGGACCAGACAGAATTCAAGCGAAAATCTTACCCGATCGCCTTTTCACTTAAAGAAGCTGTACGAAAGGAAATCCAAAGATTAATAGAAAATGATATAATTGAAGTAAGCAATTCCCCGTACACCAATCCTATTGTAGCTGTACCCAAGAAAAACAGTCCAGTGAGAATTTGTTTGGATGCACGTGAACTCAACAAGTCCATAATCAATGACAGGACATCGCCTGGAGAAATCGATGAAATACTAAAGAGATTTTATGGCACCAAATTTTACAGTATATGGGATACGGTCTGCGGATATTGGCAGGTCGAATTGCACCCGAATAGCAGAAAGTTCACAGCATTTATTTTTGAAGGCCGTAATTACCATTTTAAGAGATTACCATTCGGCTTAGTGAACTCAGTGGCCATCTTTGTCAAATGTATGGACGAGATACTGGGCCACAGTACATTACAATTTACGACAGTCTATGTCGACGACCTCTTAATCGCATCTAACAATTGGGAAGAGCACTGTAACCGGGTGGCACAAGTATTACAAAAGTTGGAAGACAACCATATTACACTTAAATTAGACAAATCACAATTGATCGCAAAGGAAGTGCAATTTTGGGGGTTTAACTTGTCAGAGTATGGCATTACACCATCCCAGGAAAAGATGGAGGCAATCCAGCGTTTCCCCGTACCACAGAATAAAAAGCAATTACAATCGTTCCTCGGAATCTGTAATTATTATCGAAAATTCCAAAACAATTATTCTGAACTGACAGCTCGATTTTCGGCACAACTATCCTCGAAGGAAAAATGGAAGTGGGGGTCAGATCAAGACTCTACCTTCGAATTAATTAAAGAAAAGTTTCTCGAAACTGTTATGCTGCATCACCCTAATTTTGAGAAGCAGTTTTTCATGAACTGTGACGCTAGCGACCTAAGCCTTGGTTCTGTATTATACCAAGAAGACCAAGAAGGGAATCATCAAGTGATCAGTTTCGCAAGCCAAACGTTAAACAAATGCGAACGTAACTACCATACAACGGAAAAGGAATTGTTGAGTATAGTGTTTGCTTGCGAAAAATTTAGAACTTTCATTTTGGGATATCCAGTAACAGTGAGGACAGACCACAAATCTATTTCATTCCTTAAGAATTGCAAGTTAAAGCACGGCAGATTGACGAGATGGACTCTTACGCTCCAAGAATACAACATACAGTGGGAGTACATACCAGGGAAGAGCAACATAGCTGCAGACGTGTTGTCCCGAATAAACATCAATGCCCAGACATTTGAAGGAGAAAGGGAAACCATTGCGAAAGTCTACCACCTACTGAAAAGCACATCTGAACTCACTAACATATTATCAGATATAACCATTCATCAAAAACAAGATCCCAAAGTATCATTGATTATTAAAAAATTAGCAAACAATGATAAGAACATAAAACACTTCTACTGTACTCATAATCAATTATTATTCACCAAACATAATAAAGATTGTGAAAAATGGAAGGTAGTTATACCAAAAGCCCTGGAAAAAGAACTGACCATCGATTACCACATACGCTATGGTCACATGGGCGCAGTAAAGGTCGTAAAGGCATTGCAGGAACATGTGCATTTCAAGGACATGACTAGAAAAGTTAGAAAGTATGTCCAGAATTGTCATATTTGCCAATTGGTAAAATGCAGCAATGAGAAACGAGAAGGAGTAATGATACCAATTACATCGACGGCAAAGTTAGACAAAATTTTCTTGGACATTTGTGGACCATTTCCACGGAGTGGTGGAAGACACCAATATAAGTATATAATCATCATATTTGACCACTACACCAAATACACTAAGCTGTACCCACTCAATCGAGCTACGACAAGTAAAATACTGGAAATAGTCATAAACAAGTATATACCCGAAGTGGGTAAACCATTGTCGATAATTACAGACCATGGAACGCAGTTCCGAGGACGAAAGTGGCGGGAAACATTAATCCATCTGGGAATAAAGACATACAAAACATCGGTGTATCACCCCAACAGCAACCCTGCTGAGAGAGTGTTGAGAGAAGTAGGAAGGATTTTAAGAACCTACTGTCACAGCCAGCAGAGGAAATGGGAGGAGTATCTATCCCCGGCTGAAGACTTCCTAAACCTAGCCTATCATCAATCGACTGACGAAACACCCTACATGGCTATGTATGAGCAAAGACCACCCCGGGAAATCACAGAGATCATTAATTTTCCAATGGAAGCAGAGGTCAAATTTAACAGAACAAAATTCTATAATAATGCAGTTGAACGAGCTGACAAACTGAGGCTCAAATACAAAAAATCGCAACCCAAAGTTATCAAATATGAAGTGGGAGACAGAGTGCTTATCAAAAATAGAGAACTCCCAAGTACAATCGAGGGCATTGCGAAAAAACTGCTACTGCTATACACCGGACCATATACTGTAACTAAGAACAATTTAAACAACACTTATGAATTGCAGGACCCTATTACCAAAAAGATAAAGGGTACTTACAACCAAGCTTCAATGAAAAGATATATCGACAATTAAAATATGGGACTAAAAGTGAAAAGTTAGCGATAAGAATTATTTTATTATGGATATTATGTAAAGGATGAAAATATTTGTTATGAAAAATGAAAATATACTTATGAATATAACTGTTGACTATATCAAGATGAAAAATGAAATGTGGCCATAAAGATTATTGTTTATTTAAAAAAAAGTGAAAAATGAAAGTATGATTATAAAAATAGATGTTGACTAAAGAAGAAAGGATGTATTATTGCTATGAAGATTATTATGTGTTTATATTAAATGAGAAGTAACTGTATGACTATGTAATGAACATTGAATATATATTGTAATTTTATAATGTGAGAAAACATACTCCCAAAGAATTTATGTAAAGGATTCAGAACATTGTATTTATGAATAATAGAAAAAAGTACAATACGAGACGGACACCCAAGATCTATGGCATAACTATATATAATATATATACTTCCTAGAGCCTAGTCAACAAGTAAATATTAACATCATACCCGGACTAATAAAAGAAGAAAATGAACATACGAGACTGACACATACCATCCACGGCATATATGAGATAAAATCATTATTTCCTAGAGCCTAGTCAACCAGTAAATTTTAACATCTTACCCGTACTAATAAAAGAAGGAGCAATTTACGAGAAAGACAAACAACATCTACGGCAAATACAATTTCCAAGAGCCACGTCAACCAGTAAAAAAGAACACCTCACCCGTACTATAAATAAAAGAAAAAGTACAATACGAGACGGACACCCAAGATCTATGGCATAACTATATATAATATATATATACTTCCTAGAGCCTAGTCAACAAGTAAATATTAACATCATACCCGTACTTACTATAAAAAGGAGAAAAAAGTACACATACGAGGCCGACACACTACAACTATGGCACAAATGTATGCATGATACAACAATTTCCAAGAGCCACGTCAACAAGTAAATATTAACATCTTACCCGTACTATAATAAAAAAGAAGAGCAAAATACGAGGCCGACACTACAACTATGGCACAAATAAATTTCCAAGAGCCAAGTCAACAAGTAAATATTAACATCTTACCCGTACTATAATAAAAAAGAAGAGCAAAATACGAGAAAGACACATACCAACTATGGCACAAATGTATGCATGATACAACAATTTCCAAGAGCCACGTCAACCAGTAACATGAACATCATACCCGTACTATTGAAAAAGGAAGAAGGAGCAAATGAGAAGTTGGAAGAATAAACCCAAAGAAATGTATTAATGTAGACAAGCAACCACACACAACCACATTGTTTCTAGTGTATTTTACTAGAGAAAAGCCAATACCACATGGAATATAAATACCAACTAAAACCATGAAAAAGGAGAAAAAATAAATGTATTTATGAATTATATCTAGAAGAATGAAACCTGAAATGAAGAATATGACGAGATGACGTTCAATGTGATACAAAATGAAGAGATTAATCGATGATGAAGAAGAATGAAAAGTAATATACTAACGAAGATAATCATGAGAGTATACCAGTGATGAAGTGTAAAACAAACTATCCCTATAATATGTGAAGAATTTAGTTGAGTTGAATCAAGAAAAGAGAGTATAACAATGTATAAACCGCAGATGCGTGAATTAATCCCAAGGATATTTATTATTTGTCGGAAGAACGACCACTATTATTATTTTTTGATGATTTGAGATGAATTGACTGATGAATAATGCCAGCAATCATTTATTATTATTGAAGGAGATGATTTGCCTCCATATTTATTGAAGTTAGTATGGCCAGTAGAGTTGAATAGCCAAAGTGAGCCGCTCTAAACTGCCCCAGCTAAGCTTATGTTAGGGAATTAGGGAACTAAATAAACAAGGGAGATGATTACATAGAGAAGAAATAATTATGATTCAAATAGAAGAAAGTGAAAGGGATATATGTAAAAAACATGTGAATCGACATGGAATGTACAACAATTGATAAATTCTTCAATGGAAAAGATAGTATAATAATTCAGAATTAATCAATTCTTATAGGAAGGCATATGTAACGTTACCAAATATGGTAGTTACATAAAATAAGTTAATATAACGTCGAGTAAGAGAAAAGCATAGAAGTATGTCTAGATAAATAAACCTATGTGTATAAAAGTGTGTATCTACAAATATATTAGTATAAAAATCCAACGATGAGGAAGAGAATGTTAACATAGCAACATCAAATACAAAATGAAGAAAAGAAATGACCATGAGCCAAAACAAAAATATCAGTAACCAGACCCAATAGGATCCAACAGTGAGGGGAACCAACAAAATAAGGACCAATAAACTCCAACAGCGAGGGAAACAACTGAAGATAAGGACTACAATGAAAATATTGAAGAAGAAGAAAGAAGAAGGACAAGGAAACGTACCATGAAGAGAGAAGAAAATGGATAGACCATGCAAGGACTCAACATAAACCAAGTGTACTAGAACTATAAGTAACCAAAGGAATAGTGATTATCAAATATGAAAAGAAAACCAGTGTTTAACATTTAAGGAACCACAAACAATTACAGTGAATACTTAATATAGATGTGAAACCTGTGAACAGTTAACTAATTTCAACTGAATAAACCACACAAACAATCCCAGTGATAAGGTTTATAGTGTAAGAAAATATGTTAATTTCATAGTAAAAGCAGCAAGAATTAAATAGTCAAATATACACAGACAATTAGTGTGACTAATTTCATAAAGGTTGTGATCAATATAGATAATCATAAGACCACCAGAATAGAATAAAATCGAACAATTATGTTATTGTTCATAGAGAACTGACAATAAAAAACCTTTGTTATGTATCAAACAAAGTGACAGGAATTAAATTCAACCAATGACCAGAGAGATATTGTAATTAATACAAAAAGATTTGTGTTATTGTTTAAGAAGAAGTTGTGTAAACATGTGTAACAAAATAATTAAAATATTATAGTAAGATACCATACTGAAGTCATGTTAGTAGGAGCAAAATACTGCATTAAAACATGTTGTACATTGTTACATAACCCCATAGGGAAGACACCTATGAAACAGAAAATCATACATGTTAATGTAAATAAATGACCATCAACTATGATATCAATCAAGAATTTGTTATAAATAATAATATATCCTAATAGACAGTGTATTATATTGCAAAACAATGTAAATAAAACAGATCAAGTATGATGACACACAGAGATAGGAGGAATAGAGCCTAGTATGCCAATTTAGTTAGACAAAATACAATATCAAAACAAGTAACTATGTCAATGAAAGTATTACCAGTAGTTAGATAAACATCTGGTACTACTGTGAGAACAGATTCTGAACATAATAATAACAGTATTGTAACCAAAATATTGTAAACTAACTAACTATGTACATATAGCCAGAAGTAAGCTGAACCATTGTATAACCAACTAGTTAAACAAAATACTGTATTAAAGCTTGAACAAAGATTGTTAAGAGTGTTACCAGTAGTAAGAGGAAAACCTAATGCTACTGTGAGAACAGACTATGACCATGAAAACAGTCATTTTCTATATAAATAATTAAAAACCAAACGACCATGATGGAGGAATCCATATGTAAACAAACGAAGAAGAGTCTTATTTTGAATTTTAGTAATTATAATTATTATCTGAAAGGTTGTTAGCCATTGACTGATAATTGTTCAAAAATTTTATAATATCTTGAATTGTTAATAAACCTCTATTTTTATTACCAGTGAAAAAGAGTATCATTTCAAATTTAAATTAGCTCATTTATTCTTAGTCAGTCCTACCAAAAGGTGACGGAAGAGTTTAAATAGATCTAATAATTCAGAACATTATTTAGATATTATATCATTTATATTGTGTATGATAACCATATTGAATATTCAACCTGAATATTTACTTGTATGTAAAGTGTATGTATTTCAGCTGAACCGTCACTGAACAGGACTAAAATATCCACGTGTGGTAAGTAAGGGAGGTTAATAACGGAGTGCGTGAAACATTTTAAATCGAAGAAGTGAACCATTAATACGCTCCCATTAGACAATACAATCACACTAATAACCATAATAGTTATAATTAGAACATTTTATAAAAAACAACATTATCGTAGATACCGGTGCGTATCTGCACTCACACTACTACACCACTATAAATACTCTTATCTATAAAGTTCCTTTACAACTTGGCGCCCAACGGGGGGCAGAAGTGAGTGAAGATCCACTAAGAAGAGTTATAAAATATTATCGTACTATCTACGAATCTATAATAATAATACACCTCTATAGATATAAATACTCTTATCTATAAAGTACCTTTATAACATACAGAAACACTTTAGTCTGTATAAACACTGTTATACATAATAAATATTCTTATATTACTTATAATTCTATATTTTATTACCACTTTGACATGTGGAGTTCATAGGCTCTAAACATAAACATAATTAGCCATTTGATTGTTAAATTTTCCTTTAAACTTAATCTAATTACAGTCCTTTCTGTTTATTGTATTTTACATTTTTTAATCCCCTGTCACAGTAATTATTTCCCCTCAGCTCTCTTTATCATTTGCATTTCTATGAATGTTTTTTGATAAAAAGATGTGTCCTCTTTTATTAAACATTAGACATATTTTCATAATAATACTTCATGATACGTTCTTTCTGTATTTATTATAAAACTTAAAGTTATTTGATTGTACATAGTTAAAATATAAGTTACACCTTTATTTGAAGTTTATTATATAGGATTCACTTGCACTTGTACACTTACACTGTTGGTTCTTATTTATATTTGAGTTCTACAATATTCTAAGACCAAACTTTTAGTTATAAGGGGCTTTGAAGATATGTTTATTTTATTACACAATAACTTTAGTTGGTGCACTTCTATTTACTAATAAACGCTTTTGTTTATAATTATTTTACATGAGGTTTTGGGGTGTTATACTTTCTGGGTGACATTAACATTTAGTTTTGGGTTTGTTATTTTTATTAATAGGTTTTTAATGGGTATTCTTCGTAGTTCTCCCCTCCTCCATCTTCTTTTTCTTCATTTCTTCTGTCTTGGGTTTTCCAAGGTAAGTATTTCATTATGTCCTTTGGTTGGTTCGGGGTATCTTCTTTATCATCTGCTCCTAACCTGCCTCTTCCTTCTTGGTTTCGGGGTATCTTCTTTATCACCTGCTCCTAACCTTCCTCTTCCTTCTTGGTTTTGGGGTATCTTCTTTATCACCTGCTCCTAACCTTCCTGTTTCTTCTTGGTTTCGGGGTATCTTCTTTATCATCTGCTCCTAACCTTCCTGGGTATTCTCCTAATTTTATATGAGTTTCTTTTGATTTAATTTCCTCGATACTTTATCATTGCATTTTATTATTTAATTATATTTTTCTTTTACGGTGGTGTTGTTCACTTTGATATTTAATTATTTTCATTTGATATTGCATTAGTTTCATTTGATTTTTATTTATATTCATTTGATATTTACTTATTTTCCTTCAAACTTTCTTTTGAGTTAATTAATTTAAATGTAATTACGATCATATTTGAATTATTACTTAGTGGATTATCTGTCATGCTACAACTGTTATCTGCAAATAGAAACAACAGTGACAAAGAGAATATCCAAACTATGGAAATGAAGAAAGTAAGACAGATGCATCAAAGAAAACTAATAAATACAAGAGAAGGAGTGGAGATGATGAAGAATGGATTGATAAACATGTTTAATATACCAATTACCGACCATGAAGAAATCATAAATGTCCAAGATTATAGGAGAAGGTCAAACCAAATTGTAGAAATGACTTTCTGTAAAACCACAAGTAGCCATGTGAGAAACTCAATAAGTAAATGGAATATACCAAAATTAGAAAGGTATACTAAAATATCAATGAAACTACAAATAATAAGTGTACCATTGAAGTATCTGTTCTACAAAAGAAATGGTAAAGTGGTTGACGAAATAACGAATACCAATAGACATATAGTATTAGAAGAATTGATGTACAAGGAAACAGAGACTTATATCACCAGAACAGAATTAATGATGAACACCAAAGTAGTCCGAACAACAAGTGCAGATCAACCTATGGGCCATGGGTAAACCAAAGGCGAACATTACTGCGAAAGGGGACTGATATTAGAGATAACCGACACAGCAGTGATGAAGGAAGAAAGAAGGAAAAGATTAAACTAACCAATAAGAAAAACAAGATACCCCTTATACCATCATGTACGGAAGACCACCACCTCGAGCAATAGAAGAACTTGTTAATTTCCCCACCAATCCTGAATACCAGTTCGATAATGCAAGATTCTACAGCAAGATAGTGGAACAAGTAGAAAAGAAGAAGGAAAAATATCACAAAATCCAACCGAAACCAATACAATATCAAGAAGGAGAAAAAGTGTTAATACGGAACAGAGAATTACCAAGTTCCAGAGAGGGAATCACAAAGAAATTATTATTACTGTACAACGGCCCCTATATCATTGTCAAAGATAGCCACAATAACACCTATGTCGTAAGTGAGATAACGACCAAGAGAATCAAAGGGACTTACAACCAGTCTTCTTTGAAGAAATATTATGAGGCGGTGTCAGAAAGTTAAAAGAATTTGGAGAGTAAACATTATCCAAATTCAAAAATCAAAGTAAGTACAACTTACAAATAAATTTTGATCAAGTAATAAATGAATGGAAAAAGAATTTAGAAGAAAGATTATCTAAATTCAAAACAAAAGTAAGTACCACTTACAACCAAGTGTGAAACAAAGTAATTTTGAAAAAAAATATATATATATATTATAAAAAACCATGAAAACTGACATAAAATAATAAAATATAAAACAAACAATGATGACGCTACATAACATCATTAATTAACCCTATTACAAAAGGGAATAATAAAGAATTAACGTTTCACAAAAGGAAAAGACAAAACAATCAAATAAAAAATGACAATGACATATTACATGGACAATCAATGATGAAAAATATAAGTAAGCCAGAAACCAGCTACAATGTTAATATTGATTATAAATGAGAAAGAAAGTGATAACCAATAAAATAACTATCATATGAAATAAATTGATGAAACAATGCAAAATATCTATTAAACATCGCCATAAGCATAGAAAAGGAATCCAAATAAGTCACTGAGAGGAAAAGGCCATGAGATGTATAAAAGAGAGAATAATTAATCCCAAGAGTGTTTTATTATATTGATATTATATGAGTCGAAAATAGACGACTATTATTATGATTATTATTAATATTATTATATGATGATTTTATGTTGAGATACGTCTAACAATTATTTTATGTTATTGAGCAGATAGGCAAGACCTCTGAACTCAAAATGTGTATAAATGGATAGCAGAGTAATAGAGCCACACGTGCCCTCTGGCTAGTACCAATTTATATGAATAGGAGAGAAGAAAATTTTAGGGAGATAGAACATACAAGGGATAACACTCGTAATGAAAGAGTAAAGAAGGAGAATAATACCATGTACCATATCATGAACCATGACTTAATAAAAATAAAATAAAGAAGAAAGTAGCGATTGATGATAATAACAACCTGATTTAATGAACTATATTGATGATTTCAGAAAAGATGATCTTTATTTTCGAAATAATCAATTTTGGTGACGATGCATTATGTAACATGACATAAGATAGTGAAAATACACTGATGATTAATAATAAACAAAAAAGCTGAAGATAAGAAGAAATTCTAAAAAACTTATAACTCAAAGATTAATGACCAAATCACGAAATGACAAATGACTAAGAAACTGGCGATGACTTGACCCAATAGATTGGATAACAACAAGGAAAATAAAATGTAACAAGAAGGAAGGAACAAGAAACCAAATGTAATCAAGAATGTAATAACGAACATTGTAATCCCCAAGTTATGACTAAAATATGTATGTAAACCAATGCACTAAAATAGTTAGGGCATAAATAAGATGTAACCATGTTAACAATAACAAGTAAGATAGTGATATTATGTATATTATATGAAAGAAGAAGAAAAATGTACCTATAAATATGAGGTAGGGAATTAAAAATAACCATACCTAATTAATAGTGATAAACATAGTCAAAGCAAGTAAAAGATACTTTGAGCCAAATAAAGGCAATAATTAATAACAAAAAGTGATCAGTGTGAATTGAAAATAAACTAATTATTCATGACCAATAATCACACAGTGATATTAAAATAATTAGACAAACAGTGTGAGTAATATTAAGTGAGTGAGATAAAAAGTGTATAAATATAAGTAAGTGGTAACATGCTATGTATAGCATATTATAAAAAGTGAAAGTGATAATAAATAAAGAAACCTTCTATGAAGGGAAAAGTGCAGTGGGTGTACAGAATAAAGTATTTTAAAAGCAGACTGTAATAAAATAGCTAAACAACCTTTGATAAACTTTATGTTAGCAAGTAAGACTACACTGATTGTGCTATTATTAATTTATGTGATAGTAAGTAAGAATTATAAAAATAAGGTAAAAATTAAGTTATTAGAATGAATAGTAAAATAAGAAAGACAGACATTGTATTTAAGTGAAGAAATTAGTTAGTGAGGTATATTGTGTAAGGTACAGTTTAAAAGTAGTATTATAAGAGTTTCGTTATTGTTTAAAAAACCATAGAATGTAGTAACTTATAAGATAAGCAAGATAGTAGTAAAAAACAGAAAATTAGTTAGAAGTTTAATTTCAGGCTTGAACCTGGCAAGGAATATTTTATAATAAGGGGTGTGGTTAGAATCATCAATGTTTTATTATCTGTTTCTATAAAAAAATTGTTTAATGTACCAATATATAAAGTTAATGAGTTACAAGGAATGTTAAATAGTAGTATGGGGAAGTCTAGGCTCTAGGCCTAACATTTAGTGAAGGAACTTTGTAAATTTAAAAGGAAAACAATAACCCAGTATCAATCAGAGTATATCAAATGTTTAAGCAGTTAAGTAAGTATACCTAGTACAAAAATGTATAAATAATATCCAGTTTTAAAATAACTACATAAGAAAAACAAATAAGAAAATAAGGAAAATGTTATTAACTATTCAAAAGTAATCATGAGGGATATCAAAATAATCCTTAACAAAAAAGAAGAACAATGGTGTTCATATAATTAATGTAACTACTAATATAAGAAGGAAATCCTAATTTGAAGATATTTTATAGATTTAAACCAAAATAAAACGTTAGAATATAACAATGTCATAAGATACTGACCAATGAGAATTAGCATAATTTAATAGGTAACCATAGGAACTGAGATTTATTACCAAAAAACCGTTGGAATTCTAATTAATTCATTATTGACTGACGCGGAGGGCGGATGTATGAAGCTCTCGATCCGAAATTAACGATAAAAACTTAAATTTTTAATAAATCAAGAAGGAAGAAGTATTGTAGAAGCATTCCATATTACACATGATAAAATGAACCAGTATTAAAGGATTTAAACCATAGAAATCACAGTAAAAATAAGAATACTTCGAAGGAACGTAACGGACGAACTATCCTGAAGGAAGAAGGGGATCGACCTAACTCAACCTGAGGACTTCGAACGACTACAGAGACTGATGGAAGCCGAACTTTAATTGAAGCCATTGAACGAGAATTGCGAACCATCCCAAGAAGAGAAGACGACTAGAGGATTCCTGAAGAAGAAGACGAACATCGGAGAAGCCACGTCAAGAACTCGATGAGTATAAACTAACAATTTCACTTAAAAATAAATTCCAATTATCCATAATAACGAGATAGAAATTTTCACTTCACTGATCACAATTTTGACTCAATAACTGAATTTAATTAATATATCACTATTAATAAAACAATTAAGCAATAAACTTTGATATCGAATCATAATAAATCTTAAAAAACATAACTTGCTGGCGAAAATTTAACCAAACACTGTTCTAATTCTCATTTCCAATAACTTACTTTGTATGTATTAGTGTATTAACCATTGTGTATTTAGTTTTAAGGAGTGTTATAATGTTGTGCATTTTAGCCGATAATCCAACTTCTGTAGTCAAAAGGACTTAAAACACCCTGAGAGACAAAATAATAATTATAAACAAAACATTATTCGCCATGCTGGCGTCTTTACGTTACGAACTACTGAGCGATGCCAACTGAGCAATTTGTAAAAGCCTGTATCAACATAAACATATGTACTATTCATTAAATGTAATTGAAAGGATAATATAAAGAAGGGTTTAATAAATTTTAATGTTCTTCAACGCTGTATGTTTGATTCATATAAAATAACGTAATATAAGGAAATACTTAACTGAAAACGCCAACATACCACAGTTAGCGAAGTCGACACTGCAAGACAGCGTGAGCCAATCAGGTGACGAGGCGGTAAGATTCGAATTGAACAAAACAACGAGAGATACGGTTAGCCCGTAAGTATTAAGAAAAAGTATAATCCGGCTCGCTACATACGATTAACCCTTCATAGAGGTATTTAACAGATTAATACTCACAATTACCCATAATAACACACTTATACTACGATTGCAACGAGTGACATAAAACGCTCGCCACACATTTTCGTTACTGTTACAAAGACGGTTACAAGGTTGAAAGACATCGTTAACAAACACCAACAAAAAAAACTTTATATTACAATATATGCAAAATCTAAAGAATTAGTATTTATTTTACTGATATTAGAAAATATAAATTGACAGTTTTCACTCACAGAACCTCATGACTTAAGACACATCTGACATGAATTGTCCAGGTGGAGTTAGAGAAGTTACTCTGGTATTCCGTGCCTTGTATTACTATTATACACGTTTTTCATATGTAAGTTGCATGTTTTTTAATATTATTCAGTTTCTGGAGACATTCCTGTTGTGATTCTACAAATTAGTGTCACATAAAATTTACTTAGCAAATACACATTGAATAATTCCGTGCGCCATGATGGAAGTCTGTGTAACAACATATGAGATTAAGCTTACCTTTCGGTCCAAGATTCGGGTTAACGAACCAGTAATGGCGAAATGTGTTACCTGAAATAACTCACTCGTACTTGTAACTTTTACCAATGACATTACCAATCATATAAACATATTTAAAAATGTGTGCCAAACATGCACGTTTTACGCCTCGGGGCGTGTTCCCATTTATCTGAACCTAAACATTGATAAGAATTACAGGTTTTTACCCTCCAAAAGAAACATTTGTAACAAAATAATAAAATCTGGTATACTAAGTAATACTAACCATGATAAACAATTAACCTTGCACAACCCAGCACTTAAATTATTTTGTTTCACGCTCTCTCTCTCTCTCTCTCTCTCTCTCTCTCATTCTCTGGTACAATATTTTATTTTATGAGCTCATTTAAATGAATTTTGAATTGGTCATTATAATGATGTTGATGTACTTGAATGATAAAATATAGGAACGGTCTCACCAAAATATCGGACAGGTCTCACCGCACTGCTAGGATCCGTCTGTCGTGCACAATCTGTTCTCTTTTACTTCGTCTTCGGGCCCACACCGTCGTGTCCACCCTCGAAAACACTTTGGACAGATTTTAGCCGCACGCAGTTCGACGATCCATTGGCCGATGACACCTGTTCAATTGATTACCGCCCCAAAACATTTCTGGTATTTTGAAAATAATTATTTAACCACTTTTGGTGGTGTAAAAGTTAAAAATTCACTCTTAGTGAATCCCTGCCGGCCGGCTACGTTCACTGTCCAGGAGAAAATGACACAGAGTCTTTGTTAAATATTGCGTAGGTGGGGCAAAAACTACGTCACCAGGCTTTTGTTTGTTGTTGACAGCCTCGAGTTGTTTACAGAAATATGCATTCCTTCAGCTGACGTCATCAGGGCTAGTCTCGTTATCTCTATCTGTGACACTCGGTTTTTTGCTGTTTGCCGTTTTACAATGAAAGCGATCGAAATCCTGTCAATTCCAATCTGCGTTTTATAAAACATTATATAGTCCACTCACCAAAACTTTATAGGGATTATGAAATATTACAAAATTTATTACCAAATAATTGTTAAAATAAATAAATACAATAATTATGGTTTTTTGGACCATATTTTTATAAATTTAGGATTGTACCAGAATTGTACCATCACACTGTTTGGTATTCATTTCCATAACCTTCATTCTTTTTGTTTTTAGATGTTGACTCAGAAGAAAATGCAGAAGGAGAAGGAAGAAAGCCAGAAGAAAGAGAAGGTGAATCATCTGCAGAAGTTTTAGAAGAACCAGAAGCAGCTGTAATGGACCTACCTGAAGAAAGTGGGGATGGTAATAATTCCTTTTTAATTTTTATGAGGAATATTTTGTGTCTTTAATATTGTGAATACAGTTGTTTATATGGTAGTGGCTCAAGTGGTTTCTGCAGTAGAATCACTGAATAGTTGTGAGCCACATTTTTCAACTTTAGATTTGGGCAGGGTGTTAAGCATTTGTTCTTGGTAATTACACATGAAATCATTAAAAAGTCAAATAATAAAATGGGTTCATCATCACCTGTGGCTCTACAACCCTTTGTGGGTCTTGGCCTGCTCCAAGAGTCGACTCCATTCTTCTTTATTGCATGCCCTGGCTTTCCAGTTTCTTATGTGAAGGTTTCTGAGGGCCTCTTCTATCTGATCTTTGAATCTTTGATCTTTTTGAACACATAATTACAAAATGCATAATACAAAATTTTAAAAGTTGTGATTTTGAAAGTAAAATTTTGTTACAATCTGCATACAGGATCCCCAGCTTTGTCTGCTAAATTGTCAGCAACAAATCTTTAGTATTGTGTTTTACACAAATTTACCAACTCGAGAAGTTCAATCTTAACTATATCTTCATTGAAACATATATTTTTCTTGGATTTCGTTGTCCATGACGTGTCCATTACTTAACTAAATATAATTAATTCACTACCGACTCGGAACACAAATTTTTTGTAGGTAAAAACGTAAAAGTTTTACCATATAGCCTGTACCGGTTTTCGCTTTTAAAAAGCTTCTTCAGAGGCTGCCATTGGGAGCACTGTCAGCAGAGCGATTTTAAATAAATTCTTGTGGCTGAACCAATTACTAAATCATCATCACACTTTTGATATTTTAATTTGAAATATTTAACATCCAATATAGATCAGATTTACATTTGGCAAAATCTGATGGTACAATAAATCTGATCAACAACTCAGAGAATAAATTTATCAATTGGTCTCACATGATACAGATACATGATTAATCTTTTTGAGGGTTAACATTTACAGACTTAAATTCATTTTATGTATAGTCTTCAGACTGCTGTTAGAACCAAATTTAAATAATTTACCTTATATTTAATCCGCTAAGCGATCTTCTGTTATATGTTTTTACAACATGTTTCGGGGATAAATCCCCATCCTCAGGTAAAATGTTTATTCACCCTAATGCATAGGGGTCGTCGAAAATGTTAACGCACATAAAATGTAACACATAAAACTAGATAAAAACACATACAACATACAAGCGCGTGATACGTGACCCAGTGCACTGGTCGGTTTCCGATCGTCAACTAGCTTTTACGCGTGTTTCACTTCTTATTTTCAATGCGGTCTCATAGAGCGCGTTAGACTTAAATATCAGGTGGTCATTAAGAAATTGTTCTTTATGTATTTTTGAGGCCCTGTAAATTTCAAATTCTTCTAGGGCATTCAAAAGATGACCTTTATTACAGATGTGTATAGGTTCCATGTTTTCTTTAAACCCGGTGTAATTATCGTTTTTATTTATAAGGTGAAGTGCGTAATTTGATGTGGTTTTGTTAGGGTTCTTCTTTGGTAGATGTTCTCTAAATCTATCGCTGAATCTTCTGCCCGTCTGTCCGATATAGAAACTATCACATTCACTACATCTAATTTTGTACACACCTGAACAATCTTCTGTTAAGGTTGGAACTCGTGGTTTAAGTATATTTTTTAATTTATTAGTGGTCCTGAATGAAACATTGATATTTAACTTTTTAACTCATTTTTTATTATATTAGGGAGTATATTTGTGTATATTGCTGAAACGTATTGAGTTTTACTTTTTGCAACATTTTTACTATTTAATTTTTTCAGGTGTTTATATATTATTTTATCAACCATTTCACTTTTATAACCATTTTTTATGGCTATGTGTTTTATTGTGTTGACTTCGTCATTATAATCCTCAGTGTTCATAGGTATATTCACTAATCTGTGTGCAAGTGCATTAAACGCTGCCATTTTTTGTGTATACGGATGATTTGAATTAGCATGTATAACCAACTCTGTTGTGGTTGGTTTTCTGTATATTATGAAAGTGAGAAGAGTATTTCGTTTTTGTACAGATACGTCAAGGAAATTCAAGCAGTTATTGCTTTCCATTTCCATGGTGAATTTAGTGTTGTGATTAATGCTGTTTTTAAATTTGAAAAACATATCTATTTGTCTGTGAGTCCCGTTAAATACTAAGAATGTGTCGTCCACGTAACGTGTATACGAAATTATTTTATCATAAAAACGGTTATGATTAGATAATAAATATTTATTTTCATAATAGTTAAGATAAATTTCAGCTAAAAGTCCACTGGGAGGTGAGCCCATTGCTAATCCGTCTTCTTGGTTGAAAAACTTATTATCATAAGTAAAATAATTCTGTTGTAATATGATCTGTAATAGAAATAGGAGTTCATCTATTTGTATCTGATTTAGAATGCCTGTCTTAATTAAATTGTTCTTAAGAATGTGTAATGTTTCTAAAACAGGAATATTTGTATATAAATTAACTATGTCCATGGAAACCAATTTATAGTTAAGTAAAATCTCTATAGTTTTAATTCTATGAACTCTAATGTATTTTTTACACTATGAACATTTTCCATTTTTATACTGTTTTTGATAATATGTTGTAATTTTTTAGCTATTTTATAAGTTGGGGCGGACGTGTAGTTGATCAAGGGACGTACGGGTAAATTTTCTCTATGTAATTTAGGCAATCCTGTAAACTCGGGCGCTTTAGGTTTGATGTGTTTGACGTTACGTCTGGCTTGTGTGTCACGCAAATTGACGCATTTATTGATCGCTGAATTTATGTTTTTTGTATATTTATCCATGGGGTCACTATTTAACATCGTTATATTGTTATCATTAATGCAATCGTAACATTTTTGTATGTAATCTGTTTTGTTTATAATGACTACTGTGTTCCCTTTATCTGCTTTTGTTATCATGGTGTTATTCTTTTCTATCTTCTGTTTAATGTTTCTTGCTATTTTTAACTCTTTCTATGTTTTGTGTTGTTTGTGCTATATAATTTTAAAATACGATTCAATTTATTGTTAATTAACGACCGCATTTCACATTGAATGTCCTGGTCTTTGATGCACTTAATAAATTATTTAAATTTGGTTCTAACAGCGGTCTGGAGACTATACATAAAATGAATCTCGAAGCAAGTCAAGCAAATATAGTCTATAAATATAAGAACATCAAGATGAAAATATTGAAAACCAACCTCAATATTAAATTTAATAAAAAATGTTTACGCTATAACATAACGCCGAAGTTCACAATTGTGAACGTTAGAAATAATTCAGTGGCAGCATTTAACACTAAACTAATAGCACAGAAAATTTGGATCAAAGAAGAAATTAAAACATTATATATAAAGAAAAATCGATTAAATAAATTATTATACAAAGCACATTTGATGGTTTTAAACACGTTACATCCAGCTATAACCCACGAAGTATTAGACTTAATACAAACACAAATTAGAAACATCGCCAAAGTCATTATCTCCAAACACAATAAGAAGTTTGATAAATTATACTACAAACTGTGACGTTTCACTATTTTTTAATAAATAAATTAATAATAATTGTATGAAGATCATGTATTATGTGATTTGCATAATTTAAACCACACATCCGGTGAAACACGTGCTCAGTTTTGGTTAAATGCATTAGGCTTTTGGGTCCAAGGTTGCGTTAAGCAGAAAAGACAGAGGTTTTTTGGGGTATTGAAATAACCATTTACACAACATAAGGATAACAAATTATATTTTATTCAGTTACTTGCGCTATAGGGTATAAACAATGGGAGTCATCCACGATTGTTAAATTTCAAAATGGCGGCTACATTATTTCCGCTTTCGCCATACGTTTAATGCTATATGCATGTGCTTTTGCTTTCTTTAAAAAAATTCTTTTTAAATTCTGTACTGCAGTTACTTTCAAATTATTATTTATTTCTCTGATTTGAATAAATACCCTATAATTAGACACAAACCAACGCCTCAAATATAATTGATTTAAGGTTGGCCAACGATCACTTTCACTCTCTCACTTTCACTCTCTCACTTTCACTCTCAATCATACTGTAACATTAAATACGTTCGTTATTTATTCTGATTTGAGCTCGTATTTTGTATTTTTAAATTTAGAAAAGAAATTTAAGAAGGGCTTTCCTGGAATTGATGTGGCGTAGACTCCTCAGAAGACTCCCATGTCGGCAGGCAGGTGTTCGGCCGAACCTCTTTCTGTCTCTTTTAGTGCACTGAATTTATTGCATTCTCATATAGGTTGTCCACTGAATCTACATTATTGTTAATTCTTACATTGTTTAAACAATTACTGCATTTTATGGCAAAATCTGCCCACTGCACTGGTCGAGCAGGTGTGCTCGCTGAACTGTTATAGACGACTGGGGGGGAATCAGACGCAATTGTTATGCAAGTAGTCGTGCGTCTGACGTCATTGTTCATTGTTTTATAGCCACCGCCCTGGTTAATACGTATTGGTTTTCATGCCGTCATTGTTTATTTATGACGATCTGGCTTTGTGGACCAATGAAAAGTTCGTATTATTAGTTCGTTTCACTTATGCCGCCATTACACATGTCAAATTCTGCTCGTACCACGATGACCTTGGCTCGGCTCCCCTCTTGTTGAATCTGCGTATCTATTGGGACTTGTGCAAAACTAACTTAGCCCTTGTTAACATTTATGATCAGAATAAAATTTACAATAACATTTTCCTGAATCCCATTATTATGGTATTAGGTATTTCTGTACTGTCACAGAACCCCCTCAATGAAAGGTTTGGTGTCGAGACACAAAAACTTTCATTGACTCATTCACACGTTTCTAAAAGGATCAGTCCAGATATGTTGCCACAACCCCCTGTAGTGTTAATATATAAAAAATTCAATCACTTACCCTTGGTCCTATAGTGCTGATCGTACCTGTCTGACCTTACTGGACTTCTCCGGAGAGATCCCTACACCATAAGGCCATGAGGCACTGAACGCTCCTGTTCTGACGCTCCGGCCAGCACACAACACCACAAAACTCTGAACATGTAACATAAAATTTTAAAATAGTGGCCTTATTTATCTACATATCCGCAACTGATATGTCTCCCCTTAGATGCATTGGTTTGTGTTTTGAGGCGTTGGTTTCCTTTACTCATAAAATTCCAAATAATACACAAAAAATTATAACAAGATTTAGACAGATAATCCTTCTACTTTTAGAAGGATTTGTAACTAACTTTTAGATATTTTTTATCAAATTCTCTGACTCGAGTCAATATCAACTTACTTCTCTCATCATAATGAAATATACCCTTATACTAAACATAAAACAAATTCTACTCTCAAACAACAACTACTATCTTTACTAATTTATTTCAAATAACATCAGTATATTTAACTATCATGGCAAACTCTTCAAAACTATTAAATTTCTTTATTCAACTTTCTTTACATTAATTTTCTTTTTATAACAGAATCATTAACACAGATTTGATAACCATCATAAAATTTATCATTATTACCGTCACTACCCTTGTAGTAACCTCCCAGCCTATTGTACCATCAACATAATAAAACATTGTACATTAAACACTAACATTGAACAATTCACAATAAACAATTTACATTTACACAACTTGTACCAAAACTTTAATAAGACATTACGGTTTCAACTTTCTATTAACTTTTATTATTTAACATTCATTTATCATTAGATTCTATATAAAAAAAATTTCAAATTCATCATTACCTTTCATTTATCTCACCTTCCTACCGTGAATTTTCCTTTTCTAACCCTTTTATCTTTATTAGTTTGGGTGACTCTCTATTATTCATTATTCTCTATCTCTTATTTTGGCATTTGTCAATCTAACCTTTGGAACGGTCCAAATTTGTGGGTATTTGTATTTTTAAATTTATTTCATTTTCGGGGATTGACAAAGGTATTGTGTAAATTTTATTCCAACAAACCAGAACACGTGGCAAATAGAACAGTTTATAACCAAGGCAGCAACGCAATATCGCATTGTGTAATCAGTTGAGGTATGTAGCCACCTCAGATTTCCAAGAACTCTGTTTGAATGTGACAGCGCGCACGCACGCGTCAAGTGAGTATACGCTCGGAGTGACGCTACTTCAAAAAAACCAAGATGTCAGGAAACCAATGTTATGCAGTTTCATTTACCATGAGGCCGGATATGAAAACTTAAGAACCGCCCATCTCGTGACGTTAGCCAGTGCCTCACTGAGATCGTATACTGTCGTCACCCCAACAACTACATGAATTGCATGGGACGAAAGCTACGACGAACAAATACAAGGCTTTGGTTTCCTCAACAAACGACGAAATCGAGGTAGCGGCGGACGCCTTACCGTTCTGCGCAGTCTGACTCCAGATCATACCTGGCCAGGTATAGTCCCAAGTGGGCTCATTTTAAAATTTCATAATTTTCCAGTAAAAGTAGAACTATTCGATAAAATAATGTGACAGTGGAGTGCTTATTCAATTGAAGAACATCAATATCGGTTTCGGACACACAACAGTTTAAAAAAATGAGAAGTCATAGTGAGCGTGAGTGAACCACGTTGCCGGCAGTGGGGTATTCCACAAGGTTAAAGGTTTTTTATTAATTAAAATGATCACGGGAGGGTTTTAAAATTAGTGTGAGTGAGAGAGAGAGCAGGCTGGGCGGCCTACCTAGATATAAGATGTTTCCTGTTAATTGGTATGTATACTTTAATATTATGTCGTAGTAATCAACAAGTAAATAATTGTACCCTTGGTAAAATATAGAGAGAAATAATTAATTCTGTTTATTTTGGTAGTAACAGGTGGATAAAACTTTAAATGGAAAATGCATTGTTTGATTGCACAACTACGCCACATGGCGAGGCGCATGTAGAGATGTGAGCGTAATTGGGAGTCATTGCAATTTTAAGATAATAAAACAAAATTTTATTTCTTTTTCACTACATATGTTGTTAGAATAATTATTTCGTAACCCCACACTGTTTCTGACCTTGCTTATGAAAGAACCCTGGGACCCAAGTAGATAGCGAAATAGTGGTAAGTACGAGATATGAAATAAAATTATTAACAACCAATAAAAAATAAATTAATTTGTTTTTATACAAATGACGCCCAGAACAAGGGACATTAGTTATTAATTTGTGTGTTTTTATACAAATGGCTGCCCGAACGATGGACATTATATAAAATAATTATATAAATAAGCCAGAATTCAGAAACAGAGTGGGTAGCGAAAGAATATAAAAGACGTAAAAGTAAGGTTATGTTGTAACTACACATGGTAGAAAATAGTACAATAATTTTATGTATAATATGATGGTGTAATATTTAGTACACAAAATAATTTTTTGAAAGAAATATTTAAACAAATTTTAAAATGGCAGAAATAATAAAAATGATGCAAACGCTTTTTAATATACAAAATAATAAGTTCGATGGAAATTTAGTAACCTTGATAAAAAATTTAGCGAACAGAAAAAATTAGAGAAGTTCAAAATAATCTTAACGTAAAATTCGATGAAATGAAAAAAGAAATTCAGGAACAAAGCTGTATTTATGATAAAGTATTAAGTGAAATAGAGACACGGTTAGGCGAAATAGAATTAGAAAATAAGAAAGTCATAGACAAATTAAAATCGAACAAAGATGACAGGGTAAGTAGTAGTGGAAATGATAATTTAAATACAAGTAATAACAATGATAATACAAATATGGTGCTAGAAAATGATTGTGTAGAGGTTGATAGTGATAACGTAATTGTAGAAAGAGTAGAAGTTGATAAGATGTTTGTGTGTAATGATTCAGAGAGAGAGAGTAGAAATAATTTACAGGTAGAGTGGATGCAGGGGGTAGATTTTTCCCGTAATGTTGTAGTGGGGGGTGAAGAAATGGCTTCACGTGAGTATTTGGAAGAGTATAGGTTTGCAGATAAATTTCCCTTGGTTTTTTGTGCACTTCATAGGTGGTGCCAAAATGATAAGTTAGTGTACTCTGCATGGTTTGAGAGAGAGTGTATAGCTTGGCGTGATGGTGAGAAATGTTTTGAGAGAGAGAGAAAGAGAGAAATAGAGATATTTAAAGTAAAGAGAAATTATGAAGAATTCGTAGAAAGGTTAGGTGTAGAGAGAAGTAATAATAATAATGAGTACTTACCTTACAGTGAAACTGAGGTAGCAGTAGATGAGGTTAACTATGATAATATAACTCACCTGATTTTAACAGAATATAATAACGGCGACAGGACTATACTCGAGCGTGACCAGGTACATGAGAGAATAATATGGAATAATCATATTAATTCAAATGATATTGTAGAAGTATATGACAATATAGATAATCATTATGTTGATAATCATGAGATTATATATGTAATTGTAAATGACTGGTATAATCATAAGATTAGACTATTATTCGACGATATGGGGTAATTGTTTATTGTTTATTATTCATGAACATTTAATTATATGAATAATATGGTTTTGAAGTGCATTGTCTTATGGAACGATTTGTGGTTAATGATAAGAAATAATAAGTTCGACTGTAAATTCTTTTATGTGTTGATGTCATTATGTTAAATATATTTGTGTACTACATTATGGTATACTATGTTATGTAAACAATGTGTATTTATAGTAGAAAGTGATAACATTCATTATCAGTTAAAGTAAATTTGCAATTAACCAGTATAAATTAATTATAAAAATTTGACAGACTAATTAAGCGATGAAAATAATTGTGAACCGTTAAATAATTGAAAAAATAATTACTTAATTAAGGTCGTATAAAAGAAAGTTTGAGAATGAAGTTATGATTTTATGAAATTAAGATTCTATAATGATTGGTAGATGATTAAACAGATAATACGTTCAAATTGAGGTATGTTATTATAAGTGGAGAAGTGATGAATTTTCTAGTGTTATATCAAGGTGAAATGTTGTAAAATGATAGATTTTGGGTGATAATGAAATAAGGCAGGTGAGTTAAGCAGAGTTAATTGTAATAGTAGTCAGAGAGAATAAGAATTTTGAAATACCAGCGGAAAACAAAGAGGGTATAGATATTTTAGGGACACAGTAGTAGGGAGTATATGTAGAGATGTGTAAGGTGAATGGTATATAAATATATTTGTTGATGATATTTTGTAGTAAGGGTGAGGTGGTAAGGTGTGAGCAGCGTGCGGCGTGGCGAGAGACCAGCGTTCGGCGTTGTGGCGGGGATAGAGTAGTTTAAGGGAGTGTTTGCCGATATTTTGGAGGGGCATTGGTTCGTATGTAGATAGCCAAGTTGGGAACACACATCCTAGTACAAAGATGAGCAGTGCCAGAGGTAAGTGGAATTACTGAAAGGTATTAATAATTGAGAGATTGGTGTCATAAGTTGTTAATAGTGGTTGTTAGTAGTAAGAAAGGGAGTAAGATTAAAATGTCTATTGGATTGAAAGCATAGAGAGTACAGGGGTCACCCAGATTAAGCAATGATTGAAATGTGAAGAGTTAGATAGAAAATTCATAGTAGAAAGGTAATCAGAGATGAAATATAAGGTAACAGGAAGGTTAATAATAAATTTGAATTGCATAACATCAAATGATAAATAATGGATGGTTAATTAATAACAGTTCAGTTGAAATTAAGATGTTTCCTGTTAATTGGTATGTATACTTTAATATTATGTCGTAGTAATCAACAAGTAAATAATTGTACCCTTGGTAAAATATAGAGAGAAATAATTAATTCTGTTTATTTTGGTAGTAACAGGTGGATAAAACTTTAAATGGAAAATGCATTGTTTGATTGCACAACTACGCCACATGGTGAGGCGCATGTAGAGATGTGAGCGTAATTGGGAGTCATTGCAATTTTAAGATAATAAAACAAAATTTTATTTCTTTTTCACTACATATGTTGTTAGAATAATTATTTCGTAACCCCACACTGTTTCTGACTTCGCTTATGAAAGAACCCTGGGACCCAAGTAGATAGCGAAATAGTGGTAAGTACGAGATATGAAATATAATTATTAACAACCAATAAAAAATAAATCAATTTGTTTTTATACAAATGACGCCCAGAACAAGGGACATTAGTTATTAATTTGTGTGTTTTTATACACCTTACTCACCTCTTTTTTACTAACAAGCGCTTCTAACCATTAACATATTATGACACCAATATCTCTATAATAACCCCCTTCACTAATCCCATTTAAAACCTCTGGCACCGCTCATTTTTGTACAAGGATGTATGTCCCCTACCTGGCCATATCCATACCTAACCATTTGCCCTCCACCAAATATCGGCAAACACTCTAACCCAAAATTGCTCCGCCTGCCACAACGCTGCACGTTGATCACTCCTTACACCGGATCCTTACTACAAAATATCATCATCATAAATATATATATACCATTCACGTTACTCACCTCTACATATATAATCACTAACCACTGTGTCCCTAAAATATCTAACACCTCTTTATATATTATCTATATCTCAACACTTTATTTTCACTAACTCCCATTAACTCCATTTAACTAACTCCAATGCCCTTATTTATCACTATTACCCAAACTCTTTACAACATTTCACCTTAATATACCACTAGAAAATTCATCACTTATCTACTAACAACAATACCTCTCAATATCCAAATATATCATATGCGTAATCATTTACTAACCATTAGAATCTGATTCTCATAATATCATTTAAAATCATTATCAAACTTCCTTCAATTATTTAAAATTCTACAATACATGTTTACATAAAAAAAATACATAAAATACACAACAGCAAAATTACACAAATACATTGACATTAATATACACAAAATATACAATCCAAATTATCATCTTATCATTTACCAAAAATCGGTCATAAACAGTCCATCCTGAAAAACACTGTCCACATAATTAAATATTTATAAACACAATAAAATGTTTACCCTCCATCGTCAAATAACAATCGAATCTTAAAACTATATACATTGTTTAATATTAGATATCTTATATTATTACTATCAATATAATACTTATCTAATTCTTCATATATTTCCACAATACTATTTGAATTAATATGCTTATTCCATATTACTATCTCACATAATTTGTCACGATCGAGTATGGTCATGTCGCCTTTGGTATAGTCTGTTACAATCAGGTAAGTTATAAAGTCATCTTTATCAACATCATCTCCCACTGCTACTATATCAGCTTCAATCCAAGGTAAGTACTTATTATATTTATTATATATCATCTCTACTCCTAACCTTCCCATAAACTTTTCATAATCTCTGCTTATCTTGAGCAGAAAAGAAATTTAAGAAGGGCTTTCCTGGAATTGATGCGGCGTAGACTCCTCAGAAGACTCCCATGTCGGCAGGCAGGTGTTCGGCCGAACCTCTTTCTGTCTCTTTTAGTGCACTGAATTTATTGCATTCTCATATAGGTTGTCCACTGAATCTACATTATTGTTAATTCTTACATTGTTTAAACAATTACTGCATTTTATAAAATAATTACTGCATTTTATGGCAAAATCTGCCCACTGCACTGGTCGAGCAGGTGTGCTCGCTGAACTGTTATAGACGACTGGGGGGGAATCAGACGCAATTGTTATGCAAGTAGTCGTGCGTCTGACGTCATTGTTCATTGTTTTATAGCCACCGCCCTGGTTAATACGTATTGGTTTTCATGCCGTCATTGTTTATTTATGACGATCTGGCTTTGTGGACCAATGAAAAGTTCGTATTATTAGTTCGTTTCACTTATGCCGCCATTACACATGTCAAATTCTGCTCGTACCACGATGACCTTGGCTCGGCTCCCCTCTTGTTGAATCTGCGTATCTATTGGGACTTGTGCAAAACTAACTTAGCCCTTGTTAACATTTATGATCAGAATAAAATTTACAATAAAATTTTCCTGAATCCCATTATTATGGTATTAGGTATTTCTGTACTGTCACAAAACAGTGCAAACAAGATAACGTTGAATGTAAATATAAATTCTGTAAACGCGTAGCTAATTATACTAATGTCATATTATCTACAGAGGAACAAGAGTTATTATCCAAGGGGTTACAATACAATCTACCCGACTTTAGAAAAAACGTTTTAATACGTTAAATTACAAATGCTGAGGCGGTTATTAAGTGCATCAAAGACCAGGACATTCAATGTGAAACGCGGTCGTTAATTAACAATAAATTTAATCGTATTTTAAAATTAGATAGCACAAACAACACAAAACATAGGAAAGAGTTAAAAATAGCAAGAAACATTAAACAGAAGATAGAAAAGAATAACCGATAATAAATGATAACAAAAGCAGATAAAGGGAACACAGTAGTCATTATAAACAAAACAGATTACATACAAAAATGTTACGATTTCATTAATGATAACAATATAACGATGTTAAATAGTGACCCAACGGATAAATATACAAAAAACATAAATTCATTAATCAATAAATGCGTCAATTTGCTTGACACACAAGCCAGACGTAACGTCAAACACATCAAACCTAAAGCGCCCGAGTTTACAGGATTGCCTAAATTACATAAAGAAAATTTACCTGTACATCCCTTGATCAACTACACGTCTGCCCCAACTTATAAAATAGCTAAAAAATTACAACATATTATCAAAAACAGTATAAAAATGGAAAATGTTCATAGTGTAAAAAATACCTTAGAGTTCATAGAAAAAATTAAAACTATAGAGATTTTACCTAACTATAAATTGGTTTCCATGAACATAGTTAATTTATATACAAATATTCCTGTTTTAGAAACATTACACATTCTTAAGAACAATTTAATTAAGACAGGCATTCTAAATCAGATACAAATAGATGAACTCCTATTTCTATTACAGATCATATTACAACAGAATTATTTTACTTATGATAATAAGTTTTTCAACCAAGAAGACGGATTAGCAATGGGCTCACCTCCCAGTGGACTTTTAGCTGAAATTTATCTTAACTATTTTATGAAAATAAATATTTATTATCTGATCATAACCGTTTTTATGATAAAATAATTTCGTATACACGTTACGTGGACGACACATTCTTAGTATTTAACGGCACTCACAGACAAATAGATATGTTTTTCAAATTTATGAACGGCATTAATCATAACATTAAATTCACCATGGAAATGGAAAGCAATAACTGCTTGAATTTCCTTGACGTATCTGTACAAAAACGAAATACTCTTCTCACTTTCAAAATATACAGAAAACCCACCACAACAGATTTGGTTATACATGCTAATTCAAATCATCCGTATACACAAAAAATGGCAGCGTTTAATGCACTTGCACACAGATTAGTGAATATACCTATGAACACTGAGGATTATAATGACGAAGTCAACACAATAAAACACATAGCCATAAAAAATGGTTATAAAAGTGAAATGGTTGATAAAATAATATATAAACACCTGAAAAAAATAAATAGTAAAAATGTTGCAAAAAGTAAAACTCAATACGTTTCAGCAATATACACAAATATACTCCCTAATATAATAAAAAATGAGTTAAAAAAGTTAAATATCAATGTTTCATTCAGGACCACTAATAAATTAAAAAATATACTTAAACCACGAGTTCCAACCTTAACAGATGATTGTTCAGGTGTGTACAAAATTAGATATAGTGAATGTGATAGTTTCTACATCGGACAGACGGGCAGAAGATTCATCGATAGATTTAGGGAACATCTACCAAAGAAGAACCCTAACAAAACCACATCAAATTACGCACTTCACCTTATAAATAAAAACCATAATTACTCCGGGTTTAAAGAAAACATGGAACCTATACACATCTGTAATAAAGGTCATCTTTTGAATGTCCTAGAAGAATTTGAAATTTACAGGGCCTCAAAAATACATAAAGAACAATTTCTTAATGACCACCTGATATTTAAGTCTAAAGCGCTCCGCGCTCTATGAGACCGCATTGAAAATAAGAAGTGAAACACGCGTAAAAGCTAGTTGATGATCGGAAACCGACCAGTGCACTGGGTCACGTATCACACGCTTGTGTGTTGTATGTGTTTTTATCTAGTTTTATGTGCGTTAACATTTTCGATGACCCCTATGCATTAGGGTGAATAAACATTTTACCTGAGGATGGGGGATTTATCCCCGAAACATGTTGTAAAAACATATAACAGAAGATCGCTTAGCGGATTAAATACAGTGGAAATCGTTTAACGCGAAAACGGTTACCACAAAATATCGGTTAACACAAAATACCACTCGGGTACCGATCGCCATTTGTTATGTACAGTGTATTATTTGTACGGTTAACACGAAAGGTTTACCTGAAAAATATCGGTTAACACGAACAATTTTTGTTAAAAATAATTTTTTTTTGGCTGGCTTTTAAGTAACTGCATACAAAATAAAGCCACACAAGTACGCCCAAAAGCTTGTTTTCGATGTAACGGAATCCATTCTTCATCTCTGAAAGAGAAAGAGCAGGTAGTGACCATAGTTTGTTTTGTCTACCTGTTTTGTTTTGTCTTCAGTACCAAGTTCTATTTACAGTACGTATACAGTGTACCGTTGTTTACGAGAAACCATAGCCTCTCCTTCAGCACCAAATGTGTTGTTCATTGACCGCAAATAAACCGTTATCGCTTACATTAACTACCTACTCTATAGGGTGTGGTGAGTTCAGTTCAGTTGTATTCTGTGCGTGTACAGCGGTGGTAAAGTTTGCGGTATGGTACCGATAACATTTTATTGTAAAAAATTTACTCAGTTGTGAGGATTAACTGTTTACTTTTTTACTGTACAAACTTCTTAGTCTTTTGTGATGTTAAGTGTGTGACGTGTACGTGTTAAGTGAAGTTACGCTTTCGTAAATTTCGTTTTTGCAGTCTGGATGTAAAATGGAGAAGAAAGTGCGTAAACAAAGTGCCCTCTCTTTAGAAAAAAAAGTTGAACTCCTCCAAGCTGTTAATGAGGGTATTCGAACTAAAACAGAAATCTGTAAAACATTCGGTATACCAAACTCGACGTTATCCACGATTATAAAAAATAGAGATAAAACTTTAGAACTGTATGAGTCGGGCAAGTTTGAACCAGGCAGAAAACGTTTCCGTAAGGCAAACCATGAAAACTTAGAGGCTGCTCTTCTTGTTTGGTTTAAGCAAGCAAGATCACAAGATGCTCCTATTTCTGGACCACTACTGATGGAGAAAGCAAACGTTTTTGCTGAACAGATGAACTTAAATTTCACTGCAAATCCTGACTGGCTAGAAAGGTTTAAAAAACGAAATGGCATAACCTTTTAAAACATCTGTGGCGAATCAAGACAGGTGTCACAAGAAATGACATCATCGTGGTTGCAATCTACGCTGCCTGCAATTTTAAAAGACTATCCACGTAAGGATATTTTCAACGCCGATGAAACAGGACTATTTTTCCGTTGTATGCCCGATAAAACACTTTCATTCAAAGGGGAGCAGTGCTCTGGTGGTAAAAAGTCCAAAGAGAGAGTGACAGTGATGGTAGGTTGCAATGCTGATGGGTCAGAAAAACTTCCGTTACTTGTTATAGGAAAAAGTTTAAAGCCGCGCTGTTTTAAAAATGTTAAAAAGTTGCCAGTAGAATATAGAGCTAACAAACGAGCGTGGATGACGTCTAAAATTTTTACCGAATGGCTGGTTTCGTTAGAAAAACATTTCACTTCTCAGAAGAGGAAAATTGTGTTAATTATTGACAACTGTCCTGCCCACCCATGTGACCTAAAATTGATGGCAATTAAACTTGTTTTTCTACCACCGAACACGACTAGTGTCCTACAACCTTGTGATCAAGGTATTATTCAAAATTTAAAATTTCAGTACAGAAAGTTACTTCTGCGGAAATACTTGGCCACTATTGAGGGGAAAAAAGATTTCTGTGTAAATGTTCTGGATGCTTGTAACTTGTTAAGAACAGCGTGGAACCTCGTGACGCCTACAACAATTCAAAATTGTTTCGCTCATGCTCGATTCATTTTGAATTCAGAAACTGAACAACCCGAAGAAAATGAAATTGATCCTACACTATCTGAAATGTTTAATCGTGTGTCATCTGTATTAAATGTTTCAATTTCTCTAAATGAGTACGTGACTGTCGACGAGAACGTAACTACGGCTCCCGTATTAACAGATACCAATATCGTGGAAACAGTACAAGTTGACAACTGTGAAGGTGATGATAGTGACGACGAATTTGACACGGAAAACGATAGTGAAAATGTCCCTACCGCTACCGATATGCCTCGTTACTGAGCCGTGTTCGTCGATATTTTGAAGCCAACTCGGAAGGTAAAATGTTTGAACACGTCGATAAATTAGAACAATTTGTTGAAAATAAAATAGTGCAAAATTGTGTGCAAAAGAAAATAACGGATTATTTTAAATAAAGATAAACACGAAAACTACGGTAAAGTTGAAAGACATACAGTAGTCTATAAGAAAACCTAAATCATAGGACTAAATTTAGAACAGCTAATAATAATTTTAAGAAAAATTAATAATAATAAACCATGAGGATAAATAAAAGGTTGTATTTGTTGCATTTTACTAGACAGTACAATAAATAATCTACAGTACACTATTTGTTCATTTCCTCACTTTGTTTCACTTTTTGTTCGCTTAACGCGAAATTCGGTTTACACGAAAAAATAACTGGTCCCCGTCATTTCGTGTTAACCGATTTCCACTGTATAAGGTAAATTATTTAAATTTGGTTCAGAATTAAATGTTCTTAATAAGTAATTTAGAAAAAAAAATTACATTTTTTTATTTTCCAGCATGGACTGTATTTTTTGAATTGGTCGCTTTTTTTGTCTGTTTTGTCACAGAAAAAACACTTTCAAAGGTATCCATTGTTCAGCAACCCTATTAACAGTATTCTCAAGACAGAGCAATGTGTACCATCGTGTCCCAATGTGTTTGAAAATTTTATGAGGTTTCTCATGACAAATCTTTTGGCATTCATTAAATTTTCTTTTTCTTTTGCTGCTTTCTTTTAAATAATAAAATATTTGGATAACTAACATGTCAACATCTATGGCCAGCTTTTTGTAGCTTTCTGGGCTGAAATATGAATGAGTTGGCATGGACAACCAACAGTTTTAATTAGAGTGTCTGGCTTTTATAAAAGCTGACACACAGTTTTCTCACTCAATGCCAGTTTGGGAAAAGTCAGCGTTGACTAAATTAATATTCCCTCGCTAGTGTTATCGTCACTTTCTAACAGAGACAACAAAGTTGTGACTACTTTTACTTCTTGGCTGTCATAGTAGCTTCTTACAAAATACCGGTATAGTTTTTTGTACCAATGTCAATGTCAGTGGATATTGAAAATAAATTGTTTTTTAATCAATGATGATTTTATTTTTGCTGTTCCCGACATTGAATGAATAATATAAGTGGTTTTAGTTCAGCTGATGCTGACCATTTTTGCAAACCGTGGTGTGCAGTTATGTTCAGTTAAAATTTTGGAAAATAGATATTCACTTCTGATGAATAGTGAAGTGAAGATTGACAGATAGTGAAGCTATGCTGTTTTGAAAAGACATAATGTCCAATGATTTAAGGTGTTTGGCACACGTAACATGATGTTGACAGTCATTGCAAACACCATACAAAATAGAAAACTCTGACCTACAAACAGCGCAATATGCATAACCTTCTTGTGCAGATTTAGTCAAATACAGCCATTCAGTTGAATAATCAGGTTGAAATTCTGAGAGTTTTTTATTTCCATGTTCCATAAGGAAATGGAAGTATGGTGATGGCAAAAAAAATCGTCTTCGAGATAAGGGCTGATTCTGATTTTACTACCCTCAAAACGTAAGGAAAAGACATTTTTTGAAAAGTGTGTGTGTGTCTGTGTAGAATTTTTTCTATGCCAAATGATAACAGCTGCAAATTCAAACAGAATCAAATAATTTTTTCCATATATCCCTGAATTGTAGAGAAATCAAGGCCTATTGATTTTTGTGAAGATCGGTTAAGGGAAAGGGGAAGTTTACCTGCAATGTTTTATGTTTTAACAAGTGTAATTTTTTCTATGATGAATGATAACTGCTGCACATTCAAACAGAATCAATTAATTTTTTCCACATGTGCCTGAGATGTAGAGGACTCAAGGTTGGTGAAGATCGGTTAATGGGAAAGAGTAGTTTACCTACAACATTTTATGTTTTAACAAGAGTAAAGTACTTAATTTTGATAAATAAATTATCCTGAAAAGAAGATCATAATAATCCACTGTAGAAACGTAGATGAAATATCTATAAATGAAGAGGCTTGTTGAAGGGGGTGGGGGGTAATTTTCTATAAATGAAAATGATAGTTGAAGGGGGGGTAATTTTTATTTATGTCGTGTACTACATTATAGGCAACAAAGAAGTAGTTTGTTGTTAAAATTCCTTCCCGGGTTGTTTGGCGTTGAAGTATGTTCAGTAATTAAGTTATGTTAATATTGATTTTACGTGTGAAGGTTAACCTGGATACCGTTCAGTGTACTTGGCAGAGAACAATAGGCAAATACAAATAACAAAATGCGTATTTATCAATTTAAAATAAAATATTGCTTTATTTTCTTTAACATGACATTCTCTTTTTATCTCTTCTATTGTTATACCCTTTGCATTATAGTTACATAACTTTTGCGTCTCACAACTTCCACTAATACACACAATTTATATTTTGCAAAAATCTTAATTACTAAAACTAAAACAGTTACTTAATTACTAAAATAGACCTATTTTTAATATTCATAAAACGAACCAATTCTTTGTAATTGCACGCTCACACACATTCCAATTAGAATTTCAAAATTCTAGATTTTGTTCAAAATAAACTTAATTTTGAAAGTTATTTTCTTTAGTGATAATTATATTTAGGCCTTTATACTAGATTATATCTATTTTGTTTAACATTATTTTATTTCATCTTATTCAGTTATTCTGTCATCAACTACCACAATAACTCCCACATCAACAATTTCGTCTTTCTCTTAAATTACATTGAAAATAAATTCTGAAATACATTTAATCCTATTTACTTAACTAGATTATATCTATTTTGTAAAGCGACGCAGTTTGTCCACTCTCTCATTCATTCATTATACATTTAAGTTTTATTTTCCCCCATAATAAAGAGCTCTTTTAAATTAAATATTTGTAATTAATTGAAGGCGATACATTTACGTATTTAACGGCGTCACTACTGCCCATGTGCTGCTCTCCGCACTTTCATCACAGTTGTCCGAAAATATGTTATATTGCGTTAATTTTGAGGTCACTGAGATTAGTTCATGTTGTACTGTTTTATAACTTCCGATTGCGTGTTTAATTCACTTTTTATACTGGTCGGCCGACCCTAATTTGCTCGAGCTAAGTTTTTATACGACTGCTGGCTGTAGTAAGACAAAAAGGACGCTCACAGTTTTTCAAGATGGCTAGCCGCTTAATCCTCGGCAACTTGGTATGTGATTGGCGCACAGCGGTACCACGTGACATGGCAAATATTCAACGCCGCATATAGTCTACTCACTGTAACTGCTCAACCAGCCAAGTACGTGATAATTTAGCTGTAAGCACACGCATCCGCGCAATAGCGCACATTCCATAGCATCTTAAAACCGTACTTGTTGATAACTTTTCTGGACCAACATGTAGATGGGCGTCACCTTCAGGAATTTCTATTGTTACAGCCGGAGGCCCTCTGTGGGTACTATTGTGCGTCGCATGTACAATCAAATTGAAAATCCCTCATCCCAGTCTGCCCTGTTACAATATCATCATTATTTTTGATACCATTACTACCACTTACCTGTTCTGGTACACCTGTATTCTCTTTTAATAGAGATCTATCTCCTTCCCACTTCTCATCTTGTTTATTAATAACATCCTTTAGCTTATTAAAACCCTTATTTATCAGTTCCGTCCTTTCATCTAATATTGCGTCTAACTCATCAAAACGTTTAATCATTGTATCATACATTGTTTTCAGAAGATTCATCATATCATCCCTTGAAAACTCCTTTTTTCGGTTTCTCTTACCTCAGCCATGTTAAACAAAATTTTTTATATTATACCCTTTAACAACTACAACTCTCCTAATACACATATTAACTCACAATACCCGCTACAAAACATCAACACCGATATATTACAGTAAGCAAATAATTCACCAACTACATCACATTACCAAAACATAACCCCATATTTGCGTCAAGTTATTTTTGGTTATTATATCATCTTGTAAGTTTGTATTATATCTCATATAAGTTTGTATTTGTATTTTTCTCTGCCATTTTTGACTAAGTTGTAAATTTGTTAACTTCAATTTACAACGTCACTGTTACGGGCGCCAACTGAAGTATGTTCAGTAATTAAATATTTAAATTTGTCCTTAGTTCGGACTTCAACTGAAATTGTATTGTATTTATTACGTAATAATTGACTTTACGTATCGCAAGGTTAACCAGAATACTGTTCAGTGTACTTGGCAGAGAACAATAGGCAAATACAAATAACAAAATGCGTATTTATCAAGTTAAAATAAATAAAGTATTGGTTTATTTTCTTTAACATGACATTCTCTTTTTATCTCTTCTATTGTTATACTCTTTGCATTATAGTTACATAACTTTTGTGTCTCGCAACTTCCACTAATACACACAATTTATATTTTGCAAAAATCTTAATTACTAAAACAGTTACTTAATTACTAAAATAGACCTATTTTTAAAATTCATAAAACGAACCAATTCTTTGTAATTGCACGCTCACACACATTCCAATTAGAATTTCAAAATTCTAGATTTTGTTCAAAATGAACTTAATTTTGAAAGTTATTTTCTTTAGTGGTAATTATATTTAGGCCTTTATAAAGTAATACTGGGTACTTATCCTTGCGTAGATTCCACGTTGTTATGCGACACGTGTCACACACTGTTTCACTATAGTTTGTTCATTTTATAAATTTAGCCATCCGCCACTCATTATGATTAGTTTCTTGATAACATTTAGTTTTTTGTTTAGCTTCAACACATTTTATTTATTATTCGGTTTGAACTACTCGGATGACTTACACACACGACCGGCCGGTCTTGATACTAAGTGTAGAGTGAGGCCTCGCTACAATGGCTGGCGAGGATTTCTGTTTCCCCTGACACTAGATGTTGGCAGAAATATGATGACTTCCGACGGTTCATTGGTTCTTTTCGATCGTCGACGCTGTTCTGTGGCGATACCACAGGCCGTGGTTCACTATTTCCTTCGTCTTCACAGACACGCGGTGTAAATGTCGTCTCATGCCATTTTTTGTTACGGCGTCCTTTTTACTTATTCAGTGTAGGTGATGCGCCCGTGCGTGTGGACTCACATTCTGTACATGACAATTCTCGAATTTTGTACCGCGCACACCGTTCCAGTCTAACGTGCGTTTAAAAAGCTCTGCTGTAGTTCTTTGTTCAAATGGTCAGGGAAATCGCAATGTTAATGTTAATATAGAAATTAATAAAAGAAACCTCTCCATTTTGTCCTGTTACAGCGTGGTCCAATTTTTTCTACAAAACCAGATGTTTGGCAGTGCTATTGACTGGAGTGCGCTAACGTGAGATGGTATACGTTAGTGACCACAGTACTGTGGTTAAGGATGAAGAAAGAAGTAGTTTCTATGGAAATATTTCATTTTGAAAATTATTTTAAATATAAATCTTAGAACATGAAAGTCATGTATGGTTCTCCATACCAATATTTTGATTTTTAGACAGCTTAACTTCATGTGAACAATTTTTCCTTTTTTTTTAGGAAATGATCCGTAGTTAATGGTATACTCGCACTATAATACTCACATCAGTAGTGTCACCAATTTTCTGGGTTATAGTTCACTGCAAAATAGAACAATTACTAAATTAAAAATGTTGTACAAATTCTAACACTCTAATAAATACCTAATAAACTATACAGCGAACACCCACCGACTGAACAGTACTATGTGTGATGCACTGCTACTTGAATCGAATCACTACAACATGCACAGTGTCAACTACTGACAATGCCTTCATGACAATAGACATCCCACCGTGTTTATTTGACAAATGTGTTTTACAAAATCACCCACCCTCAGCAGTTGGATACAAATTAGAAATGCAGGTAAACTTTCTCCCAAAATATGTCAACTCTATAACGGTATATGGGGAAGGCCTGTTTACTCTGTTTGTGAAAGAAAGAAGTGGCAAAAACAAAAACATGTTTTTCATTTCCTGTTTAAAACAACATTAATAATAAAACCTAGTATTGGACACATGGAACAAAATGTACAAAAATGATCAACAAGTTTTAAACTTTTAATAATTCATGCAACAAACCAGACTCCCCAAAAATTGAAGCCTTATTCCACTATGACAGTTTTCCATATTATTTTTGGTACTTTCTGTAGCTCCGTAGTTTTACTAGGTTTTTTTGTATAAACTACGGAAAATCCATAGTAGTTGGCAGGTATACGAGGTGTGATTGGAAAGTTTTAAGACTGGGCTTGTAATTTCAAAATGGCAGTACTTACAGGCTATTGTGATGGATCTCCTTCAAAGTAGTCCCCTGCTGACAGAACACACCGACTCCAATGGTGTTTCCACTTTTGGAAGCATTTCTGGAAATTTTCTTTCTTAAGGGTTTTAAGAACCCTCTCCGTATTTGCCTGGATGTCTTCAATTGAGTCAAATCGGTCCCCTTTCAGCAAAATTTTCAATTTAGGAAACAGGTAGAAGTCGGCAGGGGCTATATCAGGGGAATAGGGGGGTTGCAGAAGCACAGGAATTTTGAATTTGGCCAAAAATTCCGTGATCGAGAACGCACGATGAGCCGGTGCGTTGTCGTGGTGGAGGACCCAATTCTTGTATCGCCAGAGTGCAGGCCTTTTCTTCCGCAAATTTTCACGCAAATGCTGAAGGACACTTTTATAGTATTCCTGGTTGATTGTCTGCCCCCTAGGGGCAAATTCGTGATGCACGATACCCGTAGTATCGAAAAAACCCACCAACATTGTCTTCACATGTGACCCGACTTTGTTGCGCTTTTTTCGGTCGTGGCGAACTTGGACCCTTCCACTGAGATGATTGTGTCTTTGTTTCTGGGTCATACCCATAAACCCATGTTTCGTCGCCTGTAATTACCCTATTTAACAAATCTGGGTCAGTTTCGGCCCGATTAAACAATTCTTGGGACACTTCAAGTCGGTATTGTTTATGCTGGTCTGACAACAATTTCGGAATGGATTTTGCGGACACTCGACGCATGTTCAAATCTTCACTTAAAATTGACTGAACCGTGTAGAAACTTAAATTCAGTTCATTAGCCATCTCCCTAATTGTAAGTCTATGGTCAGAGTGCACTAAATCGCGAACTTTCACAATGTTTTCATTGGTTTTTGAAGTGGAAAGCCTGCTGGACCGGGGGTCATCTTCGACTAATTCGCGACCATCTTTGAATCTGTAGAACCAGATAAAACCATTTGACCGGCTCAGCCATTTATCCCCGAAAGCTGTTTGTAAGAGTTCTTACCTTTGAGACTTTTTTTAACCAAGGGCAGATATTCTGTAGTATTGTTACGGAACATTTTTAAATGAGTCTGCTGTATCCGTAGGAATTAAAATTGAAAATTAATTTACACTTCTTCAAGTATTCCATGTGGTACAATAAATATGAAGAAACAACATAAAACAACAATTTTTTTTATACTAACCAGTAGCTTGTATCTAAGGTTATATAAACCTGATTTATTAACAGGGAAACTTAGAGTATAAATTTGGTTATAATGTTAAACAAATCAAATTTATTATATAGAATGAAAAACATGAAAGTAATTTGGGTGAGAAGGGAAGAGTGCCTATATGCAGATAGTCCTTAAAGCACATCATTACCACTGAATCTATAGTGAATATGAAATTTACTTATTGAAAAAAGTCTTTTCACTATATTATAATATATTAATCTTTTTTGTATGTCTTAATAGAAAGATCCTGATCATAATTTTATCATCATAGTGGTATTTATTGTGAGTGATAAATCTTTTGTGCTGAAGGCCCAAAGATGTTTTAGCTTCCATTCATCAGGCACTCAACTTTAATCAGAATAGTCCTGCAATTTAAGTTGATTTAATTGAAATAAAAGGTACAGTAAATGTTTATATTTCTGTGTAGGTGTCAGTTCAGAAGGTGAAAAATCAACAGCAGTAATGAATGAAGAAGAAGGGCGTGAGGCAGAAGCTACAGAAGCAGGTTCCAGTAATATTGTTGTTCGTGGTTCTGGTACAGCTAGACGGTCAGCTCGATGTATTAGTCTAAGAACTCGCACTCGGACAGCACCTACTCCCATTATATTTGATGATGATGAACCATCAAATATTCAGAGAAGTAAGTAATCTGCGCACTGTCTTTAAATCTTGTGAAAATCATATATCAAATACTTTTGTAACACATCATTTTGCTTTTTAGTGAAAATAAGCTGACCAGAAGTACACTGCTTCTGTAAGTTAGTAAAACTGATGTAACATTACCATTAATCCCATTACTAACATTTTTTTAAATAACATTATTTTTCCACAATTCAATGTAAAAATTTCAGTAAATATCACAAAACTACTAGACTGCAGAGCTATATATTTGTTCTTAGAAGGACACAGTGAAATTAAACTAATTAAGGCTTAATCAAATGTTTGCTAATCGTTAAACTTTCTCAGTGTAGAACTAACCTGTTTAACATTGTATGATCTACAAACACAGACACTCTCATACCTTCAATCACTTGCATAATGCATACAGATTATACCAACACTTGCGTTTGATCTGTGTATTAATACTGTTGAAGTATTGTTACCTCCACAACTGTTAATGAAAACCTTACATTATTCGTACTAGTATACTCATAACGATTGTCCGCTCCTCTTTAACTTAGAACTAAATCACAATGCTGGACTTAATCAGATATTTGTACATTACTGGTGCACTCATGAGTAACTAACTGCTGCCTACATCTCACCTCTGCCTTGGTTGGTAAGCAACACTTGTTAATATATTAGCTTCCAGGTGGTTTGTAGTATCCTTCTGTAATAACAACAAATTTCTCAAAATAGTTTTTCTATAAATACTATTAAATAAGTTATTTATTATTACTTATTCATAGTCATTTCTCACAAAATTTCAGAAAATTGCCTAGTACTACTAATTTTTTTGAAATACAACTGGTTTTTATGGTAATATTAATTACGTCGTACATATAAGTACCAAAACATCCACATAACCAATTGTTAAAGGGGATTGAAAAACATTTTGTTCTATACAAAATTAACTTTATATTGTTCAAGCATCAAGTTACATTATACTGTAGAATGATGAAATAGTACATGAGGTTCAGTCATTTAACTAGACGCACTTTACACTGTTTGTATGGACATTTTGACAAAGTTCGTCTTCCAAACTTATAAAAACACTAATAACTAACTAGTACATCATGTGAGCATGCATAGATATGTCAGAAAACATACATAGATTTGAGAATATAATACTAAGTAATGATAATTAATGTTAAAGTTATAGAATCTATTTGAAATTTGTTGTTATACATAGTATTGTATGGATATAACAAATGACTAGTATAGATAATCAAAAAGTTCGAATTGAATACAAGTTCAGATTATAACATGTGATGTGGACTCATTAACACAGTAATATTATTTTAAAAATTAGTTTCCACTAACATAATGACTACATATTTACTTCTGTTACCATACTGTTTAATGTTAACATTGTTAGTCCATTAACTCTGCATAATGAACAGATAGTGTAGTAAAGTATCAGTAGTCTTCATAAATAATTAATACAAATAATCATAATTCAAGTATACAATTCACAACCTATGATATGTGATATTACATCATTATTATAAATGATGTATGTGTTGAATTTATTTATACTGTGTGTGTGTGTGTGTGTGTGTGTGTGTGTGTGTGTGTGTGTGTGTGTGTGTGTGTGTGTGTGTGTGTGTGTGTGTGTGTGTGTGTGTGTGTGTGTGTGTGTGTGTGTGTGTGTGTGTGTGTGTGTGTGTGTGTGTGTGTGTGTGTGTGTGTGTTAGAAAAGTTACTATCATATACAAAAGGTATAAAAATTATATATTTTGCTTTTCACAGTTCAATAAAGTGTTTAGCACTGTCCAGTCGTAATAGATGATGTAAGGTTTTTTTGTTGCTAACACATACAGTTTAACAACAGTTAATTTTTTAAAACAATTTCTAATTCAGTTAATTAATATTCTTATACCTATGAGTTCAGGAAGTGGATAGCATATGTGTCATAGGCTCTGGCAGCAGTGTGTACAAGGTTGGAAATTACAGTATGGAATTTGTCAGTGCTTTCTAAGCACCTTTGACTATGCAGAACCACAAAGTTTGTAGAATTAGCTAATAACAACCTTGGCAGGGTATAAATGAAAGGGTTCAGAAAGTGGCTGGCAGGCTGGCAGATATTGTGTGTGTGTGTGTGTGTGTGTGTGTGTGTGTGTGTGTGTGTGTGTGTGTGTGTGTGTGTGTGTGTGTGTGTGTGTGTGTGTGTGTGTGTGTGTGTGTGTGTGTGTGTGTGTGTGTGTGTGTGTGTGTGTGTGTGTGTGTGTGTGGCAATTATTATAATATATTGTGTGTGGACATCTGTAATTAGAGTGACTTGTGGCAGTGTTAATTAGGTTATATTTATTGTTTGTAATGTTAGCATGTGTTGAACAGTTGTAAAATCTAAGAATTTTTTATACAAGTGGTATTGTTGTTTTGTTTATTGGAAGTGTAATTAAACCTGTAACAAATCGTCTGGTGTTCAGAAGCAGGGTGTAGGACCTTTTACAGTTGAAAAGGCCAGAGAAAGTACATAAGAAATTGTATTGTGTGTGATTAATTTATTGGTACCAAGAGATTTGCAATAATGGATACCAGTAGGTGATAAAGGCTTTCTGTGCAGTATTCTTATAAACAGAGGAATAACAGTTGTGCAAAGAAAAGAAGGGGAGGAGCAGGAAAATTACTCTTGCTGGAAACGCAAAGCAGCAGAGAAAACAGAAGCTGAAACTGTGGAAAACAGGATATGAGAATATACCACAGCAGAACTGAGGCTGTCACAAGGCGAGATGAATAAACAAGTCACTAGAATATCTGATATTAAAGAGTTAATGTCAATAAAAATTGTAATGGAGTAGTCAATTGCAAATATAAGAGAACAAATTAAAAGTGAAGTGGCTCTATTAATGAATGTTGTCTGTGGGGCTTGATGTTTGGATCACACTCAGCTCCAGGAACTGCAGTATTATTCTTTGCAACTCCAGATAAAACTGCAAGAAATGAATCAGTTGATATGAGGATGGTTGAAGGTAATCAGTTACAAATTGAGAACTCAGTACAATATCTGCAGTAACAGTTTGGGTTTTGAAGGAGACCAGGTTTGGTTATAATAAAGTCCTGACATAGTCAATCCCTGAAACTCAAAGCTAAATGAGAAGGCCTTTACGCTGTGAGGAAGCAAACTGGAGAAGTTGTTTATCAGGCACAGTGAGAAAGGCAATTAGAAATTATAGGCCATTTATCTAGACGACCTTGCAAAGTATTACTGCAAAGATGATTTGCCAGTTTGGGATGAACAGACTTAAGAAGGAAACGGTCTTATGCCTATAAGACAGGCAATGTGCATGGCCTCTTATGTCATAGGCTCTGGCAGCGAAGTGTACAAGGTCGGCAAATGAAGTAGTTGGGAATTTTCTAGGTGCCTTCAACTGCAAAATTATTCTCGAATTTATCACTAAAAATTCCTCAGTGCATCCCATAAAGTTATAAAATCATTTTGCTGTGTGTGTGTGTGTGTGTGTGTGTGTGTGTGTGTGTGTGTGTGTGTGTGTGTGTGTGTGTGTGTGTGTGTGTGTGTGTGTGTGTGTGTGTGTGTGTGTGTGTGTGTGTGTGTGTGTGTGTGTGTGTGTGTGTGTGTGTGTGTGTGTGTGTGTGTGATTACTGACTTTTATTATTTATTATGACAATGTTAATTAGGTAATGATATTTCTTGTTTGTAAAAGTAGTTTGTGGTGAACGATTATAAAGCTGAAGAATTGTTAGTTGGAATTCTAATTAAAGGTGTGAGTAACAAATTTTCTGGTATGTGGTCATTTTATTAAACTTGAAAACATGTTTGAATTGGTATCCAAGTCACTTATTGACAAAATCTGTATAATATTTACCGTATTTTATCCGTCATGTGACTCCGTGTTGCGTTCGATTGGTTTACGCATTTTGAAACATATGTTTCGTCTTCAGAAATAAAAAATCACTCAATGCAATGAGTGTCCGATCGATCCGACTCTAGTGTGCACTCATGTAACGCGGTTATGTGCAGAATTGTTTTCAGTATTTCCAATTTTAATATTTAATGACCTCACTTTGAGTGTTTTTTTTATTTCTGAAGATGAAACATATGTTTCGAAACGCGTAAACCAATCGAACGCAACACGGTCATACGACGGATAAAATACGGTAAATATTATACAGATTTTATTAAACAGTTAAAGCACAGCATTCCATGTGACTAATAACAATAGTTATGGAAAAAAGTAGGCATTATTGAGTTTCACATAATACAATGTTGATACTAATTTTGAGATTTCTTTAGTCTAGTTATATGGTACATTTATACAATTGGGTGCCAAAACAAGGTTAACTTTGTTCAGCTACAAGAATGAAGCCATCGAAGAATCTTTTCAAAATTCTGACTTTCCATTTGTGTTATGCTATAGATCTCCATTTGTAGGTAACCATTTTTAAATGTTAGTATAATTGCTTTTAAAATTGTCTATTAATGAAAGTGTGACCAAAATTTACATAAAACATAATTTTGAATAATCTCAGTAGTTTACAAGAAAAAGTTAGTTTTGGTAACTTTATAAAATTTATTTAATTATCAAATGATGAATAACAGACAAATGACGGACATTCCAAATCATCCCAAGAAAATTTGTGTTTTCCAGCTATCATAATTGAAAGACAGCTAAAAAGATATATACAAAGACAGAGATAGTTTAGATCTTTCTAGAAATATTTGCTCCTTGGGTCATAAAAGTATGTTAACAGATCGAGACATCATGTTGACTGTGTCGTTATGATAATTTGTATATTATACTTTGTGGCAGAGTTAACAAAAAAATGTCCTTCATTTTATAATTAAAACTCTTAAAACCATATCTCTGTATTTTAGAGTAACTCAGTATTACCCTAATGTTTTCAGTATTTATGCTCAAAGTTATAACTTTTTCTGGACATGAGTATTTGGCATATATAGTATTTGCAATAAAATTGATAATATAAATACTATTGATAATATAGTTCTGTAGGACACAGTAAAAACTTCTGTTTATTTCAGATAGGTTAGAGCGTATTTACTCATATTAATGAAAGTATATGGCTAGATGATATGAATTATTTTCAGTAAAGTAACAAAAAAATGATAGTTCTATCTCAAGTACTTTTTTAGAAAATGATTTGTAAATTTTTTAATGTATTTCTGTATAAATTAAAAAATGTTTTCTTTGAATAGCCCAACTGCATGCATATCATAGAAAGAGAGCTAAATTAAAACGTTTGATGAAGATTAGAAAATATAAGAAATGATATTATAAATCTCAGTATTCAGTTGTATTAATGGTGTGAAGGTAAGATTTGAGTATATTTTTAAGCAGTATTATAATCTACTATTTCATATATAGTTAATTTTATTTTATAAATTAGACAAGGAACATGTGTAAATTGTAAGGTAGTGTAGTGAGTTGGCTAGTAGTTTTTAATCGTCTTTAAAGACGCACAAAAAGAAAGAAAGAATCCTGACTTTTAGAACATATTTGGTCTCCCAGCACTCTTGCATACTACACTACAACACTCCTGAATTCTGTTAGTCACAATTTATGATTGTAAGATATTTTCAAATAATTTGTAAGATGTAAATGCAGTACATAGGAATTCAGTTTAATTCGCACTCTGCATGTTATTAAAATATATTTTGTGGCACCTGTTGGAAACCATTTGGGAATTGCTGGTTTAGAAAGCCATTTGAATTGTGGTAAAACATAAACAAGAAAGGCAAAAAACGTTTGTAGCATATGGCAACTTCCACTTTCCATGCCCATGTTCATTGTGAGTCCATCAAATTATGTAAAAGTCTTATTTTGTAATGAATGATACAGGAGTTGCTACATGGATCACTAATTTCAAAATTAGTACTTGAAAATTAGTACTATGTTTACAGATTTTATGTGATAAACCATTATTTAATAAAATAAATTTAAACTTGGGTAGTAATAAATTAATTTTATTCCATCCTTTATATGGAGTCATTTGTGAATAAATACTCTTCACACAGAGTGTAAATTAGTTTACTTAAAAAACTTTATTGTTTATATGTAGCCAGAACATGAGAAAAAAACATAATAGGGAAGTGGCTTTGTTTCGTTTTGAAATATAATGAATTTCAGCTTGATGGATTAGACAGAAAATGCCACTCACTTGAACCTAAAAAATATTGAAGGCAGTGAACATTCAAATAAGCCTCAGACAAATTTTAACTATTTTTATCAGATACAATACATATTTGTACTGTCAATATTATTGCAAAACAAAACAAAAACAAGAGGGTACTATAGGACATAAGGATAACTGTTTGAGCAAGGTCAGTTACATGTCCCAATACACAAACTGATGTTTTTCCTTCAGCTGATGTAAATGAAGAAACAGCTATTTAAATATTTTTTGTGCTTATAATTATCATTAACCACTAAGTAACAAATTTTAGTTTGTGTATGAGAATATCAAAACGTTATACATATTGATCTATGTTACACAACATCGACATTATATTGACTTCAACACTCTCACCCAATCACGCTCTTACAAAGAAAGTGTTCTTTCTTGTCAATTTTATTGCAGTGCAAACATATAGTAAGAAATAATTCAACTAAATTAAATAAAAAATACTTTTCAGGTCAATTTAGAATCCGAGGTCCATCTCCAATGAACATGCGTAGTACTTTAGAACAAGCTCAGCAAGCTCGTGGATCCTTTCGAGGAAGACCAAGGCGACCAAGACCATATATTGGAATGTATCAGTCCAGATTCTAGTACATCTTTCAAATAACTTGTACTGGTGAAAGTGATTTAGATGTGCATTAAAATTTATGAAAATTTAAAACTGATGAGTGCTATTTTGTGACTTACTAAGGATATTTTTGCACATTTTGCATTCTTATAATTTATATACATATAATTTAAAACACTATGTGATGAGAAACGTGTGGTGATACTGTAAGTTTTGTATTAATTTTTTAGTTAATTTTTGGATACAAGCAATGAAAAGATTAGGTTAATTACTGTCAGACTTAGAATTGGAGTTACTCAAGCCACTTGCATTGACTTTGACAACCTAAGTCAATAATTATTGTCTTTTTGTCTTTTAAATTTGTAATATATTATTTTCATTTTTACAAAAACTACATGTTTATGACAGCAGATTATTAACTGCAATTTTATGATTGTAGGGAGACGAATATATGTTCTGTTCTGTTGATGTTATTCACATGAATGTTCAGTAATAAATAAATATAAATTTACTGTGAATCTAATGAATACCTTCACCATACATGAGTCATATTCCAGGTTATACACAATATCATCATTATAAAATATTTATATATTGACAGCAGTATAGCATATAGGAAGAGCATTCGCTTTCCAGGATGTTCGTTCGTCATGCTGTAGTGTGGGTTTGCCTCACGATTGAATCAACAACAATTACAACATTTACATGTGAACACTTACAGTACGACAACACTCATCACTGTATGCGTTTCTCATTGGTGGTGTGAGTAGTGCCCAGACTGCAGGGCACAACAGGCAACACGCCTAGTACTTGGAGAGAAGTCAGTGCTGATGCTGAATTTTATCAAAATGAATATCATTTATTGTGTATCATTTGCATGGGACTGCATGTCACACACAAAATCGTTATCTTCTTTTCAGGTCAACTTGGGCACTCACAGCACGTAGTCCAACCATTATCTATTTTAGAGGTGGAGTAAGCATCTTCGCAGTAGACAAAGAGTATCATCTACTTTGTTGTTGTGTTTGTTAAGTGAAGATTTTCTTAGTTTGAACTTCTTAGTTTTTAGGTCACTTGTTATTATATCCCCCGCTTCTTTTCTCTTTTTATCCTTTTTTCCTATTCTAATTTAGTTTTGTAAGGCCCAAAGCCAGTACTTGTGCTGATACCTGCATCTGTTTTGTCTTCTGCATTCACTATGTGCTTATGGTATTGGTAAAATATCGGTCTGACTAACAGAGAGACTAACAGTAGGATCTTCTCTACTGCCTGAAAAATATGGGTTAAGTGGTGCATTAAAGAAGATAACATCGAGGGTTGAAGTTTTTTACTGTAGTGTGGAAGTAGGCAGAGAACTGTATGGTTTTCCCTAGCTATGTCGATAAAGTCCATGTTTTCGATGTGTTGTTATATGGCCATCCAGCAATAATAGAACTGGATCTTCTATAGTAAGCTTAGAATGAGCAAAGAAATGCTTAAACCTTTTCCGTAAATATCTCATTTAGAATCCACCCAGAAGGATACTGGCAAAAGAACTGGGTAAATACAACAAAATTTCTACTTGCTGATATAAAAGTAACGAAAGCAGTCACGTTTTACTGCTGAGGCACCTTTATTTTAACACAAAGACCTAGGTAGTTTTTGACTGCACTGTTATCAAACCTGTCTCATCAACATTGAACACTCTGTACAGAAGAATAAAGTGTGTAGCATGGACCTGTTGCAAAAATTAAAAAAACTTCATTACATTAAGCCTCTTGAATACACATGCTCTTCTAGCAAATGTGGCCTCTATTTTGTATTAAGATGGTGTTGAAAACTTATTCAGTCCTTTCACCCAGATTTTGTCCCTATTGAAATTATATTGTAGTTTGTTTCTTTCAGTTAAGTGGAAAGCTAATCATTACAGGACATTCCAAAAATTCTCGCTTCCATGTGTAGTATATAATCTACAAGCACTTGTTCCTTCCATTCTGTAAAAATATTACGAATTTTCGAAGAATCTCCTTTCCGTCAACAGTATCTTTGTTTTTATTAAGTATCTCTTCTTTTTAAGTGTCTTTCGGGGACACTAAAATTTTTTGGTGCAGTCGCATAGACTATTCCATCACATACTGCACAGGCATGGTTCTAGAATCTCACCTTTACTGTTTTTAATATACATAGATATTTTTCTAATAATACATTCCTAAATAAAAACAAAAATTACTGTATTAAAATTAAACACACACACACATGCATATATCTGTGTTATGTATGTACAAAATGTAGGCCAAAAAAAAAAAAAAAAAAAAAATTGGCATTAGAACAATGTCCAATGTCAAAGTGGGTAGGCTCCTGAATTAGCACATGCCGTTGTAAATGCAATGTATGTAGGTTCAAGATTAGAATGAATATGTGGAAATACAACATACTATTCAACACAAAGTTATTAATGAGTAAACAACGCAACCACCATGTCCTAAAGACAACTGTTCAAGTAGTCCAGGCGCTTTCTGATAGGTATGGTACCAAACAGGGTCAGAAGTCACTAAAGGCCACTTTACTCACCCTTCCCCTAAGTTAAGTATATTAAATCACAGTTAAAAACAACAACCTCTCAAATATGTTTTGCATAAACTATAAGGTGCACAGACCACTTGTAAAGTTACTGGTCTCACTTCTTCCACAACATTTCTGGAAGCCACAGTTTAGGTAACCAGTGACATAATCTGGATGCTTGGAGAACATTTATTTTTTACGTCAGCAGTGTTCTGGATCATGTGCTATTAATAATGGAATGTGATAGATGTGCATAGAATTACGTATATGGCATATATCAGTGTGTTCCATTACACAATTAACAGTATACATGACATTGTAGGCCTTGTTGTATTTTGTTTTCTCTGTCACTGTGATAATACATATACATAAATACCGTCTGCACATAAATGAAATAACAGATTTCCTATAGATAAGGCTAAAAAAATAAACTCTAGTCAAACAATATGCTAGATAACCACTAACAAATTGGTTATATGGTCACCAATCCTACAGCTGAGTCAGCTCAAATGTTTACTCTTAATTGTTTGGAAAGTCGCTTGTGTATCAGAATTTGGTAAAAAGTTGAAACATAAACAAAGGATTTAATTTTAAATTAAAACAAGAAAGATTTAACATAAAGGGTTAATACAAAGGTTTTGTAAAATATATAAAAACACTTGGTAAGTTTCACAAATTTTTTAATTAACTCTGACAGCTGTTTTTCGACTAACTTAAGCCATTGTCAAAGAGCGAGTGAATGAAATTACTGAACACAGGATGTTAGAGTAGTGTAGGTGGTAAACATCTGTTTAGGGCGTATCTGGAACATCTGTGTTGTGATGGCGAGGGGGGGGGGGAGTGTGTGCATGAGACAAGGGAAGGTCTGGTGTCTTTAAAAACTAAATACAATCATGAATGCAAAATATAAAATTAACTGAACTAAATATAAACTGAATGCAAAATTTAAAATAATGATGAACATTCAAAATAATATAAAATAAAATAAACTAAATAACAGATTTTAATAAAGGGGATACACAAAATTTAGTCTGTTCATTGGTTAAATTTTTGTTATTTTTTATTGCTTTTTTAATTTCTAAAATTTCTAACAAATCCATTTTTTTACCTGTTTGTATGTTGTGGAGTAGTGTTATGTTTTTTGTGTCTATGAAGTGATTGTGTTGTAAGCAATGATCTGCAAAACCTGTATTAGGTGTATTGGTTAAAATCGCCTTCTTATGTTCAGAAATGCGATGTTTCAGAGCACGGCCACATTGTCCGATATAAATAGCATCGCATTCTGCACAGTGTATTTCATAAACTCCATTTTTCTCCAGTGTATTAGATTTTTCTTTATTATTGACTAGTAGTGAAAAAAGATTACGTTTGTTTACTGATACCATGTTAAGACCATGGTTTTTTAACCTATTATTAATCTTATCTGTTATACACGGAATGTAATTTGTTAAGTGAAATTTTTTGTTACCCTGATCTGGCTCTATGGAATAAAATTCTTTTAAAGTAATTTTCTTCTGTTTTTTTAAAAATTAAAGAGTTAATTATTCTTTCATAATAGGTTAAAAAACCATGGTCTTAACATGGTATCAGTAAACAAACGTAATCTTTTTTCACTACTAGTCAATAATAAAGAAAAATCTAATACACTGGAGAAAAATGGAGTTTATGAAATACACTGTGCAGAATGCGATGCTATTTATATCGGACAATGTGGCCGTGCTCTGAAACATCGCATTTCTGAACATAAGAAGGCGATTTTAACCAATACATCTAATACAGGTTTTGCAGATCATTGCTTACAACACAATCACTTCATAGACACAAAAAACATAACACTACTCCACAACATACAAAAAGGTAAAAAAATGGATTTGTTAGAAATTTTAGAAATTAAAAAAGCAATAAAAAATAACAAAAATTTAACCAATGAACAGACTGAATTTTGTGTATCCCCTTTATTAAAATCTGTTATTTAGTTTATTTTATTTTATATTATTTTGAATGTTCATCATTATTTTAAATTTTGCATTCAGTTTATATTTAGTTCAGTTAATTTTATATTTTGCATTCATGATTGTATTTAGTTTTTAAAGACACCAGACCTTCCCTTGTCTCATGCACACACTCCCCCCCCTCGCCATCACAACACAGATGTTCCAGACAGATGTTTACCACCTACACTACTCTAACATCCTGTGTTCAGTAATTTCATTCACTCGCTCTTTGACAATGGCTTAAGTTAGTCGAAACAGCTGTCAGAGTTAATTAAAAAATTTGTGAAACTTACCAAGTGTTTTTATATATTTTACAAAACCTTTGTATTAATATGTTTCACCAAGTGCCCAACGAGTCATCAATTAATATCGTGATAAAGGGTTAAGACTTCCTATTTAATTACAGTTGGGGTCATGAATGCATACTACTTAAACCAAGTTGGGTAAGCTTCAAAACAACCCAAGTTTTGCAAAATTCTGATATAATTTAACTGAGCTATAAATGGATGGAATTTGTGCTAAAACATGAACAAACATTCTCACTAAAGGAAATGCCATGCTGTAACGGTACAGAATTGTATGAAAAACAAAATTTTGAGTCAAGTGTATTTCCCATGTAGCCAGTGATCACCTTTTTAGAACCTCGAGTTAGTCAACCACGTATGCAGTATTATTACAAAACAAAACGGCTGTGTTTTGTCTCCGCACTCAAACAGTCCAGACAGATTATGAAACAACCTACAGTTTTGCGTCAGCCATGAATCACGGAGAAAATAACATCAAGTCATGCATTTCACCCAGTGGCAAAATGTTACCAAACTATATGCCTGTCTAATAGCGCCTTTTAAAAAGCACCAATTGGAGCGCAGACTGTTGATCACGTGACCAGACGAAAATCTGTGTATCACCGCCTTAGCGCAGTAATGAGTTAGTTTCCATTGCAACTCATGGTCGCGCAGCCATTAACCATCTAAGTGCTCGGACAAATCTTAAAAGCCGGCCGGCTATATAAATACATACCATACAGTGCATTAAGTTTAAAGTAATACATTACAGTGCATAAAGTATTTAACAACAACTAAACTCAATGCAAACTAGTGTCGGAGTGCGTCAAAACGAACCAAGCGGTCATCACGAGGTGGCGTAACAAACTATATGAACACGTAATGGATGGGTAACTAACGCACAGTATATTAATATTCAAACCAATTTTAAGCAAATGGTGATAATCCATTACAAAATGAAAATTTGAAACATATACCCATAAATAGAGATCTCTAAGGGAAAAGATATAAATTCAATAAATAAAAATAAAACGTACTGGTTCCTTATAAATATTCATTAAAAAAAAATATAAATAATTTGTTGTAGTCTAAGAAATGTTTATGTTACTAATTCGTTTGATTTCATAAGATTATATTTATATACCCGAAGAGAAATTAAAACTTTGGTTGTTTTCAAGGTGGGACGAAATAAGTAATTTGTCTAATAAATCCGAAGCAATTTGTTAAAATTATAAACTGTGTTATTATAATTTTACTGTCCTTCCCAAATAACCTATCTGCAGCTGTTTTCGTCTGTACGACTCTGGAAAAGAACCCTAAGGTAAGAGTTAATTAATTTGATAGAAGTTATATAGTTTCAGTGGCCCCCGATCAGTGACGGCGAGTGTAATTTTTTATTACATTCGCCAGACCTAATTAAGCTGCAGAACAGGTTATTTGAGAGTAAGGACGTTTTTGTAAACTATATAAACGTAATGAAATATTACGAAAAGTAAATTGTAAGAGGGTTATAATTGTGTAGAGCAGTAAATTAATACTGAATACGTATAAGATTAAAATTTCTATGTAACATTCCATAAATAAGATAAAAATGGCAGGTAATAATAATGAAAGTACTGTAATTGATTTTAACGAATCAGATATTAGGAATAGTCTTGAAACACATTCAACTCCGAATGTAGGTCAAGATGAAAAAGATAGGAATATAAATATTACAAATGAAACAATGGTCACAGAGGACTCTGGGGTTCAATTAACTCCAACCTCAACAAAATGTAACAACCAATTTGATAACGATATAATGAGTATGTTACGAACAATATCAAGGGATATTCATGAGCAAAAAAGCGAAATTAAAGAAATTAAGAGTAGTTTTGATGAAAAATTCAATGAACAAAATCATAAATATGATGCACAAAATACAAAATTTGATACATTAAGTAGTGACATTAATGCAAAATTGCATGAATTGAGCAATAATGTAAGTGAACAGCAAATTAGATGTGAAAGCAGTTTTAATAATTTTAATGATAAATTTAATGAACAGAATGTTAAATTTGATACATTAAGCAGCGACATAAATAATCGTTTCGATGAAGAGAATAATAAGTTTGATGATAAATTTAATGAAATAAATGTAAAGCTAATACAACAGCTCGATGAGCGTATAAGGGTCATTAATGCACAATTAGATAATCGTATTAGTGATAATAATAATAGAGTGATAGAGTTAGTGAATGAAAAAATTAACATAATTAATGAAAATTTAGAAAGCAAAATAGATGAATGTAACAGTAACGCTAGAAATGAAGTTGAAAACCTTAATAGAGATATACAAATACATGAAACTAATACTGATAGTAAGATTAGTGAGATGGACTATCGCCATAAGTCCAAAATACATTTATTAAAAGGCACGGTAGAAATGGTAAATGAGGCCAACATTCAATCTGAACGTGTAACCAATAACAAGCTTAACTTGATCGAACAAAAATTGACCAATACCAAAGATGAATTAAGTGGGGAGATAAGTAAAAAATTAAATAGTGTCACAGAACGAATATTAATAACGCGAGAAGTAAACAACGATATCAACCTAGAGTTATTTAGTTGTGAGGGTAGGGGGGTACACCCCATGCAATTCTTAAATAGAGTAAAAGAATATAATCAGTTTTGTAATGGTAATTGGGAGGTTAAGCTGTTAAAAATAATGAAATGCTTTAAAGGGAGCTCTGCTGTGTGGACAGAAGTACATAAAGCAGAATGGGGAGATTTTATCTCTAAGCTTTGAGAGTGCCTTCCGAAGTAAATACTGGTCGGAGGAGGAGCAAGAGGGGTTACGGAGTAAGATTATGGGAAAAGGTAATTTTGGGGCCCAGGGGGATAATATGACCCTGTACGTGATGCGATCATATAATGAGGTGAAATATTTAGAGCCCCCGTTACCGTTCCGATCGTTTGTACGATACATAAGTAAACACTTGCCAAGAGAAATCCATATTAATTTAATGACGCGGGAAGTGGAAGATATCAATGAACTTGAGCAGATACTAGACATTTTCCAAAACATTAGAGAACGAGAGACGGGTCGACATCCGATCTTGCCCGCACCATATATAAATGAAAGACATTATCAGCCCAGGGGGACATCAACCCATTATAGAGGGACTGTGACGATTTAATTAAATATAGAATCTTAAATAAATTAAAAATTAATTTTACTAGCAATTAAGTATTTTTAAATCGCACTATTAAACCTAAAGCCCCTGTACTAAATCAGAATGAGTATGAGATGTAAATGGAAAATCTAACTAAAGCATTAATAAAATTCGAATTGTAAAAAAGCTATTAATATCACAGTTAACCCTTTGCTAGTCATCATGCGGTGACCTGTTAATTCCGGACTCAACGTGTTTAGCGAGTCGTCTGTAACTTAGGAAAATATAAAAAATCATAATATTTGTAATTAGTAATTTGAAGGCACGAGTAGTAGTTAAAATAATTCACTTAAATTATATATGTATAATTAATGTATTCATTATATTTGGTCTCCAGTCGCAGTGAAATTGAAATAAATAAATACCTTTTTCTTTATCCGTGCTGCGACTACGTCTTTGATGTCTTACGACATGTTTCGGGAACACGTTCCCATCATCAGGTAAAATTGTTTTTTCTTCTAGTTCATAACGAACGTGTCAAGAATATAATAATTAAAACACATAAACACATAACACAATGAGTATGATAGAACTCAGTCCACGTAACAGTGCGCACTGCCGTACTATAACTGACCACGTAATCAAACTATATATTCGGCTGGTGTACACAAGCGTTATCACTCTTCAATACAGTATCATATAAACAGTGAGATTTAAATGTTAATTGATCATTAAGCAGTAAGTTTGGTTGAAATAAAAGCGCTTTATATATTTCATATTCTTCCATGGCATCCATGTATCGGCTCTTACTGCATATATGTATGGGCGTAAAGTTATCTGTGAAACCACTATAACTGTGATTGCTGTTTACCAGATGTAAAGCAAAGTTGGATTTGATTGACTTGATGTTCTTTTTTGGCAAATGTTCTTTATATCTGTCTTTAAATTTCCTACCCGTTTGTCCTATGTAGAATTTATCACATTCACTACACTGGATTCTATATATGCCAGAACTGTTTTCGGTTGTTTTTTGTGTTCGAGGTTTTAATATGTTCAATATGTTATTGGTAGTTTTGAAGGACACGATGATGTCTAATTTTCTTAATTCATTTTTTATTATATTAGGAATCACATTAGTATATTCAACTGAAATATAATGGGTCTTTTTACCATCTAATTTTAATTTTCTTTCCATTTTATTCCTACGTTTGCGAATTAAGTTATCTATTATATCACTTTTATATCCATTATTGACAGCTATATGTTTAATAATATTTACTTCATCTTGAAAATCTTCCTGGTTCATAGGTATAGTTAAAAGTCTATTTACGAAAGCATTAAAAGAGGCCATTTTCTGTGTATATGGGTGGAATGAATCAGCATGGACAGTTATATCCGTAGTAGTAGGTTTCCTGTATATTTTATATGTGATACAATCAGTGTTTCTTCGAACAGAAAGGTCTAAAAAGTTTAGGCAATTTTCATTTTCTACTTCCATGGTGAATTTTATGTTGTTATTTATGTTGTTCATGTATTTGAGTAACATGTCCATTTGTCTACAAGTGCCATTAAAAACCATGAACGTATCGTCAACATATCGCGTGTATGAGATAATTTTATCGTGGTAACTGTTACAGTTAGATAACAGATAATTATTTTCATAAAAGTTAAGGTATATATCTGCCAGTAATCCACTTAAAGGAGACCCCATGGCTAACCCTTCTCCTTGTTTAAAAAACTTGCCGTCAAATGTAAAATAATTTTGTTTCAACACTATTCGTAATATCAAGATTAATTCGTTAATTTCCTGTTGATTTAATATTGCCGTATTAAGTAAATTGTTTTGGAGAATCTCTATTGTTTCTTGTATAGGTATATTTGTGTATAGAAACACATTAAGAAGTTTGATAACCTATACAAGAAACAACACATGTATGATAACATAAATTGTAAACATAACTTTTATAAACGCGTAGTAAATTATACCAATATAGAATTATCTAATGACGAGACAGAATTATTATCTAAAGGTTTACAATATAACTTACCTAAACTTAGCAAAAACAGCCTATTACGTGGAGTTATAAACGCTGAAGCTGCTATAAAATGCATTAAAAACCAAGAAACCCAACAAGTAACACGATCGGTAATCAACAGTAAATTGGATCGCATATTAAAAATGGATGGCTTAAGTACAAATAAAAACCAGTTTCTAAAATACAAGAAGGAGCTCAACCTTATGAAAAAAATAAAACAAAAGATTGACATAAATAAGGCAATAGTTACCAAAGCCGATAAAGGCAATACTGTAGTTGTATTGAGTCAAGCAGATTACACGCAGAAATGTTATGAATTTATTAACAATAACATTATTAAGACACTTGAGCATGACCCCACCAGCAAGTACACAAAGGAACTAAATTCCGCTGTGAACAAATGCATAAATTTGTTTGACGCAAATGTTAGACACCATATTAAACAAATAAATGCACAGGCACTCGCATTCACAGGTTTGCCAAAAATACATAAGGACAACATGCCAATACGTCCCTTAGTTAACTACACGTCGGCACCTGGGTACAAAATCGCAAAAAAACTTCAACATATAATAAAAAACAGTATAAAGCTAGAGAATAATCATAGTATCAAGAACAATAAAGATTTCATAAACAAAATTAATTCCATCGACTTATTACCGAGTTATAAGTTGGTTTCTTTTGATATTGTCAATTTATACACAAATATACCTATACAAGAAACAATAGAGATTCTCCAAAACAATTTACTTAATACGGCAATATTAAATCAACAGGAAATTAACGAATTAATCTTGATATTACGAATAGTGTTGAAACAAAATTATTTTACATTTGACGGCAAGTTTTTTAAACAAGGAGAAGGGTTAGCCATGGGGTCTCCTTTAAGTGGATTACTGGCAGATATATACCTTAACTTTTATGAAAATAATTATCTGTTATCTAACTGTAACAGTTACCACGATAAAATTATCTCATACACGCGATATGTTGACGATACGTTCATGGTTTTTAATGGCACTTGTAGACAAATGGACATGTTACTCAAATACATGAACAACATAAATAACAACATAAAATTCACCATGGAAGTAGAAAATGAAAATTGCCTAAACTTTTTAGACCTTTCTGTTCGAAGAAACACTGATTGTATCACATATAAAATATACAGGAAACCTACTACTACGGATATAACTGTCCATGCTGATTCATTCCACCCATATACACAGAAAATGGCCTCTTTTAATGCTTTCGTAAATAGACTTTTAACTATACCTATGAACCAGGAAGATTTTCAAGATGAAGTAAATATTATTAAACATATAGCTGTCAATAATGGATATAAAAGTGATATAATAGATAACTTAATTCGCAAACGTAGGAATAAAATGGAAAGAAAATTAAAATTAGATGGTAAAAAGACCCATTATATTTCAGTTGAATATACTAATGTGATTCCTAATATAATAAAAAATGAATTAAGAAAATTAGACATCATCGTGTCCTTCAAAACTACCAATAACATATTGAACATATTAAAACCTCGAACACAAAAAACAACCGAAAACAGTTCTGGCATATATAGAATCCAGTGTAGTGAATGTGATAAATTCTACATAGGACAAACGGGTAGGAAATTTAAAGACAGATATAAAGAACATTTGCCAAAAAAGAACATCAAGTCAATCAAATCCAACTTTGCTTTACATCTGGTAAACAGCAATCACAGTTATAGTGGTTTCACAGATAACTTTACGCCCATACATATATGCAGTAAGAGCCGATACATGGATGCCATGGAAGAATATGAAATATATAAAGCGCTTTTATTTCAACCAAACTTACTGCTTAATGATCAATTAACATTTAAATCTCACTGTTTATATGATACTGTATTGAAGAGTGATAACGCTTGTGTACACCAGCCGAATATATAGTTTGATTACGTGGTCAGTTATAGTACGGCAGTGCGCACTGTTACGTGGACTGAGTTCTATCATACTCATTGTGTTATGTGTTGATGTGTTTTAATTATTATATTCTTGACACGTTCGTTATGAACTAGAAGAAAAAACAATTTTACCTGATGATGGGAACGTGTTCCCGAAACATGTCGTAAGACATCAAAGACGTAGTCGCAGCACGGATAAAGAAAAAGGTATTTATTTATTAATGTATTGTTTTTTGTAATAAGAATGTCAATTTAAATAAAAATAGGAACTATATTATCGCGGAGTACTTGCCCCTCTCCGTTGTAATGTGCCAGTCGAATCGAGTAGAGAGTCACAATGCTGCCGTCAGAGCGTATAGAACTACGAGTGAGAGCTCCACCAAAATGCACTGGTTAAATTTAATTTTAAATAATAGCTACCATTGCTAAACGTGGCGAGCGAGTGCAATGTGTGAATTGTAGGAAGTTGTGTTAAAAAGAAAAATGTAATAAGTTAAAACAAAAAAGAAATTAACAAGTAGTAAGCAAGATGACGTCTCCCCTCAAGAGGTAAATTCAAGTACAACTTTACATATTAAGATGTGACCTGCATAAACTTCACATGTGGACGTATACGATGCATAAGACGCTGACGAGGACCTACGTGGATCTACACCAAGTTTAACAAGAGAAACTTCAATCTCCGCAGTGAACCACCTATCTTGCCGAAGACACGACTCAGATGATGACGCCGACTTCAAGAATTCCCAAGAGAGACACCCCAGGACGAGGTTACCACGACATATTGTAAAGGTGACTCGATAGCTTGCCTATCGAGAGTTAATTATATTTGAGACATAACTTACAGAGAAAAGAGACTTTTCAAAGACTATAATTTTCTTTAAACTATAAATGAGACCAACTAAGAGTTTACTGTGATATTGAATATCATACGTTGTAACGCATTATAAGTAAATGTAAATTATAATCACTTTAGTTAATAATACCATTCTTCAAATGGTAAAAGAAGTCTTGCAAGCATCTAGATGAACACAAAATACTCAGAAGTCTTTGCTATAGAGATATTTAAAGTAAACTCGGATCCGAGGTAACAAAGTACATAATCATTATGATCCCTAGTTTTTCTGAAAACCATTTAAATATTTTAATCTAATTAATTATGTCATGGGATCTTTTCGTATCAGTTGTTAATAAAGAGAAGTCATCTTATTACACGTGAAAATGAGTGCATAAATCAGTGAAATACCTTCCCTTGTTTCCTAATAAATAGCTTAAGTAATTTGTTCAATTATGTTGAGTTTAATAACAGTTCGTTACAACGTAGGCAGCCCATGTAATTGGCAGGTGTCAATTAAGATGGGTTCCCTGGATTTGTAACGTGGTAAATAACGTTACAGGACGAGGGGAGGTAATAATAACAATAGCAATAGATGTGAGGACTGGCGGTGTGTGGAGTGTCATTGTGAAAACTACGGCAGCAGAACGACCTGTTATAGGTGCCATAAAGAGAGGAGTTGCCAACGAAGTAATACTGAGCCTAACCAAAACAATCAACCACAGAGAGGAGAGAGCAGCAACCGAGGAGCACCGGGAAACAGTGGAACTGCTAACAGAGGCCGTGGTGGGTATACTCCAGGCCGTGCAACCAATCAGACGGAAAACTAGTAAGAACAATGGGTGAAGGGACACCACCATTGTCGACAAAGGACTGCGGGGCCCAAGACAACAACGACTATCTAAGTAACGTCATCCACACCGACCTGTCCACGGAACTGATGGAGGAGGATGACATAGAGGCAGCAAGATTGGAGACCGGACTGACCGAGGTAAGAATCCAAATTGAAGGTAAGGACATAAAAACTTTAGTAGACACAGGTAGTGAAATTTCTGTTATTTCCGAACACATATTAGAGGGTTTGAAAGAAACAAACAAAAATATCCCAATTTTGCCAGTCGCGGGGGTGACTATTGTAGGTATTACCGGGGTTAGGAGTAAAAGGGTAACTAAACAGGTACATTTGAATATGGTAATAAATGGAGTAGAGTACGATAATACATTTTTAGTAGTACGGGGGTTAAATTTGGAGGTTATTTTGGGGAATGATTTTTTGATAAAGCATAAGGCGGTAATTGATTTTCAGAAGCGGTTGTTGGTACGTAATAATGAAGGTAAACCAGTTGAGATTAGTTTTGAGCGGGTAGTAGACAAAGTGAGAATTTCGGGAGTTAAGATGATACTAAATCGGACTAGTAAAGTAGAAACGGAAGTTAATGTGTGTGTATGTAGAGAGGGAGAGTTAGGGGACAATGTAAATAAACGAATTTGGAAGGATAGAGCGGTGAAATTTTGTAGTGAGGGGGTGACGAAGAGAGTTCTCAACGTAAAGCGTTGTGGCGGGTAATAGAGTGTTTTCGAGAAGTGTTTGCCGATATACCCGGGAGGGCAAGAAATTATGAATGTGAATTAAAGGTAAAGGAACACGCACCCTATGTACAAAGAAGCTATCCAGTGCCATATTCAAAGAGAAGAGCGGTTCAAGTTGAATCAGACAAAATGTTAGAAGGGGACATAATAGAGAGATCAGTAATCACCATATTCCAACCCGTTAGTAGTAGTCATTAAAAAAGACGGTCGAGTTAGATTATGTTTAGACGCCCACAAGATTAATCAAATAATTATCCCGGACCGGGAATCGCCCGGAGCAATAAATGAAATTTTTCAAAAATTCAGTGGAGTTAAATACATGACCTCATTAGATTTAACCGCAGGGTACTGGCAAGTCCCGTTAGCATGCAAAAGTAGGAAATATACAGCATTCCTTTTTAATGGAAAGAATTACCAGTTTAAACAGTTACCTTTTGGGCTGAATACTAGTGTGGCCAGCTTTATAAAATGTCTAGACGAAATTCTACAGCCACAAAATTTAGACTTTTTAACCATTTATGTAGATGATATACTGATAGCCTCACGCACATTTTCAGAACATGTGGAACATTTAGAGTACGTATTAGATAGATTGCGTAAAGGGGGGCTGACTGTCAACTGGGAGAAATCTAAATTCCTACAGAAAGAAATATATTTTTTAGGTTTCATAATTACACCAGATGGGATAAAAGCGAACCCAGAGAAGGTAGAATCGATTTTAAAATTTCCGGAACCTAGAAATATTAAATAGTTACAAAGTTTTTTAGGGTTGTGTAATTTTTATAGAAAATTTCAGAAAAACTATGCTCATATCACTTCAAAGTTGAGTGCAGTGTTACAAAAGAATAAACAGTGGAAATGGGGGGAAAAAGAACGAGACCCGTTTAACGAGATAAAGGACCATTTTATGAACATGATCATAATGAATCACCCTAACTTTGAAAGCACATTTTATTTACAGACGGACGCCAGTAATATTGCTTTAGGTGCGGAGTTTTACCAGAAGGATGACAGCAAAGAACATTATACTATCGCTTTCGCCAGCCGGACGTTATTAGCTGCTGAAAGAAACTACACAACAACTGAGAAGGAATTGCTAAGCATTGTCTTTGCAGTGAAGAAATTCCGAACCTATCTGTTGGGAAATTCCACCATCATCCGGACTGACCATAAGGCATTATCTTTTCTAAACACCTGTAAGTTGACACACAGCAGAATAACCAGGTGGGTGCTAGCTTTACAAGAGTATAATTTTAGCTGGCAGTATATAAAAGGGGTGGAAAATAAAATACCTGACACTTTATCTAGGATAGATACAGAGGGAATGCGAACAGGGAGGGACTTAAAAGAAATAGAAATTTTTAGACTCAGTACGGAAGATAGATTGTTTGGGGAAGAATTGAAAGATATTAATAGTATGCAGAGGACAGATACTAAATTGAATAAAATAACTAGTTTAGAATCTGATTCAGATGAGTTAGGGTATAGCCGTTATTTCCAGATTTATCAAGGGAGTTTGTTTAAGAAAGTAGAAGGGGGAGAGCGGGATTGGAGGTTAGTTATACCGGAAGGGTTGGTAGATAAGATAATATGGGACTGTCATTTTCAGTATGGGCATTTTGGTGCTAGGAAGTGTGTAAATGTATTGAAAGAATCATGTTTATTCAAAAATATGGAACGGAGGGTTAGAACTTTACTCCGGGGGTGCGATTTATGTCAGAAGTCGAAAGTAGTTAATTATCGATTAGAGGGAGAAATGAGGTGCATTAAAGTCGAAAAGCCTTTTGATTTAGTTGCGGTAGATTTGTTTGGCCCTCTACCAAAGGGAAGGGGAGGCGTAATGTACATTTTTGTGGTATTAGATACATTCACGAAATTTGTGAGGTTATATAGCATAAAGAGGGCAACTAGTAAAGTATTAAGTGAAAAAATAACAAAGGATTATATGATTAAAACCGGAAAACCCAAAATAATACTATCGGATCATGGACCCCAATTTATTAGCGGAATATGGCATCAAACTTTGGGTTGGGAAGGTATCATACCTAAACACACAGCGGTATACCATCCTCAGTCGAACCAAGCTGAAAGGGTCATGCGAGAATTGGGGAGAATTTTTCGGGTGTATTGCCATGCTAAGCATAGTGAATGGCCAGGGTATGTGGGAAGAATTGAAGAATGGTTAAACTGTACCACCCATGAATCAACGGGGTTCACACCATACGGGTTAGTTAACGGAAAACGTCCACCTAGAATTCTGGAACAACTGTTTGACTATCCACCGGAGAGCAACACCCGAGATCTGGAAGTAAAACTTAAACTCGCCAATAAAAATTTATTAACCAAGGGAGAAAGAAGAAAATGGCTTCATGATGCTAAAGGTAAGTGGACTAAGTATGAGGTAGGTCAGTTGGTATTAGTGAGAAGACATGATTTATCAAGTGCACAGGATAAAGAGATTAAGAAATTCTTTTTGTTATATGAAGGACCGTATGAAGTAGTTGAAATTAAAATGGATAACGCCTATGTTTTACGAAATCAAATGACGGGGGAAATAGTGGGTACCCATAACGCCACCAATTTAAAAAAGTATTGGTTAAAATAAAACAATAAAATAAATTTGGTAATTGTATATAAACTATATAACTATAAAATTAGGAATTTTATATAAAACAGTAAGTGGTAGCGGGTAGATGTTCCCCACAGTCCCAGTGGTGTTCGTCTACTTCAGGGACGTGCCCCTGCCCATGCTAGCTTTGGTTTTCTCCATTTATCCTTATTTTCGGAGGGAGCCTTGTCCTTACCTTTAGTCCTAGCTTTTGACCTTTTAAGGATCCTTGCCCTTTTCATCTTCCCGATTTCCCTAACCCTCCCCTTAGAAAAACAGTAAAAATAGGTACATAAATTGGCACACCCTTTCGGACCTTTGATTGCCTTAATTCTAAATTATAATACATTAAGGTAATCCTCAAATTTAAACAAACTGGTGTTATTGGCAGATTGTAAACTCATCCCTTAATTAGGTAGTTAGTAGAGAAGTTTTGTGGCTGAGTAAACAAACGAAATAATCAATTTTCTGTATAGTCTAATAGGATTGTGGCCTACTGGGATGGGGTCGTAGATTAGTGGTTGTGGTTTGTTTGTTATTTTTGGAAATAGGGGGCAGACAAGGATCTGAGGTCTGCAAAAGGGTGGATATTCACCGTCATTGAGATAGGGGTTCTGTTCGTCTTCAATCGCATCCCTGTAGACGTTAATCCTGTACACATAAAGTATAACCTATTCACGGGTAGTTAGAGAAAAAATAATTTGTGGAAAAAATTCTAAAATGAAACATACAATCATATAACCAAAAGGTTAAATTATTATTTTGTGGTACCTGCTATGTTAGGTTATGAGTAGAGATAAATGGTATTCAGAATGTGATTATGGAGGAATTTAAGGAGAGATTAGAAACCAATGATGTAATGTTTGTAAAGGAGAGACTAAACATTAAACCAAGTAGAATCATTTTGAAAAATGTAATTAAAAGAATTGAAATTGTTTTGAACAGATGAAGAAATTAAATTAAATTGGAGTTGCCCCTGGATTAACTTAAAAGTGTGAATGTTAGTGATGCGTTTAAAATCTATTTTGATCTGAATTTTGACTGTAATTGTAAAATAAATAATTGATGAAAAAATAATGAATAAAATATGTACTTTACTTAAATTGAAAACTGAAGGAAATATTGCATGGATATAATAAAAAATGTTTAGGCTGAGATAGTGTTTGTAAAGTAAGATGTGCATACAACCGGTAATGTAACCCTTATAAATGTCAATCTATGTTTTATGTTTATCTGTAGATTCCCCACCTAAGTGCGGCCATGACCTCACCGGATCATGACCATGAAAATAGTTAATTGTGACATCATAAATTTTACTTGTTATAACCGGCTTGTGGTTTGTTTTTGTTTTGTTACCCCGGTGGGTTGTTAGACTTAGTAGGGGGGTTAATTCTAGGGGAATCTACCAATGTTTGGAACAGGGCTATTTGCACCCAGATAGGGGTGGTAGTCCATTAGGAGCGTATCAATCAATATTAGTAAGTATATTGTACTGAATTTTTATTGTAACGCCGAAGCAAGGATGGGGGTGGAATAAAAGAAAAAATGTCCACCCCTTCCGCATCAGTCCTTGCGGAAGCAACTGGGCGCCACAGTCCGGGGGGGGGGTAATAGTGAGTGTGGCTTAGGGGGTGACCCAGTTACAGGTCACGAGGGAGATGTGATTACGGCTAGAATGAGGCCTGCGAGGGCCAAGAAGCCTAGTGCTGAACACAGTAGAATGTAACGGGATCAGGGGTTAAGGGATTAAAAGGGGGGTAGTAAAAAAAAAAAAAAAAAAAAAAAAAAAAAAAAAAAAAAAGTTAAGAATAAAGATTCTTGAGGATAATTTGTATTCCTTAGTCATAATTATTGTGATTTAATGCGATTTTGTATAATCAATATGTTATTTTGGATGGGTAATATTGTATTGGGAACATGAGTTAATTTGTATGGTATTCATATTAGTCAAATATAAGTGTACTGTAAGTTTATATGGCCCTGTGGACATTGTATTGTATGAAGGCCAGTTATAGAGTTGATGGAAAACAATGTTGATGATAAATTGAATTCAATCAAAGTTGAATTAAGTAATTTAACAGATGGACTATCTAAAAGATCGGAGTAATTTATTTTTGACTTATAATGAATAAGGTAGTAATGTTTTGTTTATAACTCATGGTAATGTCCATTTGGAATGTTTATTATGTCGTATCCTGTTTATGTAATTGTGTCTGAATATAGAACAACTGCCATTATAGGGCAACTAAACTAAACGAATAACCAGCACTTTGTATATAAAAGAACCAGTACTTTGCAATTAATGAACCAGTACGGCTAAGAGGAAACCAATCTGTTGTGGATATGGTATAATGGAAGGCCTTTTTGTTAATTTTTAATGGGATGTTACAGAGTCAGGCGTTACTGTGGCGGGTATCTGTCCGAGTTTATGGTGTTGGTATCTCGTACAGAGAAGTCCAGTAAGGTCGGATAGGTGCTGCCGCAGTCGCCAGACTAGGGGGGTAAGTACCCATGATTTTAGTAGACAGTTCAGGGGGGTTGCAGCGCCATATCCTCACTGATCCTCTTAGGTTTTAGGCAATGAGAGTTTGTATGCTTCGGCCTACAACCTCTCATTGGGGGGGGGGTATTGTAACGGTACAGAATTGTATGAAAAACAAAATTTTGAGTCAAGTGTATTTCCCATGTAGCCAGTGATCACCTTTTTAGAACCTCGAGTTAGTCAACCACGTATGCAGTATTATTACAAAACAAAACGGCTGTGTTTTGTCTCCGCACTCAAACAGTCCAGACAGATTATGAAACAACCTACAGTTTTGCGTCAGCCGTGAATCACGGAGAAAATAACATCAAGTCATGCATTTCACCCAGCGGCAAAATGTTACCAAACTATATGCCTGTCTAATAGCGCCTTTTAAAAAGCACCAATTGGAGCGCAGACTGTTGATCACGTGACCAGACGAAAATCTGTGTATCACCGCTTTAGCGCAGTAATGAGTTAGTTTCCATTGCAACTCATGGTCGCGCAGCCATTAACCATCTAAGTGCTCGGACAAATCTTAAAAGCCGGCCGGCTATATAAATACATACCATACAGTGCATTAAGTTTAAAGTAATACATTACAGTGCATAAAGTATTTAACAACAACTAAACTCAATGCAAACTACTGTCAGAGTGCGTCAAAACGAAGAAAGCGGTCATCACGAGGTGGCGTAACAAACTATATGAACACGTAATGGATGGGTAACTAACGCACAGTATATTAATATTCAAACCAATTTTAAGCAAATGGTGATTATCCATTACAAAATGAAAATTTGAAACATATACCCATAAATAGAGATCTCTAAGGGAAAAGATATAAATTCAATAAATAAAAATAAAACGTACTGGTTCCTTATAAATATTCATTAAAAAAAAATATAAATAATTTGTTGTAGTCTAAGAAATGTTATATTAAGAAATGTTTATGTTACTAATTCGTTTGATTTCATAAGATTATATTTATATACCCGAAGAGAAATTAAAACTTTGGTTGTTGTCAAGGTGGGACGAAATAAGTAATTTGTCTAATAAAACCGAAGCAATTTGTTAAAATTATAAACTGTGTATTATAATTTTACCGTCCTTCCCAAATAACCTATCTACAGCTGTTTTCGTCTGCACAACTCTGCACAACTGGGTAAGAGTTAATTAATTTGATAGAAGTTATATAGTTTCAATGCTAACAATGGCATAAGTGATTGCAAATTCAAAACTGTACAGGGTTTAAAATCTGAGTAGTATAAATTTAGAGAAAAATTAATCGATAAAAAAAAAATTATTTTGAGGTCTCAATCAACTGACCAAGTTTTCAAGACTGCAACAGTTTTGTCATAAATTGTAAACGTATAATCAGTATCTAATCAGTATATATATAATCTATTATCAGTATAATACTGCAAACTCTACCTGATGTGTACTGAGACAGGATGGAGTTCCCTAAACAGTGAGAAATTGAATGCAGAGTTGAATTGAATCAGTGTTTTGAAAAGGGTATCAGTCACATTTTTTGAGAAAATGCCATATGTGTTGTTTTCCATTCTATAAGTCTAGATTTACCATTTTACATGAAAAGGGCACTAGTCCAATGCTCAATGTGGCTACACTATGCCATTCAATATTGTGTTTATACAGCTACTCTGGCACTGGTGGGCGAGCATATTGTTTAACACTGCCAATCCCGCAATCCTACATGGTAATGTTGTTGATGGTGAAGGTTAGTTTTGTAAAGATGGATAGTGCTAGTGAATCTGATGAAATTAATGCAAATGAATTAAATATTGGAAAACAAGAAAGCAGGGAGAAACCCAGAAAGGTGTAAACAGAACAAGAAAAAGAGGAGTAAAGTTAAAGGAGAGGAGCAAAGTTGTCACAGTTAGAACAACAGGACCTGATTCCAAGTAAGTTCATAACCTAACTTCACTTGTAATATTCAATACAAAATGTATTTTATTTTGATAGTCTTTTTGGGTTAAGGTTCCATTCATTTTTATTTGTATTAGGACAACTACTTAATTTTGAGAATACAATAGGCTGTCAGATTAATAAGTTAGGATTAGATGAGATAGGCTAGGCTAGGTCAAATTGACAATGGGTACTTACATGAATTTCATGGCGGTTTTTTTTAGATGGAAAATGAAATGTTTCATTAAGTTCAGTGATGTTGACTAGATGTCAATTTTAAAAGGTGTTCATGAATTTGAAACAAAACAGAACAGGATATATTTCTTCAAGGACTTTTGACAAAGACAGATGTTTGCCGTAAAAGGCCACGAAAAGATGACCCAAAATCCAGATCATGCAATCTTTTATATAATGCTTCGTTTGATGGTAGCAGACATGTTGTGTGCATAAAGGCATTCCTAAGTTTGTATGGAATATCTCCGAAAAGAATAAGACGTCTTGTATCATTGTTGGCAGCAGGTGAAACTCCAAAAGAAAATATGGGTAAGAGTGAAAGATCTAGAACTAAGGCTGTTTTGGGAGCGATTTGTGAAAAAAAATCCATGAACCTATCGCCTCATTTCCTGTCCAGGAAGCACATTATGCAAATCGCAATATAAAATTCCTAAAAGCTGAATTTATCGTCAAAATAATGCATTCTCTCTTTTGTCAAAATTATCAAGATGTTGATGTAAGTTATCGGTTTTATTTGAAGTATTTTAAGGAAAATTTTGGCTATGCCTTTGGATCACCTCAAAAAGATGTATGCACTACATGTGAGGTACTAGGCCAAAAATTTAAGAGTAACTTCCTAAACGATAACGCGAAGCATGTAGCTGCTGCAGAGTTATTGGTGCACAAGTACAAATGAAAGAAATTTTACAATAAACTGCAGGAGGAGTATGAAACCTCAATAGATGACAACGTGGCAGCTCATTGGTTGGAGAAATGATTCATTAGTTAATAATGATAATAAAAAAAAAACTTAACAAAGGAATTCTGCCATTTTTAGTAGCAGCCTTTAATAAATAAATGGATATTTATATTACAAAGTTGAATGAATCAATATTCAGCAAAGTAGGCCTATACAAAATGAATCATGTACAAATACAACTATTAGTTAATTAGTATAAATAAAAACTATAACGGAATTTCTAATTTTTGTTAAGTGGGGAACTAGGTTTGTCGGTTGTGTAAACCAGGTCTCCAGCCATACTCATGGTCTTTAGTCTATGTACAATGAACGTGTTTGCGATGGTATATTTTCCAAATTTGGAGCAACTGCTCCACAATAGTGATGGCACAGGTAACAATTTATTTTTATGAGAGTGACACAGATGCTAATATAGTGACAGTAATACATGCATAATGACAGGTAGACAACATATCTTTTATTATACATGTTCATTTTAGATGAGAATTATATAAGAATAACGCTTGTCCTTTTGCACACAATGTAATAGTCGATTCAATTAAGCCAGAAAAACTGCCAAACCTCAGAATTCTCTGCAATAGAACAAACTGACATGAAACTTTATGTATTGTCTTCTACAGTGTCTAGATAACTATTAATACAAAAGTTTTGGGTGCTCTCATCCCTAAAGGGTGGAAAACAACCCTTAAATTTCAGAAAGTTATTTCGGAAAACTATTCAGAACAAATTGATGAAATTGCATAATATATGTTTTCAGATTCCTGAATAAGAATTTAGGGTCAAATGTATTGTAGAGCATCTAGGGAGTCAAAAGAGGTAATTTGAAAATGATGAAATATAAGAAATAACGATTTTACTTCCATGTTCCATAAGGAAATGGAAGTATGGTGATGGGAAAAAAAATTGTGTTCGAGATAATTGCAGATTCTGATTATACTACCCTCAAAACATAAAAAAGTCATTTTTCGAAAAGTGTCTGTAGATTTTTTTCTATGGCAAACGATAACAGCCACAAATTCAAACAGAATCAAATAATTTTTTGCATACAGTCCTGAATTGCAGAGTAATCAAGATCTATTGTTTTTGGTGAAGATCGGTTAAGGGAAAGGGGTAGTTTACCTGCAACTTTTTTTTTTATCAAGGGTAATTTTTTTCTATGGCAAACGATAACAGCCGCAAATTCAAACAGAATCTAATAATGTTTCGCATACAGCCCTGAATTGTAGAGTTCTCAAGACCTATTGTATTTGGTGGATATCGGTTAAGGGAAAGGGGTAGTTTACCTGCAACTTTTTTTTATCAAGGGTAATTTTTTCTATGGCAAACGATAACAGCCGCAAATTCAAACAGAATCTAATAATTTTTTCCATACAGCTCTGAATTGTAGGGTTATCAAGACCAGTTTTTTATTTGTGAAGATCGGTTAAGGGAAAGGGGTAGTTTACCTGCAACATTTTATGTTTTAACTAGGGTAATTTTTCTTATGACGAACGATAACTGCCGCACATTCAAACAGAATCAAATATTTATTTGTGTATGTTCCTGAATTGTAAAGGAATGAAGGCCTATTGGTTTTGGTGAATATCGGTTAAGGGAAAGGGTTTGTTTACCTGCTACGTTTTATGTTTTAACAAGAGTAATTGTCTCTATGACGAACGATAACTGCCGCACATTCAAACAGAATCAAATAATGTTTTGCATGCATCTCTCAATTGTAGAGTACTCAAGGTTTGTTGATTTTGGTGAAGATCAGTTAAGAGGAAAGGGGCAGTTTACATGCAACGTTTTATATGATAACAAGGTTAATTTTTTCTATGACGAACGATAACTGCCGTAAATTCAAACATAATCAAATAATGTTTTGCATACATCCCTAAATTGTAGAGAGCGCAAGGTCTGTTGATTTCTGTGAAGATCGGTTAAGGGAAAGGGGTTGTTTACCTGCTATGTTTTATGTTTTAACAAGAGTAATTGTTTCTATGACGAACGATAACTGCCGTGAATTCAAACAGAATCAAATACTTTTTTTGCATACCTTCCTGAATTATAGAGTACTCAAGGCCTGTTGATTTTGGTGAAGATCGGTTACGAGAAAAGGGTAGTTTACCTGCAACATTTTATGTTTTAAAAGGGTAATTTTATTTTTATGACGAATTGATAACTGCCGCATATTCAAAGAGAATCAAATAATTTTTTGCATACATTCCTGAAGTTGTAAGTACTCAAGGTCTGTTGATTTTGGTGAAGATCGGTTAAGGGAAAGGGGTAGTTTACCTGCCACCTTTAAAGTTTTAACAAGAGTAATTGTTTCTATGACGAACTATAACTGCCGCACATTCAAACAGAATGAAATAATGTTTTGCATGCGTACCTGAATTGTAGAGCACTCGAGACCTATTGATTTTGGTGAAGATCAGTTAAGAGAAGGGGGTAGTTTACCTGCAACATTTTAAGTGATAACAAGGTTAATTTTTTCTATGACGAACGATAACTGCCCGTAAATTCAAATATAATCAAATAAATGTTTGCATACATCCCTAAATTGTAGAGAGCTCAAGACCTGTTGATTTTGGTGAAGATCGGTTAAGGGAAAGGGGTAGTTTACCTGCAACATTTTATTTTGTAACAAGAGAAATTTTTTCATGAACGATAACTGCCGTAAATTCAAACAGAATCATATAATTTTTTACATATGTGCCTGAGTTGTTGAAGACTCAAGGCCTATTGATTTTGGTGAAGATCGGTTAGGGGGAAAGGGTAGTTTACCAGAAACATTTTTTGTTGTAACAAGAGTAAAGTACTTAATTTTGATAAATAAAGTATCCTGATAAGAAGATCTTAATAATCCACTGTAGAATCGTAGATGAAATATCTATAAATGAAGAGGCTAGTTGAACGGGGTGGGGGTAATTTTCTATAAATGAAAATTATAGTTGAAGGGGGAGGGGATAATTTTTATATGTGTACTACGTTATCGGCAACAAAGTAGTAGTTTGTTGTTAAAATTCCTTCCTGGGCTGTTTGGCTGTAGTCCAATGTTTTCTGCAAAACCAGACGTTTTGGCAGTGCCGTCGACTGCTATCATCAGTGAAAATCGAGTGCGATAACGTGTGGTGGTATACGTTAGTGACCACAGTACTGTGGTTAAGGCTGAAGCAATAAGTGGAAAGAAGTATTGGAAACATTTCATTACATAAATGATTTTAAATATAAATCTTAGAACATGGAAGTCATGTATGGTTCTCCATACCGATATTTTAAATTTGTTTACTTACGATATTCAGAAATTAATTTTAAATGAAACATAAGTAAGAAGTATAGTGGTCAAAATTTCATTGGAGTATTACATAATACAGGCTTGAAATCACCCCTAAATGCTGAAAATTTCTTTGGAAAGTATTTTGAATAAATTGTTGAAAACTCCATACTTATAGTTTCAAGGTCACTGATTAAGATAGTAATGTCAAAAATATTGTAAAAGTCAGGGAACTCAAAACAGCCAATTGAAGGGGGGATGAAATTTACAAAAAACTATCTTTGAATTTATGCTACACTCACTTGTTGCACACACCACTAGTCACTGTGACACCGATTAGCACTTTCAAACATACCCGTTCATCATCAGATCGTAACCGCAACATCCGTCCCTAACTCCACCCCCTTATATACCTGCCTCTACCGAGGGCGTCCACGTCACTGCAGGTAAACCCACTGTCAACACTACTTCCTACACATGGGCGAAACCATCAACCCATGTCTATGTTTTCTTTCCTTACTGAACCTATCTTTTCATGTTTTATTATATTATAAAATATTTCTTCATTTTCAAAATTTATCTGAATATTCATTAAGTTATTCATACCTTTTTCCCTTTCTTTTATAATTTCTAATTCTTCTATGAGCTTTCTTTCCATCGTATTATTAACTACCTTTATAATATCAAAATTTTCCAACGGGTTATTAAATTTATGATTCTCCTCTATAAAATGCCTAGCATAAAGAGAATTCGTTGTCCTATTTCCCTCTCCTCTCTTGTGTTCTCCCAATCTACATTCAAATCAGCGGCCCGTCTCACCCACGTACACTTTATTACATTCTTCACACCTTAATTTATATACCCCATTCTTCTGCAAAATAGGTATTGTTTCTATATTATTATTTTTTATTTTATCAAATACTGTTTAAACTGAATAAAACAATAAATAAATGCACGCAATTATTTGATAAACGCACACAATCCTCACTAAAACCAATAAATGCTAGTGCGCCTTGTTTAAGAGGTCTTCCGAAAGTACATAAACAGAACACTCCAATTAGACCTTTGGTTAATTTTACAACTGCCCCCCGGTTATAAAATAGCAAAAACCTTAGTAAAAATCATCAGAGAGCACACCAACTTAGAAAATAATTGGAGTGTAAAAAGCTATAAAGATTTTATCAAAAATGTAAACCACGTTACAATTCAACCAAACCACAAACTAGTATCATTCGACATAGTAGATTTATATACTAATGTGCCTATTGATGAAACATTAACTTTACTCACACATAATTTAATGAATAAAGGTTCTTTGGAAATACAGAAAGTTGACCAACTGATGATGATACTAAAAATCATTTTTAATCAAAACTATTTTTCATTTGAAGATACATATTATAAACAGAATGAAGGCCTTGCCATGGGATCTCCACTTTCTGGCATCCTGGCGGACCTATATTTAAACCATTTAGAAAATACAAAAATTTTAAAAGATAATTATTTCGCCAATAAAATCATCCATTATTCCAGATATGTTGATGATAACTTTATTATTTTTAACGGGAATGCCAGACAAATAGAATTATTTAAAAATTACTTAAACAAAATTCATAATAAATTAAAATTTACTATGGAGATCGAAAACAACAAAAGTATCAATTTTTTAGACTTAACTGTATTACATAACGGGAATAATTTAAAATACAAAATCTTTAGAAAACACACTAATACTGACACAGTAATACACTACGATTCACATCATCCCGTTACACAAAAAATGGCAGTATTTAACAGTCTTGTCAACAGACTTTTAAATGTTCCCCTCGAAAAGGAGGACTACTTGAATGAGGTTAGCACTATCAAACAAATAGCTATAAACAACGGGTATAAATCTACAATAGTAGACAAAATAATAAATAAACATAGAAAACGTTTAGAAAATAAAAATTCAAACTGTATAAAAACAAGTAATAAAAATTGTAAATATCATTCTGCTAATTTCACAGGTATTATGCCAAATATTTTAAGACCCGTTCTCAAAGATAATAACTATATCTTATCATTTAAAACAAACTTGCGAAATTATTTCAAAAACAAAAACAAAGTACCTTTAAAAAAGAAATCTGGTGTATATAAAATAAAATGTGATGATTGTGAAGCGCTCTACATTGGTCAATCAGGCAGATGTTTTTATACAAGATTTTTACAACATATTCCCAAGCCAAGTAATACTAAATCCAATTTTGCACAACATTTAATATCAAGCGGACATAAATATACGAGCTTTGAAGAAAATTTAACAGCGTTGCATTTTTGTAAAAAAGGTAAACAGATGGATAGTCTGGAGAAATTTGAAATTTATAAAGCTATAAAAAATAGTACCACTAAAAACAGTTTACTAAATGATCAGATAAATTTTGCATCAAACTACTTGTTCGACACTGCCATCGGTTTGGATTTAATCTTTGACCAGTCGCGTGACAATCGCGGTTGAGGGTGAACGCATGCGGGAGCTCCAGCCGTGGTTCGTATAACATTTCACATGCGATTTGAAGTTTTATTTTATTTTATTTGATTGACATGACCAATATCATCGTTGCGATTTTTATTGTATTAGCTTATTATATTGAAATAAGTGTTATCTGAGGATGGGACTTAGTCCCGAAACGCGTCATAACTGACGAAACTTTGTATCACTAGAGTGGATAATAACGTAATTAAATAATTATTTGATTCTGTTTGAATGTGCGGCAGTTATCATTCATCATAGAAACAATTACTCTTGTTATATTAAAGGTGGCTGGTAAACTACCACTTTCCCTTAACCGATCTTCACCAAAATCAATAGGCCTTCATTTCTTTACAATTCAGGAACGTATGCAAAAAATTATTTGATTCTCTTTGAATTTACGCAGTTATCTTTCGTCATAGAAAAAATTACCCTTGTTAAAACATAAAATGTTGCTGGTAAACTACCCCTTTCCCTTAACCGATCTTCACCAAAAATAATAGGTCTTGAGAACCCTACAACTCAGGTCTGTATGCGAAACATTATTTGATTCTGTTTGAATTTGCGGCTGTTATCGTTTCCCTTAAAAAAAATATCGGTATGCAGAACCATACATGACTTCCAAGTTCTAAAATTTATATTTAATCATTTTCAAAATGAAATGTTTCCATAGAAACTACTTCTTTCTACTTACTGCTTCAGCCTTAACCACAGTACTGTGGTCACTAACGTATACCACCACACGTTATCGCACTCGATTTTCACTGATGATGGCAGTCAACGGCACTGCCGAAACGACTGGTTTTGACCAAATATTGGACCACGGCCAAACAGCCCGGGAAGAAATTTTAACAACAAACTACTTCTTTGTTGTGGATAACGTAGTACACATGACATATAAATAAAAATTATCCCCTCCCACTTCAACTATCATTTTCATTTATAGACAATTACCACACCCCCTTCAACTAGCCTCTTCATTTATTGATATGCCATCGACGTTTCTACAGTGGATTATTATGATCTTCTTATCAGGATACTTTATTTGTTAAAATTAAGTACTTAACTTACCATTGCTAAAACATAAAATGTTGCTGGTAAACTACCCTTTCACCGTAACCGATCGTCACCAAAATCAATAGGCCTTGAGTCCTCTACAACTCAGGCACATACGTAAAAAATTATTTGATTCTGTTTGACTTTACGGCAGTTATCGTTCTTCATGAAAAACGTTCTCTTGTTACAACATAAAATGTTGCTGGTAAACTACCCCTTTCCCTTAACCGATCTTCACCAAAAACAACAGGTCTTGAGTATTCTACAATTCAGAGCTCTATGCGAACATTATATGGTTCTGTTTGAAGTTGGGCTGTTATCGTTTGCCATAGAAAAAATTACCCTTGTTAAAACATAAAACATTGCAGGTAAACCACCCCTTTCCCTTAACCGATCTTCACCAAACTAAACAGGCCTTGCGCTCTATACAATTCAGGGACGTATGCAAAATATTATTTTATTATGTTTGAATTTACGACAGTTATCGTTAGTAAAAAAAAAAATTAACCTTGTTATCACATAAAACGTTGCAGGTAAACTACCCCTTTCTCTCAACTGATCTTCACCAAAATCAAAAGGTCTTGAGTCCTCTAGAATTCAGAGATGCATGCAAAACATTATTTGATTCTGTTTGAAAGTACGGCAGTTATCGTTCGTCATAGAAGCAATTACTCTTGTTAAAACATTAAAGGTGGCAGGTAAACTACCCCTTTCCATTAACCAATCTACACCAAAAAACAATAGGCCTTCATTTCCTTACAATTCAGGAACGTATGCAAAAAATTATTTGATTCTCTTTGAATTTACGCAGTTACCGTTCGTCAGAGAAAAAATTACCCTTGTTAAAACATAAAACGTTGCAGGTAAACTACCCTTGCCTCTTTACCGATCTTCACCAAATACAATAGGTCTTGAGAACTCTAAACTTCAGAGCTCTATGCGAAACATCATATGATTCTGTTTGAAGTTGCGGCTGTTATCGTTTGCCATAGAAAAGAATTACCCTTGTTAAAACATAAAATGTTGCAGGTAAACCACCCCTTTCCCTTAACCGATCTTCACCAAACTCAACAGGCTTTGCGCTCTCTACAATTCAGGGACGTATGCAAAATATTATTTGATTATGTTTGAATTTACGGCAGTTATTGTTCGTCATAGAAACTATTACCCTTGTTAAACATTAAAAGTGGCAGGTAAACTACCCCTTTCCCTTAACCGATCTTCACCAAAATCAAAAGACCTTCATTTCCTTACAATTCAGGAAAGAATGCAAAAAATTATTTGATTTTCTTTGAATTTACAGAAAATTACCCCCACCCCGTTCAACTAGCCCCTTCATTTATAGATATTTCATCTACGTTTCTACAGTGGATTATTAAGATCTTCTTATCAGGATACTTTATTTATCAAAATTAAGTACTTTACTCTTGTTACAACAAAAAATGTTTCTGGTAAACTACCCTTTCCCCTTAACCGATCTTCACCAAAATCAATATACCTTCAGTCCTCTACAATTCAGGGTCACATGCAAAAAAATATTTGATTCTGTTTGAATGTGCGGCAGTTATCGTCCGTCATGGAAACATTTCTCTTGTTACAACATAAAATGTTCCCGGTAAACTACCCCTTTCCCTTAACCGATCTTCACCAAAATCAACAGACCTTGAGTACTCTACAACTCAGGAAAGTTTGCAAAACAGTATTTGATTCTCTTTGAAGTTTCGGCAGTTATCGTTCGTCATAAAAAATGACCCTTTTTAAAACATAAAACGTTGAAGATAAACTACCTCTTTCTCTTAACTGATCTTCACCAAAATCAAAAGGTCTTGAGACCTCTACAATTTAGGGATGCATGCAAAACATTATTTGATTCTGTTTGAATGTGCGGCAGTTATCGTTCGTCATAGAAACAATTACTCTTGTTAAAATATTAAAGGTGGCTGGTAAACTACCCTTGCCTCTTTACCGATCTTCACCAAATACAATAGGTCTTGAGAACTCTAAACTTCAGATCTCTATGCGAAACATTATATGATTCTGTTTGAAGTTGCGGCTGTTATCGTTTGCCATAGAAAAGAATTACCCTTGTTAAAACATTAAAGGTGGCAGGTAAACTACCCCTTTCCCTTAAACGATCTTCACCAAAATAATAGCTCTTGAGAACTCTAAAATTCAGCTCTGTATACGAAACATTATTTGATTCTGTTTGAATGTGCGGCAGTTATCGTCCGTCATGGAAACATTTCTCTTGTTACAACATAAAATGTTGCAGGTAAACTACCCCTTTCCCTTAACCGATCTTCACCAAAATCAACAGACCTTGAGTACTCTACAACTCAGGAAAGTTTGCAAAACAGTAGTTGATTCTCTTTGAAGTTTCGGCATTTATCGTTCGTCATAAAAAAATGACCCTTTTTAAAACATAAAACGTTGCAGATAAACTACCTCTTTCTCTTAACTGATCTTCACCAAAATCAAAAGGTCTTGAGACCTCTACAATTTAGGGATGCATGCAAAACATTATTTGATTCTGTTTGAATCTGCGGCAGTTATCGTTCGTCATAGAAACAATTACTCTTGTTAAAATATTAAAGGTGGCTGGTAAACTACCCCTTTCCCTTAATCGATCTCCACCAAAATCAAAAGGCCTTAAGTTTTCTACATTTCAGGAACGTAGACAAAAAAATACTTGATTCTGTTTGAATGTGCGGCAGTTATCGTTCGTCATAGAAAATATCGGTATGGAGAACCATACATGACTTCCATGTTCTAAAATTTATATTTAAATCATTTTCGAAATGAAATATTTCCATAGAAACTACTTCTTTCTAATTACTGCTTCAGCCTTAACCACAGTACTGTGGTCACTATCGTATACCACCTCACGTTATCGCACTCGATTTTCACTGATGATGAAAGTCGATGGCACTGCCGAAAAGTCTGGTCTTGCAGAAAACTTTGGTCTACGGCCAAACAGGACGGGAAGGAATTTTAACAACAAACTACTTCTTTGTTGCCGATAACATAGTACATATATACAAAATTGTCCCCTCCCCCTTATACTATAATTTTCATTTATAGAAAATTACCCCCACCCCGTTCAACTAGCCTCTTCATTTATATATATTTCATCTACGTTTCTACAGTGGGTTATTAAGATTTTCTTATCAGGATACTTTATTTATCAAAATTAAGTACTTTACTCTTGTTACAACAAAAAATGTTTCAGGTAAACTACCCTTTCCCCTTAACCGATCTTCACCAAAATCAATATACCTTCAGTCCTCTACAATTCAGGATCGCATGCAAAAAAATATTTGATTCTGTTTGAATGTGCGGCAGTTATCGTTCGTCATGGAAACATTTCTCTTGTTACAGCATAAAATGTTGCAGGTAAACTACCTCTTTCTCTTAACTGATCTTCACCAAAATCAAAAGGTCTTGAGACCTCTACAATTTAGGGATGCATGCAAAACGTTATTTGATTCTGTTTGAATGTGCGGCAGTTATCGTTCGTCATAGAAACAATTACTCTTGTTAAAATATTAAAGGTGGCTGGTAAACTACCCTTGCCTCTTTACCGATCTTCACCAAATACAATAGGTCTTGAGAACTCTAAACTTCAGAGCTCTATGCGAAACATTATATGATTCTGTTTGAAGTTGCGGCTGTTATCGTTTGCCATAGAAAAATATCGGTATGCAGAACAATACATGACTTCCATGTTCTAAAATTTATATTTAAATGATTTACGATATGAAATGTTTCCATAGAAACTACTTCTTTCCACTTACTGCTTCAGCCTTAACCACAGTACTGTGGTCACTAACATATACCACCACACGTTATCGCACTCGATATTCACTGATGATGGCAGTCGACGGCACTGCCGAAACGACTGGTTTTGACCAAATTTTGGACCACGGCCAAACAACCCGGGAAGAAATTTTAACAACAAACTACTTTTTTTGTTGTGGATAACGTAGTACACATGACATATAAATAAACATTATCCCCTCCCACTTCAACTATCATTTTCATTTATACAAAATTACCCCACCCCCTTCAACTAGCCTCTTCATTTATAGATATTCCATCGACGTTTATAGAGTGGATTATTATGATCTTCTTATCAGGATACTTTATTCGTTAAAATTAAGTACTTAACTTACCATTGCTAAAACATAAAATGTTGCTGGTAAATAACCTTTTCCCCGTAACCGATCTTCACCAAAATCAATAGGCCTTAAGTCTTCTACAATTCAGGAATGTAGACAAAAAAATATTTGATTCTGTTTGAATGTGCGGCAGTTATCGTTCGTCATAGGAACTATCGGTATGGAGAACCATACATGACTTCCATGTTCTAAGATTTATATTTAAAATCATTTTCGAAATGAAATATTTCCATAGAAACCACTTCTTTCTAATTACTGCTTCAGCCTTAACCACAGTACTGTGGTCACTAACGTATACCACCTCACGTTATCGCACTCGATTTTCACTGATGATGAAAGTCGATGGCACTGCCGAAAAGTCTGGTTTTGCAGAAAACTTTGGTCTACGGCCAAACAGGCTGGGAAGGAATTTTAACAACAAACTACTTCTTTGTTGCCGATAACATAGTACATATATAAAAAATTATCCCCTCCCCCTTAAACTATAATTTTCATTTCTAGAAAATTACCCCCACCCCGTTCAACTAGCCTTTTCATTTATATATATTTCATCTACGTTTCTATAGTGGATTATTAAGATTTTTTTATCAGGATACTTTATTTATCAAAATTAAGTACTTTACTCCTGTTACAAAAAAAAATGTTTCGGGTAAACTACCCTTTCCCCCTAACCGATCTTCACCAAAATCAATAGACCTTCAGTCCTCTACAATTCAGGGACGCATGCAAAAAAATATTTGATTCTGTCTGAATGTGCGGCAGTTATCGTTCGTCATGGAAACATTTCTCTTGTTACAACATAAAATGTTGCAGGTAAACTACCCCTTTCCCTTAACCGATCTTCACCAAAATCAACAGACCTTGAGAACTCTACAACTCAGAAAAGTTTGCAAAACAGTATTTGATTCTCTTTGAAGTTTGGGCAGTTATCGTTCGTCATAAAAAAATGACCCTTTTTAAAACATAAAACGTTGCAGATAAACTACCTCTTTCTCTTAACTGATCTTCACCAAAATCAAAAGGTCTTGAGACCTCTACAATTTAGGGATGCATGCAAAACATTATTTGATTCTGTTTGAATGTGCGGCAGTTATCGTTCGTCATAGAAACAATTACTCTTGTTAAAATATTAAAGGTGGCTGGTAAACTACCCTTGCCTCTTTACCGATCTTCACCAAATACAATAGGTCTTGAGAACTCTAAACTTCAGAGCTCTATGCGAAACATTATATGATTCTGTTTGAAGTTGCGGCTGTTATCGTTTGCCATAGAAAAGAATTACCCTTGTTAAAACATAAAATATTGCTGGTAAACCACCCGTTTCCCTTAACCGATCTTCACCAAACTCAACAGGCTTTGTTCTCTCTACAATTCAGGGACGTATGCAAAATATTATTTGATTATGTTTTAATTTTCGGCAGTTATTGTTCGTCATAGAAACTATTACCCTTGTTAAAACATTAAAAGTGGCAGGTAAACTACCCCTTTCCCTTAACCGATCTTCACCAAAATCAATAGACCTTCAATTCCTTACAATTCAGGAAAGAATGCAAAAAATTATTTGATTTTCTTTGAATTTACAGAAAATTACCCCCACCCCGTTCAACTAGCCCCTTCACTTACAGATATTTCATCTACGTTTCTACAGTGGATTATTAAGATCTTCTTATCAGGATACTTTATTTATCAAAATTAAGTACTTTACTCTTGTTACAACAAAAAATGTTTCAGGTAAACTACCCTTTCCCCTTAACCGATCTTCACCAAAATCAATATACCTTCAGTCCTCTACAATTCAGGGTGACATGCAAAAAAATATTTGATTCTGTTTGAATGTGCGGCAGTTATCGTTCGCCATGGAAACATTTCTATTGTTACAACATAAAATGTTGCAGGTAAACTACCCCTTTCCCTTAACCGATCTTCACCAAAATCAACAGACCTTGAGTACTCTACAACTCAGGAAAGTTTGCAAAACAGTATTTGATTCTCTTTGAAGTTTCGGCAGTTATCGTTCGTCATAAAAAAATGACCCTTTTTAAAACATAAAACGTTGCAGATAAACTACCTCTTTCTCTTAACTGATCTTCACCAAAATCAAAAGGTCTTGAGACCTCTACAATTTAGGGATGCATGCAAAACGTTATTTGATTCTGTTTGAATGTGCGGCAGTTATCGTTCGTCATAGAAAATATCGGTATGGAGAACCATACATGACTTCCATGTTCTAAAATTTATATTTAAATCATTTTCGAAATGAAATATTTCCATAGAAACTACTTCTTTCTAATTACTGCTTCAGCCTTAACCACAGTACTGTGGTCACTAACGTATACCACCTCACGTTATCGCACTCGATTTTCACTGATGATGAAAGTCGATGGCACTGCCGAAAAGTCTGGTCTTGCAGAAAACTTTGGTCTACGGCCAAACAGGACGGGAAGGAATTTTAACAACAAACTACTTCTTTGTTGCCGATAACATAGTACATATATAAAAAATTGTCCCCTCCCCCTTAAACTATAATTTTCATTTATAGAAAATTACCCCCACCCTGTTCAACTAGCCTCTTCATTTATATATATTTCATCTACGTTTCTACAGTGGATTATTAAGATCTTCTTATCAGGATACTTTATTTATCAAAATTAAGTACTTTACTCTTGTTACAACAAAAAATGTTTCTGGTAACTACCCTTTCCCCTTAACCGATATTCACCAAAATCAATATACCTTCAGTCCTCTACAATTCAGGGTCGCATGCAAAAAAATATTTGATTCTGTTTGAATGTGCGGCAGTTATCTTTCGTCATGGAAACATTTCTCTTTTTACAACATAAAATGTTGCTGGTAAACTACCCCTTTCCCTTAACCGATCTTCACCAAAATCAACAGACCTTGAGTACTCTACAACACAGGAAAGTTTACAAAACAGTATTTGATTCTCTTTGAAGTTTCGGCAGTTATCGTTCGTCATAAAAAAATGACCCTTTTTAAAACATAAAACGTTGCTGATAAACTGCCCCTTCCCCTTAACTGATCTTCACCAACACCAATAGGTATTGAGAACTCTACAGTACATGGCTGTATGCAAAACATCATTTGATTCTGTTTTAATTTGCGGCTGTTATCGTTTGCCATAGAAAAAAATTACCCTTGATTAAAAAAAAACCGTTGCAGGTAAACTACCCCTTTCCCTTAACCTATCTTCACCATAAACAATAGGTCAGGGCTGATGAAAAAATTATTTGATTCGGTTTGAATTTGCGGCTGCTATCGTTTGTCATAAAAAACAAAACTACAGACACACAGACACTTTTAGAAAAATGACTTCTTTCATGTTTTGAGTGTAGTACAATCAGATTCTGCAATAATCTCGAACACGATTTTTTTTGCCATCACCATACTTCCATTTCATTAATGAACATGGAAGTAAAAAAGTAATACCATTGTTAAAACATATTTATAGTGTTGCTAGTAAAATACGCCTCTCCCTTTAAACGATCTTCACCAAAATGAACAGATTTTGAGTACTTCACAATTCAGGAACGTATGCAAAAAAATATTTGATTCTCTTTGAATTTACGCAGTTATCGTTCGTCATAGATAAAATTACCCTTGTTCAAACATAAAACGTTGCAGGTAAACTACCCTTGTCTCTTAACCGATCTTCACCAAATACAACAGGTCTTGAGAACTCTACAATTCAGAGCTCTATGCGAAACACCATTTGATTCTGTTTGAAGTTGCGGCTGTTATCGTTTGCCATAGAAAAAATTACCCTTGTTAAAACATTAAAGGTGGCAGGTAAACTACCCCTTTCCCTTAACCGATCTTCACCAAAAATAATAGATCTTGAGAACTCTAAAATTCAGGTCTGTATACGAAACATTATTTAATTCTGTTTGAATTTCCGGCTGTTATCGTTTGCCATAGAAAAATATCGGTATGCAGAACCATACATGACTTCCATGTTCTAAAATTTATATTTAAATCATTTACGATATGAAATGTTTCCATAGAAACTACTTCTTTCCACTTACTGCTTCAGCCTTAACCACAGTACTGTGGTCACTAACATATACCACCACAAGTTATCGCACTCGATTTTCACTGATGATGGCAGTCGACGGCACTGCCGAAACGACTGGTTTTGACCAAATATTGGACCACGGCCAAACAGCCCGGGAAGAAATTTTAACAACAAACTACTTCTTTGTTGTGGATAACGTAGTACACATGACATAAATAAAAATTATCACCTCCCACTTCAACTATCATTTTCATTTATAGAAAATTACCCCACCCCCTTCAACTAGCCTCTTCATTTATAGATATTCCATCGACGTTTCTACAGTGGATTATTATGATCTTCTTATCAGGATACTTTATTTGTTAAAATTAAGTACTTAACTTACCATTGCTAAAACATAAAATGTTGCAGGTAAACTACCCTTTCCCCGTAACCGATCTTCACCAAAATCAATAGGCCTTAAGTCTTCTACAATTCAGGAATGTAGACAAAAAAATATTTGATTCTGTTTGAATGTGCGGCAGTTATCTTTCGTCATAGAAAATATCGGTATGGAGAACCATACATGACTTCCATGTTCTAAGATTTATATTTAAAATCATTTTCGAAATGAAATATTTCCATAGAAACTACTTCTTTCTAATTACTGCTTCAGCCTTAATCACAGTACTGTGGTCACTAACGTATACCACCTCACGTTATCGCACTCGATTTTCACTGATCATGAAAGTCGATGGCACTGCCGAAAAGTCTGGTTTTGCAGACAACTTTGGTCTACGGCCAAACAGGCCGGGAAGGAATTTTAACTACAAACTACTTCTTTGTTGCCGATAACATAGTACATATATAAAAAATTTTCCCCTCCCCATTAAAATATAATTTTCATTTATAGAAAATTACCCCCACCCCGTTCAAGTAGCCTCTTCATTTATAGATATTTCATCTATGTTTCTACAGTGGATTATTAAGATCTTCTTATTACGATACTTTATTTATCAAAATTAAGTACTTTACTCCTGTTACAACAAAAAATGTTTCAGGTAAACTACCCTTTCCCCCTAAACGATCTTCACCAAAATCAATAGACCTTCAGTCCTCTACAATTCAGGGACGCATACAAAAAAATATTTGATTCTGTCTGAATGTGCAGCAGTTATCGTTCGTCATGGAAACATTTCTCTTGTTACAATATAAAATGTTGCAGGTATACTACCCCTTTCCCTTAACCCCTTTCCCAAAACAATAGGTCTTGAGAACACTACAATTGAGGGCTGTATGCAAAAAATTATTTGATTCTGTTTGAATTTGCGGTTGTTATCGTTTTCCATAGAAAAAAATCTACAGACAGAAACACACACACACACACACACACACTTTTCGAAAAATTACTTGTTTTTATGTTTTGACTGTAGTACAATCAGAATCCGCAATCATTTCGAAAACGATTTTTTGCCATCACCTTACTTTCATTTCCTTATGGAACATGAAGTAAAATATCGGTATGGAAAACCATACTTGACTTCCATGTTCTAAGATTTATATTTAAAATCATATTCGAAATGAAAAATTACCATAGAATCTACTTCTTTCTACTTATTGCTTCAGGATTAACCACAGTACTGTGTTCACTAACGTATAGCACCTCACGTTTTCGCACTCGATTTTCACTGATGATGGCAGTCGATGGCACTGCATAAAGTCTGGTTTAGCAGAAAACATTGGACTACGGCTAAACAGCCCGGGACGCAATTTAAAAAAAAAAAAATTACTTTGTAGCCGATAACGTAGTACACATATAAGAAATTATCCCCTCCACCTTCAACTATAATTTTTAATAATAGAAAATTACCCCCATCCCGTTCAATTCACCTCTTCAATTATAGATATTTCGTCTACGTTTTAACAGTGGATTATTAAGATCTTCTTATGAGGATACTTTATTTATAAAAATTAAGAACTTTACTCTTGTTAAATCATAAAATATTTCAGGTAAACTACCCCTTTTCACTTAACGGACCATCTGCAAAATCAATAGACCTTCAGTCCTCTACAATTCAAGGACGCATGCAAAAAAATATTTGATTCTGTTTGAATGTGCGGCAGTTATCGTTCGTCATGGAAACATTTCTCTTGTTACAACATAAAATGTTGCAGGTAAACTACCCCTTTCCCTTAACAGATCTTCACCAAAATCAACAGACCTTGAGTTCTCTACAACTCAGGAAAGTTTGCAAAACATTATTTGATTCTCTCTGAATTTTCGGCAGTTATCGTTCGTCATAAAAAAATTACCCTTTTTTAAACATAAAACGTTGCAGATAAACTACCCTTATCTCTTAACTGATCTTCACCAAAATCAAAAGGTCTTGAGTCCTCTACAATTTAGGGATGCATGCAAAACATTATTTGATTCTGTTTGAATGTGCGGCAGTTATCGTTCGTCATAGAAAAAGTTACTCTTGTTAAAACATTAAAGGTGGCAGGTAAACTACCCCTTTCCCTTAATCGATATTCACCAAAATCAAAAGGCCTCCATTTCTTTACAATTCAGGATCGAATACAAAAAATTATTTGATTCTCTTTGAATTTACGCAGTTATCGTTCGTCATAGAAAAAATTACCCTTGTTAAAACATTAAAGGTGGCTGGTAAACTACCCCTTTCCCTTAACCAATCTTCACCGAAAATAATAGCTCTAGAGAACTCTACAATTCAGGTATGTATACGAAACATTATTTGATTCTGATTGAATTTGCGGCTGTTATCGTTTGCCATAGAAAAATATCGGTATGCAGAACAATACATGACTTCCATGTTCTAAAATTTATATTTAAATAATTTTCGAAATGAAATGTTTCCATAGAAACTACTTCTTTCTACTTACTGCTTCAGCCTTAGCCACAGTACTGTGGTCACTTACGTATACCACCACACGTTATCGCACTCGATTTTCACTGATGATGGCAGTCGACGGCACTGCCGAAACGACTGGTTTCTACCAAATATTGGACCATGGCCAAACAACCACAGTACTGTGGTCACTATCGTATACCACCTCACGTTATCGCACTCGATTTTCACTGATGATGAAAGTCGATGGCACTGCTGAAAAGTCTGGTTTTGCAGAAAACTTTGGTCTACGGCCAAACAGGCCGGGAAGGAATTTTAACAACAAACTACTTCTTTGTTGCCGATAACATAGTACATATATAAAAAATTATCCCCTCCCCATTAAAATGTAATTTTCATTTATAGAAAATTACCCCCACCCCGTTCAAGTAGCCTCTTCATTTATAGATATTTCATCTACGTTTCTACAGTGGATTATTAAGATCTTCTTATTAGGATACTTTATTTATCAAAATTAATTACTTTACTCCTGTTACAACAAAAAATGTTTCAGGTAAACTACCCCTTTTCACATAACCAATCATCTGCAAAATCGATAGACCTTCAGTCCTCTAAAATTCAGGGACGCATGCAAAAAAATATTTGATTCTGTTTGAATATGCAGCAGTTATCGTTCGTCATGGAAACATTTCTATTGTTACAACATAAAATGTTGCACGTAAACTACCCCTTTCCCTTAACCTCTTTCCCAAAACAGTAGGTCTTGAGAACACTACAATTGAGGGCTGTATGCAAAAAATTATTTGATTCTGTTTGAATTTGCGGCTGTTATCTTTGCCATAGAGAAAAATCTACAGACAGAAACACACAGACACACACACACACACTTTTCGAAAAATTACTTTTTTTCATGTTTTGACTGTAGTACAATCAGAATCCGCAAGAAAACGATTTTTTTGCCATCACCATACTTTCATTTCCTTAAGGAACATGAAGTAAAATATCGTTATGGAGAACCATACTTGACTTCCATGTTCTAAGATTTATATTTAAAATCATATTGGAAATGAAATATTTCCATTGAAACTACGACTTTCTACTTATTGCTTCAGGATTAACCACATTACTGTGGTCACTAACGTATACCTCCACACGTTATCGCACTCGATTTCCACTGATGATGGCAGTCGATGGCACTGCCGAAAAGTCTGGTTTAGCAGAAAACATTGGACTACGACTAAACAGCCCGGGAAGCAATTTTTAAAAAAAAACTACTTTGTTACCGATAACGTAGTACACATATAAGAAGAGAATAAACAGTAAGTTCACAAGAAAAGTTTCATTTTTAGATAAACATATAAGAAATTATCCCCTCCACCTTCAACTATAATTTTTAATAATAGAAAATTACCCCCACCCCATTCAATTAACCTCTTCATTTATAGATATTTCGTCTACGTTTTAACAGTGGATTATTAAGATCTTCTTATCAGGATAATTTTATTTTTAAAATTATGAACTTTACTCTTGTTAAATCATAAAATGTTTCAGGTAAACTACCCCTTTTCACTTAACCGATCATCTGCAAAATCAATAGACCTTCAGTCCTCTACAATTCAGCGACGCATGCAAAAAAATATTTGATTCTGTTTGAATGTGCGGCAGTTATCGTTCGTCATGGAAACATTTCTCTTGTTACAACATAAAATGTTGCAGGTAAACTGCCCCTTTCCCTTAACCGATCTTCACCAAAATCAACAGACCTTGAGTTCTCTACAACTCAGGAATGTTTGCAAAACATTATTTGATTCTCTTTGAATTTTCGGCAGTTATCGTTCGTCATAAAAAAATTACCCTTTTTAAACATAAAACGTTGCTGATAAACTACCCCTTTCCCTTAACCGATCTCCAACAAAATCATCAGACCTTGAGATCTCTTTAGTTCAAAAAGGTATGCAAAAACGTAGTTGATCCTGTTTGAATTTACGTCAGTTATCGTTCGTCATATAAAAAATTACGGTTGTTAAAACATAAAACGTTGTTGATAAACTACCCCTTTCCCTTAACCGATCTCCAACAAAATCAACAGACCTTGAGATCTCTTTAGTTCAAAAAGGTATGCAGAAACGTAGTTGATTCTGTTTGAATTTACGTCAGTTATCGTTCGTCATATAAAAAATTACGCTTGTTAAAACATAAAATGTTGCCAGTAAACTACCCCTTTCCCTTAACCGATCTTCACCAACACCAATAGGTATTGAGAACTCTACAATACAGGGCTGTATGCAAAACATCATTGGTTCTGTTTGAATTTGCGGCTTTTATCGTTTGCCATAGAAAAAATATCGGTATGGAGAACCATACATGACATCCATATTCTAAGATTTATTTTTAAAATCATTTTCGAAATGAAATATTACCATAGAAACTACTTCTTTCTACTTACTGCTTCAGCCTTAACCACAGTACTGTGGTCACTAACATATACCACCTCACGTTATCACACTCGATTTTCACTGATGATGGAAGTCAATGGCATTGCCGAAACGTCTGGTTTTGTAGAAAACATTGGACTACGGCCAAATATCCCGGGAAGGAATTTTAACAAAAACTACTTCCTTGTTGCCGATAACGTTGTACACATATATATAAAAAATATACAAAAAATTAATGGCTTGTATAAGTTAATGATTGATCTCCATTAAGTAGTGCTCAAGTTTCCAAAGTTTTAATATTATGATGGCCGTAATTAAAACATCAGAGCAGGTTTAGTGTGTATGAGGGTTCACCGTGGACAAAAATTTTCAACATTTCCTATTGAGCGTTGCTTAGAATAAATCTGCGAATCTACAGTGTACGTTTCACAGAACAAACACGCGGAAAAGAAGGAGCGCTCCGAAGTCACTCATGGACCCTCAGCATCTTGCAGAGGGTTCATTCCCTAAAGACGGAAAGTCTGTCTATGAATCGTTCCTCTGTAAACACGTGCAGTTACACTGCCCAGCGATCCACAGGAAGCAAATCGCTATCCACGCTGGACACTTTTTCGGCTTGCATGCGTTATGTTGGTATGGGTTCGGCACTTTCCACTTAAAAACCGTGCAAATGTAAGAAAATAAACATGACTGAGGCCAGAAATAACGCGAATTGTGTGCGTGTGTGTGTGTGTGTGTGTCTTCCCTGCCTTTTTATTGCGGTAGTGATAATAATAAAATGGAAACGTAAACAGTACATAACTGAGATATGCTTGCCTGCCATGCACGATATATTTTCTCTTATACATGACTAGCAGAATACCCGTGCTTCGCTACGGAGTTTCACGTTGTACGTAATGAAAATGTTAGTTTAATTAATAAAGTTTAATTAAAGTAGGCTTCTTAAAAATAAATAGCTGTTGCCCAAAACTTCGTTCGCGTGGTCTTCAATTTAATGCGATAATATATTTAGAACAGAATCTATTCTATTGGGTTGCCATAGTAACCAGATCTAATAGTTTTTTAAGACCGCAAAGGACCCCCCAGAGGATCGTATCGAAAAAAACACCTGTCCTATGTTGGTTCTCCCGTTGCGTAAAATATTTGTGCCAAGTTTGGTTGAAATCGGTCCAATGGTTTAGGTGGAGAGGTGGAAGACCCCAAAGGACCCCCCAAAGGATCGTATCGAAAAAACACTTGTCCTATGTTGGTTCTCCCTTTGCGTAAAATATTTGTGCCAAGTTTGGTTGAAATCGGTCCAGTGGTTTAGGAGGCGATGTGGAAGACCCCAAAGAACCCCCAAAAGGACCCCATCGAAAAAACACCTATCCTATGTTGGTTCTCCCGTTGCGTAAAATATTTGTGGCAAGTTTTGGTTGAAATCGGTACAGTGGTTTAGGAGGAGATGTGGAAGAAACCTTCGCGGACGTGCGCACAACAACTCACCGAAGTTTCATCGCAATCGGATGAATGGTATAGGAACGCATACGGGACAAACAAAGAAACATTAATTTTTATATATAACATGTAAACTATACCACTTACTTGACATAAACCGTGATAGCTAAGCTAATGTACAACATATATGTATTAATTATACACATAAATGTTCCCCGATAGACACTCTATCTATTGGTGAAAACTTGAATAAAATCCGTTCAGTACTTCCTGAGATTAGCGATTTCAAACACAGAGAGAAAACGGACCGACTTTACTTTATACTATGTACAGATTTACATTAAAATGAAAAAATTATAATTTTATTGCCTGGGAACAAAATTATTTTATTTTTAACAATTACCATTGTTTGAAAAAGTTTAAATGAATTTTCAAGTACTTTACTCTTGTTAAAACGTAAAAGGTTGCAGGTAAACTACCCCTTCCCCTTAACCGATCTTCACCAAAATCAAAAGGCCATGAGTCCTCTACAATTCAGTGATGTATGCAAAAAATTATTTGATTCTGTTTGAATTTGCGGCAGTTATCGTTTGCCATAGAAAATACGCTTGATAAAAAACGTTGCAGGTAAACTATCCCTTCCCCTCATTCGATCTTCACCAAAACAATAGGTCTTGAGTACTCTACAAATCACGGCTGCATACAAAAAATTATTTGAATCGGTTTGAATTTGCGGCTGTTATCGTTTGCCATAGAAAATACCCTTGATAAAAAAACGCTGCAGGTAAACTACCCCTTTCCCTTAACCGATCTTCACCAAAAACAAAAGGTCTTGAGACCTCTGCAATTTAGGGCTGTATGCAAATAATCTTTTGATTCTGTTTGAATTTGCGGCTGTTATCGTTTGCCATAGGAAATACCCTTGTTAAAACATAAAATGTTACAGGTAAACTACCCCTTTCCCTTAATCGATCTTTACCAAAAACAATAGGTCTTGAGAACTCTACAATTCAGGGCTGTATGCGAAACATTATTTGATTCTGTTTGAATTTGCGGCTGTTATCGTTTGCCAAAAAAAAAAATTTCCCTTGATAAAAAAAACCGTTGCAAGTAAACTACCCCTTTCCCTCAACCGATCTTCACCAAAAACAAAAGGTCGTGAGTACTCTACAAATCAGGGCTGTATGCAAAAAATTATTTGATTCTGTTTGAATTTGCGGCAGTTATTGTTTGCCATAGAAAAAAAATCTACACATAGACAGACAAACACACACACAGACACTTTTCGGAAAACAACTTTTTTTCATGTTTTGAGTGTAGTACAATCAGAATCTGCAATAATCTCGAACACGATTTTTTTTGCCATCACCATACTTCCATTTCCTTAAGGAATATGGAAGTAAAATTACCCTTGATAAAAAACTGTTGCAGGTAAACTACTCTTTTCCCTTAACCGATCTTCACCAAAAACAAAAGGTCTTGAGTACTCTATAAATCAGGGCTGTATGCAAAAAATTATTTGATTCTGTTTGAAATTGCGGCTGTTATCGTTTGCCATAGAAAATACCCTTGTTAAAACATAAAACGTTGCTGGTAAACTACCCCTTTCCATTAACCTATCTTCACCAAAAACAATATGTCTTGAGAACTCTACAATTCTGGGCTATATGCAAAAGTGTAGTTGATTCTGTTTAAATTTGCGGCTGTTATGGTTTGCCATAGAAAAAATTTACCCTTGATTAAAAACAAAACTGTTGCAGGTAAACTACCCCTTTCCCTTAACCTATCTTCACCCAAAACAATAGGTCTTGAGTACTCTACAAGTCAGGGCTGTATGCAAAAATTATTTGATTCGGTTTGAATTTGCGGCGCTATCGTTTACCATAAAAAACAAATCTACAGACACACAGACACACAGATAGACAGACAGACACACAGACACTTTTAGAAAAATGACTTCTTTCATGTTTTGAGTGTAGTACAATCAGATTCTGCGATAATCTCGAACACGATTTTTTTTGCCAGTACCATACTTCCATTTCCTTAATGAACATGGAAGTAAAAAAGTAATACCATTGTTAAAACATATTTATAGTGTTGCTAGTAAAATACGCCTTTCCCTTTAAACGATCTTCACCAAAATGAACAGATCTTGAGTACTTCACAATTCAGGGCTGTATGCAAAAAATTATTCGTTTCTGTTTGAATTTCCGGCAGTTATCGTTCGTCATAGAAAAAATTACCATTTTTAAAACATAAAACGTTGCAGGTAAACTACCCCATTCCCTTAACCGATCTTCACCAAAAACAATAGGTCTTGCGTATTCTAAATTTCAGGGCTGTATGCGATACATTATTTGATTCTGTTTGAAGTTGCGGCTGTTATCGTTCGCTATAGATAAAAATTACCCTTGTTAAAACAAAACGTTCCAGGTAAACTACCCCTTGCCATTAACCGATCTTCAACAAAATCAACAGGCATTGCGCACTCTACAATTCAGGGATGCATGCAAAACGTTGTTTGATTATGTTTGAATTTACGGCAGTTATCGTTCGTCATAGAAAAAATTAACCTTGTTATCACATAAAATGTTACAGGTAAACTACCCCATTCTCTTAATTGATCTTCACAAAAATCAATAGGTCCTGAGTCCCCTACAATTCAGGGACGCATGCAAAACACTATTTGATTCTGTTTGAATGTGCGGCAGTTATCGTTCGTCATAGAAACAATTAACCTTGTTAAAACATTAAAGGTGGCAGGTAAACTACCCCTTTCCCTTAACCGATCTTCACCAAAATCAATAGACCTTCATTTCCATACAATTCAGGAAAGTTTGCAAAAAATTATTTGATTCTCTTTGAATTTACGCAGTTCTCGTTCGTCATAGAAAAAATTACCATTGTTATAACATAAAACGTTGCAGGTAAACTACCCTTGTCTCTTAACCGATCTTCACCAAATACAACAGGTCTTGAGAACTCTACAATTCAGAGCTCTATGCGAAATACTATTTGATTCTGTTTGAAGTTGCGGCAGTTATCGTTTGCCATAGAAAAAAATTACCCTTGTTACAACATAAAATGTTGCAGATAAACTACCCCTTTCTCTTAACTGATCTTCACCAAAATCAACAGGTCTTGAGTCCTCTACAATTTAGGGATGCATGCAAAACATTATTTGATTCTGTTTGAATGTGCGGCAGTTATCGTTCGTCATAGAAACAATTCCTCCTGTTACATACATTAAAGGTGGCAGGTAAACTGCCCCTTTCCCTTAACCGATCTTCACCAAAATCAAAACGCCTTCATTTCTTTACAATTGAGGATCGTATGCAAAAAATTATTTGATTCTCTTTGAATTTACGCAGTTATCGTTCGTCATAGGAAAAATTACCCTTGTTAATACATAAAATGTTGCAGGTAAACTACCCCTTTCCCTTAACCGATCTTCACCAAAAATAATAGCTCTTGAGAACTCTACAAATCAGGTCTGTATACGAAACATTATTTGATTCTGATTGAATTTGCGGCTGTTATCGTTTGCCATAGAAAAATATCGGTATGCAGAACAATACATGACTTCCATGTTCTAAAATTTATATTTAAATCATTTTCGAAATGAAATGTTTCCATAGAAACTACTTCTTTCTACTTACTGCTTCAGCCTTAACCACAGTACTGTGGTCACTAACGTATACCACCACACGTTATCGCACTCGATTTTCACTAATGATGGCAGTCGACGGCACTGCCGAAATGACTGGTTTTGACCAAATATTGGACCACGGCAAACAGCCCGGGAAGAAATTTTAACAACAAACTACTTCTTTGTTGTGGATAACGTAGTACACATGACATATAAATAAAAATTATCCCCTCCCACTTCAACTATCATTTTCTTTTATAGAAAATTACCCCAACCCCTTCAACTAGCCTCTTCATTTATAGATAATCCATCGACGTTTCTACAATGGATTATTATGATCTTCTTATCAGGATACATTACTTGTTAAAATTAAGTACTTAACTTACCATTGCTAAAACATAAAATGTTGCAGGTAAACTACCCTTTCCTCGTAACCGATCTTCACCAAAATCAATAGGCCTTAAGTTTTATACAATTCAGTAACGTAGACAAAAAAATATTTGATTCTGTTTGAATGTGCGTCAGTTATCGTTCGTCATAAAAAATTTCGGTATGGAGAACCATACATGACTTCCATGTTCTAAGATGTATATTTAAAATCATTTTCAAAATGAAATATTTCCATAGAAACTACTTCTTTCTACTTACTGCTTCAGCCTTAACCACAGTATTGTGGTCACTAACGTATACCACCTCACGTTTTCGCACTCAATTTTCACTGATGATGAAAGTCGATGGCACTGCCGAAAAGACTGGTTTTGCAGAAAACTGGTCTACGGCCAAACAAGACGGGAAGGAATTTTAACAACAAACTACTTCTTCGTTGCCGATAACATAGTACATATATAAAATATTATCCCCTCCCAATTAAAACATAATTTTCATTTATAGAAAATTACCCCCACCCCATTCAACTAGCCTCTTCATTTATAGATATTTCATCTACTTTTCTACAGTGGATTATTAAGATCATCTTATCAGGATACTTTATTTATCAAAATTAAATACTTTACTCTTGTTACAAAAAAAATGTTTCTGGTAAACTACTCTTTCCCCCTAACCGATCTTCACCAAAATCAATAGACCTACAGTCCTCTACAATTCAGGGACGCATGCAAAAAAAATTTGATTCTGTTTGAATGTGCGGCAGTTATCGTTCATCATGGAAACGTTTCTCTTGTTACAACATAAAATGTTGCAGGTAAACTAACCCTTTCCCTTAACCCCTTTCCCAAAACAATTGGTCTTGAGAACACTACAATTGAGGGCTGTATGCAAAAAATTATTTGATTCTGTTTGAATTTGCGGCTGTTATCGATTGCCATAGAAAAAAAATCTACAGACAGAAACACACACACACACACTTTTTGAAAAATTACTTTTTTTCATGTTTTGACTGTGGTACAATCAGAATCCGCAATCATCTCGAAAACAATTTTTTTGCCATCACCATACTTTCATTTCCTTATGGAACATGAACTAATATATCGGTATGGAGACCTATACTTGACTTGCATGTTCTAAGATTTATGTTTAAAATCATATTCGAAATGAAATATTTCCTTAGAAACTACGTCTTTCTACTTATTGCTTCAGGATTAACCACAGTACTGTGGTCACTAACGTATACGACCTCACGTTTTCGCACTCGATTTTCACTGATGATGGCAGTCGATGGCACTGCCAAAAAGTTTGGTTTAGCAGAAAACATTGGACTACGGCTAAAAGCCCGGAAAGCAATTTAAAAAAAATTACTTTGTTGCCGATAACGTAGTACACATAGAAGAAATTATCCCCTCCACCGTCAACTATAATTTTTAATAATAGAAAATTACCCCCATCCCGTTCAATTAACCTCTTCATTTATAGATATTTCGTCTATGTTTTAACAGTGGATTATTAAGATCTTCTTATCTGGATACTTTATTTATAAAAATTAAGAACTTTACTCTTGTTAAATCATAAAATGTTTCAAATAAACTACCCCTTTTCACTTAACCGATCATCTGCAAAATCAATAGACCTTCAGTCCTCTACAATTCAGGGACGCATGCAAAAAAATATTTGATTCTGTTTGCATGTGCGGCAGTTATCGTTCGTCATGGAAACATTTCTCTTGTTACAACATAAAATGTTGCAGGTAAATTACCCCTTTCCCTTAACCGATCTTCACCAAAATCAACAGACCTTGAATTCTCTGCAACTCAGGAAAGTGTGCAAAACATTATTTGATTCTCTTTGAATTTTCGGCAGTTATCGTTCGTCATAAAAAAATTACCCTTTTTAAAGCATAAAACGTTGCTGATAAACTACCCCTTTCCCTTAACCGATATTCACCAACACCAATAGGTATTGAGAACTCTAAATACAGGGCTGTATGCAAAACATCATTTGATTCTGTTTGAATTTGCGGCTGTTATCGTTTGCCATAGAAAAAATTACCCTCGATAAAAAACTGTTGCAGGTAAACTACTCTTTTCCCTTAACCGAACTTCACCAACAACAATAGGTCTTGAGTACTCTACAAATCAGGGCTGTATGCAACAAATTATTTGATTCTGTTTGAATTTGCGGCTGTTATCGTTTGCCATACAAAAAACCCTTGTTAAAACATAAAACGTTGCAGGTAAACTACTCCTTTCCCTTAACCGATCTTCACAAAAAACAATAGGTCTTGAGAACTCTACAATCTAGGGTTGTATGCAAATAATCATTAGATTCTGTTTGAATTTGCGGCTGTTACCGTTTGCCATAAAAAATACACTTGTTAAAACGTAAAACGTTGCAGGTAAACTACCCCTTTCCTTTAACCGATCTTCAACAAAATCAACAGACCTTGAGTTCTGTATAATTCAAAACGGTATGCAGAAGAGTAGTTGATTCTGTTTTAATATACGGCAGTTATCGTTCGTCATAAAAAAATTACCCTTGTTAAAACATAAAATGTTTCTTGTAAACTACCCTATTCCCTTAATCGATCTTCACCAAAACCAACACGTCTTGAGAACTCAACAATTCAGGGCTGTATGCAAAACATTATTTGATTCTGTTTGAATTTGCGGGTATTATCGTTTACCATACAAAAATTAAAATATCGGTGTGGAGAACCATAGAGGACTTCCATGTTCTAAGATTTATATTTACAATCATATTCGAAATGAAATATTTCCATAGAAACCACTTCTTTCTACTTATTGGTTCAGCCTTATACCACAGTACTGTGGTCACTAACGTATACCACCTCACGTTTTCGCACTCGATTTTCACTGAGATGAAAGTCGATAGCACTGCTGAAAAGTCTGGTTTTGCAGAAAACATTGGACTACGGCTAAACAGCCCGTGAAGGAATTTTAACAAAGAACTACTTCTTTGTTGGCGATAACGTAGTACACATACAAAATTCTCCCCTCCCCATCAACTATAATTTTCATTTATAGCAAAATTACCTCCACCCCGTTCACTTAACCTCTTCATTTATAGATATTTCATCTACGTTTCTACAGTGGATTATTATAAGCTTCTTATCAAGATACTTTATTTATCATAATTAAGTACTTTACTCTTGTTAAAACATAAAACGTTGCAGGTAAACTACCCGTTTCTATAAACCGAGCTTCACCAAAATCAATAGACCTTCAGTCCTCTAAAATGCAGGGATGGATGCAAAAAAATATTTGATTCTGTTTCAATTTGCGGCAGTTATCGTTCGTCATGAAAACATTTCTCTTGTTACAACATAACATGTTTCAGGTAAACTACCCCTTTCCCGTTACCGATCTTCACCAAAATCAACAGGCCTTGAGCTCTCTACAATTTAGGAAGGTATGAAAAAATATTTGATTTTCTTTGAATTTACGGCAGTCACCGTTCGTCATAGAAAAAATTTCCCTTGTTAAAACATAAAATGTTGCAGGTAAACTACCCCTTTCTCTAAACCGATCTTCACCAAAATCAACAGGCTTTGAGCTCTCAAAAATTTAGGAAGGTATGCAAAAAAATATTTGATTCTGTTTGAATTTACGGCAGTTATCTTTCTTCATGAGAAACGTTCTCTTGTTACAACATAAAATGTTGCAGGTAAACTACCCCTTTCCCTTAACCCCTTTCCCAAAACAATAGGTCTTGAGAACACTACAATTGAGGGATGTATGTAAAAAATTATTTGATTCTGTTAGAATTTGCGGCTGTTATCGTATACCATAGAAAAAAAACTTCAGAAAAACACACACACACACACACACACTTTTCGAAAAATGACTTTTTTCATGTTTTGAGTGTAGTACAATCAGAATCTGCAATCATCTCGAAAATGATTTTTTTGCCATCACCATACTTTCATTTCCTTAAGGAACATGAAGTAAAATATCGGTATGGAGAACCATACATGACTTCCATGTTCTAAGATTTATATTTAAAATCATAATCGAAATGAAATATTTCCATAGAAACTACGTCTTTCTACTTATTGCTTCAGGATTAACCACAGTACTGTGGTCACTAACGTATACCACCTCACGTTTTCGCACTCGATTTTCACTGATGATGGCAGTCGATGGCACTGCCGAAAAGTCTGGTTTTGCAGAAAACATTGGACTCCGGCTAAACAGCCCGGGAAGCAATTTTAACAAAAAACTACTTCTTTGCTGCCGATAACGTAGTACACATATAAAAAATTATCCCCTCTACCTTAAACTATAATTTACATTTATAGAAAATTACCCCTACCCCGTTCAACTAGCCTCTTCATTTATATTTCATCTACGTTTCTACAGTGGATTATTAAGATCTTCTTATCAGGATACTTTATTTATCAAAATTAAGTACTTTACTCTTGTTACAACAAAAAATGTTTCAGGTAAACTACCCTTTCCCCCTAACTGATCTTCACAAAAATCAATAGGCCTTGAGTCTTCTACAACGCAGGCATATATGTACAAAATTATTTGATTCTGTTTGAATTTACGGCAGTTATCGATCTTCATGGAAAACGTTCTCTTGTTACAACATAAAATGTTTGCTGGTAAACTACCCCTTTCCCTTAACCGATCTCCAACAAAATCAACAGACCTTGAGATTTCTTTAGTTCAAAAAGGTATGCAAAAATGTAGTTGATTCTGTTTGAATTTACGTCAGTTATCGTTCGTCATATAAAAAATTACCCTTGTTAAAACATAAAATGTTGCCGGTAAACTACCCCTCTCCCTTAACCGATCTTCACCAACACCAATAGGTATTGAGAAATCTACAATACAGGGCTGTATGCAAAACATCATTTGATTCTGTTTTAATTTGCGGCTGTTATCGTTTGCCATAGAAAAAAATTACCCTCGATAAAAAACTGTTGCAGGTAAACTACAATTTTCCCTTAACCGATCTTCACCAAAACCAACAGGTCTTGAGAAATCTACAAATCATTGCTGCATGCAACAAATTATTTGATTCTGTATGAATTTGCGGCTGTTATCGTTTGCCATAGAAAATACCCTTGTTAAAACATAAAATGTTGCAGGTAAACTACCCCTTTCTCTTAACTGATCTTCACCTAAATCAATAGGTCTTGAGTCCTCTACAATTCAGGAACGTAGGCAAAAAAATATTTGATTCTGTTTGAATGTGCGGCAGTTATCGTTCGTCATAGAAAATATCGGTATGGAGAACCATACATGACTTCCATGTTCTAAGATTTATATTTAAAATCATTTTCGAAATGAAATATTTCCATAGAAACGACTTCTTTCTGCTTACTGCTTTAGCCTTAACCACAGTACTGTGGTCACTAACGTATACCACCACACGTTATCGCACTCGATTTTCACTAATGATGAAACTCGATGGCACTGCCGAAAAGTCTGGTTTTGCAGAAATCTTTGGTCTACGGCCAAACAGGACGGGAAGGAATTTTAACAACAAACTACTTCTTTGTTGCCGATAACATAGTACATATATAAAAAATTATCCCCTCCCCCTTAAACTATAATTTTCATTTATAGAAAATTACCCCACCCCGTTCAACTAGCCTCTTCATTTATAGATATTTCATCTACGTTTCTACAGTGGATTATTAAGATCTTCTTATCAGGATACTTTATTTATCAAAATTAAGTACTTTACTCTTGTTACAACAAAAAATGTTTCTGGTAAACTACCCTTTCCCCCTTACCGATCTTCACCAAAATCAACAGATCTTCAGTCCTCTACAATTCAGGGACGCATGCAAAAAAATATTTGATTTTGTTTGAATGTGTGGCAGTTATCGTTCGTCATGGAAACATTTCTCTTGTTACAACATAAAATGTTGCAGGTAAACTACCCCTTTCCCTTAACCCTTTTCCCAAAACAATAGGTCTTGAGAACACTACAATTGAGGGCTGTATGCAAGAAATTATTTGATTCTGTTTGAATTTGCGACTGTTATCGTTTGCCATAGAAAAAAATCTACACACAGAATCACACACACACACACACACACACACACACTGTAACATGTCACGAATTACGCGGTTACAAATATAACTTTTGTCTTGTACAAAAGAAAAAAAAATTTTTGTTTAATGTTTCGTTTTAATGTTCAATAATTTAAATAATAATTCTTGTATTGTGGTTTTGTAGAAATTTTAAAGTTCTTTCAGTTATTCATGTCAATAAATTCGCTTCTGATTCACTGTAAATAAATTTGGAGTTACTGTAATAAGATTGTCTTACTTCACTAATCGATTGGCGATTTTCTTCTTTCTCTAGTATATTATTCCCTTGAATAATGGTCGCCTTTCTGTTAGTCCTGTGGTTAATTAAAACTGTTATATTAACGTGTGAAATAAAATTAAAACCAGATAGTTGAATTATTATTATTTATTGACAATTATTTGTTAGAATATCGATTATTAGATAAAGCTCGACTCTTTCACAGGGGTAATCGATTATCAATACATGTTATATTATACTAGTATTTTCGAATGGTTCTTTGAACGGTTATAATTATAATAGTCAGAGAAGGGACAAATATAGAAAGTATAACATTCACAAAATAAATCTTAATAATTAATAATTACAAAATTATTTTATTATATATAATGTTTATAAAATTGAAAATTCAAACCAATTGCCGTGACGACAGATCTCATTCCTTGTGGACACTTTGCATGATGGGATTTCTCAAAATGGCGGCTTGCTCGCTGTTCGGTAAAACTGGAATCGACGTAGTGAAATTTTCTTAAAATAAAGATGCCTTCACAACTGCTTCCTTGTGTCCGCAATATTGAATAATGTCTATTGTGTTGTTAGAGGTGTCCTGGTTAAGTGTTCTGTGTTCACTGACCTTAAATGTTTTGTATTAAGTGTGTTCACTTTGTCTACGTGTCTGTTGAAAAATGTGAAGTTCGTTTGGTTATGTTATATTTCGTGTTTTATAGTTTTATTAGTTTATTTCACTTATATTCTGTTATGTATTAATTGTTTTCACTGTTTGCGGTGGTTGTGTTCATTGATTTTAAGTTTATTATACTTATTTCGGTAACTCTCGGTTTTTCACTGCATGATAGGCTTATTTTGTATACGCCAATAAAGTATTCTCTATATAGGTTCTTAGCGCGAGCTTAAATCAACCGTTCGCTTCGAATGTTAATTAAGAACTGTTTTACTTCCTTCGACTTCTGAAATTTCTTGCCAAGTTATATTAGAAAAGTATTGTTTCAATTATTATTCACTTCCTATTCACGTGATTACAGTATATTATATTCAGAATATATTTTGGTTATTGATTACTTTCATGAATTAGTAAATACATAATCGGTTTCTTTAACTCTTGCTGCTTAATTTGACATACAATAGTCCATCTTTATACATTTTTTTGTCAAAATTGCTATATTTCTGTCATTTTGGAAATATAGGCTCAATATCTGCTTCCTGTTCTTGTCCAAAATTTTAGCCATCTTATGTGTTATAAATATGATTATAATAAATCTCAGATTGATATTAATCTTTATCCTTCCTTAATTTCTTACAAATTTATCAATTGATCATTCTTTTATTTATAATTCATGAATTTACTATTCCTCCTCTGAAATTGTTAGACTTTACATTTGCAAATTTTTTAATAATTTTATACATCTTTTTATATTATTCTTTTAAAGTATAGTTTTAGTTATAGTAGTTGGTGACTGATTCACCTTATATAAATCTCATTAGTTTACTTGGTTTGTTTAACTTCCTTACTCAATTATAATGTTATTGGAATTTCCTATTTGGCCTAGATTTTATGGTTTTAAATTTATTGTTTCTTGAATAATACTATTTCTATACCCCTTCTGACTTTCTAAAGTTAACACAATATTAAATAAAATCTTCTTATATAACTATTGGAACATGTAGCATTGTATTCATGCTCATAATACTAAAACAATATTGAAAATTAATTACTAGTCTTTAAAGTTAGACATTTTAGTTTTTAAACTATTTTTAGAAATACATAACACACATTTTATAAACTAGTATGGTATACATACAGAGACATTTTAGTCTGTATGAACACTGTTATACATAATAAACATTCTTATATTAATTATAATTCTTATTCTATACACCACCTTGAAATGTGGAGTTCATAGGCTTTAAACACAAACATAATTAGCCATTTAATTTTTATTTTTTCTTAAACTTAATTTGATTGCAGTCCTTCCTGTTTATATGGTGTATTACATTTTAATCCCTGTCACAGTAATTATTCCCCACCTGCTCTCTTTATCATTTACATTTCAAAGAATGTTTTTTGATAACAGGAGGCCTCTTCTATGAAACATTAGAAATATTTTCATAATAATACTTCATGATATGTCATCTCTGTATTTATATAAAACATTAAAATTATTTAATTGTATATAGTTAAAGTAACAGTTACACCTTTACTTGAAGTTTATTATATAGAAATCACTTGCACTGGTTCACTTAGACTGTTGGGTCTGATTTATATTTGAGTTCTACAATATTCTAAGACCAAACCTTTAGTTATAATAGACTGTGAAGATTTGTTTATTTTATTATAAAATAACTTTAGTTGGTGCACTTCCATTTACACTACTAAACACTTTTGTTTATAATTGTTTTACATTTCTATGAGGTTTAGGGGTGTTATACTTTCTTGGGTGACATTAACATTTGGTTCGGGGTTTGTTATTGTTAGTAATAGGTTTTTCATGGGTATTCCTCGTAGTTCTCCCATCCTACATCTTCTTTTCTTCACTTCTTCCTTCTTGGGTTTTCCAAGGTAAGTTGGTTTTATTATGTCCGTTCGTTGGTTCGGGGTGTTTTCTTTATTACCTGCTCCTATCCTACCTGGGTATTATCCTGGTTTTATTTTAGTTTCTTTGGATTTAATTTTCTTGGTACATTTTTGTTGCATTTTTATGATTAAATTTTACTTTTTCCCTTTATGATGGTATTTTCCTTCTATATTTAATTATTTTCCTTTGAATTTTCTTTTGAGTTAATGTAATTTAAATTTATTTATGATCAGAATGGAATTATTACTTAGTGGATTATCTGTCATGCTACAACACAAACACACACTTTTTGAAAAATGACTTTTTTCCATGTTTTGACTGTAGTACAATCAGCATCTGCAATCATCTCGAAAACGATTTTTTTGCCATCACCATACTTTCATTTCCTTAAGGTACATGAAGTAAAATATCGGTATGGAGAACCATACTTGACTTCCATGTTCTAAGATTTATATTTAAAATCATTTTCGAAATGAAATATTTCCATAGAAACTACTTCTTTCTACTTATTGGTTCAGCCTTAAACCACAGTACTGTGGCCAGTAACGTATACCACCTCACGTTTTCGCACTCGATTTTCACTGAGATGAAAGTCGATGGCACTGCCGAAAAGTCTGGTTTTGCAGAAAACATTGGACTACGGCTAAACAGCCCGGGAAGGAATTTTAACAAAAAACTACTTCTTTGTTGCCGATAAAGTAGTACACATAAAAAATTCTCCCCTCCACCTACAACTATAATTTTTAATAATAGAAAATCACCCCCACCCCATTCACTTAACCTCTTCATTTATAGATATTTTATCTTCGTTTCTACAGTGGATCATTATAAGCTTCTTACCTTTTTTTAATAAAAATTAAGTACTTTACTCTTGTTAAATCATAAAATGTTTCAGGTAAACTACCCCTTTCACTTAACCGATCATCTCCAAAATCAATAGACCTTCAGTCCTCTACAATTCAGGGACGCAAGCAAAAAAATATTTGATTCTGTTTGAATGTGCGACAGTTACCGTTCGTCATGGAAACATTTCTCTTGTTACAGCATAAAATGATGCAGATAAACTACCCCTTTCCCTTAACCGATCTTCACCAAAATCAACAGACCTTGAGCTCTCTACAAATCAGGAATGTGTGCAAAACATTATTTGATTCTCTTTGAATTTTCAGCAGTTATCGATCATCATAAAAAAATTACCCTTTTTAAAACATAAAACGTTGCTGATAAACTACCCCTTTCCCTTAACCGATCTCCAACAAAATCAACAGACCTTGAGATCTCTTTAGTTCAAAAAGGTATGCAAAAACGTACTTGATTCTGTTTGAATTAACGTCAGTTATCGTTCGTCATATAAAAAATTACCCTTGTTAAAACATAAACTATTGCAGGTAAACTACCCCTTTCCCTTAACCGAACTTCACCAACACAAATAGGTAATGAGAACTCTACAATACAGGGCTCTATGCAAAACAATTACTCCTGCAAAACAGAAAAAAATTACCCTCAATAAAAAAACTGTTGCAGGTAAACTACTCTTTTCCCTTAACCGATCTTCACCAAAAACAATATGTTTTGATTGAGTACTCTACAAATCAGGGCTGTATACAAAAAATTATTTCATTCTGTTTGAATTTGCAGCTGTTATCGTTTGCCATAGAAAATACCCTTGATAAAACATAAAATGTTGCCGGTAAACTACCCCTTTCCCTTAACCGATCTTCACAAAAAACAAAAGGTGTTGAGAACTCTACAATTCAGAGCTGAATGCAAAACATTATTTGATCCTGTTTGAATTCGCGAATATTATAGTTTACCATAAAAAAAGTAAAATATCGGTATGGAGAACCATAGAGGACTTCCATGTTCTAAGATTTATATTTACAATCATATTCGAAATGAAATATTTCCATAGAAACCACTTCTTTCTACTTATTGGTTCAGCCTTATACAACAGTACTGTGGTCACTAACGTATACCACCTCACGTTTTCGCACTCGATTTTCACTGAGATGAAAGACGATGGCACTGCCGAAAAGTCTGGTTTCGCAGAAAACATTGGACTACGGCTAAACAGCCCGGGAAGGAATTTTAACAATGAACTACTTCTTTGTTACCGATAACGTAGTACACATACAAAATTCTGCCCTCCCACTTCAACTATAATTTTCATTTATAGAAAATTACCCCCACGCCATTCACCTAACCTCTTCATTTATAGATATTTCATCTACGTTTCTACAGTGGATTATTATGAGCTTCTTATCAAGATACTTTATTTATCAAAATTAAGTACTTTACTCTTGTTAAAACATAAAACGTTGCAGGTAAACTACCCGTTTCTCTAAACCGATCTTCACCAAAATCAATAGACCTTCAGTCCTCTACAATGCAGGGATGCTTGCAAAAAAATATTTGATTCTGTTTCAATTTGCGACAGTTATCATTCATCATGAAAACATTTCTCTTGTTACAACATAACAAGTTTCAGGTAAACTACCCCTTTCCCTTTACCGATCTTCACCAAAATCAACAGGCCTTGAGCTCCCTACAATTTAGGAAGGTATGCAAAAAAATATTTGATATTCTTTTAATTTACGGCAGTCATCGTTCGTCATAGAAAAAATTGCCCTTGTTAAAACATAAAACGTTGCAGGTAAACTACCCCTTTCTCTAAACCGATCTTCACAAAATCAACAGGCCATCAGTCCTCTACAATTCAGGGCTGTATACAAAACATTATTTGATTCTGTTTGAATTTGCGGCTGTTATCGTTTGCCATAGAAGAAATATTACTCTTGATAAAAAAACGTTGCTGGTAAACTACCCCTTTCCCTTAATCGATCTTCACCAAAATCAACAGGTCTTGAGAACTCTACAATTCAGGGCTGTATGCGAAACATTATTTGATTCTGATTGAATTTGCGGCTGTTATCGTTTGCCATAGAAAAATATCGGTATGCAGAACCATACATGACTTCCATGTTCTAAAATTTATATTTAAATCATTTACAAAATGAAATGTTTCCATAGAAACTACTTCTTTCCACTTACTGCTTCAGCCTTAACCACAGTACTGTGGTCACTAACGTATACCACCACACGTTATCGCACTCGATTTTCACTGATGATGGCAGTCGACGGCACTGCCGAAACGACTGGTTTTGACCAAATATTAGACCACGGCCAAACAGCGCGGGAAGAAATTTTAACAACAAACTACTTCTTTGTTGTGGGTAACGTAGTACACATGACTAATAATTAAAAATTATCCCCTCCCACTTCAACTATCATTTTCATTTATAGAAAATTACCCCACCCCCTTCAACTAGCCTCTTCATTTATAGATATTCCATCGTCGTTTCTACAGTGGATTATTATGATCTTCTGATCAGGATACTTTATTTGTTAAAATTAAGTACTTAACTTACCATTGGAACATAAAATGTTGCAGGTAAACTACCCTTTCCTCGTAACCGATCTTCACCAAAATCAATAGGCCTTAAGTTTTCTACAATTCAGTAACGTAGACAAAAAAATATTTGATTCTGTTTGAATGTGTGTCAGTTATCGTTCGTCATAAAAAATTTCGGTATGGAGATCCATACATGACTTCCATGTTCTAAGATTTATATTTAAAATCATTTTCAAAATGAAATATTTCCATAGAAACTACTTCTTTCTACTTACTGCTTCAGCCTTAACCACAGTATTGTGGTCACTAACGTATACCACCTCACGTTTTCGCACTCGATTTTCACTGATGATGAAAGTCGATGGCACTGCCGAAAAGACTGGTTTTGCAGAAAACTTTGGTCTACGGCCAAACAAGACGGGAAGTAATATTGAAATGTTGAAGGTAAACTACCCCTTTCGCTTAATCGATCTACACCTAAACAACAGATCTTGAGTACTCCACAATTCAGGGCTGTATGCAAAAAAGTATTCGATTCTGTTTGAAATTACGGCAGTTATCGTTCGTCATAGAAAAAATTACCATTGTTAAAAGATAAAACGTTTCAGGTAAACTACCACTTTCCCTTAACCGATCTTCACCAAAAACAATAGGTCTTGAGTACTCTATACGCCATTGCTTTCGCGTGGCACCTAAGGGATTAGCAGACCCTTGCTCTCGCACGAGCACTCACGAGCGCCCGGGCCACACACCCTTGCCCAAACGCGCAGGTATACAGCTTCATGAAACAGTTACAAATTATGACACATTTAAATTGAATGATAATCCAAATTAAAATATGATTTTCGTAATCTTTGTTAAATTGCGAGAAAAATGAGTCCTCTCAACATATAGTTACTGTTAACCATGTAGCGTCAAGGGAGTATATTTGGATTTTAGAAAAAAAAACATATTGCAGTACTAAAAAGACGAGTTTTATTTAAAATTGAGAATGGCATTTTAATATTATATAAAATCGGTTACCAATGATAAAAACTTACTAATGATAACATTACAATTAATGTTAAATAAGTACAAGATGAAATATATTAGCCTTTTAGTTTAAATTCCACATTATTATGTTTTTAATTTTTATAAAATGGAAAAGCCTATTTGTAATACAGTACTAAAAGTATTTTACTCCTGGATGTGATGGGCATTTTTCTCTTAAAATTTTACATTAACACACGAAAAACTACATGAATATAAACGCAATATTTTCTTTAACTTTGATCGTTTCGAAAATATATTAATATTATAATATACCGGGCACGTACGTCTCGTTCGTGTGTTGATTTATATTAATAATCTATCTTTCTCTAACGCCTCACGTTGTTGGACGCCAATTTATAATATACGATCTGTGTTCGGGTTAAGCCCCACTATTGGGTTCGTCAATTTATAATTTACCTGTTGCGTACGTCTCTGTTTCTTTTCTCTATTCTATTTAATTAATGTGCCAATTTATATTCAATTTTAATTTATTAGGTGTCGTGATATTGTTAATTATATCTACCTTATCTCTCTATTTAGTATAAGGGTGTTAATGTGAGTGAAAATTATGTAGGTAGGGTGTTATTCGAAAATTCCGCTCAAGCCTATTCTGTTTTGAAGAGAATGAGAGAAATTTTTATTAATTCTCCTCTCTTTAATACCTGAGAAGTCCGCGAATAGCGCTGTGGTTCCCAGCCAAGGGAAATTTGTAGGTTAACCCACAGCTTACGGTGATTATTGGTTATACTCTCTATCTATCTTATTTCTTATTCACATTCCATTAAATCATACATAAATGAGAAGATATTGAAATTCTGAAATGATTCTTTATTAGTTTTTTAATATTTAATGTCCACAAAAATTGTTCTCTTACTTAAGATACGAAAAGGCTATAAGTCAGAAATAATCGATTATCGATCGTTCAAGGTTTTATATTAAATTCAGTTATGGTTTTTTATAATTCTTTTAAATACAGGGCGTGAAGGTTCTTTCAACTGTTGGGAAGATCAGAAAATACATAAATAGGAATACAAGGTATTACAATATAGAGTTATATTTTATTAAATAATATTTAAGTAATTGAAGCTTTACCGTCCGCTGGACATCGCAGCTCGATGAGGCTGTGTACGTCTAACCTCTATTAGCGTTTGGTGTTTGGTCAGTAGCGAAATCAGATGAAATGATCTTCGTCCGTCTTGTCTCCAAAGTTGTAATAAAAATGGAATTCTTGGTCCTTGGTTGATGCAGAAACGCCGCTCCTTTTGTTCACCAATGTCCAAGTTTGTGGTAACGTGCTTCGACGAACTCCGAATCCAAATACGTTTTTCTATTGGATTGTATAAACCGCCAGTTCCAATATAATTTGGTGGTTATTTTAATTTCGTTTGTTTTAGATGATTATATCTTAATGCAGGTAGTTATTTCTTTGGTTTTATTACTTCGTTAATTTAACATTCTGTTCATGATCCGGAATTAGGCAATCCAAGTTCTTCCTTTAATTTTAGTTACTTATTATATCGTTTTATATTATCCAATTATACAATATGGTTAATGGTTATTTGAACCAACTATTGCAATTTATCATTCATTTATGGTAACCTTTGATGTACTTAGTATTCCAAATTAATTCAGTTTTTTATTGAGCATCTCTCTTAGTTAAACTCTCCTCGTTCATGTCAAAAAATTCAATAATCAAAATCAACAAAATCTATCTATTTTGTCGTCCATAGCAACACTCCTTTTTTTATTCTTATTCGATATGGTGTTATATGATAATCATTTCATACAATATTCTTCCACTCATCAAAATAATTCCTTTCTAAACTTCCATTATATCCGAATATAATCTTATTTATAGCTTGTTTACTAATTCCTATATATTTTGCCGTTTTTTCACTCTTAGTCTGTTTCTTTTAATAAATATTATTTTTCCGTTACCAAACAATATCTATCGGTATCATTGCACTATGGCATTACCATAATTTGTTTAGTTTGAGTTTGTTTATTATTTATTATTAATTTCTACTACCTCATTAGATTATATTTAGTATTTGTTACTAATTTCTTTACCTAACCTTTCTGATCTGATTTATTATATAATATTATTGGCTGTTAGGCCTATTATTATACCTTGATCTACTTCTGAATTTAACTTGTTAACAATTATAGCCTTTTTATCCAAGTTTACAATTATAATCAACTTTTTATCTACGTACATGTTGCAACACGTTAATTGTGTTACTTAGATGTTATTTAGATGTTATGTTGTGTGCACTTAACTTACATACACCGCCCGTTGGAAGCGTCAATTTGTAACAAATAAATAATGTGTCTCTTTTACCTTCTGCCCCACTGAAGGGTTCGTCGATCTGTAACAAATATATAAATGTAGCGACTTAATTCACCTCGCACTGGAGTCGTTAATTTGTAATTATTAATACATTATGTTGAACGGCGAATGATTTTGTAATCTGCCGCTCGCTCCCACTATACGTACCGTTTCCGTGACTTCACTCACCGTTGCCAACCGTCGTGGTTTCCGCTGTACTCTGTGAACTTATTTTCTAAATGGAACAGCAATAATAACGACGCAAATATAGGCTAACATCAAACATATATCCTTATAGAAATCCTTTATTCAGAAAAGCACTGGTTAATTGTTTCTTAAATTTGATTATGATAATCACAATTGTGGCGCAAATTATACGTCTTCTTTTTACCAGTTGGTACAGTAGTAGCAAATATTCAGTATTTAGTCAGACCAAAAGAATGCTTTGGTTAATGTTTCTATTAAAAATAAAATATCTCAGGGCGTATCTGGTTCGGGGATTACATTTAAACAAAATATTATTCTATAAATCAAAATACAAGTTTTACAGTTCAAGGATATTACAAAGTTAGAGTGTAACGTGCACACAGGCAGTCGTATAGTGATTACTAGTTATGATAGGTTATGTCCAGTTTAGGTGTTTAATAATTATTATCCAAATCAAAAGTTCTTGTGGTGTTTGAAAAGGTGTCAATCTCAAATCGTGTTATTAGTGAGTGTTCTTAGTGTTGGTGTGATATGGTGTCTGTAGTTTTAGTTGATTAATACTTAAAAAGTCGTGTATACAAAAGTGGGTGTTGATACACAATATAATTAGATGTCAAAGTCACCAAATCCTCTTCGTTGTATGGTTCGTGGTCGAAGATAGGGCCCACGTCCGCTTCAATCCTTCTCCGTGGTTCTTGGGTCTTCTATTTCATATACTGGATGTTCTTCACTTGGTGTAATAGTTTGTGTTATGTATCTCTATCTGTATCAATATGTCTGGAACGTTTTTTCACAGTTTATTCTTAATTATGTTAGACCTTTTACAAACGCGTCTGTACGCTATGACCGTTGTTAAAGAAGTCTCATTTTATTTATCCGAAATTTCTGGTTGCTAAGGGTAAACTTGGAATCTGGTTGGTTGATTCGGATATACATTGTCATATACTTTCATTATTTCAAAATCTAAATTTGTTCAAAACCTTTAAATTAACATAACTTTTCTGTACTGATTGGGAATTTAAAACCATTATCAGCATTATTTTGATCTTTACATTTGTGACACATAGACACTAAACATGCCTACTTTTACTTAAGAACTACAGATGTTACAATTTTGTTATTTGAAATTTTCTTAAATAACTTGAGATGTATTATTTTGTTTCTATATTCGTTGTGTACACTATTAACTATAAATATATTTATCCTTCCCCATTTGTTTTATAAAATCCCTTACATTATTATCTGAAATTTACAAAAGTTGGTTTTACCTGGCCTATGTACTGGTGTTACTTTCATCACCATGTTTAAAACCTTTAATAGTTAAATTAACTTTTAACAATCATAAAAACTGTTTAACATATAACATTATTTTAACAAAACAAAAAGATATACTATTTATTAGTTTAACTTCATGCCCACATGGCTATGATTCTATTGAACCTTTGAACAAATAAACTGTTTTTACTTAAACTTTACAATTGTTTGACACTTAGCAATAACATCTTTTTATAGTCTATTTTGCTTTGCCAATCAATTTATCACTGTTTAACACCAGTTCTATGTTGATATATTTAACTATATTTAATATTACCTTGTGTATCCAGGTACACTGGTGCTCCTCCTTGCAACTTCAATGTTTCTTTAAAAACTACGCGTTTCGGGACTCATGGTCCCATCATCAGGTTGGTAAAAAACAAGAATCACTCACATGGAGTACGTCAACTTAATAAGATATAAATAAAAATAAAAAGTTTCACTCGCACATACCGCGTGTATACAATTACACAACTACACGATGCGCATCGTATCGGAACTTGCAAGCGACTAACCGTTACGCATCGCACTATCTCTACCTTTATCTATGTGTTGTTCCAACACGCGTATGGCCGTGTCATACAGTCCGTTGGACTTAAAAGAAAGCTTGTCGTTCAAGAGCTGATTACCTTGGGTTTTTGAGTGATTCTTGTTTTTTACCAACCTGATGATGGTACCATGAGTCCTGAAACGCGTAGTTTTTAAAGAAACATTGAAGTTGCAAGGAGGAGCACCAGTGTACCTGGATACACAAGGTAATATTAAATAAGGTTAGTTATATGCAACTTGGAGACCACAACACAATATGTGATATATTTGTTAACATAAAAATGAAATTAATATCAGTTAATTGATATTCTCTTAAAACAACTGCTTCACCTGCTACATACAAAAAAACAACACAAATACCATGATAATAAAACAACGTGCTAAAACATAATAACATGCACATTTTTATAAAATAAATTATGCATTAATTAATTAGTCTTCTCTCAGTTAATTCATTAGTTACTCTAAAACTGTCTAAGTTATGTTTCACATTACTTGTCACTATGTTTATCGTTTACCCTTTTCACTGAACACTTAATAGTTTGTATTTATAAACATACTTATTGGTTTTTATAGGTTTTTACATTTTATTGTCATTAAAAGAACTTTACTCTTGTTATAAAAATGTTATTGTGAACAAGTTATTATTTGCTGTTTTCTGGACAATCTTATGAACACTATTTGTTACAGTTAGTTGTATGGTTCATGTATCTATAATAAGGTGTGTTATATTTTCATTACATCATTTAAATTAATCATTTACTAATATTTCTTTTACATAGTATTACATGTTTGGGCCTATTATCCCTCAATTTGTATTTTGATTATCTTGATATTATGATACTTTGAATGAAACCATTTGTTTCTTTATAGTACTGGTTCATAAGCCGTCTGTCTTTATAATTATTTATTTTGTCGTTATTGAAAGTTCATGTCATAATTGGGGTTGAATGTATTTTGCATCACTTAGCCTAAATCATTAATTTGGGTACGGTCAGTTGTCTTACTAGTCAGTCTAAAATGGTTAGTCGTTCCTCTTCACTATCATCTTGGAAGATATTGTTCTTCTTGTTTAGCTTCTCATCCAAAGTCTTCATTAAATCAGGTACGATATTAAGTTGTTCCAAATGTAATGTTACATACTACCCTGCCACCAAATTTGATCATTTTAATAAAATATTGTTTTTGTTGAAATTATCAATTATCTTATCTTTCACATTATCATTTGTTATTCTTATTATGATCTGGTATACTTGTCTTTAATTATAAGTGTTCTATCCCTGGAACATGTTACTTCCCTAACAAATTAATCACCATATATTCTGGAATCAGTAGGGGGGGCTCTCTTGACCTAATACCCCGCTGTCCTTACAATACATAATACATAAATAATATCGATTGCTGGAGCTATCTCATCAGTCAATCACATTTAATAATCACTAGTCTATTCACGACTAAATCAAATCAAATAATATAATAATATATTCTTGGGATGGTTCACTCAGCTTAACTTCTCAGATCTAAATATTTCTTTCCATTGATTCTTTCAGATGTTTATTTTCTTGTGGCGATATTAATAACATTTTTTATTTTCAATTGGTACTATCTTCTTTCCTTCTTTATCAGTACTCCTTAATCTTCATTTTTCATTCACTATTTTCATTCAATTAAAACATAACAAGTATTTGCATCTTTAGTTGTTGTTAATTCTTTCACAATCATGATAGGTTATTTGTAGTAAATTCGTTTCTAGTCTTGTCTTATTTTCATCGTCGATTGTCTACATTTGTCCTTTCTTATTCGTTTTATAGCACTATGGTTTCTTCTAATTTATGGATGTTGCATCTTTCTTTTATATTCCAATAATAAGTTCATAATTATATATAATAAGAGGTGCTTATTTTGTTTAGAATTTGGAAATTTATTCCCAGTTGTTTATCCGCTTGATTCATAATAACATTATCAAAATGTACTGTAAGTCGTCCTTACTATTTATTTGAATTCTGAGATATTCAAATTCGTTTATTTGGCTTCATTTAAAATTATATTCTGGATTGTCAACGTTGGTAAGATGAGCTTACTATATTCTTTGAATTTTGAGGTATTATAATAATAAATTCTTCAGTTCCATATTAATTCTCATAAGTAATTAGTTGTAAGTTGATCTTACTATTTCTTTAGAATTTTGTGGTTTATTCAACTTTGTTTATTAGGTTCATAATACATTTTTAAGGAAACTTGGTTGTATGTCCCCTTAATCTTTTTTGTTTCCACATCACTAATGACATAAGTATTATTGTTATTGTTTTTTATAACAACATATGGTCCATTATACAGTAATAATAGCTTTTTTGCTATTCCTTCCTTAGAACTTGGCAATTCGCGGTTTTTTAACAATACTTTGTCTCCAATCTTGTACTGGATCATTTTCTGCTGAATTATTTTGTATTTTTTCCTTCTTTTCTCCACTTGTTCATTCAGTTTGCTGTGGAATCTCACGTTGTCGAACTGGTAAGCTGGGTTGTTTGGGAAGTTGATTATTTCACTAATTTCTCGGGGTGGTAGTCTTTCATGCATTATGGTATATGGAGTATCTTGTATTGCTTCATGGTAAGCTAAGTTGATAAAGCTCTCTGTTTGTGTAATGTAGTCACTCCACTTCTGGTGTTTATCAAAACAATATGTTACTGGTCCATCAATGACTAATGATATCATTGATATTTTCCCACGTATTTCTATTTCTGGTATTTCCCATTTATCTCTGGTCTTCTCTAAGTTGTAACCTATAGTTTTATGGTAAGTCATTATTGAAATTGCTTTTAATCTCCTCCTATAGTCTCTGGCATTCATGATTTCTTCATTGTTGGTAATTGGAATATTCAGTACATTAATTAACCCATTGTTCATCATCTCCCATTCTTCCGGTGTTTTTATTAAATTCTTTAGATGCCTTCTTCTTACTTTCTTTCTTCTTACTTTCTTCGGTTCCACTTCACTATCTTTAGTATTTTCTTTGTTTCCGTTAGTTTTCTTTTCAGGTAATACTACTACTGGTTCCTCTGTTTTGGTGTTTGGTATTTCTTCTGTTTCTGGTTTGCTATCATTTTTTATTTCTTTGGCCCTATTATTTCTTAATTCTTCCCTAAACAGTTTATTATCATTTCTTATTTCTTTGGTCATTTGCTCCATTTCCTTTCTTATTTCGTCCATTATTTTCTTATTACTCTCCTCCATTTTCTTACTACTCTCCTCCGTTTTCGGCTCATTTCCTCCATCTTTTCTTCCTTTTTCTTAATACTCTCCTTCGTTTCCTTTCTCATTTCCTTAATGTCCTCGTCCAATTTCTTATTCCTCTCGTCCAGTTTCTTACTGAAATCCTCATAACTCTGTTTTAAGTATTCCATAATGCTCTTCATGTCAACGTTCTCTGTGACTTTGTCCGGTTCTTGTCTTTCTCCTTGGTCCTCTCTTATTATTACTTCTACTTCCTCGACCGGTGTTGCTTCTTTGTCTTCCATGTTTAATTCGTCTACTTTCTTGGTTTCGGCCACTCGTTTGCGTTATACTTCTCGCTTCCTCATTTTGTTTATTTTTGTTTGTTTGTCTATAAATTATAATTTAATTTATATTAAATTAAACGCCTCACACGTTGGTTCGCCAATTTGTAACGAATAATTTATTTATGTGATAGGTTTCGTGGTTTGACTAAGCTCCACGTTGTATTCGTCAATTTGTAACACGTAAATTAAATCGTTACTTCTCACTTAAATGTTATGTTGTGTGCACTTAACTTATATACGCTGCCCGTTGGAAGCGTCAATTTGTAACAAATAAATAATGTGTCTCTTTTACCTTCTGCCCCACTGAAGGGTTCGTCGATCTGTAACAAATATATAAATGTAGCGACTTAATTCGCCTCGCACTGGAGTCGTTAATTTGTAATTATTGTAATATAATTACAAATTTAAAAATAAATAAAATAAAATATGAGTTGTGCTCTCCTGTAAGCCCCACTGTTTGGGCTAGCCAATTTGTAATATATTTTACAAATATAAAATAAATATTGATGTATGATAATAAGAATTGTGTATGTTGTCTGGATCTCGGTGTTGAACTCGCCGATGATACAGCTCCACTTTTGATTCACCAATTACAAAGAATAAATTAAATATAAATATGTTTTATAATTAAGTGTGATTGATTGATAAAACAAAAATAAAATTTTGTAGGTTGTGAAATTTTTACCGATATTGAGTTTTGGTTTAATTATTTAATTTAATTAATTAATAATTAATTAGTTAATTGAGTGTGTAATTTTCTTAGATATTTATTCTATCACTGTAATTAATTTTGTTTAGAAAAAAAAAATAGTTAACATTAATTATAGAAATAAAAAACAACTCTTGTAACTGAGTAATGATGTTCATTTATTAACATTCAAAATTATGCGCCAGTCAAACTGCGCATGATCAAGGCATTGGCTAATATGTGCTCCAGTTGGTAGCGAACAAAATCAACAAAATATATTTTTACAAGGTTAGAAATTATGGTTCTTTTAACGAGTCGAAATGGTCAGAGGGCAAGGAACAAGATACATTCTTACAGGTATTCTTAAACTAAATTATTTTGGCTGAAATAAAACAAGATTATTATTTAAATTGTCAATTAGAAAAATTGAATAGCGAACCAAGTCGACGAAATGACGTCACTCCTTTCAAGCTGGCAGTGCAACTCGTGCTGGTGAGTAAATCCAGTATGGCTGACGTCTCCTCGATTTTAGCTGCTATGCTGCTGGAACTGGCTGAGATTCTCCCGCAGAAATAAAATGATATTCCCTTCTCTGCGAAGTAGTGTTGGTCCAGGAATATAGTGTAGAGTGTCCCCTCGTCTCCTGCGATGTCGTTTTCGTGATGGGTTTCTTGTGAAGTGTCCGGTGTTCAAATATGTGTAATTGTGTTCTGCGAATATGGTCCAATATTGTCTCAAAATGGCTGTTGATTTCTTGTGTGTGAGTTTGATGGTGTTATTACAGTTGTTTGGAACTTGTGAAGTGTTATAAATTGATAGTTAATGTTATTTTCACTTTTAGATCACCTCTGTTACACGCCGCATAACCACACTCGGTTTTACACAAAATTAATCTTTTTTCGGTATTCTGCTAACACATTTCCAACTAGTCGTCTTCACGATTAACACTAGACTAATAGACTTAACGTCGTCGTTTTAGGGTAATTTGTGCTATGTCTTTTTCCTCTTTATATTGTTTAACTATAAAAATATCTGTCTAAGACTTGGTTCACCATCTAAATATACATAATAAGTTTTCTTATTTTTTACTGTAATTCAAATATTTCTTAATTTTATTTAAATCTAACTACTCAGTAACATTGATTAATTAATTTTACATCTTTGGATATATAGCTGGGTTTGTTTCAAGCTCATTTAAGCCCAAAAATTACAATTTTTTATAATGATTGTGTGCCTCATATTTTGTACAAATTTATTGTTTAAATGGTTTTTAATTGTTATTTCTGATAATATTTCCATGGAATATACTTAATAACTCCGTGATTATCTTTGTTGTTAAAACACTTCAATATTGATTAATTTACTGTTTAGTCTGATTTGATTACCATTATAGGCCTAGTATTATTTGTTTCCAAAAGAAGTTAATTTTCTTTCCTTTGTCATTCTATTCGCTATTAATTGTATCTGTATTAATTATATTTTCAATTTCTGTATTGTGTGTATTGAATTCTATTCCTATTATATAGCTTGATTCTCTGATAGATACTTTTGGTTTAATTGCTAGTCTGTGTTTTCTAAAATGGTGTCTTAGCTAATCTGCTTGTACATTATATATGGTTTACTGTTTTGAATAAAATTATTACATTTCTATACCCTACTTGCCTCTCTGCCTCACACATTGGAAAATTAAATAACATGATTTTAAAATACAATGGAATATCTTATACCTACTAAACTTTTTTTTTATAATATCATTTAACCATAACATGAACATCTTATGCCTATTATTTTCTACATATTTAGTATTATAATGGGAACATATTATCAGCACTATTATCAGTCGTTGGCTGTCCTTTGTTTTTATGTTTCCTTTTATCACAAACCTTATCCTATTAAAACATCTTATTCCTAATAACACCTTCAGTTATTAACTGTCTCTTTTAATTAGTATAACTAATTTGATAACACATTAACATAAAAACATCTTATAACTAATGACACTTTCAGTTATTAACTGTCTCTTGTGTTCCCTATACCTAATTTGCTAATACAATAAAATAAAAACATCTTATTCCTAATATATTGTTATTATGCCTAATCACTAAAACACTTTTATTATCCAAATTGCACTCAGTCATTAGACTGTCTCTTTAGTTTTTATTTAGTATTTCCCTACACTGATGGTAGTCTTTTTTAATAGATTTTTTATACTACACTTTATTATAATGTGTCATTTATTTTGGCTACACTAATGGTAGTCCTTTTAATAATGTTTTCCACATATTATGCTTACAACTAGTATACAATTCGGTTTTCTTTGGGATTGTATCTTGTAACTTGATATTGGGTCTACATATATTAGTTTTAATTTTGTTTAATGGTATGTATTCCATGATTACCATTTTTTGGAATAACTCTTCTTGGTTCTAGTCTCTGTGTGGGAATCTTGACATATTTTGTCCCTTCTTCATTATTATATTAGTAATTTCTGGTCTTGTGGTTTCTCTGCATCTTGACCTTATACATTTCCCTTATTAATATGGTTTCATCCTTTTATTTCCTTTTTCTTGTCCTTCCCTTTTTACTGCTTCCCCAATCTACTGGGTATACTGCTGGTTTATTGGGTTTTTACATAGTAAGTTATTTTGATCAATGATTTTCTTTGTTATTTTTCATTCTTATTAACATTTTATTGACTTAATATACAGTTTCTAGTGTAATTCTTAAAACAATTCATTCTTCTCACTCACTATGGAACTTTTCTTCCTTATTTATGTTGCATTAAGTTAAATGTTTAGCGTAATATTTTGTTATGCTACATATGCTCTCCTGTAAAAGTGATTAATTCAGATCATACTCTTAGTATGGATGAAATAATTACTACTAATTCTTTTGTATTTACTATATTTTCTTCGTGATTACATGTTTTCACTTTACACACCTTCTTTTTCCACCATTGCTTCCTCTCAGATGATGTGTATCTCCTTCATTAGTTTCTTTCTTCATTAATAAGTGATCTTCAATCTTGTGTATAACATTATCATTTTATATTCTTTCTTATTTGGTGCTTCCTCACCAGTATGTTTACTCCCTAACATTCCCTAACAAATTAATTGGAACAGTTCAGAGTGGCACTTTTGGCTTCAATCCCTGCTTGTCCAACACTTCAATTAATTGAGTCCAGAGGCATTATCATCTCTGCTCAAAATATAAGACTGATGGCATTTTCTACATCCAGTCATAAAAATAAATAAACAGTAAAAGTAGTCATTTTTGACTAAAATAAACATCTTTAGATTCTTCACTTCATAATACGTTATATTAATTAATACTTTTATACACTTGACTCTTCTTCTCTCTTAAAGCTTATTCCATATTAGGTAGTTTAGGTATGTGGTATAATATACATTTCATCATTTCATCATGTTTACATAGTAATTAGCATTTATATTTATTCTTTCTACCATCTGGTATCCAATGAGTTATTTTTATTGCTCATGGTATATCATGAATTAATTCTTTATCACTTTCACTATAACAGTGGTTATTGCAACAACATTATCATTAATAGTATCAGAGTTTTTTGGTTTCTGGTCTCACTATTTGGTCTTTACTGAGTTGGTCCTTCTTCATTGTTCCATTTTTATTAAATTATTTTCTTTGTGAGTTTGGTTAAGTTGTTTCGATTAAGTCATATGATATTCTGGTTTCCTTTCTCCTTTAGAATTTTGTATCTCTTTCTTACAAAATCTTTTTTCCATATTTATGAGTTATTTCTCATCATTTGTATGAGTAATGATATGAGCTTACTATTTTTTAACTTTAGATATTTTTATTCAACTACATTCTTTCTTATTCATAGTTGTTTTTCAAATATTTTGGTGTAAGTTGTACTTATTATTGATTTTGAATTTTGAACATATTTATTCATCAAAATTCTTTTTTCATCATTCATAATAGTCTTCGAATGGTTTTTGTGTAAGTTGTACTTACTAAGTTTTTTGAATTTTGAAATTTATTATTCCATCAAAATTCTTTTTACATTCATAATAATCTTTCCCATGTTTTTTGTAAGTTGTACTTACTGATTTTTTGGATTTTGAAATATTATTCCATCAAAATTCTTTTTACATTCATAATAATCTTCAAATGATTTGTGTAAGTTGTACTTACTAATTTTTGGATTTTGTTATTATTATTCCATCAAAATTCTTTTTTCTTCGTTCATAATAGTCTTTCAAATGTTTTGTGTAAGTTGTACTTACTGATTTTTTGGAATTTTGAAAATTTTTTTTTTGTTCATCCAAATTCTTTTTTCATTCATAATAATCTTTGAATATTTGTGTAAGTTGTACTTACTAAGTTTGAATTTTGGAAGTATTTTTTATTCATAAAAATTCTTTTTGTTTATTCATTCATAAATCTTCGAATGTTTGGTGTAAGATGTCCTTACTGATTTTTGAATTTTGGAAATTTTTATTCCATCAAAATTCTTTTTTCATTCATAATAATCTTCAAATGATTTGTGTAAGTTGTCCTTACTAATTTTTGGAATTTTGGAATTATTATTATTCCTCAAAATTCTTTTTTCTTCGTTCATAATAGTCTTTCAAATGTTTTGTGTAAGTTGTCCTTACTAATTTTTGGAATTTTGGAATTATTATTATTCCTCAAAATTCTTTTTTCTTCGTTCATAATAGTCTTTCAAATGTTTTGTGTAAGTTGTACTTACTGATTTTTGAATTTTGACATTATTATTCCATCAAAATTCTTTTTTCTTTGTTCATAATAGTCTTTCAAATGTTTTGTGTAAGTTGTCCTTACTAATTTTTGGAATTTTGAAATTATTATTCCTCAAAATTCTTTTCTCATTATTCATAATTGTTCGAATATTTGGTGTAAGTTGTCCTTACTGATTTTTGGAATTTTGAAATTATTTATTATTTTTCCTCTAAATATTTTTTAATGGATAACTGATTATAAGTTCCTTTTACTTTATTTGAAATGATATCCTTTAGTACATACGTATTGTTATTATTGTTTTTAATAATCAGGTATGGGCCGGTATACAGCAGTAACAACTTTTTGGTAATGCCTTCCAAAGTACTGGGTAATTCCCTGTTTTTTAGCAGTACCTTTTCTCCGACTTCATAGCTTATTATTTTCTTAATCGCCTTTTGATATTTGTTCTTGCGCCTTTCCTGGTCTTCTGCCAATTTATTGTAGAATCTGATTCGATTGAATTTGTATTCTTGACTCATGGGGAACTCTATTATGTCTTGTATTTCTCTTGGATGCGGTTTTTCATACATTGCCGTGTATGGCGTGGTACCTATAGCGGGGTGATATGACAAATTAAGGAATTCTTCAGTAGCTAATAAATATTCTTGCCACTTCTTTTGTTGATTATAGCAATAAGTCCGTAATATTCTTCCGACTTCTTGCAGTACCCTCTCCGCTGGATTGCTGCTGGGGTGGTAGACAGATGTCTTGTATGTCTTAATGCCCAACGTATTCAGAGTGTTTCTCCACCTCCAACCCTTAAATTGCGTTCCATGGTCTGTGATTATGGATGCCAGGCTCCCTATCTCTGGAATGTAATGATTGGTTATTATTCCTAGAGTCTTTAAAGTGGTGGCTCTGTTCACAGGGTACAGTTTTGTAAATTTGGTGAAATGATCCATCATGATAATAATATATTTGTATCGATGGCGTCCGCCACTGCGGGGAAATGGACCACATATGTCCAGAAAGACCTTTTCCAGTTTGGCTTGTGAGGTAATTGGTATCATCATACCCTCCTTTCTCTCATTGTTGGTTTTCACCAATTGACATATCAGACAGGTTTTGAGGTAGTTTCTCGTCTTTCTATTGATACTTTTTATATGACAATTCTCTTCTATCGCCTTGATCACTTTCATGGCTCCCATGTGACCGTATCGTAGATGATAGTCCAGGATGATATCCTTTTCGATTGTAGTAGGGATCATGATCTTCCATAAGTCTTCATCAAGGGATGTTTTGATGAATAAAATTCCATTATGTATACAATAAAATTTGTTTATTGTGTCATCTTGGTTGGAGAGACGAAGTTTAATGTGGTTTAACTTCGGGTCGGACTGCTGGTGTTTGCTGATGTCCTGCACTATCTTTTCTAAATCGGATCTGTCCTTAATAATATTATAGATTTTCAAGATGCTCTCCTTTTCGCCTTCGAATGTTTGCTCTTCCAGATTCACTCTCGACAATACGTCGGCTACTACATTTTTACTTCCAGGAACATACTCCCACTGTATATCGTATTCCTGTAGGGCGAGTACCCATCTGGTCAATCTACCATGGCTCAACTTGCATCTTCTCAGAAATGATATTGATTTGTGATCTGTTCGAACGGTCACTGGATATCCGAGGATATACGTCCGAAACTTCCCGCAGGCAAAGACTACACTTAGCAGTTCTTTTTCCGTCACATTATAGTTCTTTTCACACTGGTTAAGGGTTCTGCTAGCAAAGCTCACTACTAAATGGTTTCCACTTTCATCTTCTTGGTACAGTGTTGAACCCAAGCTAATGTTACTAGCGTCACAGTTTAGAAAGAAGGGTCGGTTAAAATCCGGATGGTTGAGCATTACTGCTTCTAAGAACTTCTCCTTAATTGATTTGAAGGTTTCGTCTTGTTCTTGACCCCATCGCCATTTATTCTTGGACGATAACTGGTACTGAAACTGGGCCGTCAGTTCGGAATAATTATTTTGGAACTTCCTATAATAGTTACACAGGCCTAAAAATGATTGTAGTTGCCTTCTGTTTTTTGGTGTAGGGAATCGTTGTATGGCGTCTACCTTTTCTGTTGATGGTGTTATTCCTTGACTGTTTAGCTGGAAACCCAAGAATTGTACTTCTTTAGCTATAAGCTTGGACTTGTCTAGTTTAAGGGTAACATTATTTTCAGCAAGCTTCTTCAAGACATGCTCCACACGGTAACAGTGTTCTTCCCAGTTGGTTGATGTTATTAGGAGATCATCAACATAGACAGTCGTGAATTGGAGCGCTTCTGGTCCTAGTATATGATCCATACAGGCGACAAAAACAGCTACTTAGTTCACCAACCCGAAGGGCAACCTCTTAAACTGATAATTGCGCCCTTCGAAGATGAACGCCATGTATTGCCGGCTTGCTGGGTGCAACTCCACTTGCCAATAGCCGCAGACGGTATCCCACATGGTAATGAATCGTGTTCCGTGGAACCTCTTCAAAATCTCATCAATTTCGCCAGGTGAGGTACGATAGTTAATTATCATTTTATTTATCTCACGTGCGTCAAGGCAAAGCCTTACCTTCCCATTTTTCTTTTGTATAGCCACAATTGGGCTAGTGTATGGCGATTGACTGCTCTCGATGATATCTCTACTGATCATATTCTGGATCTCTGTGCGTACGGCTTCCTTCAAAGATTGTGCTATGGGATACGACTTTCAGTTAAATTCTACCGGTTCTCTGAATCGTATGGAACATTGGTAGTTCCGGATCTTTCCAGGTTCGTCCGAAAATACAGCTCGATATTTTTCATATATTTACCAATTGATTCAGCTGGTTTTCCTTTAATTGCTCGGTGGTATTGTGGCACTGGAAGTTACGTATCTCCTGGATCTTTTGTTGCCATAGGTCATCCTCCGAATCCTGGTGTACTGGCTTGTTGTTTGTTGAGTAGTTGGACAAGTAATTCACCTTATTTTGGTGGTCGAGAAGTTGTCTGGAGTCTAACGTCTTGTTATTAGTTAAATTGGCTACCCAGGTCGAACCTTCAGCAAAGAGTGTACCTTTCCTCGGCACAGGTCGATAACTGCTGAGTTTCTGCGCAATATGTCACATCCTATCATGATGTTGAAAAGTAATCCGGCTGCAACAAGAAATATCATATCCACACTAATGCCCTGACTGTTGACACTTAGGGATACCTGTTTTCTTATGGTCTTGTTCTGTCGGCCGGTAGCTCCTACAAGTACAATATTATTAATAGGTAGTACCGGTAAGTTTTTGTGGCATTCCTGCTGTATCCGGTCCAACTCATTTCGATTTATTATAGAGACATTGGCTCCAGTGTCTATCATTATAGGGACAGAAATACCCTCAATTTCTGCAATTATATATATTATTTCACTGTTATCATTATTAATATTAATTTCGCTTTCTTCTAGCAGGTCCTTACGGATATCTTTCAAATAATTACTGTATATTATAGTAAAATTTTTTCTGTCTTTCTTCGAATTTCTTTCTTGGTTAAACCCAGCAGATTGGAGCAGTAAAGGGTTATCGGAGTTTATTACTATCTCCGTTCGTTTAAATGTTCCGCATCATTACGGATTAGGCCGTTGGAAGCATCGGCTTGGAGTCCTGAGACTGCTTCGTTTGGTTCAGCATGATCGTCCTGTTGGGCTTCTGTTACAGGTAGTCTTCGCTGATTGTCCAGGCTGGAACTACGTCTGGGCTCGTACTCTCTGTAACGATTACTTCCCTGACTTCCTTGAAAGGTCTCGTACTCGTAGTATCGGCTCCTTCGTTGAGGCTGGTACCTCCTCTGTCCACTGCCTTCCGCTCTGATGTAGTTAATATGGGGTCGATATGTCCTGTAATTATTGTTATTACCTCCATTCGGGTAATTCCGGTTATAATTACCATGATAATTGTTATTAGAGGGGTTGGGGTTCCTCTGACCATTTGGAACATAGTTACGATTATTATTGTAATAACCGTTGTTGTTTTGTGGACGGTTATTATGATTATTATTATTATTGTTGTTGTTGTTGTCATTATTATTAATGCGAGGAACATGATTATTATTATTATTGTTGTTAAATCTAGGTAAATTATTGTTATTACGGGCGTTATAATTGTATTCGGCATTATTCCGATTTGCGGAATTATAATTATTATTGCCCACATTCTGCCGATTATTATTATTCAAATTATTGGTGTTACTTCTTGGTTCCGGCTTTTCATATCTCCTGCGACTTTGGCGGTAATAGTTTTCATGCTCATACATTTCTAAGAGCTCGGTCATTGCTTGCACAGTCTTTATTTGACTGTTTCTTCTGGCCCTTATTATATCTTCCTCATAATGGTATGAGAGCTTGCTGACCAGGCATTCTTCCGGTATTCTGGGCTCTAGATGTTTGGCCACGCACACCTTTCCCAAAACGTACGCCATTAAAGTCTGGTTTCCATACGGGTTGTATTTTCCATGACAGATCCCGTCTCTGGCGATATTTTGTGTTGATTCAGACCAATATTTGGCTTTGAATAGCCTTCTGAATTGTTGGTAGTCGGTCACTTCGTCTCTTATCGCCATCCACCAATTATCTGCTATCTCCTTGAACGATTCGTCAAGCACTTCTTTATTCTCCCTCCAGCGATTACCTCTGTGTTTGGTGAAGTACTCTTCGATTCTGGCTAGGAACTCCATTGGTTTGTTTTTATAAAACCTGAAGTTAATTCCTTCACGATTCTCGCTGTTAGGACAACTGGTAACGCTTGTCGGTCGACTATGGAATAGGTCTATATCTGTTTGGTTCTGTCGCACCTGACTGTTGATACTGGTCACAGTAGCTTCAATGCCGTCACATTTTTCTGTGAACCGGTCCTGCACTCGCTCCCAGTCTTCACGTGTTTCTTTTAGTCTTTCCTCCAACGTCTTCCTAGTCGTTTCTTCAATGTTGTTAACTTTAGTGTTTATTTCTGTCTTGATACTCTGTACTTCTCGTTCGGTTTGACTCCATCTTTCGTCAGCTCTCGTAACCTTTTGTTCGATTACCGTTAATTCCTCTTCTACCTTTTTGCTGATTGTTTCATTATTTTCAGCTATCTTTTGCCCCAGTTCTTCCTTCAATGCTTCCATTCTTCCGTCTAATCGGTTCATGTTCTCTTGGTTCGTCTCTCTCAATTCTTCTCTTAATTGTTGATTATTGCTTTCCATTTTCTGACTTGTTTCTTCCATCTTCTTATTGGTCTCTTCCAGTTTTTGGCTTATCTGGGTTAATTCCTCCTTCGACTGTTTATTGTCAGTCTTTATTTCCTCCATTTTCTCCTCAATTTTCTGAATATTTTCTTCCATCTTGTCTTCTATCTTCTTACTGTTTGCTTCCATCTTCTCCTCCATCTTCTTACTAGTATCTCCAATTTTATTACCCAATTCTTCCTTCAATCGTTGATTATCACTTTTCATTTCCTTATTATTTTCTTCCATCTTCTCCTCCATCTTCTTACTATTTTCTTAGATTTTCTTATTGGTATCTCCAATTTTATTACCCAACTCTTCTTTTGTCGTTTTAAATTCTCTGAGTAACATCTCCATCATTCTATCCAATTTTGTATCTTCCTTTGTGGTGGATTTCTCCGGCTGTTCCTCCTGTGGTGCAGGCTTGTTTGGTTCTGCTGGCGGTAACATCGACTCCACATCTTCCACTGGTGTCGCCTCTTTATCCTCCATGTCTACCTCCTGCTCGGCCTCCATAGCCCTCTTCCTTGATGTAGCTCTCCTGTGCATCTCGCTCCCTCATCCGACCTATTGACCGCTGCCAAGCTAAAAATAGGAAATTGGACACTCGTCCTTATTTTATAACACTATTACCTCCTATTTAAAGCCCTTTAGTTGGACGCCAATTTGTAATATAATTACAAATTTAAAAATAAATAAAATAAAATATGAGTTGTGCTCTCCTGTAAGCCCCACTGTTTGGGCTAGCCAATTTGTAATATATTTTACAAATATAAAATAAATATTGATGTATGATAATAAGAATTGTGTATTTTGTCTGGATCTCGGTGTTGAACTCGCCGATGATACAGCTCCACTTTTGATTCACCAATTACAAAGAATAAATTAAATATAAATATGTTTTATAATTAAGTGTGATTGATTGATAAAACAAAAATAAAATTTTGTAGGTTGTGAAATTTTTACCGATATTGAGTTTTGGTTTAATTATTTAATTTAATTAATTAATAATTAATTAGTTAATTGAGTGTGTAATTTTCTTAGATATTTATTCTATCACTGTAATTAATTTTGTTTAGAAAAAAAAATAGTTAACATTAATTATAGAAATAAAAAACAACTCTTGTAACTGAGTAATGATGTTCATTTATTAACATTCAAAATTATGCGCCAGTCAAACTGCGCATGATCAAGGCATTGGCTAATATGTGCTCCAGTTGGTAGCGAACAAAATCAACAAAATATATTTTTACAAGGTTAGAAATTATGGTTCTTTTAACGAGTCGAAATGGTCAGAGGGCAAGGAACAAGATACATTCTTACAGGTATTCTTAAACTAAATTATTTTGGCTGAAATAAAACAAGATTATTATTTAAATTGTCAATTAGAAAAATTGAATAGCGAACCAAGTCGACGAAATGACGTCACTCCTTTCAAGCTGGCAGTGCAACTCGTGCTGGTGAGTAAATCCAGTATGGCTGACGTCTCCTCGATTTTAGCTGCTATGCTGCTGGAACTGGCTGAGATTCTCCCGCAGAAATAAAATGATATTCCCTTCTCTGCGAAGTAGTGTTGGTCCAGGAATATAGTGTAGAGTGTCCCCTCGTCTCCTGCGATGTCGTTTTCGTGATGGGTTTCTTGTGAAGTGTCCGGTGTTCAAATATGTGTAATTGTGTTCTGCGAATATGGTCCAATATTGTCTCAAAATGGCTGTTGATTTCTTGTGTGTGAGTTTGATGGTGTTATTACAGTTGTTTGGAACTTGTGAAGTGTTATAAATTGATAGTTAATGTTATTTTCACTTTTAGATCACCTCTGTTACACGCCGCATAACCACACTCGGTTTTACACAAAATTAATCTTTTTTCGGTATTCTGCTAACACATTTCCAACTAGTCGTCTTCACGATTAACACTAGACTAATAGACTTAACGTCGTCGTTTTAGGGTAATTTGTGCTATGTCTTTTTCCTCTTTATATTGTTTAACTATAAAAATATCTGTCTAAGACTTGGTTCACCATCTAAATATACATAATAAGTTTTCTTATTTTTTACTGTAATTCAAATATTTCTTAATTTTATTTAAATCTAACTACTCAGTAACATTGATTAATTAATTTTACATCTTTGGATATATAGCTGGGTTTGTTTCAAGCTCATTTAAGCCCAAAAATTACAATTTTTTATAATGATTGTGTGCCTCATATTTTGTACAAATTTATTGTTTAAATGGTTTTTAATTGTTATTTCTGATAATATTTCCATGGAATATACTTAATAACTCCGTGATTATCTTTGTTGTTAAAACACTTCAATATTGATTAATTTACTGTTTAGTCTGATTTGATTACCATTATAGGCCTAGTATTATTTGTTTCCAAAAGAAGTTAATTTTCTTTCCTTTGTCATTCTATTCGCTATTAATTGTATCTGTATTAATTATATTTTCAATTTCTGTATTGTGTGTATTGAATTCTATTCCTATTATATAGCTTGATTCTCTGATAGATACTTTTGGTTTAATTGCTAGTCTGTGTTTTCTAAAATGGTGTCTTAGCTAATCTGCTTGTACATTATATATGGTTTACTGTTTTGAATAAAATTATTACATTTCTATACCCTACTTGCCTCTCTGCCTCACACATTGGAAAATTAAATAACATGATTTTAAAATACAATGGAATATCTTATACCTACTAAACTTTTTTTTTATAATATCATTTAACCATAACATAAACATCTTATGCCTATTATTTTCTACATATTTAGTATTATAATGGGAACATATTATTATCAGCACTATTATCAGTCGTTGGCTATCCTTTGTTTTTATGTTTCCTTTTATCACAAACCTTATCCTATTAAAACATCTTATTCCTAATAACACCTTCAGTTATTAACTGTCTCTTTTAATTACTATAACTAATTTGATAACACATTAACATAAAAACGTCTTATAACTAATGACACTTTCAGTTATTAACTGTCTCTTGTGTTCCCTATACCTAATTTGCTAATACAATAAAATAAAAACATCTTATTCCTAATATATTGTTATTATGCCTAATCACTAAAACACTTTTATTATCCAAATTGCACTCAGTCATTAGACTGTCTCTTTAGTTTTTATTTAGTATTTCCCTACACTGATGGTAGTCTTTTTTAATAGATTTTTTATACTACACTTTATTATAATGTGTCATTTATTTTGGCTACACTAATGGTAGTCCTTTTAATAATGTTTTCCACATATTATGCTTACAACTAGTATACAATTCGGTTTTCTTTGGGATTGTATCTTGTAACTTGATATTGGGTCTACATATATTAGTTTTAATTTTGTTTAATGGTATGTATTCCATGATTACCATTTTTTGGAATAACTCTTCTTGGTTCTAGTCTCTGTGTGGGAATCTTGACATATTTTGTCCCTTCTTCATTATTATATTAGTAATTTCTGGTCTTGTGGTTTCTCTGCATCTTGACCTTATACATTTCCCTTATTAATATGGTTTCATCCTTTTATTTCCTTTTTCTTGTCCTTCCCTTTTTACTGCTTCCCCAATCTACTGGGTATACTGCTGGTTTATTGGGTTTTTACATAGTAAGTTATTTTGATCAATGATTTTCTTTGTTATTTTTCATTCTTATTAACATTTTATTGACTTAATATACAGTTTCTAGTGTAATTCTTAAAACAATTCATTCTTCTCACTCACTATGGAACTTTTCTTCCTTATTTATGTTGCATTAAGTTAAATGTTTAGCGTAATATTTTGTTATGCTACATTATTAATACATTATGTTGAACGGCGAATGATTTTGTAATCTGCCGCTCGCTCCCACTATACGTACCGTTTCCGTGATGTCACTCACCGTTGCCAACCGTCGTGGTTTCCGCTGTACTCTGTGAACTTATTTTCTAAATGGAACAGCAATAATAACGACGCAATTATAGGCTAACATCAAACATATATCCTTATAGAAATCCTTTATTCAGAAAAGCACTGGTTAATTGTTTCTTAAATTTGATTATGATAATCACAATTGTGGCGCAAATTATACGTCTTCTTTTTACCAGTTGGTACAGTAGTAGCAAATATTCAGTATTTAGTCAGACCAAAAGAATGCTTTGGTTAATGTTTCTATTAAAAATAAAATATCTCAGGGCATATCTGGTTCGGGGATTACATTTAAACAAAATATCTATATCTATAAAAATGAATGTTTGTTTCTTTCTTTCTTTCTTTGTCCCGTATGCGTTCCTATACCATTCATCCGATTGCGATGAAACTTCGGTGAGTTGTTGTGCGCACGCCCGCGAAGGTTTATGAATTTTTTTCGATGGGGTCCTATGGGGGGTTCTTGGGGTCTTCCACATCTCCTCCTAAACCACTGGACCGATTTCAACCAAACTTGGCACAAATATTTTATGCAACGGGAGAACCAACATAGGGTAGGTGTTTTTTCGATGGGGTCCTTTGGGGGGTCCTTTGGGGTCTTCCACATCTCCTCCTAAACCACTGGACCGATTTCAACCAAACTTGGCACAAATATTTTACGCAATGGGAGAACCAACATAGGATATGTGTTTTTTCAATATGATCCTTCGGGGGGTCCTTTGGGGTCTTTCACATCTCCTCCTAAACCACTGGACCGATTTCAACCAAACGTGGCACAAATATTTTACGCAAAGGGAGAACCAACATAGGATAGGTGTTTTTTCAATGGGGTTCTTTTGGAGGTCCTTTGGGGTCTTCCACATCTCCTCCTAAACCACTGGACCGATTTCAACCAAACTTGGCACAAATATTTTACGCAACGGGAGAACCAACATAGGATAGGTGTTTTTTCGATGGGGTCCTTTGGGGTCTTCCACATCTTCTCCTAAACCACTGGACCGATTTCAACCAAACTTGGCACAAATATTTTACGCAACGGGAGAACCAACATAGGATAGGTGTTTTTTCCGACGGGGTCCTTTGGGGGGTCCTTTGGGGTCTTCCACATCTTCTCCTAAACCACTGGACCAATTTCAACCAAACTTGGTACAAATATTTTACGCAAAGGGAGAACCAACATAGGATAGGTGTTTTTTCGATGGGGTCCTTTGGGGGTCCTTTGGGGGGTCCTTTGGGGTCTTCCACATCTTCTCCTAAACCACTGGACCGATTTCAACCAAACTTGGCACAAATATTTTAAGCAACGGGAGAACCAACATAGGATATGTGTTTTTTCGATATGATACTTTGGGGGGGTCCTTTGGGGTCTTCCACATCTCCTCCTAAACCACTGGACTGATTTAAACCAAACTTGGCACAAATATTTTACGCAAAGGGAGAACCAACATAGGATAGGTGTTTTTTCGATGGGGTTCTTTTGGGGGTTCTTTGGGGTCTTCCACATCTCCTCCTAAACCACTGGACCGATTTCAACCAAACTTGGCACAAATATTTTACGCAACGGGAGAACCAACATAGGACAGGTGTTTTTTTCGATACGATCCTCTGGGGGGTCCTTTGGAGTCTTAAAAAACTAACTTATTAGATCTGGTTACTATGGCAACCCAATGGAATAGATTCTGTTCTAAATATATTATCGCATTAAATTGAAGACCACGCGAACGAAGTCTTTATATATTATATATATACAAACACTTTCTTTCTTTTAGTGGCATTGCAACGCATGCCGGGTACTCGCTAGTTATTCTATAAATCAAAATACAAGTTTTACAGTTCAAGGATATTACAAAGTTAGAGTGTAACGTGCACACAGGCAGTCGTATAGTGATTACTAGTTATGATAGGTTATGTCCAGTTTAGGTGTTTAATAATTATTATCCAAATCAAAAGTTCTTGTGGTGTTTGAAATGGTGTTGTGACAATTTTAAATGTATCAAAAATCGCACAGATTAAAATTTTTTTAATTTTAATAAGTAAGAGTATCATACACCCTTACCTATACCCAGATTCCTGTATCAACTTGAAACCTTCCAGTACCAACACGCCAAGAAAAGTATTAAGTAGTAAATAATAATAATAATTACTTAAATAATTAAGAATGCGACTAGAGAAATAAAGAAATCCCTAAGTCATAATAAAATAAACATAAAGTATTTATCTTCTAATTAATGAATAAATAATAATAGAAAAAGTACGAACTATTTTCTTAGCGCGTAAATACGCCCTAGCTTGCAGAGCCTTCTCCCCTAAACCGTACACGCATTCGGCCGTAGAACGTCGCAATGAGTAGACGTGAGTTTTGGTGTTGTACACATATACGTATGTGTATGTTCTCTAGAAGTATATCCAGTGTGAAATCTTGTTATTGTGAATAATGTAGTGTCTAGAGTTTGTGAGAAAATATATAAATAAAATAGAAAAAGGTAGCCAACACATCTCTTAAAAACAAAATCAAATGTAAGTGTAACATAGTTAACTACTAGACTGTAGTACTGAAAAGTGAGAACTATAACTGTAATTAAAATAAAGAAAATGTGAACTACAAGAATCTGCACTAAGAAAAGTGAAATTACAACATTTGGAACTTCAAGTAAACAACCCATCTTCGAGAGCTTCAAGTAAACTAAAAATCAACCCGATGTAGATACACCAAGAACAACGTACTCAACCCGTAGAAGACAACTGGAGATGTCCCAAGAATACAACAACAACCTCAGGTGATATCAAACCACAACTTTTGTAAATTTCCCTTAATAAGAAGTAACAAAGAACTTTAAAGAACTTTCGCAATGTAATGAACAAATTATCAGATTTGTATATTTTGTAATTTTGTAAGAAGTAATAGTAACCGTAATGTATACATTGATAAATTAATAATTTTGAGAAAATTGAGACCCGGATCCGTGATATTAAAACTAACAGTTATGTGAATAAATTTTTGATATAACAAGAATAATATAAGTAAGATCTTTGAAGCAGTAAAAGCACTATTTACTAAAATAACTTTTCTTTAAAATCAAGCATAATATTTGAATAGCAATAAAGAGATGTTTTCGCTAACACCTAGTGAGTGAATAAATTTATGCAAACCTTGTCAATTTCCTATATCATAATTGTTTTGTAATTTGTTGGTAAGTATTTTTACTAACAACGGCAGCTAGTTTAATTTACTGGTAAAGAATTAAACTAGTTTACGACGTTTGTGATGTCGTACCAAGCTTTTACAGTACCAAAATTGCGCCACTCTGCTGAATTTAAAATTGTGTAATTTACTTGGTAAAACAAAATATTGTTTACAGAGTGTCACGTACAGAAAATTGCAACATAATTATGTAATTGTTGTTGTGTAATTTTATAATTCGTCAACGATAACAAGGACAAACATAAATTTATTCACTCAGAAATAAACAAAAAAAATAAATGAGTAAAATTTTAAATTATATTATAATAATATTAGTATCGCTAGTTTGCCGTATTAAGCAAGTCATAGCTGGTAAGTATTCAATTCCACACCAGTCGGTTCATGTTAAATACGTGTTGTGGAATGTAAACTCTCCCTTTGTAAACACCCCTCTCATTCATAACCCCTCCTCCCCATAAGAAAACAAAACCATATTAGACAAGCTCTTTCCTGTTTTGTATTGTCCTGAATTACCACCCTACGCAACTCGACGACACCCCAAAACAGCTGACTCTTTGTGCTATTGTTAAAGCAATGAACTTTCCGTATATGAAATTTCTCTCTACTAAAATAGTATTATCGTTTTGTTTTGATTAATTATATATGTCAATACTGAGAATTTAATTGTTGTGAGATAAGTTATGTTGATTAATTAAGATAAGATTGCATATGGAATCTTAATATGAAATAAGATATAGATATGTGTGTTTAAATAAATTCAAGTTTATAAGTGTTTGAAATAAAATAAATAATAAGTACTTTAAATAAAAGGTTTAATAATAGCTTGAATAAAAATAACATGTAATAAAAGTGTAAAGTGTACAAGTAAAATGAGTAAAGAGAAAATAATAATAAAAGTATATTTGAGTCGTGTAAACGCCCGGTCGTGGCCTTCTTCAAAATAATTCCCCCAGTTTGACAGTAATAGAGACAAACCCGTTCGTACAGGAAATATTGTAGTAAGCCTTCCCCTATTGTTATAAATGGTAGCATCGCTAAACAATGAAAACCTCCCTAGTGTATAATACAATGTGTTCAGTGTTTGACCCCTCTTAGATTGTAAAAGCTCATTGTTTAAATGTAAATAAAGATTACCGCTATGTGAAATTCCGCGTATCTCAGTAGAATAAGAAATTAGTGTTAAGATAGGATCTAAGGTCAAGTATGGGATTGACTTTAGATTACCTTAGTAGTATTAAGAGATATAGGGATAAATACATAACACAGTCACAATGGCGCCGTTCTTAAAGAAAATTCTTTACAAGGGTTAAAGAAAGTGCAGAAAGCTAACCAATATAGTTAGAGTATGCAGAGGTAATCAGTCGGGCCACTATATTGTGAAGTTATGGGAAACAAGAGTAACAAATAGATTAATAAATAAGTAATGTCTATTTATATGTAAATAATAGTAAGGTAGATGTTAAGAAACGAGAGAAAGGGAATTTCACGAAAGATAAAAATATAAGTGTTTATTAGATTTTCTATTATTCCACCCCCCCGTTTTTCATAGTTAAGTGCAGGAGGATGTGACGATTTTAAATGTATCAAAAATCGCACAGATTAAAATTTTTTTAATTTTAATAAGTAAGAGTATCATACACCCTTACCTATACCCAGATTCCTGTATCAACTTGAAACCTTCCAGTACCAACACGCCAAGAAAAGTATTAAGTAGTAAATAATAATAATAATTACTTAAATAATTAAGAATGTGACTAGAGAAATAAAGAAATCCCTAAGTCATAATAAAATAAACATAAAGTATTTATCTTCTAATTAATGAATAAATAATAATAGAAAAAGTACGAACTATTTTCTTAGCGCGTAAATACGCCCTAGCTTGCAGAGCCTTCTCCCCTAAACCGTACACGCATTCGGCCGTAGAACGTCGCAATGAGTAGACGTGAGTTTTGGTGTTGTACACATATACGTATGTGTATGTTCTCTAGAAGTATATCCAGTGTGAAATCTTGTTATTGTGAATAATGTAGTGTCTAGAGTTTGTGAGAAAATATATAAGTAAAATAGAAAAAGGTAGCCAACACATCTCTTAAAAACAAAATCAAATGTAAGTGTAACATAGTTAACTACTAGACTGTAGTACTGAAAAGTGAGAACTATAACTGTAATTAAAATAAAGAAAATGTGAACTACAAGAATCTGCACTAAGAAAAGTGAAATTACAACATTTGGAACTTCAAGTAAACAACCCATCTTCGAGAGCTTCAAGTAAACTAAAAATCAACCCGATGTAGATACACCAAGAACAACGTACTCAACCCGTAGAAGACAACTGGAGATGTCCCAAGAATACAACAACAACCTCAGGTGATATCAAACCACAACTTTTGTAAATTTCCCTTAATAAGAAGTAACAAAGAACTTTAAAGAACTTTCGCAATGTAATGAACAAATTATCAGATTTGTATATTTTGTAATTTTGTAAGAAGTAATAGTAACCGTAATGTATACATTGATAAATTAATAATTTTGAGAAAATTGAGACCCGGATCCGTGGTATTAAAACTAACAGTTATGTGAATAAATTTTTGATATAACAAGAATAATATAAGTAAGATCTTTGAAGCAGTAAAAGCACTATTTACAAAAATAACTTTCTTTAAAATCAGTAATAATGTTTGATTAATATTTCAATAGCAATAAAGAGATGTTTTAGCTAATACCTAGTGAGTGAATAAGTTTATGCAAACCTTGTCAGTTTCCTATATCATACTTGTTTTGTAATTTGTTAGTAAGAGTTTTACTAACAACGGCAGCTGGTTTAGTTTACTGGTAAAGAATTAAACTAGTTCCCGATTTTTGTGTTGTCTTGCCAAGGGGCAGCACAGTGTCAATCTCAAATCGTGTTATTAGTGAGTGTTCTTAGTGTTGGTGTGATACGGTGTCTGTAGTTTTAGTTGATTAATACTTAAAAAGTCGTGTATACAAAAATGGGTGTTGATACACAATATAATAAGATGTCAAAGTCACCAAATCCTCTTCGTTGTATGGTTCGTGGTCGAAGATAGGGCCCACGTCCGCTTCAATCCTTCTCCCTGGTTCTTGGGTCTTCTATTTTATATACTGGATGTTCTTCACTTGGTGTAATAGTTTGTGTTATGTATCTCTATCTGTATCAATATGTCTGGAACGTTTTTTCACAGTTTATTCTTAATTATGTTAGACGTTTTACAAACGCGTCTGTACGCTATGACCGTTGTTAAAGAAGTCTCATTTTATTTATCCGAAATTTCTGGTTGCTAAGGGTAAACTTGGAATCTGGTTGGTTGATTCGGATATACATTGTCATATACTTTCATTATTTCAAAATCTAAATTTGTTCAAAACATTTAAATTAACATAACTTTTCTGTACTGATTGGGAATTTAAAACCATTATCAGCATTATTTTGATCTTTACATTTGTGACACATAGACACTAAACATGCCTACTTTTACTTAAGAACTACAGATGTTACAATTTTGTTATTTGAAATTTTCTTAAATAACTTGAGATGTATTATTTTGTTTCTATATTCGTTGTGTACACTATTAACTATAAATATATTTATCCTTCCACATTTGTTTTATAAAATCCCTAACATTAATATCTGAAATTTACAAAAGTTGGTTTTACCTGGCCTATGTACTGGTGTTACTTTCATCACCATGTTTAAAACCTTTAATAGTTAAATTAACTTTTAACAATCATAAAAACTGTTTAACATATAACATTATTATAACAAAACAAAAAGATATACTATTCTATTAGTTTAACTTCATGCCCACATGGCTATGTTTCTATTGAACCTTTGAACAAATAAACTGTTTTTACTTAAACTTTACAATTGTTTGACACTTAGCAATAACATCTTTTTATAGTCTATTTTGCTTTGCCAATCAATTTATCACTGTTTAACACCAGTTCTATGTTGATATATTTAACTATATTTAATATTACCTTGTGTATCCAGGTACACTGGTGCTCCTCCTTGCAACTTCAATGTTTCTTTAAAAACTACGCGTTTCGGGACTCATGGTCCCATCATCAGGTTGGTAAAAAACAAGAATCACTCACATGGAGTACGTCAACTTAATAAGATATAAATAAAAATAAAAAGTTTCACTCGCACATACCGCGTGTATACAATTACACAACTACACGATGCGCATCGTATCGGAACTTGCAAGCGACTAACCGTTACGCGTCGCACTATCTCTACCTTTATCTATGTGTTGTTCCAACACGCGTATGGCCGTGTCATACAGTCCGTTGGACTTAAAAGAAAGCTTGTCGTTCAAGAGCTGATTACCTTGGGGTTTTGAGTGATTCTTGTTTTTTACCAACCTGATGATGGGACCATGAGTCCCGAAACGCGTAGTTTTTAAAGAAACATTGAAGTTGCAAGGAGGAGCACTAGTGTACCTGGATACACAAGGTAATATTAAATATAGTTAGTTATATGCAACTTGGAGACCACAACACAATATGTGATATATTTGTTAACATAAAAATGAAATTAATATCAGTTAATTGATATTCTCTTAAAACAACTGCTTCACCTGCTACATACAAAAAACAACACAAATACCATGATAATAAAACAACGTGCTAAAACATAATAACATGCACATTTTTATAAAATAAATTATGCATTAATTAATTAGTCTTCTCTCAGTTAGTTCATTAGTTACTCTAAAACTGTCTAAGTTATGTTTCACATTACTTGTCACTATGTTTATCGTTTACCCTTTTCACTGAACACTTAATAGTTTGTATTTATAAACATACTTATTGGTTTTTATAGGTTTTTACATTTTATTGTCATTAAAAGAACTTTTCTCTTGTTATAAAAATGTTATTGTGAACAAGTTATTATTTGCTGTTTTCTGGACAATCTTATGAACACTATTTGTTACAGTTAGTTGTATGGTTCATGTATCTATAATAAGGTGTGTTATATTTTCATTACATCATTTAAATTAATCATTTACTAATATTTCTTTTACATAGTATTACATGTTTGGGCCTATTATCCCTCAATTTGTATTTTGATTATCTTGATATTATGATACTTTGAATGAAACCATTTGTTTCTTTATAGTACTGGTTCATAAGCCGTCTGTCTTTATAATTATTTATTTTGTCGTTATTGAAAGTTCATGTCATAATTGGGGTTGAATGTATTTTGCATCACTTAGCCTAAATCATTAATTTGGGTACGGTCAGTTGTCTTACTAGTCAGTCTAAAATGGTTAGTCGTTCCTCTTCACTATCATCTTGGAAGATATTGTTCTTCTTGTTTAGCTTCTCATCCAAAGTCTTCATTAAATCAGGTACGATATTAAGTTGTTCCAAATGTAATGTTACATACTACCCTGCCACCAAATTTGATCATTTTAATAAAATATTGTTTTTGTTGAAATTATCAATTATCTTATCTTTCACATTATCATTTGTTATTCTTATTATGATCTGGTATACTTGTCTTTAATTATAAGTGTTCTATCCCTGGAACATGTTACTTCCCTAACAAATTAATCACCATATATTCTGGAATCAGTAGGGGGGGCTCTCTTGACCTAATACCCCGCTGTCCTTACAATACATAATACATAAATAATATCGATTGCTGGAGCTATCTCATCAGTCAATCACATTTAATAATCACTAGTCTATTCACGACTAAATCAAATAAAATAATATAATAATATATTCTTGGGATGGTTCACTCAGCTTAACTTCTCAGATCTAAATATTTCTTTCCATTGATTCTTTCAGATGTTTATTTTCTTGTGGCGATATTAATAACATTTTTTATTTTCAATTGGTACTATCTTCTTTCCTTCTTTATCAGTACTCCTTAATCTTCATTTTTCATTCACTATTTTCATTCAATTAAAACATAACAAGTATTTGCATCTTTAGTTGTTGTTAATTCTTTCACAATCATGATAGGTTATTTGTAGTAAATTCGTTTCTAGTCTTGTCTTATTTTCATCGTCAATTGTCTACATTTGTCCTTTCTTATTCGTTTTATAGCACTATGGTTTCTTCTAATTTATGGATGTTGCATCTTTCTTTTATATTCCAATAATAAGTTCATAATTATATATAATAAGAGGTGCTTATTTTGTTTAGAATTTGGAAATTTATTCCCAGTTGTTTATCCGCTTGATTCATAATAACATTATCAAAATGTACTGTAAGTCGTCCTTACTATTTATTTGAATTCTGAGATATTCAAATTCGTTTATTTGGCTTCATTTAAAATTATATTCTGGATTGTCAACGTTGGTAAGATGAGCTTACTATATTCTTTGAATTTTGAGGTATTATAATAATAAATTCTTCAGTTCCATATTAATTCTCATAAGTAATTAGTTGTAAGTTGATCTTACTATTTCTTTAGAATTTTGTGGTTTATTCAACTTTGTTTATTAGGTTCATAATACATTTTTAAGGAAACTTGGTTGTATGTCCCCTTAATCTTTTTTGTTTCCACATCACTAATGACATAAGTATTATTGTTATTGTTTTTTATAACAACATATGGTCCATTATACAGTAATAATAGCTTTTTTGCTATTCCTTCCTTAGAACTTGGCAATTCGCGGTTTTTTAACAATACTTTGTCTCCAATCTTGTACTGGATCATTTTCTGCTGAATTATTTTGTATTTTTTCCTTCTTTTCTCCACTTGTTCATTCAGTTTGCTGTGGAATCTCACGTTGTCGAACTGGTAAGCTGGGTTGTTTGGGAAGTTGATTATTTCACTAATTTCTCGGGGTGGTAGTCTTTCATGCATTATGGTATATGGAGTATCTTGTATTGCTTCATGGTAAGCTAAGTTGATAAAGCTCTCTGTTTGTGTAATGTAGTCACTCCACTTCTGGTGTTTATCAAAACAATATGTTACTGGTCCATCAATGACTAATGATATCATTGATATTTTCCCACGTATTTCTATTTCTGGTATTTCCCATTTATCTCTGGTCTTCTCTAAGTTGTAACCTATAGTTTTATGGTAAGTCATTATTGAAATTGCTTTTAATCTCCTCCTATAGTCTCTGGCATTCATGATTTCTTCATTGTTGGTAATTGGAATATTCAGTACATTAATTAACCCATTGTTCATCATCTCCCATTCTTCCGGTGTTTTTATTAAATTCTTTAGATGCCTTCTTCTTACTTTCTTTCTTCTTACTTTCTTCGGTTCCACTTCACTATCTTTAGTATTTTCTTTGTTTCCGTTAGTTTTCTTTTCAGGTAATACTACTACTGGTTCCTCTGTTTTGGCGTTTGGTATTTCTTCTGTTTCTGGTTTGCTATCATTTTTTATTTCTTTGGCCCTATTATTTCTTAATTCTTCCCTAAACAGTTTATTATCATTTCTTATTTCTTTGGTCATTTCCTCCATTTTCTTTCTTATTTCGTCCATTATTTTCTTATTACTCTCCTCCATTTTCTTACTACTCTCCTCCGTTTTTTGGCTCATTTCCTCCATCTTTTCTTCCCTTTTCTTAATACTCTCCTTCGTTTCCTTTCTCATTTCCTTAATGTCCTCGTCCAATTTCTTATTCCTCTCGTCCAGTTTCTTACTGAAATCCTCATAACTCTGTTTTAAGTATTCCATAATGCTCTTCATGTCAACGTTCTCTGTGACTTTGTCCGGTTCTTGTCTATCTCCTTGGTCCTCTCTTATTATTACTTCTACTTCCTCGACCGGTGTTGCTTCTTTGTCTTCCATGTTTAATTCGTCTACTTTCTTGGTTTCGGCCGCTCGTTTGCGTGATACTTCTCGCTTCCTCATTTTGTTTATTTTTGTTTGTTTGTCTATAAATTATAATTTAATTTATATTAAATTAAACGCCTCACACGTTGGTTCGCCAATTTGTAACGAATAATTTATTTATGTGATAGGTTTCGTGGTTTGACTAAGCTCCACGTTGTATTCGTCAATTTGTAACACGTAAATTAAATCGTTACTTCTCACTTAAATGTTATGTTGTGTGCACTTAACTTACATACGCCGCCCGTTGGAAGCGTCAATTTGTAACAAATAAATAATGTGTCTCTTTTACCTTCTGCCCCACTGAAGGGTTCGTCGATCTGTAACAAATATATAAATGTAGCGACTTAATTCGCCTCGCACTGGAGTCGTTAATTTGTAATTATTAATACACTATGTTGAACGGCGAATGATTTTGTAATCTGCCGCTCGCTCCCACTATACGTACCGTTTCCGTGACGTCACTCACCGTTGCCAACCGTCGTGGTTTCCGCTATACTCTGTGAACTTATTTTCTAAATGGAACAGCAATAATAACGACGCAATTATAGGCTAACATCGAACATATATCCTTATAGAAATCCTTTATTCAGAAAAGCACTGGTTAATTGTTTCTTAAATTTGATTATGATAATCACAATTGTGGCGCAAATTATACGTCTTCTTTTTACCAGTTGGTACAGTAGTAGCAAATATTCAGTATTTAGTCAGACCATAAGAATGCTTTGGTTAATGTTTCTATTAAAAATAAAATATCTCAGGGCGTATCTGGTTCGGGGATTACATTTAAACAAAATATTATTCTATAAATCAAAATACAAGTTTTACAGTTCAAGGATATTACAAAGTTAGAGTGTAACGTCCACACAGGCAGTCGTATAGTGATTACTAGTTATGATAGGTTATGTCCAGTTTAGGTGTTTAATAATTATTATCCAAATCAAAAATTCTTGTGGTGTTTGAAAAGGTGTCAATCTCAAATCGTGTTATTAGTGAGTGTTCTTAGTGTTGGTGTGATACGGTGTCTGTAGTTTTAGTTGATTAATACTTAAAAAGTCGTGTATACAAAAGTGGGTGTTGATACACAATATAATAAGATGTCAAAGTCACCAAATCCTCTTCGTTGTACGGTTCGTGGTCGAAGATAGGGCCCACGTCCGCTTCAATCCTTCTCCCTGGTTCTTGGGTCTTCTATTTCATATACTGGATGTTCTTCACTTGGTGTAATAGTTTGTGTTATGTATCTCTATCTGTATCAATATGTCTGGAACGTTTTTTCACAGTTTATTCTTAATTATGTTAGACGTTTTACAAACGCGTCTGTACGCTATGACCGTTGTTAAAGAAGTCTCATTTTATTTATCCGAAATTTCTGGTTGCTAAGGGTAAACTTGGAATCTGGTTGGTTGATTCGGATATACATTGTCATATACTTTCATTATTTCAAAATCTAAATTTGTTCAAAACCTTTAAATTAACATAACTTTTCTGTAATGATTGGGAATTTAAAACCATTATCAGCATTATTTTGATCTTTACATTTGTGACACATAGACACTAAACATGCCTACTTTTACTTAAGAACTACAGATGTTACAATTTTGTTATTTGAAATTTTCTTAAATAACTTGAGATGTATTATTTTGTTTCTATATTCGTTGTGTACACTATTAACTATAAATATATTTATCCTTCCACATTTGTTTTATAAAATCCCTAACATTAATATCTGAAATTTACAAAAGTTGGTTTTACCTGGCCTATGTACTGGTGTTACTTTCATCACCATGTTTAAAACCTTTAATAGTTAAATTAACTTTTAACAATCATAAAAACTGTTTAACATATAACATTATTTTAACAAAACAAAAAGATATACTATTTATTAGTTTAACTTCATGCCCACATGGCTATGATTCTATTGAACCTTTGAACAAATAAACTGTTTTTACTTAAACTTTACAATTGTTTGACACTTAGCAATAACATCTTTTTATAGTCTATTTTGCTTTGCCAATCAATTTATCACTGTTTAACACCAGTTCTATGGTGATATATTTGTTAACATAAAAATGAAATTAATATCAGTTAATTGATATTCTCTTAATACAACTGCTTCACCTGCTACATACAAAAAACAACACAAATACCATGATAATAAAACAACGTGATAAACATAATAACATGCACATTTTTATAAAATAAATTATGCATTAATTAATTAGTCTTCTCTCAGTTAATTCATTAGTTACTCTAAAACTGTCTAAGTTATGTTTCACATTACTTGTCACTATGTTTATCATTTACCCTTTTCACTGAACACTTAATAGTTTGTATTTATAAACATACTTATTGGTTTTTATAGGTTTTTACATTTTATTGTCATTAAAAGAACTTTACTCTTGTTATAAAAATGTTATTGTGAACAAGTTATTATTTGCTGTTTTCTGGACAATCTTATGAACACTATTTGTTACAGTTAGTTGTATGGTTCATGTATCTATAATAAGGTGTGTTATATTTTCATTACATCATTTAAATTAATCATTTACTAATATTTCTTTTACATAGTATTACATGTTTGGGCCTATTATCCCTCAATTTGTATTTTGATTATCTTGATATTATGATACTTTGAATGAAACCATTTGTTTCTTTATAGTACTGGTTCATAAGCCGTCTGTCTTTATAATTATTTATTTTGTCGTTATTGAAAGTTCATGTCATAATTGGGGTTGAATGTATTTTGCATCACTTAGCCTAAATCATTAATTTGGGTACGGTCAGTTGTCTTACTAGTCAGTCTAAAATGGTTAGTCGTTCCTCTTCACTATCATCTTGGAAGATATTGTTCTTCTTGTTTAGCTTCTCATCCAAAGTCTTCATTAAATCAGGTACGATATTAAGTTGTTCCAAATGTAATGTTACAATGTATACAAATAATTATCATTATAATATCTAACAACAACTTTATCTTGACCTATAAATAACACATAAAAATGAAATTAATTAATACTCAATAACTGAGTTCAACCACAGTTCTACAACAGTAAATTAATAATACATATTACTTAATTACCTGATATTCTATTAACAGGAAAACTTTCATATGATAACACAAAATATAAAATCACGGTCATGATAACAACATAACATCATACAATTCATAACAAGTATGTTTGAGTAACTCAGGTCATACACTATTTACTCATTCTTATCTATTTTAAAAACATCAATTACTCTGAAATAGTCAACATTAGTTTTTCTTTTTACAATATTTGTCAATGTCTTTTACTTACCTCTCACTGAACCTTGAGGTTTATCACTATTATCATTATTACATGCTTATCTTTTATTATTATTATTATTACCTTGCATTCTTATTACTTTTAAACAATTATGGGTTTATTTTCTGACCTTTTTATAATTGTGGAAAATTAAAATATTTTCTTCCCTATTCTAATTTTAATATTTTATTTATGTAACGTCGAGGACCGCATTTCTGTTACGTTACAATATATAAAAGAAAAACACCTTTATTAATAGATAAAAACAAACAAAAAATACATACTTAAGAAATGTATAACAAAAATACATACTTAAGAAATGCTTCTTTTAAATAACTTTAAACAAATACTATATACAATACAATGTTGTTTTTCTTATGTACAAACTTATAAGTAAAATTTTTACAAAATTAAAAACCCCATCTTAACAAAAGTGGGTCATAAACGAAATATTTTTCGTGGTTTTATTTACAGATAGCCCATATTTATAGATAAACAAAAAAAAACTTTAGTAATAGATAAAAAACAATTATAACAAAAATACATACTGAATAAAAACTTTTTTTAATAACTTCACACGAATACTGTATCCAATATAATGATTTTTTTATTTACAAACTTAAAAATAAAATTTTTACAAAACTAAAGAAAATTCTATCCTACAAAAATAAGAAACGTGGACTACATGTAAATCATAAGAGTAAACTTCTCCATATTGAATAATTAGTTGAAACCATAAAATTCTAATAACAAAGTTTTGGTCCACCGTATTAAAAAACTCTAATATATAATTATATTACATATAATTAAGAACACAATGTACTCTGAAATGCTCCCTTAGGCAAGGAGAAAAGATTTATAATTTGCCATGCTGGAGGCCAGAAAGGATGGATCGAAGCTCCACCACTCGTGTTTGAGTCAACACCAGGTTGTTTTGAAAACTGGTTGTTTAATACAGTAATCCCCGCAATACCCCCTGCAAGTACGATAATCAAGAAGACACCGACGATGGCCTTAGTGCCGAAATCGGTCAGTCATGAGTTAAAAATAAAATTAATTTCAGGGTAGATTATTTTCTTAATTATATGTTATATAACAGTAGCCCTATCCTGTGAACACATAACTTTAAATATATTAATAAGTCCTCAAATCGTACCTGGAAAATCTACATCAGTGGGTAGCACCCTATGTCATCGTCTGAGTCATCGTCGGAATCACATTCACTGCTATCATCATCGCCTGGGCACAAATTGATTATTAACTCCTGAACACTTTGGTCGTCCAATCCTTCACTCTCCCAGTCTGCGTCCATGGCTTTCTTGACATGTTGAACATACCTTGACCACAATTCCGGTGTGACTTGGGCGACCGCCTCCATAAAAAGTTCCTTCACATCCTTCAGCTTGAAAGTTTTATTTCTTTCCTTCACGTACGCCTTCAAGTAAGACCAGACCATTTCTATAGCATTATAATGGCAATGGTAAGGTGGAAGCCTGATAACTTTGAACCCTAATTCGGTGGCTTTAGTGTCAATGGCATATTTTGGAATTGGAGGCTTGTGTAATTTTACCAATTCGTAGATTTCTGGCTTCCGGAAGTCAGGGGGAAATGGAATTTTCTTCTCTTTCAGCCAGTGGATCATTGCGGCTTTTGTTGAGCTTGAAGTTGGTGCTTTGTCTATTTTTCTGGAACGGTACGGAGCATTGTCCATGATTATCGTACTCGCAGGGGGTATTGTGGGGATTAGTGTATTAAAAAACCAGTTTTCAAAAACTTTATGGTCCATTTCTTCGTGATAATCTCCCGTCTTCTTTGACTCAAACACGAGTGGGGGAGCTTCGATCCATCCTTTCTGGCTTCCAGCATGGCAAATTATCAATCTTTTCCCCTTGCCTAAGGGAGCATTCAATGTCCCCTTAACTGTATCGTCGGTCCATCCTTTGTCATTATGTACATTTTCATTTAACCATGTTTCATCTAGGAACACAACATTTTCAATATTTACATTTCGGACTTTACGTAAAAACTGGCATCTTAATAAAGCGATTGTAGGCTTTTCCATCAAAACCCTTCGGTTATTATACTTCTTGTAAACGAACCCCAAATCTCGTACAATACGATGCAATGCCGTCTTCCCGCCGTCGAACAGACTCGCATTCTTCAACGAACTCACAAGTTTCTCGAGGGATGGTATCTCTCGCCGCTCGTAGTACTACAGGATGTGCCGCCTTATGGACGATTTCGCAAACTCGTCGAGGCCCGTCACTTTTCTATTTCGTTGTGGCCCTCCTGGTGTTTTCCTAGGCGTTGTTATTTTTATCTTCTTACAGGCTGAAACTTCATTAACTACGTTGTCTTCTCTATCGCTCGCATCATCTTCCACGGTCTCAGTTTCCTCCCGTAGCGCTGATTTCAATTGAGCATTTATCCGGGCGACGGTTCGTTTGGGAACATTACACGCTGATGAAACTCTTTCCAAAACTTTTCTTACATCCAATAGAGGCCCCATATTATTTTTTTCCATATAAAAATACTGTATCACCGAAGCAACTATCGTTCTTGCTTGCGAATGTAACACTTGCTTAGACTTAGAGGACATAACTGTAACACTTAAACCTCCACGCACACAGCACAACACCGACCACATTACTAAGGAAAGCCACCGACAATAATGATGCTTTCGACACCCCCGACAGTGGCGCTTACTTACTACACAGGAAGTGAGTCATAGGGTTGTTTCGGCTAATATCTTTCATAACGACGCTTAGTCAAAACTAAACTCCGGACAGACTTCAAAATGTCGCTGAACAGCGGTTCATTGTAGCTTCCAGGTAGTTGGTAGAATTAATAATAATTAAGATAAAAAATAATTCAACCAGTTACCCGCACTTACATGAAGAAACTGTGAGGTTAAAAAGTAAGCTTATTTTAATTCTGGACTTACAAGTTTACATTTTAATTGATACATGCTGTGTATAAACACACTAAAAATAAATGTAAAAATAAATCAACAATATATAACACACTTTGATGTCGAAATGTAACCAAACAAAAATTAATGATACCCGGTATATTAAATATAAAATACTAGGCCTACTATGCATGTTCAACATCATATATTATCATAATCATACAGTGTTTGGTGTCATTTTTCTTGGAATTGCACGAAGATTACAAATAAACTGATGTCAGTAGTTAAATTTTATATTTTAAAGAAGTAGCAATTACTCAATTAGGGCCCCAGTTATGAGTCATCTACCTGCCGGCCGGAGCGGACGCGAGCAGCTGCAATTGTGTGCGTGTGTGTGTAAGGGTCTCCTAATCCCTTAGGTGCCACGCGAAAGCGAATGGCATATACATTTCAGGGCAGTATGCGAAACATTATTTGATTCTATTTGAAGTTGCGGCTGTTATCGTTTGCCATAGAAAATACCCTTGTTAAAATATAAAACTTTGCAGGTAAACTACCCCTTTCCCTTAACCGATCTTCACCAAAATCAATAAGTCTTGCAAACTCTACAATTCAAGGCAGCATGCAAATAATTATTTGATTCTGTTTGAATTTGCAGCTGTTATCGTTTGCCATAGAAAATACCCTTGTTAAAACATAAAACGTTGCAGGTAAACTACCCCTTTCCCTTAACCGATCTTCACCAAAAACAATAGGTCTTGAGTACTCTACATTTCAGGGCTGTATGCAAAACGTTATTTGATTCTGTTTGAATTTGCAGCTGTTATCGTTTGCCATAGAAAAAATCTACACACAGACACTTGTCAAAGAATGACTTTTATTCATGTTTTGAGGGTAGTACAATCAGAATCTGCAATAACCTCGAACACGATTTTTTTGCCATCACCATACTTCCATTTCCTTAAGGAACATGGAAGTAAAAAAGTAATACCATTGTTAAAACATATTTATAGTTTTGTTGGTAAACTGCCCCTTTCCCTTAACCGATCTTCACCAAAATGAACAGATCTGGAGTACGTAACAATTCAGGAACGTATGCAAAAAAATATTTGATTCTGTTTGAATGTGTGGCAGTTATCCAGAAGAAAAATTACCCTTGTTAAAACATAAAATGTTGCAGGTAAACTACCCCTTTCGCTAAATCGATCTACACCAAAAACAACACATCTTGAACACTACACAATTCAGGGCTGTATGCAAAAAATTATTCGATCCTGTTTGAATTTACGGCAGTTATCGTTAGTTAAAAAAAAATTACCATTGTTAAAACATAAAATGTTGCAGGTAAACTACCCCTTTCCCTTAACCGATCTTCACCACAAACAACAGGTCTTGAGGACTCTACATTTCAGGGCTGTATGCAAAACGTTATTTGATTCTGTTTGAATTTGCGGCTGTTATCGTTTGCCATAGAAAAAAATCTACACCCAGACACTTGTCAAAGAATGACTTTTATTCATGTTTTGAGGGTAGTACAATCAGAATCTGCAATAATCTCCACCATGATTTTTTTTTGCCATCACCATACTTCCATTTCCTTATGGAACATAGAAATAAAATTACCGTTGTTAAAACATAAAGTGTTGAAGGTAAACTACCCCTTTCCCTTAACCGATCTTCACCAAAATCAACAGACCTTGAGTACTTAACAATTCAGGAACGTATGCAAATAATTATTTGATTCTCTTTGAATATGCGGCAGGTATCATTCGTCATAAGAAAAATTACCCTTGTTAAAACATAAAACGTTCCAGGTAACCTAGCTCTTTCTCTTAACCGATCTTCACCAAAATTAAAAGACCTTGAGTTCTCTATCATTCAGGGAGGTAAGAAAAAAATTATTTGATTCTGTTTGAATTTACGACAGTTATCGTTCGTCATAGAAAAAATTACCCTTGTTAAAACATAAAACGTTGCAGTTAAACTACCCCTTTCTCTTAACCGATTTTCACCAAAAACAATAGGTCTTGAGTACTCTGCAATTCAGAGCTGTATGCAAAAAATTATTTGATTCTGTTTCAATTTGCGGCTCTTATCGTTTGCCATAGAAAAATATCGGTATGGAGAACCATACATGACTTCCATATTCTAAGATTTATATTTAAAATCATTTTCGAAATGAAATATTACCATAGAAACTACTTCTTCCTACTTACTGCTTCAGCCTTAACCACAGTACTGTGGTCACTAACGAATACCACCTCACGTTATAGCACTCGATTTTCACTGATGATGGAAGTCGATGGCATTGCCGAAACGTCTGGTTTTGTAGAAAACATTGGACTACGGCCAAACAGCCCGGGAAGGAATTTTAACAAAAAAAACTACTTCTTTGTTGCCGATAACGTTGTACACATATATATAAAAAATATGCATAAAATTAATGGCTTGTATAAGTTAATGATTGATCTCCATTAAGTAGTGCTCAAGTTTCCAAAGTTTTAATATTATGATGTCCGTAATTAAAACATCAGAGCAGGTTTAGTGTGTATGAGGGTACACCGTAGACAAAAATTTTCAACATTTCCTATTGAGCGTTGCTTAGAGTAAAGCTGCGAATCTACAGTATACGTTTCACAGAACAAACACGCGGAAAAGAAGGAGCGCTCCGAAGTCACTCATGGACCCTCAGCATCTTGCAGAGGGTTCATTCCCTAAAGACGAAAAGTCTGTCTATGAATCGTTCCTCTGTAAACACGTGCAGTTACACTGCCAACCGATCCACAGGAAGCAAATCGCTACCCACGCTGGACACTTTTTCGGCTTGCACGCGTTATGTTGGTATGGGTTTCGGCACTTTCCATTTAAAAAGCGTGCAAATGTAAGAAAATAAACATGAATGAGGCCAGAAATAACGCGAATTGTGTGTGTGTGTGTGTGTGTGTGTGTGTGTGTGTGTGTGTGTGTGTGTGTGTGTGTGTGTGTGTGTGTGTGTGTGTGTGTGTGTGTGTTTTATTGCGGTAGTCATAATAATAATATCGGTATGGAGAACCATACATGACTTCCATATTCTAAGATTTATATTTAAAATCATTTTCGAAATGAAATATTACCATAGAAACTACTTCTTTCTACTTACTGCTTCAGCCGTAACAACAGTACTGTGGTCACTAACGTATACCACCTCACGTTATCGCACTCGATTTTCACTGATGATGGAAGTCGATGGCATTGCCGAAATGTCTGGTTTTGTAGAAAACATTGGACTACGGCCAAATATCCCGGGAAGGAATTTTAACAAAAACTACTTCTTTGTTGCCGATAACGTTGTACACATATATATCAGTGGCGAAGTTACATGGAGGCAATTGAGGCAATGCCTACCCTAACAAATTCTGTAGAATAAAAATTATAAATACGTATGAACTACATAACGTAAAGATTATACATTGTTACTGTGACTGTCAAATTTATTAAACCGAAACGTGCTTTATTGAGCGACCGCTAGATGGTGACAGGTGAGATTCGGCATAGTTCGTTTAAAGCGAATGAGGCAACCTGAACTTGCCTCAGCGTTTTTTGTATACATCGTATGTAAGCAATGTAGTGGTGTGATAGGGAAGTGTAGGGAGGGGGGATTGTCCCGCGCTGTACACATAGAGCGTTGAGGCATGCCTCACTTCTGTGGTCCAAACAGTTAAGTTAAAGCGCCTGTGTTGTTTCTAAGTGTTTATTTTATGCGGTTATTAAAAGTGTCACTGTTATTCCGCTGAACTAACAGATGATCAAGATTGTTATTTGAATTATTTGTAACATTAAACATATATATAGAAACTAACCAAGTTTAAAAATTTGAAGTTAATCAGTTGTATTATCGTGTATGACTAATACAAGGATTGTTCAATAGACACACGTATAGAGCTGTAAAGCAATTTTTATTCAACGATTTTAAAAGAAGTCTCCAATAACATTAAGACATGAGTTCCACTGTTGCGCTAACCTGTAGATTCCCTGCTAGTAAAATTCTTACAGCTGTTTGTGGAACCATTCGGTTACAGCAAACTCTACCTCAGCGTCCGATTTGACCCACCGTCCTTTTAGTGATTCCTTAAAAAAAATTTAAGATAAGATTTTTGCCTACCCATTCATTAACTACTAGCTTCGCCAGTAAGCAAATTGATGTCTATTTTTCGGCTTGCACGCGTTATGTTGGTGTGGGTTTCGGCACTTTCCATTTAAAAAGCGTGCAAACGTAAGAAAATAAACATGAGTGAGGCCAGAAATAACGTGAATTGTGTGTTTGTGTCTTACCTGCCTTTTTATTGCCGTATTAAATGAAAAATATTATATTACATTAAAATTAAAAAATTTTAATTTTATTGCCTGGCAACAAAATTATTTTATTTTTAACAATTACCATTGTTTCAAAAAGTTTAAATAAATTTGCAAGTACTTTACTCTTGTTAAAACGTAAGAATCACTTCTGTGGTCCAAACAGTTAAGTTAAAGCGCCTGTGTTGTTTCTAAGTGTTTATTTTATGCGGTTATTAAAAGTGTCACTGTTATTCCGCTGAACTAACAGATGATCAAGATTGTTATTTGAATTATTTGTAACATTAAACATATATATAGAAACTAACCAAGTTTAAAAATTTGAAGTTAATCAGTTGTATTATCGTGTATGACTAATACAAGGATTGTTCAATAGACACACGTATAGAGCTGTAAAGCAATTTTTATTCAACGATTTTAAAAGAAGTCTCCAATAACATTAAGACATGAGTTCCACTGTTGCGCTAACCTGTAGATTCCCTGCTAGTAAAATTCTTACAGCTGTTTGTGGAACCATTCGGTTACAGCAAACTCTACCTCAGCGTCCGATTTGACCCACCGTCCTTTTAGTGATTCCTTAAAAAAAATTTAAGATAAGATTTTTGCCTACCCATTCATTAACTACTAGCTTCGCCAGTAAGCAAATTGATGTCTATTTTTCGGCTTGCACGCGTTATGTTGGTGTGGGTTTCGGCACTTTCCATTTAAAAAGCGTGCAAACGTAAGAAAATAAACATGAGTGAGGCCAGAAATAACGTGAATTGTGTGTTTGTGTCTTACCTGCCTTTTTATTGCCGTATTAAATGAAAAATATTATATTACATTAAAATTAAAAAATTTTAATTTTATTGCCTGGCAACAAAATTATTTTATTTTTAACAATTACCATTGTTTCAAAAAGTTTAAATAAATTTGCAAGTACTTTACTCTTGTTAAAACGTAAGAATCACTTCTGTGGTCCAAACAGTTAAGTTAAAGCGCCTGTGTTGTTTCTAAGTGTTTATTTTATGCGGTTATTAAAAGTGTCACTGTTATTCCGCTGAACTAACAGATGATCAAGATTGTTATTTGAATTATTTGTAACATTAAACATATATATAGAAACTAACCAAGTTTAAAAATTTGAAGTTAATCAGTTGTATTATCGTGTATGACTAATACAAGGATTGTTCAATAGACACACGTATAGAGCTGTAAAGCAATTTTTATTCAACGATTTTAAAAGAAGTCTCCAATAACATTAAGACATGAGTTCCACTGTTGCGCTAACCTGTAGATTCCCTGCTAGTAAAATTCTTACAGCTGTTTGTGGAACCATTCGGTTACAGCAAACTCTACCTCAGCGTCCGATTTGACCCACCGTCCTTTTAGTGATTCCTTAAAAAAAATTTAAGATAAGATTTTTGCCTACCCATTCATTAACTACTAGCTTCGCCAGTAAGCAAATTGATGTCTATTTTTCGGCTTGCACGCGTTATGTTGGTGTGGGTTTCGGCACTTTCCATTTAAAAAGCGTGCAAACGTAAGAAAATAAACATGAGTGAGGCCAGAAATAACGTGAATTGTGTGTTTGTGTCTTACCTGCCTTTTTATTGCCGTATTAAATGAAAAATATTATATTACATTAAAATTAAAAAATTTTAATTTTATTGCCTGGCAACAAAATTATTTTATTTTTAACAATTACCATTGTTTCAAAAAGTTTAAATAAATTTGCAAGTACTTTACTCTTGTTAAAACGTAAAAGGTTGCCGGTAAACTACCCCTTCCCCTTAACCGATCTTCACCAAAATCGAACGCCCTTGAGACCTCTACAATTCAGGGATGTATGCAAAACATTATTTGATTCTGTTCGAATTTGCGGCTGTTATCGTTTGCCATAGAAAATACGCTTGATAAAAAAACGGTGCAGGTAAACTACCCCTTCCCCTTAACCGATCTTCACCAAAAACAATAGGTCTTGAGTACTCTACAAATCAGGGCTGTATGCAAAAAATTATTTGATTCTGTTTGAATTTGCGGCAGTTATCGTTTGCCATAGAAAATACGCTTGATAAAAAACGTTGCAGGTAAACTACCCCTTCCCCTCAACTGATCTTCACTACAAAGAACAGATCTTGAGTACTCTACAAATCAGGGCTGTATGCAGAAAATTATTTGATTCTGTTTGAATTTGCGGCTGTTATCGTTTGCCATAGAAAATACCCTTGTTAAAAAAACGTTGTAGGTAAACTACCCCTTTCCCTTAACCGATCTTCACCAAAAACAACAGGTCTTGAGAACTCTACAATGTAGAGCTGTATGCAAATAATCTTTTGATTCTGTTTGAATTTGCGGCTGTTATCGTTTGCCATAGGAAATACCCTTGTTAAAACATAAAACGTTACAAGTAAACTACCCCTTTCCCTTAACCGATCTTCACCAAAAACAAAAGGTCTTGAGAACTCTACAATTCAGGGCTGTATACGAAACATTATTTGATTCTGCTTGAATTTGCGGCTGTTATCGTTTGCAAAAAAAAAAATTCCCTTGATAAAAAGAAACCGTTGCAGGTAAACTACCCCTTTCCCTCAACCGATCTTCACCAAAAACAATAGGTCGCGAGTCCTCTACAAATCAGGGCTGTATGCAAAAAATTATTTGATTCTGTTTGAATTTGCGGCAGTTATCGTTTGCCATAGAAAAAAAATCTACAGACACACACACAGACACACAGACAGACACACACACACACACACTTTTCGGAAAACGACTTTTTTTCATGTTTTGAGTGTAGTAGAATCAGAATCTGCAATAATCTCGAACACGATTTTTTTTGCCATCACCATACTTCCATTCCTTAAGGAAATATGGAAGTAAAATCTACACACAGACACTTGTCAAAGAATGACTTTTATTACTTCCATATTCCTTAAGGAATGGAAGTATGGCAAAAAAAATCGTGTTCGAGATTATTGCAGATTCTGATTGTACTACACTCAAAACATGAAAAAAGTCGTTTTCCGAAAAGTGTCTGTGTGTGTGTGTGTGTGTGTCTGTCTGTGTGTCTATCTGTGTGTAGATTTTTTTTTGGCAAACGATAACAGCCGCAAATTCAAACAGAATTAAATAATGTTTTGTATACAGCCCTGAATTGTAGAGTTCTCAAGACATATTGTTTTTGGTGAAGATCGGTTAAGGTAAAGGGGTAGTTTACCTGTAACGTTTTATGTTTTAACAAGGGTATTTCCTATGGCAAACGATAACAGCCGCAAATTCAAACAGAATCAAAAGATTATTTGCATACAGCCCTAAATTGTAGAGTTCTCAAGACCTTTTGTTTTTGGTGAAGATCGGTTGAGGGAAAGGGGTAGTTTACCGGCAACGTTTTTTTAACAAGGGTATTTTCTATGGCAAACGATAACAGCCGCAAATTCAAACAGAATCAAATAATGTTTTCCATACAGCCCTGATTTGTAGAGTACCCAAGACCTATTGTTTTTGGTGAAGATCGGTTAGGGGGAAGGGGTAGTTTACCTGCAACGTTTTTTATCAAGCGTATTTTATATGGCAAACGATAACAGCCACAAATTCAAACAGAATCAAAGAAGTTTTTGCATACGTCGCTGAATTGTAGAGGTCTCAAGGACTTTCGATTTTGGTGAAGATCGGTTAAGGGGAAGGGGTAGTTTTCCTGCAACCTTTTACGTTTTAACAAGAGTAAAGTACTTGCAAATTTATTTAAACTTTTTGAAACAATGGTAATTGTTAAAAATAAAATAATTTTGTTGCCAGGCAGTAAAATTATAATTTTTTCATTTTAATGTAATATAATATTTTTACTTCCATATTCCTTAAGGAATGGAAGTATGGTGATGGCAAAAAAATCGTGTTCGAGATTATTGCAGATTCTGATTGTACTACACTCAAAACATGAAAAAAGTCGTTTTCCGAAAAGTGTCTGTGTGTAGATTTTTTTCTATGGCAAACGATAACTGCCGCAAATTCAAACAGAATCAAATAATTTTTTGCATACCGCTCTGATTTGTAGAGTACTCACGACCTATTGTTTCTGGTGAAGATCGGTTGAGGGAAAGGGGTAGTTTACCTGCAACGGTTTTTTTTATCAAGGGAATTTTTTTTTCTTTGGCAAACGATAACAGCCGCAAATTCAAACAGAATTAAATAATGTTTCGTATACAGCCCTGAATTGTAGAGTTCTCAAGACCTTTTGTTTTCGGTGAAGATCGGTTAAGGGAAAGGGGTAGTTTACCTGTAACGTTTTATGTTTTAACAAGGGTATTTCCTATGGCAAACGATAGCCGCAAATTCAAACAGAACCAAAAGATTATTTGCATACAGCCCTAAATTATAGAGTTCTCAAGACCTATTGTTTTTAGTGAAGATCGGTTGAGGGAAAGGGGTAGTTTACCTGCAACGTTTTTTTAACAAGGGTATTTTCTATGGCAAACGATAACAGCCGCAAATTCAAACAGAATCAAATAATGTTTTATGAAGAAATTTGTGTTAGTGGTTGAAATCACAATCAGAATGATCACTGTTGCACACCACTATATAAAAATATTCCGATTCATTTTTACTTCCATATTCCTTAAGGAATGGAAGTATGGTGATGGCAAAAAAAATCGTGTTCGAGATTATTGCAGATTCTGATTGTACTACACTCAAAACATGAAAAAAAGTCGTGTTCCGAAAAGTGTCTGTGTGTCTGTCTGTCTGTCTGTCTGTCTGTCTGTCTGTCTGTCTGTCTGTCTGTCTGTCTGTCTGTCTGTCTGTCTGTCTGTCTGTCTGTGTGTCTGTCTGTCTGTAGATTTTTTTTCTATGGCAAACGATAACTGCCGCAAATTCAAACAGACTCAAATAATTTTTTGCATGCAGCCCTGATTTGCAGAGTACTCGCGACCTATTGTTTTTGGTGAAGATCGGTTGAGGGAAAGGGGTAGTTTACCTGCAACGGTTTTTTTTTAGCAAGGGTAATTTTGTTTGTTTGGCAAACGATAACAGCCGCAAATTCAAACAGAATCAAATCATATTTCGCATACAGCCCTGAATTGTAGAGTTCTCAAGATCTGTTGATTTTGGTGAAGATCGGTTAAGGGAAAGGGGTAGTTTACCTGTAACGTTTTATGTTTTAACAAGGGTATTTCCTATGGCAAACGATAACAGCCGCAAATTCAAACAGAATCAAAAGATTATTTGCATACAGCCCTAAATTGTAGAGTTCTCAAGACTTATTGTTTTTGGTGAAGATCGGTTGAGGGAAACGGGTAGTTTACCTGAAACATTTTTTTAACAAGGGTATTTTCTATGGCAAACGATAACAGCCGCAAATTGAAACAGAATCAAATAATGTTTTGCATACAGCACTGATTTGTAGAGTACTCAAGACCTATTGTTATTGGTGAAGATCGGTTAAGGGGAAGGGGTAGTTTACCTGCAACGTTTTTTTATCAAGCGTATTTTCTATGGCAAACGATAACAGCCGCAAATTCAAACAGAATCAAATAATGTTTTGCATACGTCCCTGAATTGTAGAGGTCTCAATGACTTTCGATTTTGGTGAAGATCGGTTAAGGGGAAGGGGTAGTTTACCTGCAACCTTTTACGTTTTAACAAGAGTAAAGTACTTGAAAATTTATTTAAACTTTTTGAAACAATGGTAATTGTTAAAAATAAAATAATTTTGTTGCCAGGCAATAAAATTATAATTTTTTCATTTTAATGTAATATAATATTTTTCATTTAATACAGCAATAAAAAGGCAGGTAAGACACAGCCTGGCTGTTTGGCTGAAAATGATTTTAAATATAAATCTTAGAATATGGAAGTCATGTATGGTTCTCCATACCGATATTTATATATCGGAATATTTTTATATAGTGGTGTGCAACAGTGATCATTCTGATTGAAATATTGTTTTGCATACTGCCGTGATTTGTAGAGTACTCAAGACCTATTGTTTTTGGTGAAGATCGGTTGAGGGGAAGGGGTAGTTTACCTGCAACGTTTTTTATCAAGAGTATTTTCTATGGCAAACGATAACTGCCGCAAATTCAAACCGAATCAAATAATTTTTGCATACGTCACTGAATTGTAGAGGACTCAAGGCCTTTTGATTTTGGTGAAGATCGGTTAAGTGGAAGGGGTAGTTTACCTGCAACCTTTTACGTTTTAACAAGAGTAAAGTACTTGGAAATTCATTTAAACTTTTTCATACAATGGTAATTGTTAAAAATAAAATAATTTTATTGCCAGGCAATAAAATTTATAATTTTTTCATTTTAGTGTAAATCTGTACATAGTATAAAGTAAAGTCGGTCCGTTTTCTCTCTGTTTGAAATCGCTAATCTCAGGAAGTACTGAACGCATTTTATTCAAGTTTTCGCCAATAGATAGAGTGTCTATCGAGGAACATTTATGTGTATAATTAATACATATATGTTGTACATTAGCTTAGCTATCACGGTTTATGTCAAGTAAGTGGTATAGTTTACATCTTATATATAAAAATGAATGTTTCTTTGTTTGTCCCGTATGCGTTCCTATACCATTCATCCGACTGCGATGAAACTTCGGTGAGTTGTTGTGCGCACATCCGCGAAGGTTTCTTCCACATCTCCTCCTAAACCACTGTACCGATTTCAACCAAACTTGGCACAAATATTTTACGCAACGGGAGAACCAACATAGGATAGGTGTTTTTTCGTTGGGGTCTTTTGGGGGTTCTTTGGGGTCTTCCACATCGCCTCCTAAACCACTGGACCGATTTCAACCAAACTTGGCACAAATATTTTACGCAAAGGGAGAACCAACATAGGACAAGTGTTTTTTTCGATACGATCCTTTGGGGGGTCCTTTGGGGTCTTCCACGTCTCCACCTAAACCATTGGACCGATTTCAACCAACCTTGGCACAAATATTTTACGCAACGGGAGAACCAACATAGGACAGGTGTTTTTTTCGATACGATCCTCTGGGGGGTCCTTTGCGGTCTTAAAAAACTATTAGATCTGGTTACTATGGCAACCCAATAGAATAGATTCTGTTCTAAATATATTATCGCTTAAATTGAAGACCACGCGAACGAAGTTGTGGGCAACAGCTATTTATTTTTAAGAAGCCTACTTTAATTAAACTTTATTAATTAAACTAACATTTTCATTACGTACAACGTGAAACTCTGTAGCGAAGCACGGGTATTCTGCTAGTCATGTATAAGAGAAAATATATCGTGCGTGGCAGGCAAGCATATCTCAGTTATGTACTGTTTACGTTTCCATTTTACTATTATCACTACCGCAATAAAAAGGCAGGGAAGACACACACACACACACACACAATTCGCGTTATTTCTGGCCTCATTCATGTTTATTTTCTTACATTTGTACGGTTTTTAAATGGAAAGTGGCGAACCCATACCAACATAACGCATGCAAGCTGAAAAAGTGTCCAGCGTGGATAGCGATTTGCTTCCTGTGGATCGCTGGGCAGTGTAACTGCACGTGTTTACAGAGGAACGATTCATAGACAGACTTTTCGTCTTTAGGGAATGAACCCTCTGCAAGATGCTGAGGGTCCATGAGTGACTTCGGAGCGGTCCTTCTTTTCCGCGTGTTTGTTCTGTGAAACGTACACGGTAGATTCGCAGATTTATTCTAAGCAACGCTCAATAGGAAATGTTGAAAATTTTTGTCCACGGTGAACCCTCATACACACTAAACCTGCTCTGATGTTTTAATTACGGACATCATAATATTAAAACTTTGGAAACATGAGCACTACTTAATGGAGATCAATCATTAACTTATACAAGCCATTAATTTTATGCATATTTTTTATATATATGTGTACAATGTTATCGGCAACAAAGAAGTAGTTTTTGTTAAAATTCCTTCCCGGGATATTTGGCCGTAGTCCAATGTTTTCTACAAAACCAGACGTTTCGGCAATGCCATTGACTTCCATCATCAGTGAAAATCGAGTGTGATAACGTGAGGTGGTATATGTTAGTGACCACAGTACTGTGGTTAAGGCTGAAGCAGTAAGTAGAAAGAAGTAGTTTCTATGGTAATATTTCATTTCGAAAATGATTTTAAAAATAAATCTTAGAATATGGAAGTCATGTATGGTTCTCCATACCGATATTTCATGTTTTGAGGGTAGTACAATCAGAATCTGCAATAATCTCCACCACGATTTTTTTTGCCATCACCATACTTCCATTTCCTTATGGAACATGGAAATAAAATTACCGTTGTTAAAACATAAAGTGTTGCAGGTAAACTACCCCTTTCCTTTAACCGATCTTCACCAATATCAACAGACCTTGAGTACTTAACAGTTCAGGAACGTATGCAAATAATTATTTGATTCTCTTTGAATATGCGGCAGGTATCATTCGTCATAAGAAAAATTACCCTTGTTAAAACATAAAACGTTCCAGGTAACCTAGCTCTTTCTCTTAACCGATCTTCACCAAAATTAAAAGACCTTGAGTTCTCTATCATTCAGGGAGGTAAGAAAAAATTTATTTGATTCTGTTTGAATTTACGACAGTTATCGTTCGTCATAGAAAAAATTACCCTTGTTAAAACATAAAACGTTGCAGGTAAACTACCCCTTTCTCTTAACCGATCTTCACCAAAAACAATAGGTCTTGAGTACTCTGCAATTCAGAGCTGTATGCAAAAAATTATTTGATTCTGTTTGAATTTGCGGCTCTTATCGTTTGCCATATAAAAAATCTACAGACAGAGACACACAGACACTTTTCGAAAATATCGGTATGGAGAACCATACATGACTTCCATATTCTAAGATTTATATTTAAAATCATTTTCGAAATGAAATATTACCATAGAAACTACTTCTTTCTACTTACCGCTTCAGCCTTAACCACAGTACTGTGGTCACTAACGTATACCACCTCACGTTATCGCACTCGATTTTCACTGATGATGGAAGTCGATGGCATTGCCGAAACGTCTGGTTTTGTAGAAAACATTGGACTACGGCCAAATATCCCGGGAAGGAATTTTAACAAAAACTACTTCTTTGTTGCCGATAACGTTGTACACACACACACACACACACACACACACACACACACACACACACACACACACACACACACACATATTGGAAACTCCACTCATATGTTGTAGCGATTATTTTAACGCATTGTACAGGCGCACACGCCTATGCCCGCGACTGTTACATAATCAACTCACTGTGTAACGAATAGGACCACGCCCAAACTTTCAATTATTAATATTTCGGAAACCGGTAAATTCAAGTGAAATCCAGTATAGCCAAAATGTTTGCCGAAATATTAATAATAGGGTGTGCGAATTTTATGCAATATAATTAAATAATAAAAGAGTTAATTAATTTTATGTTAATAACTTCCGTAATAATTGAGCTACATAAAAGAGCTTTTAATATGTTATAGCTATAGGAATTATCTACCAAATGTATATTTTAGAATTAGCACAACTTGGCTTGCAGCCAAGATAATTGCAATATAAAAGTGCCACCGGAAATCCTGAACGACAATTCAGTTCCGTTGTGTTAAGAATATTAATAATAATATAAATTCTCAGTCTGTGGGAAAGTAGTTTCGTTCTCACGGGGTGAGGTGATTCAAATTTTGGGTAGTAGGGAGAGTGTGTCAGCCAATCAAATCATTTGAAGAAATTGGAACCAACGCGGAGTTTTGGGGCTGATCACACACTCGACTGCCAGTATTCAAGAAGAACAGACGTATAGCTTCAATCGTCTCAAAACCATAGTTTTATGAAGACTCATTTGAAGACTCTACGTGGTCAACACGCCTAATTACGATCATCATAAAACAGATCAACTGTAACGACTCGTAATTACAGCGCCCAGTCAAGATACTCTTCCACATCAACAAACAAGCGTACCGTGCACTACATTAACTGTGGGCGTATGCACGCAAGAGATCTACAAGACTACAAGACATTACTTCAAGAATATGACAGAGAGGCCGTCTAAACCACTTGCGAATTAGCTGACCAGCAGAGCGACAACTCGTAACGAGACACACACGCTGACGTGGAACGTGAATCGACGAGGGACCTGAAGCAGTTCTCGCAGAAACTACAGACGTAAAAACTTCATCAAATAGCAGGAGAGCAGAGTGTTGCTGATTTCCGAGCTCACCGCCAAAACCCAGGACGCTCAGTAGATCACCATCTCTAGCCGATTGGACAAGGACAGCGAGGGACTCCCGGAGCAGCTATACAACCTCTTCAGAACCAGGAAAGTCAGAATCACATTATTTATTTTTCAACAGTTCAATTTTTCTTTCTTTTTAATTAAAATCAATGTAATATAAATCATTCAGATGCCATAAATCAAAGACTCTAATTAAATAAGAATTATTCACGTGTGATAATCTGTATAGCCAGTATAAGTAATTAATAAGCATTAGTTAAGAATTAGTAGTAAATAAAGAGAAAAGCGCTATACAAATCTTAACAAAGAATTAAATAATTTGCTCATACTGCAGTATACGTGAGTCAGATCACTAGTAAATAAAGGGGCGTGAACTAGATTGTCACGGCCAGTTTATTTTTGAATATTTTCAATCAACTTTAGAGTTTTTATTGCATTAGAATCATTTTTAAAATCATGGAAATTAAATTGAATTAAATAAAATTCTCAGTTAAATAACTTCTTTGAAAATAATGAGCTCAACTTCTGAAAATTATTAATCATTCAGAAAACATTATACAAGATTTATTTACTGTTTAGTTTGTAAGAAGATTTGAATTTATAAGCATTTCATTCTTGTGTGTGATTGGAGTAATAAACCCTGTTTTTATTACCCCACATTGTATTTTATTGCTGTACTACGGAGCCTACCAACCTCACAAAACTCTTCACTTTTAAAATAACAAATTTAGTGTGCTGTTGTTATACACTTGAGTTTACATACTTGCGAAATCAAATCCAAAATCCACACGCCCTAGTCGGAAGAAAACCGCAAGATCGGACAGCAGGTAGGTGCTCACACATTTACACCACACAACAACACCTTTAATAAAGTTATAATATATATATATATATATATTATAACTATTATTATGTGTTTGCGTGCTTACTTGTCAATTAATAGTTCTATAACGTTTAATTTACTATTGTGTACTTGTGTTGTGATGCGTCTGACGACGCCTCACCGTTGTAATCGCCACTTTGTAATGTAAATTTGTTTGAGGTTTAAATAAGCTCCACGTTATTAATAATTTGTAATAATATTACTAACGTGCATATTCTGTATGTACGGTTATTTTGCCGCACGTAGGATGCGTAATTCTATAACTAGTGTTCTGTATAATGTTGTTCTGATAATGCGTTTGTATTTGTGGGCTAGTGCTTTTAAATTTTCCCGCACTTCTGGTTGACACGGCGACCGGCTCTAACCGTATGTTGGCAATTGTAGGTTAGTCTGTTTCTTTTGTCGCCGGCAAAGCTATGTTCGCCTTGCGTACCTGCTCGCTCCCACAAATACCTGTGAACAAACTCTTATTCTACTCACACACATGAAGTGACAACTCTGGTATGGGTAATCATAAGTTTGTTTTATTATTTTTTCAGCTTTTTTGTTAAACAACACAAGTGGTTCGGTCTTGGATCGACCTTAACAGTTCAGTATCGATTCATTATTGAATCCACTCTTCAATGATTTGTAAATAATTTTAACATAAATTAAATATCTCAGGGCTAGGGTTCTTTGGGCCAGTTATGAAGTCAGAAAAATGCTTTAAAAGGGAGTACAACACACTACAATTACGTATAAAACAATAAAACTGAATTATCAATGTTTACAAAATAAAATATTTAGTTTTTTCACCGTCAGCGGTAACGAACTCTGTCGGCACTGGAAATTGAATAATAAACAAGATGGCCGCTTAGTTGGTTAACCCAAACATCATGTATGAAGGTTTTTTGGTTTTAAATAAAGTTGTTTTTATCGTTAATCACTATGTTAATTATCAACGGGTGTTCCAATTAGCACTGTAAATTGTTTATAGGGTGTAGTGAAGTGGATTTGTGTATATTGTGGTAATGGAAATACTTCGGATTTATAATTACGTTCCTGTAGTACTACGAGCAATCATTCGATAGCGTCTTTGTGGTTCTGAGGTAGTATTACACTTCCACTGGTCAGTATTTACTTCTTTATAATGTCTGGGAGTTTTTCTTTACTTCACTGGTTTATTTTACAACATTGGCTGAGTATTACTTCATTAGTTTGGTTTTATCACAGGCGTCCGCTATAAGACTCAACTCTTCAGCGTGGCATCTAACAATACAACTATTCGTTCATCTCCTCTTTGTAACGGCTTTTTGACCAGTAGACTAGGGTTCTGATTGGTCAGTTTCCGTGAACTTGAGGTCAAGCGGCACATATTACAAAAATTATATCCTTGCCTTTACAGTCAAAAAATACTCCCTCGTTAATTTGTGTTTAAACTAGAATTAGTTTACATATTTCTGTTCCTTTTTTAAAGGCCTACATTTTGGTATATAATTTCGTATAAGTTAACTTCATATTAGGTGACCTTTCACCTTCACAAAATCTATAAATCTGGACTATAACACTGCCCCTACATTCACTATGATACAATACTTAATTTTCATTAGATTAATTTCATTTGATACACAATTACTCTAAGACTTGTCCATTATTAAATTTTGACCCTATTTTGTTATTATTGTATTATATTGATTTGATAACTTAATCATTTCTGACATTATTTTATTTTATATTTCATGTTCGGCCTAGGCCTCAAATTTGACTTTATATTCATTGTCTAAATAACATTAATTATTAAATTGTTTTCTGGTTTGAACCCTTTTGCCTGACTACATTTGTTTTTAAAGATTACTACACTTTTCTTTAACTTATTCTAACAATGTTTATTAACTAACACAAAATTCTTTAACATACTAACTAAAATGGTTGCCTTCATGGCCAAGATTACATTCATTTTTTGACAAATGATAACATAAAATATTCAGTTTACCATAATACCCATTACATTTCCATACTATTAAGCTCTACTAATGGATCATTAATAGTATTTATATGAGACCTCTATTTAAGTATTTTTGGGTATTATGTTGTAACATATACCTTTTATTCTGCCTATAGGCTTAATACACTCCTCATAATCCTTTACATATGATTTATTAATGATAATAATTATTGGCATTGGCCTAAATAAAGAAAAATAAACATGGTTAAGCACTGCTAATGCCTTCTACTTTAACAACCAACAACATGGGATAAAAAAAATATAAAAACCCTTCAATAAATAATGCTACATTACTACAATTGTTTGTTTACACTCTAACATTTAGTGTGTCTGTCACTTTACAATACTTTTAAGAGTTGTGCCTCTTGTATAGACCTATTTGGTTTTTTTTACATTTAACATAATTAGAGGGATCACTGATCTTTACAGTCTTATCTGTGTGATTAATGATCAATCTTATCTGTGTGATTAATGACTTTTACTTCCATGTTCCTTAAGGAAATGGAAGTATGGTGATGGCAAAAAAATCGTGTTCGAGATTATTGCAGATTCTGATTGTACTACACTCAAAACATGAAAAAAGTCATTTTTCGAAAAGTGTCTGTGTGTGTGTCCGTCTGTGCTGTGTGTCTGTAGATTTTTTTCTATGGCAAACGATAACAGCCGCAAATTCAAACAGAACCAACTACTCTTTTGCATACAGCCCTGAATTATAGAGTTCTCAAGACCCATTAGTTTTGGTGAAGATCGGTTAAGGGAAAGGGATAGTTTACCTGCAACATTTTATATTTGAACAAGGGTATTTTCTATGGCAAACGATAAAAGCCGCAAATTCAAACAGAATCAACTACTCTCGTGCATGCAGCCCTGAATTATAGAGTTCTCAAGACCCATTGGTTTTAGTGAAGATCGGTTAAGGGAAAGGAGTAGTTTACCTGCAACATTTTATATTTTAACAAGGGTATTTTCTATGGCAAACGATAAGAACCGCAAATTCAAGCAGAATCAAACAATTTTTTGCATACTGTCCTGCTTTGTAGAGTACTCAAGACCTATTGTTTTTGGTGAAGATCGGTTAATGGAAAGGGGTAGTTTACCAGCAACGATTTTCTTATCAAGGGTAATTTTTACTTCCATATTCCTTAAGGAATGGAAGTATGGTGATGGCAAAAAAAATCGTGTTCGAGATTATTGCAGATTATGATTCTACTACACTCAAAACATGAAAAAAAGTCGTTTTCCGAAAAGTGTCTGTGTGTGTGTCTGTCTGTCTGTCTGTCTGTCTGTAGTTTTTTTCTATGGCAAACGATAACTACCGCAAATTCAAACAGAATCAAATAATTTTTTGCATGCAGCCCTGATTTGCAGAGTACTCGCGACCTATTGTTTTTGGTGAAGATCGGTTGAGGGAAAGGGGTAGTTTACCAGCAACGGTTTTTTTTTAGCAAGGGTAATTTTGTTTGTTTGGCAAACGATAACAGCCGCAAATTCAAACAGAATCAAATAATGTTTCGCATACAGCCCTGAATTGTAGAGTTCTCAAGATCTGTTGATTTTGGTGAAGATCGGTTAAGGGAAAGGGGTAGTTTACCTGTAACGTTTTATGTTTTAACAAGGGTATTTCCTATGGCAAACGATAACAGCCGCAAATTCAAACAGAATCAAAAGATTATTTGCATACAGCCCTAAATTTTAGAGTTCTCAAGACCTATTGTTTTTGGTGAAGTTTGGTTGAGGGAAAGGGGTAGTTTACCTGCAACGTTTTTTTAATAAGGGTATTTCCTATGGCAAACGATAACAGCCGCAAATTCAAACAGAATCAAACAATGTTTTGCATACAGCCCTGATTTGTAGAGTACTCAAGACCTATTGTTTTTGGTGAAGATCGGTTAAGGGGAAGGGGTAGTTTACCTGCAACATTTTTTTATCAAGCGTATTTTCTATGGCAAACGATAACAGCCGCAAATTCAAACAGAATCAAATAATTTTTTGCATACGTCCCTTAATTGTAGAGGTCTCAATGACTTTCGATTTTGGTGAAGATCGGTTAAGGGGAAGGGGTAGTTTACCAGCAACCTTTTACGTTTTAACAAGAGTAAAGTACTTGAAAATTTATTTAAACTTTTTGAAACAATGGTAATTGTTAAAAATAAAATAATTTTGTTGCCAGGCAATAAAATTATAATTTTTTCATTTTAATGTAATATAATATTTTTCATTTAATACAGCAATAAAAAGGCAGGTAAGACACAGCCTGGTTTACTTCCATATTCCTTAAGGAATGGAAGTATGGTGATGGCAAAAAAAATCGTGTTCGAGATTATTGCAGATTCAGATTCTACTACACTCAAAACATGAAAAAAAGTCGTTTTCCGAAAAGTGTCTGTGTGTGTGTCTGTCTGTCTGACTGTCTGTCTGCGTGTCTATAGATTTTTTTTCTATGGCAAACGATAACTGCCGCAAATTCAAACAGAATCAAATAATTTTTTGCACGCAGCCCTGATTTGCAGAGTACTCGCGACCTATTGTTTTTGGTGAAGATCGGTTGAGGGAAAGGGGTAGTTTACCTGCAACGGTTTTTTTTTAGCAAGGGTAATTTTGTTTGTTTGGCAAACGATAACAGCCGCAAATTCAAACAGAATCAAATAATGTTTCGCATACAGCCCTGAATTGTAGAGTTCTCACGATCTGTTGATTTTGGTGAAGATCGGTTAAGGGAAAGGGGTAGTTTACCTGTAACGTTTTATGTTTTAACAAGGGCATTTCCTATGGCAAACGATAACAGCCGCAAATTCAAACTGAATCAAAAGATTATTTGCATCCCAGCCCTAAATTGTAGAGTTCTCAAGACCTATTGTTTTTGGTGAAGATGGGTTGAGGGAAAGGGGTAGTTTACCTGCAACGTTTTTTTAATAAGGGTATTTTCTATGGCAAACGATAACAGCCGCAAATTCATACAGAATCAAATAATATTTTGCATACAGCCCTGATTTGTAGAGTACTCAAGACCTGTTGTTTTTGGTGAAGATCGGTTAAGGGGAAGGGGTAGTTTACCTGCAACGTTTTTTTAACAAGGGTATTTCCTATGGCAAACGATAACAGCCGCAAATTCAAACAGAATCAATAGATTATTTGCATACAGCCCTAAATTGTAGAGTTCTCAAGACCTATTGTTTTTGGTGAACATCGGTTGAGGGAAAGGGGTAGTTACCTGCAACGTTTTTTTAACAAGGGTATTTTCTATGGCAAACGATAACAGCCGCAAATTCAAACAGAATCAAATAATGTTTTGCATACAGCCCTGATTTGTAGAGTACTCAAGACCTGTTGTTTTTGGTGAAGATCGGTTAAGGGGAAGGGGTAGTTTACCTGCAACGTTTTTTTATCAAGCGTATTTTCTATGGCAAACGATAACAGCCGCAAATTCAAACAGAATCAAATAATTTTTTGCATACGTCCCTGAATTTTAGAGGTGTCAATGACTTTCGATTTTGGTGAAGATCGGTTAAGGGGAAGGGGTAGTTTACCTGCAACCTTTTACGATTTAACAAGAGTAAAGTACTTGAAAATTTATTTAAACTTTTTGAAACAATGGTAATTGTTAAAAATAAAATAATTTTGTTGCCAGGCAATAAAATTATAATTTTTTCATTTTAATGTAATATAATATTTTTCATTTAATACAGCAATAAAAAGGCAGGTAAGACACAGCCTGGCTGTTTGGGTGAAAATGATTTTAAATATAAATCTTAGAATATGGAAGTCATGTATGGTTCTCCATACCGATATTTACTTCCATATTCCTTAAGGAATGGAAGTATGGTGATGGCAAAAAAAATCGTGTTCGAGATTATTGCAGATTCTGATTCTACTACACTCAAAACATGAAAAAAAGTCGTTTTCCGAAAAGTGTCTGTGTGTGTGTGTCTGTCTGTCTATCTGTGTCTGTAGATTTTTTTTCTCTGGCAAACGATAACTGCCGCAAATTCAAACAGAATCAAATAATTTTTTGCATGCAGCCCTGATTTGCAGAGTACTCGCGACCTATTGTTTTTGGTGAAGATCGGTTGAGGGAAAGGGGTAGTTTACCTGCAACGGTTTTTTTTTAGCAAGGGTAATTTTGTTTGTTTGGCAAACGATAACAGCCGCAAATTCAAACAGAATAAAATAATGTTTCGCATACAGCCCTGAATTGTAGAGTTCTCAAGTTCTGTTGATTTTGGTGAAGATCGGTTAAGGGAAAGGGGTAGTTTACCTGTAACGTTTTATGTTTTAACAAGGGTATTTCCTATGGCAAACGATAACAGCCGCAAATTCAAACAGAATCAAAAGATTATTTGCATACAGCCCTAAATTGTAGAGTTCTCAAGACCTATTGTTTTTGGTGTAGATCGGTTAAGGGGAAGGGGTAGTGTACCAGCAACGTTTTTTTATCAAGCGTATTTTCTATGGCAAACGATAACAGCCGCAAATTCAAACAGAATCAAATAATTTTTTGCATACGTCACTGAATTGTAGAGGCCTCAATGACTTTCGATTTTGGTGAAGATCGGTTAAGGGGAAGGGGTAGTTTACCTGCAACTTTTTACGTTTTAACAAGAGTAAAGTACTTGAAAATTTATTTAAACTTTTTAAACAATGGTAATTGTTAAAAATAAAATAATTTTGTTGCCAGGCAATAAAATTATAATTTTTTCATTTTAATGTAAATCATGTATAAAAGAAAATATATCGCGCTTGGCAGGCGATATTAAGATTTAAATATAAATCTTAGAATATGGAAGTCATGTATGGTTCTCCATACCGATATTATATATATGTGTACAACGTTATCGGCAACAAAGAAGTAGTTTTTGTTAAAATTCCTTCCCGGGATATTTGGCCGTAGTCCAATGTTTTCTACAAAACCAGACGTTTCGGCAATGCCATCAACTTCCATCATCAGTGAAAATCGAGTGCGATAACGTGAGGTGGTATATGTTAGTGACCACAGTACTGTGGTTAAGGCTGAAGCAGTAAGTAGAAAGAAGTAGTTTCTATGGTAATATTTCATTTCGAAAATTATTTTAATTATAAATCTTAGAATATGGAAGTCATGTATGGTTCTCCATACCGATATTTTTCTATGACGAACGATAACAGCCGCAAATACAAATAGAATCAATAGTCTTTTTCATACCTTTTTTAATTATACCAAACACAAGGTGTGCAGATGTTGTTGAAGATCTGTTAAGGGAATAGGGTAGTTTACCTGCAACCTTTTATGTTTTAACAAGGGTAATGTTTTCTACGACGAACGATAACTACCGTAAATTCAAACAGAATCAACTACTCTTTTGCATACCTTTTTGAGTTATACAGAACTCAACGTCTGTTGATTTTGTTGACGATCGGTTAAGGGAAAAGGGTAGTTTACCTGCAACGTTTTATATTTTAACAAGGGTATTTAGTATGGCAAACGATAAGAGGCGCAAATTCAGACAGAACCAAGTAATTTTTTGCATACAGACCTGAATTGTAGAGTACTCAACACCTATTGTTTTTGGTGAAGATCGGTTAAGGGAAAGGGGTAGTTTACCGGCAACGTTTTTTTATCAAGAGTAATATCTTCTATGGCAAACGATAACAGCCGAAAATTCAAACAGAATCAAATAATGTTTTGCATACAGCCCTGAATTGTAGAGGACTGAAGGTCTATTGATTTTGGTGAAGATCGGTTTAGAAAAAGGGGTAGTTTACCAGCAACGTTTTATGGTTTAACAAGGGTAATTTTTCTTTTTCTATGACGAACGATGACTGCCGTAAATTCAAAGAAAATCAAATATTTTTTTCCATACCTTCCTAAAGTGTAGAGAGCTCAAGGCCTGTTGATTTTGGTGAAGATCGGTAAAGGGAAAGGGGTAGTTTACCTGAAACATTTTATGTTGTAAGAAGAGAAATGTTTTCATGACGAACGATAACTGCCGCAAATTGAAACAGATTCAAATATTTTTTTGCATGCATCCCTGCATTGTAGAGGACTGAAGGTCTATTGATTTTGGTGAAGATCGGTTTAGGGAAACGGGTAGTTTAACTGCAACGTTTTATGTTTTAACAAGAGTAAAGTACTTAATTTTGATAAATAAAGTACCTTGATAAGAAGCTCATAATAATCCACTGTAGAAACGTAGATGAAATATCTATAAATGAAGAGGTTAGGTGAACGGGTGGGGGTAATTTTCTATAAATGAAAATTATAATTGAAGGGGGAGGGGAGAATTTTGTATGTGTACTACGTTATCGGCAACAAAGTAGTAGTTCTTTGTTAAAATTCCTTCCCGGGCTGTTTAGCCGTAGTCCAATGTTTTCTGCAAAACCAGACTTTTCGGCAGTGCCATCGACTTCCATCTCAGTGAAAATCGAGTGCGAAAACGTGAGGTGGTATACGTTAGTGACCACAGTACTGTGGTTTATGGCTGAAGCAATAAGTAGAAAGAAGTAGTTTCTATGGAAATATTTCATTTCGAATGATTTTAAATATAAATCTTAGAACATGGAAGTCCTGTATGGTTCTCCATACCGATATTTTTCATGTTTTGAGGGTAGTACAATCATAATCTGCAATTATCTCAAATACGATTTTTTTTCGCCATCACCATACTTCCATTTCCTTATGGAACATGAGAGTAAAAATTATCCCTTCCCCCTACAACTATACTTTTCATTTATAGAAAATTACCCCCACCCTGTTCAACTAGCCTTTTCATTTATAGATATTTCATCTACGTTTCTACAGTAGATTATTAAGATCTTATCAGGATACTTTATTTATCAAAATTAAGTACTTTACTCTTGTTACAACAAAAAATGTTTCAGGTAAACTACCCTTTCCCCGTAACCGATCTTCACAAAAATCTATAGGCCTTGAGTCTTCTACAACTCAGGCACATATTATAACATCACCAAATTCAGATAAATTTTGATAACAATAAGTATGTATAAAAAATGCTAAATGATATTATGTTTGAATAAATAAATTATGTAGAGAGTAAAAAATAAATAAATGGTAATTAACATGGAAGGAGAAGGAGTAATAAACCGAAAGTAATAAAGAAACTAAAATAATAGACTGACAGACAAACGACATTGACCCAACCCCAGAGATTGGCCAGTTAAGAAACCAAAATAAAGAAAACAAGATGGAGGAAGGAGAAGAAGAATGAAAACCAAGAGAGAACAAACCCATGAGGAAGAAAACAAAATGAAACGCATCGAGAAAACTAGACAAGTAATGAAAAATAGAGAAGGGAGAAATAATGTAACCCAAAATAATAAAGACAATGAAATTCGGTTAAGAACCAAAACTATTAATGAATGTTAGTATTGATAAAATGACAATTATAAACCATCAGTAATATGAAACAATATATAAAAGTACACTAACCAAAAGAGTTAGGGATATATGTAATTTGTTAACTAAGAAAGACACAATATTAATAATGTTATATAGATAGTGGGTAGAGAAAGAGAATAAAATGATGAGAAATAAATGGAAGTTGAATTAGTGAAAGTGATTTATCCTAGAGTGATATAATACTAAAGAAACACTAAATAAATTATAATGAACACTAAATAATTTAAGAAAGTGCTAGTGAAAAATAAATACAAATATTGTCTATCATAAAAATAGTAAGAGGAGAGTAGGCTAAGGTGAAGACTTAGTAAAATTACTTATGTTTTAGTATTAAGAGTGAACAATAACATTTAACAAGTTACAATGAATAGTATTAGGATAGAACATTTATTCAGTAAATAATGGACACTAAGTAGTGATATTCACTGTGATGACTAGGAAGTAATATTGTTATAACTTAAAAATGTATTGTAAAAGTTTAAAGGTGTGTTTCACAAAGAAAAGTAATTAGATGGTGTTAACATGGAAGGGAGAGAAAAAAGCATTAGAAAATAAGTTTGTATTAACATTAATTAAATACCCATGTTGTAAGGGGAGTTTAATAGAAAAAGTTCAATAGAGGTGAGATTGTTTAGCACCAGAACAACAAATCAGAAATAATGAATGGTGTAAACTGTTATTTATGAAATGGATATGGCTGTAAGAGTTATACAGACCATAGACCTAGATGTTATATTTTATATTGGAAATGAAAAGCAAATAATTAGCAAGTAATATTGAATAACACAGTTGTTACTAACAAAGACTAAATTAAAACACATCCAGAGACATTAAACCTAATTATAAATGCAAAATAACAATTTGGGACTAAATGAAATATATTGTGTATGAAGCCATAAAAATCCAGTAATGGCTACTTAAATGTGAAACAGGCCTAACGGTCAAACATAAACAATTACTGATTGTACAAAAATCACCATGTAATGGACAAATCCAAGGTGACTAATTCACCAAGGATGAATAGTAGTTATTATTAAAAACCAAATATTAAATTAAGGAATTATATAAACAAAGAAAGGTAATTGATAAGTATGAATTTAATTGTGAACTTAGAAAACTTGATAAAACCCAATATTGTGGGATACCAAAATAATCTTTGTGTGAAAATATAAATGACGGTGCATTTAGATAATAACCCCGAAGGAAGATAAGAGGAGGAAGAAAGTCCGAAGATATGGGAAGATTTGAAAGGAATTCGAAAATTGATAACATTGTACTGATGTTCAGATCACCCAATGACAGCAAATACGTAACCATGGAAACGACCGTTTAACGAGGTAATTACCGTTAAATACAATTACTTGGAAAGTGACGCTATCGCAAGCCAGAGGCGAATTTTCTGTACAACTCATTTTAATATTTAAAACATCTTAGAAGTAAAACCAAGTATAGAAATCGATAGTACCAAAGTCTGATGGATGCAGAATACCATTTCCAGAGGGAGAAGACGTTTAACTCAATATGAAATATCTAAATAAGTCCAAACCACTTTGAAAAAGATGCCGAAGCTTGAATAAAGAACACAGGAACAATATTGATGCCTTAAGCCTTCCTTCTCTACACCCCGAGTAATTCCGTACTGCAATGCTGTTAAGTATCAGTTAAATTATTTCAACTTCCAAAAAATAAACGCACTTTGAACATTTCTCAATGTATGTTGAATACCACTGAATCATTTTTATTCTCTTACAAGGATTATAAAAATATCTATAAAATATTAACTTCCAATTAATAATAAATTTATACTGTGTGTGTTAAATCGTGTCTTATTTCTATTAGCAAAGTGTATGTTTAAAAATATAATGTATAGTGAAGGTTTCCAATGCGACGTCTAGCGCTCAAGTAGCGAATCCTGCAACCGCTATCTCGATTGACACGAAATTGAGAAAAGGCGGGACGGATTGAATTCGTCGCCTCGTTCAAATAGAACATTGATAAGTAAACCATTTTAATTGTTTTATATAAACAATTTGGCGCCACCCGGAGATAATCCACTACGTTTGAACCTCAAATCGGGAACCACGATACCTGGTCCACAGTACGTTCGCTACGGGCCCAAACATCGTGAAGTACATCGCCGTGCGAGGACGCAGTGGTAAGAAACACAGACACACTTTCACGCTCAGACACACTGTTATATTTTACAGAGGTATACGAACGGACACGAGTTTGGTTATAAATTGGCGCCCAACGTGGGGCTTGAAGGAGGCAGGACATCCTGTAGGTTATATAATAGATTGGCGACCAACCGGTGGAGCTTGAAAAAAGGAAGATACGAAGTTCTAGCGGCGGTCACGAAAGGAGATCAGGATGCACACAAGAGGTTTATGGAAAAAGTTGGCGAAGGAGAAGGAGATGGAAGAAAATAGAGGGGAAGAGGAGGAAGGAACACCGATTGAAGAAGTGGAGACAGCAATAACCACAACAGAACCAACCCAAGACGAAGAAATGGAATTACAGGCGGGCGACAAGGGAGAATTTAGAGGAGACCCGAACATACTAAAATTAATGGAAATGATGAATAATATGAACAATAAATTCGACAATAATGAAGAGAGTTTGAAGGAGATGAACAATAAATTCGACAAGAATGAAGAGAGTTTGAAGGAGATGAACAATAAATTCGACAAGAACGAAGAAAGTCTGAAACAGATGAAGAAAGAAACCAATGACAATTTGAAACAGATCAATGAAAAAATAGTGAGTACAAATGAAAGTACTAAGGAAGAATTGAGGAAAACAGTCAACCAAAATAATGAAACATTACAACAAAGATGGATGGAGGAAATTCAGCAAAGAAATGAAGAATTGAAGGAAGAATTGAGGGAACAGCTGAAGGAGGACCACGAGAAAAATAAAGAAGAAATGAAGCAGCAAATAAGACTAATTTTCAAAGGATGTCGTGAAGAAAGCGACCAGACAAAAACGGAGATGAATAAGAAATGGGAAGAAACAAGATACCCAGCAGATCAACTTAATGAAACAGTAGATAGTGGTTTCACACAATTGAATGAAACACTAGACAACACTTCTGACGGTATCAATGAAAAAATAAAGAATAAAGAAGACAAAGGTGTATTGTTTTCTGGGAATAAAGATAACAAAAACAATGAGAAAATTAAGCACATAAAAACCAACCTGAGAAGAGTAAAGAAGAACCGAATAATTAAGAAGATCAAGAAAACAAAGGAAATAGGAAAAATATATAAAAAGAAACTACTAAAAACAAGAGAAGAAGTGGAGATGATGAAGAACGGACTAATTGATGTGTTCAATTTACCCCTTACCGACCAAAGCAAATTAATGAGATATAAAGATTGTAGGAGGACCTTGAAAGAAATTATAGAAGGAATTCACAACCAACCAGCAGAGGAAAACTTCAACAAATCAATAAGAAAATGGAAATCACACAAAATTGACAGGACTCACAACAAGATAGGGTGTCACAAATCAAGAAGGTATCTAACACACTTGAGTATACTAGAAATAGAAATGCTGAATAAAGAAACACATAATAAAATGAGGGAAGCAGTTATGGTTACCACTGAACATATGATATTAGAAGAATCTTGGTACAAAACAGAAGAAACCTATATCACAAGGAAGAAAATAGTTCTATACACCAAGGTTATCCGAACCACAAATGCAGAGGAAATGATGGACCATGGGTAAACCAAGTGAAGATAAACGCTGAGAAAAAGAGGACTGATTTCATGATAACCTACCTAAGTAATTTAAAAAATACTATGACAGTCTTAACTAAAAGGAATTCAAGTTGAAAAGGCCAACCAAGTTAGTTAAAATAAAAAGAAAATAATAATAATACAAGCAGATGAGTTTACTGATAAATAATAATGAAAAAATATATATAAAATATCGGTATGGAGAACCATACATGACTTCCATATTCTAAGATTTATTTTTAAAATCATTTTCGAAATGAAATATTACCATAGAAACTACTTCTTTCTACTTGCTGCTTCAGCCTTAACCACAGTACTGTGGTCACTAACATATACCACCTCACGTTATCACACTCGATTTTCACTGATGATGGAAGTCAATGGCATTGCCGAAACGTCTGGTTTTGTAGAAAACATTGGACTACGGCCAAATATCCCGGGAAGGAATTTTAACAAAAACTACTTCTTTGTTGCCGATAACATTGTACACATATATATAAAAAATATGCATAAAATTAATGGCTTGTATAAGTTAATGATTGATCTCCATTAAGTAGTGCTCAAGTTTCCAAAGTTTTAATATTATGATGTCCGTAATTAAAACATCAGAGCAGGTTTAGTGTGTATGAGGGTTCACCGTGGACAAAAATTTTCAACATTTCCTATTGAGCGTTGCTTAGAATAAATCTGCGAATCTACAATGTACGTTTCACAGAACAAACACGCGGAAAAGAAGGAGCGCTCCGAAGTCACTCATGGACCCTCAGCATCTTGCAGAGGGTTCATTCCCTAAAGACGAAAAGTCTGTCTATGAATCGTTCCTCTGTAAACACGTGCAGTTACACTGCCCAGCGATCCACAGGAAGCAAATCGCTATCCACGCTGGACACTTTTTCGGCTTGTATGCGTTATGTTGGTATGGGTTCGGCACTTTCCATTTAAAAACCGTGCAAATGTAAGAAAATAAACATGAATGAGGCCAGAAATTACGCGAATTGTGTGTGTGTGTGTGTGTGTGTGTGTGTGTGTGTGTGTGTGTGTGTGTGTGTGTGTGTGTGTGTGTGTGTGTGTGTGTGTGTGTGTGTGTGTGTGTGTGTGTGTGTGTGTGTGTGTGTGTGTGTGTGTGTGTGTGTGTGTGTTCCCTGCCTTTTTATTGCGGTAGTGATAATAATAAAATGGAAACGTAAACAGTACATAACTGAGATATGCTTGCCTGCCACGCACGATATATTTTCTCTTATACATGACTAGCAGAATACCCGTGCTTCGCTACGGAGTTTTACGTTGTACGTAATGAAAATGTTAGTTTAATTAATAAAGTTTAATTAAAGTAGGCTTCTTAAAAATAAATAGCTGTTGCCCACAACTTCGTTCGCGTGGTCTTCAATTTAATGCGATAATATATTTAGAACAGAATCTATTCTATTGGGTTGCCATAGTAACCAGATCTAATAGTTTTTTAAGACCGCAAAGGACCCCCCAGAGGATCGTATCGAAAAAAAACACCTGTTGGTTCTCCCGTTGCGTAAAATATTTGTGCCAAGTTTGGTTGAAATCGGTCCAATGGTTTAGGTGGAGACGTGGAAGACCCCAAAGGACCCCCCAAAGGATCGTATCGAAAATATCGGTATGGAGAACCATACATGACTTCCATGTTCTAAGATTTATATTTAAAATCATATTCGAAATGAAATATTTCCATAGAAACTACGTCTTTCTACTTATTGCTTCAGCATTAACCACAGTACTGTGGTCACTAACGTATACCACCTCACGATTTCGCACTCGATTTTCACTGATGATGGCAGTCGATGGCACTGCCGAAAAGTATGGTTTTGCAGAAAAAATTGGACTACGGCTAAACAGCCCGGGAAGGAATTTTAACAAAAAACTACTTCTTTGTTGCCGATATCGTAGTACACATATACAAAATTCTCCCCTCCACCTTCAACTATAATTTTTAATTATAGAAAATTACCCCCACCCCGTTCACCTAACCTCTTCATTTATAGATATTTCATCTACGTTTCTACAGTGGATTATTATGACCTTCTTATCAGGATACTTTATTTATTAAAATTAAGTACTTTACTCTTGTTAAATCATAAAATGTTTCAGGTAAACTACCCCTTTCTCTTAACCGATCTTCTCCAAAATCAATAGACCTTCCATCCTCTACAATTCACGGATGCATGCAAAAAAGTATTTGATTCTGTTTGAATGTGCGGCAGCTATCATTTGTCATGGAAACATTTCTCTTGTTACAACATAAAATGTTGCCGGTAAACTACCCCTTTCTCTTAACCGATCTTCACCAAAATCAACAGACCTTGAGCTTTCTGCAACATAGGAAAGTGTGCAAAAAATTATTTGATTCTCTTTGAATTTACGGCAGTTATCGTACGTCATAAAAAAATTACCCTTTTTAAAACATAAAACGTTGCTGATATTCTAACCCTTCCCTTAACCGATCTTTAACAAAATCAACAGACCTTGAGTTCTCTTTAGTTTAAAAAGGTATGCAAAAACCTAGTTGATTCTGTTTGAATTTACGGCAGTTATCGTTCGTCATACAAAAAATTACCCTTGTTAAAACATAAAATGTTGCAGGTAAACTACCCCTTTACCTTAACCGATCTTCACCAACACCAACAGGTATTGAGAACTCTAAAATATAGGGTTGTATGCAAAACATCATTTGATTCTGTTTGAATTTGCGGCCGTTATCGTTTACCATAGAAAAAAATTACCCTTGATAAAAAAACTGTTGCAGGTAAACTACCCCTTTCCCTTAACCGATCTTCACCAAAAACGACAGGTCTTGAGTACTTTACAATTCAGGAAGGTATGCAGACAATTATTTGATTCTGCTTGAATTTGCGGCTCTTATCGTTTGCCATAGAAAACACCCTTGATAAAACATAAAACGTTGCTTGTAAACTACCCTATGCCATTAACCGATCTTCATCAAAACAATAGGTCTTGAGAACTCTACAATTCAGGGCTGTATGCAAAACATTAATTGATTCTCATTGAATTTACGGCAGTTATCGTTCGTCATAGAAAAAATTACTCTTGTTAAAACATAAAACGTTGCAGGTAAACTACCCCTTTCCCTTAACCGATCTTCACAAACACCAATAGGTATTGAGAACTCTACAATTCAGGGCTGTATGCAAAACATCATTTGATTCTGTTTGAATTTGCGGCTGTTATCGTTTACCATAGAAAAATATCGGTATGGAGAACCATACATGACTTCCATATTCTAAGATTTATATTTAAAATCATTTTCAGCCAAACAGCCAGGCTGTGTCTTACCTGCCATTTTATTGCTGTATTAAATGAAAAATATTATATTACATTAAAATGAAAAAATTATAATTTTATTGCCTGGCAACAAAATTATTTTATTTTTAACAATTACCATTGTTTCAAAAAGTTTAAATAAATTTTCAAGTACTTTACTATTGTTAAAACGTAAAAGGTTGCAGGTAAACTACCCCTTCCCCTTAACCGATCTTCACCAAAATCAATAGGTCTTAAGTACTCTACAAATCAGGGCTGTATGCAAAACATTATTTGATTCTGTTTGAATTTGCGGCTGTTATCGTTTGCCATAGAAAATACCCTTGTTAAAAAAAGGTTGCTGGTAAACTACCCCTTTCCCTCAACCGATCTTCACCAAAAACAATAGGTCTTGAGAACTCTACAATTTAGGGCTGTATGCAAATAATCTTTTGATTCTGTTTGAATTTGCGGCTGTTATCGTTTGCCATAGGAAATACCCTTGTTAAAACATAAAACGTTACAGGTAAACTACCCCTTTCCCTTAACCGATCTTCACCAAAATCAACAGATCTTGAGAACTCTACAAATCAGGGTTGTATGCGAAACATTATTTGATTCTGTTTGAATTTGCGGCTGTTATCGTTTGCCAAACAAACAAAATTACCCTTGATAAAAAAAAACCGTTGCAGGTAAACTACCCCTTTCCCTCAACCGATCTTCACCAAAAACAATAGGTCGCGAGTACTCTGCAAATCAGGGCTGCATGCAAAAAATTATTTGATTCTGTTTGAATTTGCGGCAGTTATCGTTTGCCATAGAAAAAAAATCTACAGATAGACAGACAGACACACACACAGACGCTTTTCGGAAAACGACTTTTTTTCATGTTTTGAGTGTAGTAGAATCAGAATCTGCAATAATCTCGAACACGATTTTTTTTGCCATCACCATACTTCCATTCCTTAAGGAATATGGAAGTAAAAATCGGTATGGAGAACCATACATGACTTCCATATTCTAAGATTTATATTTAAAATCATTTTCAGCCAAACAGCCAGGGAAGGAATTTTAACAAAAAAATACTTCTTTGTTGCCAATAACGTAGTACACATATAAAAAAAAAATATCCCCTCCCCCTTCAACTATAATTTTGATTTATAGAAAATTACCCCAGCCCGTTCAACTAGCCTCTTCATTTATAGATATTTCATCTACGTTTCTACAGTGGATTATTAAGATCTTATCAGGATACTTTATCAAAATTAAGTACTTTACTCATGTTACAACAAAAAATGTTTCAGGTAAACTGCCCTTTCCCCGTAACCGATCTTCACCAAAATCAACAGACATTGAGTACTCTATAGCTCAGGCACATACGTAAAAAGTTATTTGATTCTGTTTGAATTTACGGCAGTTATGGTTCGTCATATAAAAAATTACCCATGTTAAAACATAAAACATGAGATTTATAAAACATATCTAAGATTTATATTTAAAATCATTTTTGAAATAAAATATTTTCATAGAACCTACTAACGCTGGGGAAATCTGAGGAGCCAATCAGAGTTGGGCCTACCTGTCACTCTGCTGAATTTGGTGGAAAGCCCTGTCACTGTCGTCAAGTCCCCACCTCAATGAAGAACCAATAGTTTTATAAAAATATATTTAAATTTTGAAAACTGAAAATTCTTTTCTTGTAAATATTTATATTTTATAATCAAAATGACTTTATTTTTGTTACCTGGCAACAAAATTATTTTATTTTCAACAATTACCATTGTTTCAAAAAGTTTAAATAAATTTTCAAGTACTTTACTCTTGTTAAAACGTAAAAGGTTGCAGGTAAACTACCCCTTCCCCTTAACCGATCTTCACCAAAATCGAAAGTCCTTGAGACATCTACAATTCAAGGATGTATGCAAAAAATTATTTGATTCTGTTTGAATTTGCGGCAGTTATCGTTTGCCATAGAAAAAAAACGTTGCAGGTAAACTACCCCTTCCCCTCAACCGATCTTCACCAAAAACAATAGGTCTTGAGTACTCTACAAATCAGGGCAGTATGCAGAAAATTATTTGATTCTGTTTGAACTTGCGGCTGTTATCGTTTGCCATAGGAAATACCCTTGTTAAAAAAACGTTGTAGGTAAACTACCCCTTTCCCTTAACCGATCTTCACCAAAAACAAAAGGTCTTGAGAACTCTACAATTTAGGGCGGTATGCAAATAATCTTTTGATTCTGTTTGAATTTGCGGCTGTTATCGTTTGCCATAGGAAATACCCTTGTTAAAACATAAAACGTTACAGGTAAACTACCCCTTTCCCTTAACCGATCTTCACCAAAAACAATAGGTCTTGAGAACTCTACAATCCAGGGCTGTATGCGAAAAATTATTTGATTCTGTTTGAATTTGCGGCTGTTATCGTTTGCCAAAAAAAAAAATTTCCCTTGATAAAAAAAACCGATGCAGGTAAACTACCCCTTTCCCTCAACCGATCTTCACCAAAAACAATAGGTCGCCAGTACTCTACAAATCAGGACTGTATGCAAAAAATTATTTGATTCTGTTTGAATTTGCGGCAGTTATCGTTTGCCATAGAAAAAAAATCTACAGACAGACACACAGACAGACAGACAGACACACAGACAGACACACACACAGACACTTTTCGGAAAACGACTTTTTTTCATGTTTTGAGTGTAGTAGAATCAGAATCTGCAATAATCTCGAACACGATTTTTTTTGCCATCACCATACTTCCATTCCTTAAGGAATATGGAAGTAAATATCGGTATGGAGAACCATACATGACTTCCATATTCTAAGATTTATATTTAAAATCATTTTCACCCAAACAGCCAGGCTGTGTCTTACCTGCCTTTTTATTGCTGTATTAAATGAAAAATATTATATTACATTAAAATGAAAAAATTATAATTTTATTGCCTGGCAACAAAATTATTTTATTTTTAACAATTACCATTGTTTCAAAAAGTTTAAATAAATTTTCAAGTACTTTACTCTTGTTAAAACGTAAAAGGTTTCAGGTAAACTACCCCTTCCCCTTAACCGATCTTCACCAAAAACAACAGGTATTGAGTACTCTACAAATCAGGGCTGTATGCAAAACATTATTTGATTCTGTTTGAATTTGCGGCTGTTATCGTTTGCCATAGAAAATACCCTTGTTAAAAAAAGGTTGCTGGTAAACTACCCCTTTCCCTCAACCGATCTTCACCAAAAACAATAGGTCTTGAGAACTCTACAATTTAGGGCTGTATGCAAATAATCTTTTGATTCTGTTTAAATTTGCGGCTGTTATCGTTTGCCATAGGAAATACCCTTGTTAAAACATAAAACGTTACAGGTAAACTACCCCTTTCCCTTAACCGATCTTCACCAAAATCAACAGATCTTGAGAACTCTACAATTCAGGGCTGTATGCGAAACATTATTTGATTCTGTTTGAATTTGCGGCCGTTATCGTTTGCCAAACAAACAAAATTAACCTTGCTAAAAAAAAACTGTTGCAGGTAAACTACCCCTTTCCCTCAACCGATCTTCACCAAAAACAATAGGTCGCGAGTACTCTGCAAATCAGGGCTGCATGCAAAAAATTATTTGATTCTGTTTGAATTTGCGGCAGTTATCGTTTGCCATAGAAAAAAAATCTATAGACAGACAGACAGACAGACAGACACACACACAGACACTTTTCGGAAAACGACTTTTTTTCATGTTTTGAGTGTAGTAGAATCAGAATCTGCAATAATCTCGAACACGATTTTTTTTGCCATCACCATACTTCCATTCCTTAAGGAAATATGGAAGTAAAAATTACCCTTGATAAAAAACCGTTGCAGGTAAACTACCCCTTTCCCTTAACCGATCTTCACCAAAAACAATAGGTCTTGAGAACTCCATAATTCAGGGCTATATGCAAAATATTATGTAATTTTGTTTGAATTTGCGGCTGTTATCGTTTGCCATACAAAATACCCTTGATAAAACAAAAAATGTGGCAGGTAAACTACCCCTTTCCCATAAACGATCTTCACCAAAAACAATAGGTCTTTAGTACTCAAGAAATCAGGGCTGTATGCAAAAACGTATTTGATTCTGTTTGAATTTGCAGCTCTTATCGTTTGCCATAGAAAATACCCTTTTAAAACATAAAACGTTGCAGGTAAACTACCCCTTTCCCTTAACCGATCTTCACCAAAAACAAAAGGTCCTGAGAACTCTACAATTCAGGGCAGTATACAAAATATTATTTGATTATGTTTGAATTTGCGGCTGTTATCGTTTGCCAAACAAACAAAATTACCCTTGATAAAAAAAAACCGTTGCAGGTAAACTACCCCTTTCCCTCAACCGATCTTCACCAAAAACAATAGGTCGCGAGTAATGTATAAATCAGGGCTGTATGCAAAAAATTATTTGATTCTGTTCGAATTTGCGGCTGTTATCGTTTGCCATAGAAAAAAATCTACAGACACAGACACACACACAGACAGACACACACACAGACACTTTTCGAAAAATGACTTTTTTCATGTTTTGAGTGTAGTACAATCATATTCTGCAATAATCTCGAACACGATTTTTTTTGCCATCACCATACTTCCATTTCCTTAAGGAACATGGAAGTAAAAACACTTGTCCTATGTTGGTTCTCCCTTTGCGTAAAATATTTGTGGCAAGTTTGGTTGAAATCGGTCCAGTGGTTTAGGAGGTGTGTGGAAGACCCAAAAGGACCCCATCGAAAAAACACCTATCCTATGTTGGTTCTCCCGTTGCGTAAAATATTTGTGCCAAGTTTGGTTGAAATCGGTACAGTGGATTAGGAGGAGATGTGGAAGAAACCTTCGCGGACGTGCGCACAACAACTCACCGAAGTTTCATCGCAATCGGATGAATGGTATAGGAACGCATACGGGACAAACAAAGAAACATTCATTTTTATATATAAGATGTAAACTATACCACTTACTTGACATAAACCGTGATAGCTAAGCTAATGTACAACATATATGTATTAATTATACACACAAATGTTCCTCGATAGACTCTATCTATTGGCGAAAACTTGAATAAAATCCGTTCAGTACTTCCTGAGATTAGCGATTTCAAACACAGAGAGCAAACGGACCGACATTACTTTATACTATGTACAGATTTACATTAAAATGAAAAAATTATAATTTTATTGCCTGGCAACAAAATTATTTTATTTTTAACAATTACCATTGTTTGAAAAAGTTTAAATGAATTTTCAAGTACTTTACTCTTGTTAAAACGTAAAAGGTGGCTGGTAAACTACCCCTTCCCCTTAACCGATCTTCACCAAAAACAACAGGTCTTGAGTACTCTACAAATCACGGTGGTATGCAGAAAATTTTTTGATTCTGTTTGAATTTGCGGCTGTTATCGTTTGCCATAGAAAATACCCTTGTTAAAAAAACGCTGCCGGTAAACTACCCCTTTCCCTTAACCGATCTTCACCAAAAACAACAGGTCTTGAGAGCTCTACAATTTAGGGCTGTATGCAAATAATCTTTTGATTCTGTTTGAATTTGCGGCTGTTATCGTTTGCCATAGAAAATACCCTTGTTAAAACATAAAACGTTACAGGTAAACTACCCCTTTCCCTTAACCGATCTTCACCAAAATCAAAAGGCCTTGAGTCCTCTACAATTCACTGACGTATGCAAAAAATTATTTGATTCTGTTTGAATTTGCGGCAGTTACCGTTCGTCATAGAAAATACGCTTGATAAAAAACGTTGCAGGTAAACTACCCCTTCCCCTTAACCGATCTTCACCAAAATCAAAAGGCCTTGATTACTCTACAATTTACTGACGTATGCAAAAAATTATTTGATTCTGTTTGAATTTGCGGCAGTTACCGTTCGTCATAGAAAATACGCTTGATAAAAAACGTTGCTGGTAAACTACCCCTTCCCCTTAACCGATCTTCACCAAAAACAACAGGTCTTGAGTACTCTACAATTTAGGGCTGTATGCAAATAATCTTTTGATTCTGTTTGAATTTGCGGCTGTTATCGTTTGCCATAGAAAATACCCTTGTTAAAACATAAAACGTTGCAGGTAAACTACCCCTTTCCCTTAACCGATCTTCACCAAAAACAACAGGTCTTGAGAGCTCTACAATTTAGGGCTGTATGCAAATCATCTTTTGATTCTGTTTGAATTTGCGGCTGTTATCGTTTGCCATAGAAAATACCCTTGTTAAAACATAAAACGTTGCAGGTAAACTACCCCTTTCCCTTAACCGATCTTCACCAAAAACCAAAGGTCTTGAGAACTCTACAATTCATGGCTGTATAGGAAACATTATTTAATTCTGTTTGAATTTGCGGCTGTTATCGTTTGCCAAAAAAAAAAATTTCCCTTGATAAAAAAAAAACCGTTGCAGGTAAACTACCCCTTTCCCTCAACCGATCTTCACCAAAGACAATAGGTCGTGAGTACTCTACAAATCAGGGCTGTATGCAGAAAATTATTTGATTCTGTTTCAATTTGCGGCAGTTATCGTTTGCCATAGAAAAAAAATCTACAGACACACACACAGACAGACACACACACAGACACTTTTCGGAAAACGCCTTTTTTTCATGTTTTGAGTGTAGTAGAATCAGAATCTGCAATAATCTCGATCACGATTTTTTTTGCCATCACCATACTTCCATTCCTTAAGGAATATGGAAGTAAATATCGGTATGGAGAACCATACATGACTTCCATATTCTAAGATTTATATTTAAAATCATTTTCGAAATGAAATATTACCTAAATATTCCCTAAAGACGAAAAGTCTGTCTATGAATCGTTCCTCTGTAAACACGTGCAGTTACACTGCCCAGCGATCCACAGGAAGCAAATCGCTATCCACGCTGGACACTTTTTCGGCTTGCATGCGTTATGTTGGTATGGGTTCGGCACTTTCCATTTAAAAACCGTGCAAATGTAAGAAAATAAACATGAATGAGGCCAAAAATGACGCGAACTGTGTGTGTGTGTGTGTGTGTGTGTGTGTGTGTGTGTGTGTGTGTGTGTGTGTGTGTGTGTGTGTGTGTGTGTGTGTGTGTGTGTGTGTGTGTGTGTGTGTGTGTGTGTGTGTGTGTGTGTGTGTGTGTGTGTGTGTGTGTGTGTGTGTGTGTGTCTTCCCTGCCTTTTCATTGCGGTAGTCATAATAATAAAATGGAAACGTAAACAGTACATAACTGAGAAAAAAATACATAAATGAAAAAACTATAATTTTATTGCCTGGCAACAAAATTATTTTATTTTTAACAATTACCATTGTTTGAAAAAGTTTAAATGAATTTTCAAGTACTTTACTCTTGTTAAAACGTAAAAGGTTGCCGGTAAACTACCCCTTCCCCTTAACCGATCTTCACCAAAATCAAAATTCCTAGAGTCCTCTACAATTCACTGACGTATGCAAAAAATTATTTGATTATGTCTGAATTTGCGGCTGTTATCGTTTGCCATAGAAAATACGCTTGATAAAAAAACGTTGCAGGTAAACTACCCCTTCCCCTCAACCGATCTTCACCAAAAACAATAGGTGTTGAGTACTCTACAAATCAGGGCTGTATGCAGAAAATTATTTGATTCTGTTTGAATTTGCGGCTGTTATCGTTTGCCATAGAAAATACCCTTGTTAAAAAAACGTTGTAGGTAAACTACCCCTTTCCCTTAACCGATCTTCACCAAAAACAATAAGTCTTGAGAACTCTACAATTTAGGGCTGTATGCAAATAATCTTTTGATTCTGTTTGAATTTGCGGCTGTTATCGTTTGCCATAGGAAATACCCTTGTTAAAACATAAAACGTTACAGGTAAACTACCCCTTTCCCTTAACCGATCTTCACCAAAAACAATAGGTCTTGAGAACTCAACAATTCAGGGCTGTATGCGAAACATTATTTGATTCTGTTTGAATTTGCGGCTGTTATCGATGCCAAAAAAAAAATTTCCCTTGATAAAAAAAACCGTTGCAGGTAAACTACCCCTTTCCCTCTACCGATCTTCACCAAAAACAATAGGTCGTGAGTACTCTGCAAATCAGGGCTCGTATGCAAAAAAGTATTTGATTCTGTTTGAATTTGCGGCAGTTATCGTTTGCCATAAAAAAAATCTACAGACACACACACACACACACACAGACACTTTTCGGAAAACGACTTTTACTTCCATATTCCTTAAGGAATGGAAGTATGGTGATGGCAAAAAAAATCGTGTTCGAGATTATTGCAGATTCTGATTGTACTACACTCAAAACATGAAAAAAAGTCGTTTTTCGAAAAGTGTCTGTGTGTGTGTGTCTGTGTCTGTAGATTTTTTCTATGGCAAACTATAACAGCCGCAAATTCAAACAGAATCAAATAATTTTTTGCATGCAGTCCTGATTTGTAGAGTACTCGCGACCTGTTGTTTTTGGTGAAGATCGGTTGAGGGAAGGGGGTAGTTTACCTGCAACGGTTTTTTTTTTATCAAGGGTAGATTTGTTTGTTTGGCAAACGATAACAGCCGCAAATTCAAACAGAATTAAATAATGTTTCGTATACAGCTCTGAATTGTAGAGTTCTCAAGATCTATTGTTTTTGGTGAAGATCGGTTAAGGGAAAGGGGTAGTTTACCTGTAACGTTTTATGTCTTAACAAGGGTATTTCCTATGGCAAACGATAACAGCCGCAAATTCAAACAGAATCAAACGATTATTTGCATACAGAACTAAATTGTAGAGTTCTCAAGACCTATTGTTTTTGGTGAAGATCGGTTAAGGGGAAGGGGTAGTTTACCTGCAACGTTTTTTTATCAAGCGTATTTTCTATGGCAAACGATAACTGCCGCAAATTCAAACAGAATCAAATAATTTTTTGCATTCATCCCTGAATTGTAGAGGTCTCAAGGACTTTCGATTTTGGTGAAGATCGGTTAAGGGGAAGGGGTAGTTTACCTGCAACCTTTTACGTTTTAACAAGAGTAAAGTACTTGAAAATTTATTTAAACTTTTTCAAACAATGGTAATTGTTAAAAATAAAATTATTTTGTTTCCAGGCAATAAAATTAAAATTTTTTCATTTTAATGTAAATTATGTATAAGAGAAAATATATCGCGCTTGGCAGGCGATATTAAGATTTAAATATAAATCTTAGAATATGGAAGTCATGTATGGTTCTCCATACCGATATTTTTTCATGTTTTGAGTGTAGTAGAATTAGAATCTGCAATAATCTCGAACGCGATTTTTTTTGCCATCACCATACTTCCATTCCTTAAGGAATATGGAAGTAAAATGAATTTCAAAATTCAAAAAGGTATGTAAGGACGGCTTACGCAGATATTTCGAGAATATTTTAGACCAATCATAAAAAATGGAGAAATAAAATTACCAAGAATCCACATAAAGTAAGAAACAATAACTTACTATAATCTTTGAATAAAAATTAATAATAATGGAGTGAAGTTACAAAACATTCCTAACAAAATAAGATTAAGTTACAATAATCGTTAGCCAAAATGTAAGGCACAAAAAAGCAAAACATACTATAAAGGAATGAACTAAAAACATTCCTAACTAGGAAGAAACACTAACTTACTAGGATATTTAAAAAGTTATGAAAAAAAAAACAATATCAATCAAAATGACCAACTTCCACTACTATCTAGAAAGAAATAGGAAGTAAGATTAAGAAAATCAATGGTCAAAAAACGAAATAAATAAAATTAACATTCTAAGAGTTGTAATATGAATTGAGATGAAATAAAAAGTAATTAAAAATGAATAAACATGTGAATTGTATCAATAAAAAGCAATGCTTCAAGTATTACTAAGCAGTATCTATGAGGAAAGATGAAAAAATATATGACCCGAACTGAGCAATAATGAAGTACAAAGGTAAAAGATTCCCAACAAATGTTATGATTATTATTATTATGTTGAGTCACGAGATGACCATATTTAAGATTCATTAATTGAGATTGACTGTTGAATAAGTCCAGCAATCATTTTACTGAGCAGGGATGATGTTCCCCTGATATCAGAATAAGAGTAGTTTTGAACAACGGAGTTAGGTAAGCCAATAGAGCCCATCCGAATCGATTGCAACTACAGAGTAAAGATAGTTAGGGAAAATAAAATTTATAGGGAATAATTTATAATAAAAAATCAATAAGCCAGTTCGTAATAAGAAAAAATGACGAAGAAAAGAATCAGAAGAAAGGAAATAAAAGATACAGAATTAAGCATAAAAATCAAGTGAGAAGCAGGAGAGTTTAAGAAGAAAATGATACAATACAATTGATAATTTCATCAAACTTAGAATAACGTTTTATAAAATGATCAATTTTGGTGGGAGAGCATTATATAACATCACCAAATTCAGATAAATTTTGATAACAATAAGTATGTATAAAAAATGCTAAATGATAATATGTTTGAATAAATAAATTATGTGGAGAGTAAAAAATAAATAAATGGTAATTAACATGGAAGGAGAAGGAGTAATAAACCGAAAGTAATAAAGAAACTAAAATAATAGACTGACAGACAAACGACATTGACCCAACCCCAGAGATTGACCAGTTAAGAAACCAAAATAAAGAAAACAAGACGGAGGAAGGAGAAGAAGAATGAAAACCAAGAGAGAACAAACCCATGAGGAAGAAAACAAAATGAAACGCATCGAGAAAACTAGACAAGTAATGAAAAATAGAGAAGGGAGAAATAATGTAACCCAAAATAATAAAGACAATGAAATTCGGTTAAGAACCAAAACTATTAATGAATGTTAGTATTGATAAAATGACAATTATAAACCGTCAGTAATATGAAACAATATATAAAAGTACACTAACCAAAAGAGTTAGGGATATATGTAATTTGTTAACTAAGAAAGACACAATATTAATAATGTTATATAGATAGTGGGTAGAGAAAGAGAATAAAATGATGAGAAATAAATGGAAGTTGAATTAGTGAAAGTGATTTATCCTAGAGTGATATAATACTAAAGAAACACTAAATAAATTATAATGAACACTAAATAATTTAAGAAAGTGCTAGTGAAAAATAAATACAAATATTGTCTATCATAAAAATAGTAAGAGGAGAGTAGGCTAAGGTGAAGACTTAGTAAAATTACTTATGTTTTAGTATTAAGAGTGAACAATAACATTTAACAAGTTACAATGAATAGTATTTAGGATAGAACATTTATTCAGTAAATAATGGACACTAAGTAGTGATATTCACTGTGATGACTAGGAAGTAATATTGTTATAACTTAAAAATGTATTGTAAAAGTTTAAAGGTGTGTTTCACAAAGAAAAGTAATTAGATGGTGTTAACATGGAAGGGAGAGAAAAAAGCATTAGAAAATAAGTTTGTATTAACATTAATTAAATACCCATGTTGTAAGGGGAGTTTAATGGAAAAAGTTCAATAGAGGTGAGATTGTTTAGCACCAGAACAACAAATCAGAAATAATGAATGGTATAAACTGTTATTTATGAAATGGATATGGCTGTAAGAGTTATACAGACCATAGACCTAGATGTTATATTTTATATTGGAAATGAATTATTCCAATGTGTTGAATAACACAGTTGTTACTAACAAAGACTAAATTAAAACACATCCAGAGACATTAAACCTAATTATAAATGCAAAATAACAATTTGGGACTAAATGAAATATATTGTGTATGAAGCCATAAAAATCCAGTAATGGCTACTTAAATGTGAAACAGGCCTAACGGTCAAACATAAACAATTACTGATTGTACAAAAATCACCATGTAATGGACAAATCCAAGGTGACTAATTCACCAAGGATGAATAGTAGTTATTATTAAAAACCAAATATTAAATTAAGGAATTATATAAACAAAGAAAGGTAATTGATAAGTATGAATTTAATTGTGAACTTAGAAAACTTGATAAAACCCAATATTGTGGGATACCAAAATAATCTTTGTGTGAAAATATAAATGACGGTGCATTTAGATAATAACCCCGAAGGAAGATAAGAGGAGGAAGAAAGTCCGAAGATATGGGAAGATTTGAAAGGAATTCGAAAATTGATAACAATGTACTGATGTTCAGATCACCCAATGACAGCAAATACGTAACCATGGAAATGACCATTTAACGAGGTAATTACCGTTAAATACAATTACTTGGAAAGTGACGCTATCGCAAGCCAGAGGCGAATTTTCTGTACAACTCATTTTAATATTTAAAACATCTTAGAAGTAAAACCAAGTATAGAAATCGATAGTACCGAAGTCTGATGGATGCAGAATACCATTTCCAGAGGGAGAAGACATTTAACTCAATATGAAATATCTAAATAAGTCCAAACCACTTTGAAAAAGATGCCGAAGCTTGAATAAAGAACACAGGAACAATATAGATGCCATAATCCTTCCTTCTCTACACCCCGAGTAATTCCGTACTGCAATGCTGTTAAGTATCAGTTAAATTATTTCAACTTCCAAAAAATAAACGCACTTTGAACATTTCTCAATGTATGTTGAATACCACTGAATCATTTTACTTCCATATTCCTTAAGGAATGGAAGTATGGTGATGGCAAAAAAAATCGTGTTCGAGATTATTGCAGATTCTGATTGTACTACACTCAAAACATGAAAAAAAGTCGTTTTCCGAACAGTGTCTGTGTGTGTGTCTGTCTGTGTGTAGATTTTTTTCTATGGCAAACGATAACAGCCGCAAATTCAAACAGAATCAAATAATGTTTCGCATACAGCCCTGAATTGTAGAGTTCTCAAGACCTATGGTTTTTGGTGAAGATCGGTTAAGGGAAAGGGGTAGTTTACCTGCAACGTTTTATGTTTTAACAAGGGTATTTCCTATGGAAAACGATAACAGCCGCAAATTCAAACAGAATCAAAAGATTATTTGCATACAGCCCTAAATTCTAGAGTTCTCAAGACCTGTTGTTTTTGGTGAAGATCGGTTAAGGGAAAGGGGTAGTTTACCAGCAACTTTTTTTAACAAGGGTATTTTATATGGCAAACGATAACAGCCGCAAATTCAAACAGAATCAAATATTTTTTTGCATACAGCCCTGATTTGTAGAGTACTCAAGATCTATTGTTTTTTGTGAAGATCGGTTAAGGGGAAGGGGTAGTTTACCTGCAACCTTTTACGTTTTAACAAGAGTAAAGTACTTGAAAATTCATTTAACTTTTTGAAACAATGGTAATTGTTAAATATCGGTATGGAGAACCATACATGACTTCCATGTTCTAAGATTTATATTTAAAAGCATATTCAAAATGAAATATTTCCATAGAAACTACTTCTTTCTATTGCTTCAGCCTTAACCACAGTACTTTGGTCATTAACGTATACCACCTCACTTTTTCGCACTAGATTTTCACTGATGATGGAAGTCGATGGCACTGCCGAAGCGTCTGGTTTTGCAGAAAACATTGGACTACGGCTAAACAGCCCGGGAAGGAATTTTAACAAAAACTACTTCTTTGTTGCCGATAACGTAGTACACATATAAAATTATCGCCCTTCCCTCTTCAACTATAATTTTATTAATTGAAAATTACCCCCACCCTTATCAACTAGCCTCTTCATTTATAGATATTACATCTACGTTTCTGCAGTGGATTATTATGAGCTTCTTATCAGGATACTTTGTTTATCAAAATTATGTATTTTACTCTAGTTAAAACATAAAACGTTGCAGGTAAAATACCCCTTTATCTTAACCGATCTTCACCAAAATCAACAGGCCTTCAGTCCTCTACAATTCAGGGATGCATGCAAAAAAATATTTGATTCTGTTTGAATGTGCGACAGTTATCGTTCATCATGTAAACATTTCTCTTGGTTCAACATAAAATGTTGCAGGTAAACTACCCCTGTCCCTTAACCGATCTTCACCAAAATCAACAGTCCTTGAGCACTCTACAACTCAGGAAAGTGTGCAAAACATTATTAGATTCTCTTTGAATTTTCGGCAGTTATCGTTCGTCATAAAAAAAATTACCTTTTTTAAAATATAAAAATGTTGCTGATAAACTACCCCATTCCCTTAACCGATCTTCAACAAAATCAACAAACCTTGAGCTTTCTTTAGTTCAAAAAGGTCAAAAACGTAGTTGATTCTGTTTGAATTTACGGCAGTTATCGTTCGTCATATAAAAAATTACCCTGGTTAAAACATAAAATGTTGCTGGTAAACTACCACTTTCCCTTAAGCGATCTTCACCAACACCAATAGGTATTGAGAACTCTACAATACAGGGCTGTATGCAAAACATCAATTGATTCTGTTGGAATTTGCGGCTGTTATCGTTTACTATAGAAAAATATCGGTATGGAGAACCATACATGACTTCCATATTCCAAGATTTATTTTTAAAATCAATTTCGAAATGAAATATTACCATAGAAACTACTTCTTTCTACTTACTGCTTCAGCCTTAACCACAGTACTGTGGTCACTAACATATACCACCTCACGTTATCGCACTCGATTTTCACTGATGATGGAAGTCAATGGCATTGCCGAAACGTCTGGTTTTGTAGAAAACATTGGACTACGGCCAAATATCCCGGGAAGGAATTTTAACAAAAACTACTTCTTTGTTGCCGATAACGTTGTACACATATACATAAAAAATATGCATAAAATTAATGGCTTGTATAAGTTAATGATTGATCTCCATTAAGTAGTGCTCAAGTTTCCAAAGTTTTAATATTATGATGTCCGTAATTAAAACATCAGAGCAGGTTTAGTGTGTATGAGGGTTCACCGTGGACAAACATTTTCAACATTTCCTATTGAGCGTTGCTTAGAATAAATCTGCGAATCTACAGTGTACGTTTCACAGAACAAACACGCGGAAAAGAAGGAGCGCTCCGAAGTCACTCATGGACCCTCAGCATCTTGCAGAGGGTTCATTCCCTAAAGACGAAAAGTCTGTCTATGAATCGTTCCTCTGTAAACACGTGCAGTTACACTGCCCAGCGATCCACAGGAAGCAAATCGCTATCCACGCTGGACACTTTTTCGGCTTGCATGCGTTATGTTGGTATGGGTTCGGCACTTTCCATTTAAAAACCGTGCAAATGTAAGAAAATAAACATGAATGAGGCCAGAAATAACGCGAATTGTGTGTGTGTGTGTGTGTGTGTGTGTGTGTGTGTGTGTGTGTGTGTGTGTGTGTGTGTGTGTGTGTGTGTGTGTGTGTGTGTGTGTGTGTGTGTGTGTGTGTGTGTGTGTGTGTGTGTGTGTGTGTGTGTGTGTGTGTGTGTGTGTGTGTGTGTGTGTGTGTGTGTGTGTGTGTGTGTGTGTGTGTGTGTGTGTGTGTGTGTGTGTGTGTGTGTGTGTGTGTGTGTGTGTGTGTGTGTGTGTGTGTGTGTGTGTGTGTGTGTGTGTGTGTGTGTGTGTGTGTGTGTGTGTGTGTGTGTGTGTGTCTTCCCTGCCTTTTTATTGCGGTAGTGATAATAATAAAATGGAAACGTAAACAGTACATAACTGAGATATGCTTGCCTGCCACGCACGATATATTTTCTCTTATATATGACTAGCAGAATACCCGAGCTTCGCTACGGAGTTTCACGTTGTACGTAATGAAAATGTTAGTTTAATTAATAAAGTTTAATTAAAGTAGGCTTCTTAAAAATAAATAGCTGTTGCCCACAACTTCGTTCGCGTGGTCTTCAATTTAATGCGATAATATATTTAGAACAGAATCTATTCTATTGGGTTGCCATAGTAACCAGATCTAATAGTTTTTTAAGACCGCAAAGGACCCCCCCAGAGGATCGTATCGAAAAAAACACCTGTCCTATGTTGGTTCTCCCGTTGCGTAAAATATTTCTGCCAAGTTTGGTTGAAATCGGTCCAATGGTTTAGGTGGAAAATGGAAGACCCCAAAGGACCCCCCAAAGGATCGTATCGAATAAAACACTTGTCCTATGTAGGTTCTCCCGTTGCGTAAAATATTTGTGCCAAGTTTGGTTGAAATCGGTACAGTGGTTTAGGAGGAGATGTGGAAGAAACCTTCGCGGACGTGCGCACAACAACTCACCGAAGTTTCATCGCAGTCGGATGAATGGTATAGGAACGCATACGGGACAAACAAAGAAACATTCATTTTTATATATAAGATGTAAACTATACCACTTACTTGACATAAACCGTGATAGCTAAGCTAATGTACAACATATATGTATTAATTATACACATAAATGTTCCTCGATAGACACTCTATCTATTGGCGAAAACTTGAATAAAATGCGTTCAGTACTTCCTGAGATTAGCGATTTCAAACAGAGAGAAAACGGACCGACTTTACTTTATACTATGTACAGATTTACACTAAAATGAAAAAATTATAATTTTATTGCCTGGCAACAAAATTATTTTATTTTTAACAATTACCATTGTTTCAAAAAGTTTAAATGAATTTTCAAGTACTTTACTCTTGTTAAAACGTAAAAGGTTGCAGGTAAACTACCCCTTCCCCTTAACCGATCTTCACCAAAATCGAAAGTCCTTGAGAACTCTACAATTCAGGGACGTATGCAAAAAATTATTTGATTCTGTTTGAATTTGCGGCAGTTACCGTTTGCCATAGAAAATACGCTTGATAAAAAAACGTTGCTGGTAAACTACCCCTTCCCTTTAAACGATCTTTACCAAAAACAAAAAGTCTTGAGTACTCTACAAATCAGGGTTGTATGCAAAAAATTATTTGATTCTGTTTGAATTTGCGGCTGTTATCGTTTGCCATAGAAAATACCCTTGTTAAAAAAACGTTGCAGGTAAACTACCCCTTTCCCTCAACCGATCTTCACCAAAAACAACAGGTCTTGAGAACTCTACAATTTAGGGCTGTATGCAAATAATCTTTTGATTCAGTTTGAATTTGCGGCTGTTATCGTTTGCCATAGGAAATACCCTTGTTAAAACATAAAACGTTACCGGTAAACTACCCCTTTCCTTTAACCGATCTTAACCAAAAACAATAGGTCTTGAGAACTCTACAATTCAGGGCTGTATACGAAACATTATTTAATTCTGTTTGAATTTGCGGCTGTTATCGTTTGCGAAAAAAAAAATTTTCCCTTGATAAAAAAAACTGTTGCAGGTAAACTACTCCTTTCCCTCAACCGATCTTCACCAAAAACAATAGGTGGTGAGTACTCTACAAATCAGGGCTGTATGCAAAAAATTATTTGATTCTGTTTGAATTTGCGGCAGTTATCGTTTGCCATAGAAAAAAAATCTACAGACAGACACACAGACAGACAGACAGACACACACACAGACACTTTTCGGAAAACGACTTTTTCTCATGTTTTGAGTGTAGTAGAATCAGAATCTGCAATAATCGCGAACACGATTTTTTTTGCCATCACCATACTTCCATTCCTTAAGGAATATGGAAGTAAAAATTACCCTTGATAAAAAACCGTTGCAGGTAAACTACCCTTTTCCATTAACCGATCTTCACCAAAAACGATAGGTCTTGAGTAATCTACAACTCAGGCCTGTATGGAAACAATTATTTGATTCTGTTTGAATTTGCGGCTGTTATCGTTTGCCATAGAAAACACCCTTGATAAAACATAAAACGTTGTTGGTAAACTACCCTATTCCATTAACCAATCTTCACCAAAAACAATAGGTCTTGAGAACTCTACAACTCAGGGCTGTATACAAAACATTAGTTGATTCTCTTTGAATTTACGGCAGTTATCGTTCGTCATAGAAAAAATACCCTTGTTAAAACATAAAACGTTGCAGGTAAACTACCCCTTTCCTTTAACCGATCTTCAACAAAATCAACAGACCTTGAGTTCTGTATAATTCACATAGGTATGCAGAAGAGTAATTGATTCTGTTTTAATGTATGGCAGTTATCGTTTGTCAAAACAAAATTACCCTTGATAAAACATAAAATGTTGCTGGTAAACAACCCTATTCCCGTAACCGATCTTCACCAAAACCAACAGGTCTTGAGAACTCTACATTTCAGGGCTGTATGCAAAATATTATATGATTCTGTTTGAATTTGCGGCTGTTATCGTTTGCCATACAAAATACCCTTAATAAGACAAAAAATGTGTCTGGTAAACTACACCTTTCCCTTAACCGATCTTCACCAAAAACAATAGGTCTTTAGTACTCAACAAAACAGGGCAGTATGCAAAAACGTATTTGATCCTGTTTGAATTTGCGGCTCTTATCGTTTGCCATAGAAAATACCCTTTTAAAACATAAAACGTTGCAGGTAAACTACCCCTTTCCCTTAACCGATCTTCACCAACACCAATAGGTATTGAGAACTCTACAATACAGTGCTGTATGCAAAACATCATTTGATTCTGTTTGAATTTGCGGCTGTTATCATTTACCATAGAAAAATTTACCCTTGATAAAAAACCGTTCCCGGTAACTACCCCTTTACCTTAACCGATCTTCACCAAAAACAAAAGGTTTTGAGAACTCTACAATTCAGGGCAGTATGCAAAACATTATTTGATTATGTTTGAATTTGCGACTGTTATCGTTTGCCATACAAAATACCCTTGTTAAAACATAAAACGTTGCAGGTAAACTACCCCTTCCCCTCAACCGATCTTCACCAAAAACAATAGGTCGCGAGTACACTACAAATCAGGGCTGTATACAAAAAATTATTTGATTCTGTTTGAATTTGCGGCTGTTATCGTTTGCCATAGAAAAAAAAAGTCTGGCTTTCCAGAAAACATTGGACTACGGCTAAAGAGCCCGGGAAGCAATTTTAACAAAAAACTACTTCTTTGTTGCCGATAACGTAGTACACATATAAAAAATTCTCCCCTCCACCTTCAACTATAATTTTTAATAATAGAAAATTACCCCCACCCCGTTCACCTTACCACTTCATTTATAGATATTTCATCTACGTTTCTACAGTGGATTACTATGAGCTTCTTATCAGGATACTTTATTTATAAAAATTAAGTACTTTACTCTTGTTAAATCATAAAATGTTTCAGGTAAACTACCCCTTTTTCTTAACCGATCTTCTCCAAAATCAACAGACCTTCCGTCCTCTACAATTCAGGGAAGCATGCAAAACAATATTTGATTCTGTTTGAATCTGCGGCAGTTATCGTTCGTCAAGGAAACATTTCTCTTGTTACAACATAAAATATAGCAGGTAAACTACCCCTTTCCCTTAACTGATCTTCACCAAAATCAATAGACCTTGAGCTCTCTGCAACTCAGGAAATGGTGCAAAAAATTATTTGATTCTCATTGAATTTTCGGCAGTTATCGTTCGTCATAAAAAAAAATTACCCTTTTTAAAACATAAAACGATGCTGACAAACTACCCCTTCCCTAAACCGATCTTCAACAAAATCAACAGACCTTGAGTTGTCTTTAGTTCAAAAAGGTATGCAAAAACCTAGTTGATTCTGTTTGAATTTACGGCAGTTATCGTCCGTCATATAAAAAATTACCCTTGTTAAAACATAAAATGTTGCTGGGAAACTACCCCTTTACCTTAACCGATCTTCACCAACACCAATAGGTACTGAGAACTCTACAATACAGGGCTGTCTGCAAAACATCATTTGATTCTGTTTGAATTTGCGGCTGTTATCGTTTGCCATAGAAAACACCCTTGATAAAACATAAAACGTTGCTGGTAAACTACCCTATTCCATTAACCGATCTTCACCAATAACAATAGGTCTTGAGAACTCTACAATTCAGGGCTGTATGCAAAACATTAGTTGATTCTCTTTGAATTTACGGCAGTTATCGTTCGTCACAGAAAAAATACCCTTGTTAAAACATAAAACGTTGCAGGTAAACTACCCCTTTCCCTTAACCGATCTTCAACAAAATCAACAGACCTTGAGTTCTTTATAATTCAAAAAGGTATGCGGAAGAGTAGTTGATTCTGTTTTAATGTACGGCAGTTATTGTTCGTAAAAAAAAATTACCCTCCATAAAACTTAAAATGTTGCTGGTAAACAACCCTATTCCCTTAACCGATCTTCACCAAAATCAACAGGTCTTGAGAACTCTACATTTTAGGGCTGTATGCAAAATATTATATGATTCTGTTTGAATTTGCGGCTGTTATCGTTTGTCATATAAAATACCCTTGATAAAACAAAAAACGTGTCTGGTAAACTACCCCTTTACCTTAACCGATCTTCACCAAAAACAATAGGTCTTTAGTAGTCAACAAAACAGGGCTGTATGCAAAAACGTATTTGATTCTGTTTGAATTTGCGGCTCTTATCGTTTGCCATAGAAAATACCCTTTTAAAACATAAAACGTTTAAAACGTTGCCGGTAAACTACCCCTTTCCCTTAACCGATCTTCACCAACACCAATAGGTATTGAGAACTCTACAATACAGGGCTGTATGCAAAACATCATTTGATTCTGTTTGAATTTGCGGCTGTTATCGTTTGGCATAGAAAACACCCTTGATAAAACATAAAACGTTGCTGGTAAACTACCCCTTTCCCTTAACCGGTCTTCAACAAAATCAACAGACCTTGAGTTCTGTATAATTCAAAAAGGTATGCAGAAGAGTAGTTGATTCTGTTTTAATGTACGGCAGTTATCGTTCGTAAAAAAAAATTACCCTTCATAAAACTTAAAATGTTGCTGGTAAACAACCCTATTCCCTTAACCGACCTTCACTAAAACCAACAGGTCTTGAGAACTCTACATTTCAGGGCTGTATGCAAAATATTATATGATTCTGTTTGATTTTGCGGCAGTTATCGTTTATCATAGAAAAAATCGGTATGGAGAACCATACATGACTTCCATATTCTAAGATTTATATTTAAATCTTAATATCGCCTGCCAAGCGCGATATATTTTCTCTTATACATGATTTACATTAAAATGAAAAAATTTTAATTTTATTGCCTGGCAACAAAATTATTTTATTTTTAACAATTACCATTGTTTCAAAAAGTTTAAATAAATTTTCAAGTACTTTACTCTGGTTAAAACGTAAAAGGTTGCAGGTAAACTACCCCTTCCCCTTAACCGATCTTCACCAAAATCGAAAGTCGTTGAGACCTCTACAATTCAGGGACGTATGCAAAAAATTATTTGATTCTGTTTGAATTTGCGGCTGTTATCGTTTGCCATAGAAACAAAATCTATAGACACACAGACACATAGACAGACAGACACACACACAGACACTTTTCGGAAAACGACTTTTTTTCATGTTTTGAGTGTAGTAGAATCAGAATCTGCAATAATCTCGAACACGATTTTTTTTGCCATCACCATACTTCCATTCCTTAAGGAATATGGAAGTAAAATTACCCTTGATAAAAAACCGTTGCAGGTAAACTACCCCTTTCCCTTAACCGATCTTCACCAAAAACGACAGGTCTTGAGAACTCTGCAATTCAGGGCTGTATACAAAATATTATATGATTTTGTTTGAATTTGCGGCTGTTATCGTTTGCCATACAAAATACCCTTGATAAAACAAAGAAAGTGGCTGCTAAACTACCCCTTTCCCTTAAACGATCTTCACCAAAAACAATAGGTCTTTAGTACTCAAGACATTAGGGCTGTACGCAAAAACTTATTTGATTATGTTTGAAGTTGCGTCTGTTATCGTTTGCCATAGAAAATACCCTTGTTAAAACATAAAACGTTGCCGGTAAACTACCCCTTTCCCTTAACTGATCTTTACCAAAATCAACAGATCTTGAGAACTCTATAATTCAGGGCTGTATGCGAAACATTATTTGATTCTGTTTGAATTTACGGCTGTTATCGTTTGCCAAACAAACAAAATTACCCTTGATAAAAAAAACCGTTGCTAGTAAACTACCCCTTTCCCTCAACCGATCTTCACCAAAAAAGAATAGCATACAGCACACACACACACACACACACACACACACACACACACACACACACACACACACACACACACACACACACACTCTCTCTTTTCGAAAAACATCTTTTTTTCATGTTTTGAGTGTAGTACAATCAGAATCTGCAATAATCTCGAACACGATTTTTTTTGCCATCACCCTACTTTCATTTCCTTAAGGAACATGGAAGTAAAATATCGGTATGGAGAACCATACATGACTTCCATATTATAAGATTTATATTTAAAATCATCATTTTCGAAATGAAATATTTCCATAGAAACTACTTCTTTCTACTTACTGCTTCAGCTTGAACCACAGAACTGTGGTCACTAACGTATACCACCTCACGTTATCGCACTCGATTTTCACTGATGATGGAAGTCGATGGCACTGCTGAAACGTCTGGTTTTGCAGAAAACATTGGTCTACGGCCAAACAGCCCGGCAAGGAATTTTAACAACAAACTACTTCTTTGTTGCCGATAACGTAGTAGGCCTACATATATAAAAAATTATCCCCTCCACCTTCAACTATAATTTTCATTTATTGAAAATTACCCCCACCCCATTCAACTAGCCTCTTCATTAATAGATATTTCATCTACGTTTCTACAGTGGATTATTAAGATCTTCTTATCAGGATACTTTATTTATCAAAATTAAGTACTTTACTCTTGTTACAATAAAAAATGTTTCAGGTAAACTGCCCTTTCCCCATAACCGATCTTCACCAAAATCAACAGGCCTTGAGTCTTCTACAACTCAGGCACATTGTAAAAAATTATTTGATTCTGTTTGAATTTACGGCAGTTATCGTTCGTCATAAAAATATTTCTCTTGTTACAACATAAAATGTTGCCAGTAAACTACCCCTTTCCCTTAACCGATCTTCACCAAAATCAACAGGCCTTGAGTACTCTATAATTCAGGAAGGGGTGCAAACAAGTATTTGATTCTGTTTGAATTTACGGCAGTTATCGTTTGTCAAAAAAAAATTACCCTTGTTAAAACATACAATGTTGCAGGTAAACTACCCCTTTCCCTTAACCGATCTTCACCAAAATCAATAGACCTTCAGTCCTCTACAATTGAGGGTTGCATGCAAAACATTTTCTGATTCTGTTTGAATGTGCGGCAGTTATCGTTCGTCATAGAAAAAAAATTACCTTTGACAAAAAAATTGTTGCAGGTAAACTACCCCTTTCCCTTAACCGATCTTCACTAAAAACAATAGGTCTTGAGTCTGTATCATTGAGAAAGGTATGAAAAAAATTATTTCATTCTGTTTGTATTTATGGCAGTTATTGTTCGTCATAGAAAAAATTCCCCCTTTTAAAACATAAAACGTTGCTAGGAAACTACTCCTATCCCTTAACCGATCTTCACCAAAAACAATAGGTCTTGAGAACTCTACAGTTCATGGCTGTATTCAAATAATTATTTGATTCTGTTGAAGTTGCGGCTGTTATCGTTTGCCATAGAAAAAAATCTACAGACACACAGACACTTTTCAAAATATTGGTATGGAGAACCATACATTACTTCCATGTTCTAAGATTTATATTTAAAATCATTTTTGAAATGAAATATTTTCATAGAAACTACTTCTTTCTTCAGCCTTAACCACAGTACTGTGGTCACTATCGTATACCACCTCACGTTAGCGCGCTCGATTTTCACTGATGATGGCAGTCGATGGCACTGCCGAAACGTCTGGTTTTGTAGAAAACACTGGACCACGCCAAACAGCCCGGGAAGGAATTTTAACAACAAACTACTTCTTTGTTGCCGATAACGTAGTACACATGACATATAAATAAATATCGGTATGGAGAACCATACATGACTTCCATGTTCTAAGATTTATATTTAAAATCATCATTTTCGAAATGAAATATTTCCACAGAAACTACTTATTTCTACTTACTGCTTCAGCCTTAACCACAGTACTGTGGTCACTAATGTATACCACCTCACGTTATCGCATTCGATTTTCACTGATGATGGCAGTCGACGGCACTGTGGAAACGTCTGGTTTTGGAGAAAACATTGGACTACGGCCAAACAGCCCAGGAAGGAATTTTTAACAACAAACTACTACTTTGTTGCCGATAACGTAGTACACATATAAAAATTATCCCCTCCACCTTCAACTATAATTTTCATTTATAGAAAATTACCCCCACCCCGTTCAACTAGCCTCTTCATTAATAGATATTTCATCTACGTTTCTACAGTGGATTATTAAGATCTTCTTATCAGGATACTTTATTTATCAAAATTAAGTACTTTACTCTTGTTACAACAAAAAATGTTTCTGGTAAACTGCCCTTTCCCCATAACCAATTTTCTCCAAAATCAACAGGCCTCGAGTCTTCTACAACTCAGGCACATATGTAAAAAATTATTTGATTCTGTTTGAATTTACGGCAGTTATCGTTCGTCATAAAAATATTTCTCTTGTTACAACATAAAATGTTGCCAGTAAACTACCCCTTTCCTAAACCGATCTTCACCAAAATCAACAGGCCTTGAGTACTCTATAATTCAGGAAGGGGTGCAAACAAGTATTTGATTCTGTTTGAATATGCGGCAGTTATCATTCGTCATAAAAAAATTACCCTTGTTAAAACATAAAATGTTGCAGGTAAACTACCCCTTTCCCTTAACCGATCTTCACCAAAATCAATAGACCTTCAGTCCTCTACAATTCAGGGTTGCATGCAAAACATTTTCTGATTCTGTTTGAATGTGCGGCAGTTATCGTTCGTCATATAAAAAATTACCCTTGTTAAAACATAAAATGTGGCAGGTAAACTACCCCTTTCCCTTAACCGATCTTCACCAATAACAATAGATCTTGAGAACTCTACAATTCAGGGCTGTGTGCGAAATATTATTTGATTCTGTTTGCATTTGCGGCTGTTATCGTTTGCAATAGAAAAAAAATTACCTTTGACAAAAAAAATGTTGCAGGTAAACTATCCCTTTCCCTTAACCAATCTTCACCAAAAACAATAGGTCTTGAGTACTCTACAATTCAGAGCTGTATGCAAAAAATAATTTGATTCTGTTTGAATTTGCGGCTGTTATTGTTTGCCATGGAAAAAATCTATAGACACACAGCCAGACACACACACAGCCAGACACACACACACACACACACACACACACACACACACACACACACACATTTTGAAAAATGACTTTTTTTCATGTTTTGAGGGTAGTACAATCAGAATCTGCAATTATCTCGAACACGATTTTTTTTGCCATCACCATACTTCCATTTCCTTATGGAACATGGAAGTAAAATTACCCTTGTTAAAACATAAAATGTTGCAGGTAAACTACCCCTTTCCCTTAACCGATCTTCACAACAACAAAAATAAGACTTGAGTACTCTACAATTTAGGGCTGTATGTAAAACATTATTTGATTCTGTTTAAATTTGCGGCTGTTATCGTTTGCCATAGAAAAAATTCTACACATAGACACACAAACACTTTTCAAAAAAATCGGTGTGGAGAACCATACATGACCTCCATGTTTTAAGATTTATGTTTAAAATAATTTACTTGAATTCAGTTCGGTAACTTCTAAAATAATATCGCCCACCCGCAATCTAATTTCACTATTTATAGATATTTTTGTTATTATGGGGTAGTTGTTATTTTCAGTCACTTTATCCACAAAATTTCGGTAGGCTTACTTTATTCTTATAAAGAAACCGAACTACGCGCATAATCATCCCTCCTCTGAAGCGCTCCGAAGTCACTCATGGACCCTGAGCATCTTGCAGAGGGTTCATTCCCTAAAGACGAAAAGTCTGTCTATGAACCGTTCCTCTGTAAACATGTGCAGTTACACTGCCCAGCAATCAACAGAAAGCAAATCGCTATCCACGCTGGACACTTTTTAGGCTTGCACGCGTTGTGTTGGTGTCGGTTTCGGCACTTTCCATTTAAAAAGTGTGCAAATGTAAGAAAATAAACATGAGTGAGGCCAGAAATAACGCGAATTGTGTGTGTGTGTGTGTGTGTGTGTGTGTGTGTGTGTGTGTGTGTGTGTGTGTGTGTGTGTGTGTGTGTGTGTGTGTGTGTGTGTGTGTGTGTGTGTGTGTGTGTGTGTGTGTGTGTGTGTGTGTGTGTGTGTTGCCTGCCTTTTTATTGCGGTAATCATAATAATAAAATGGAAACGTAAACATTACATAATTGAGATATGCTTGCCTGCCACAAACAATATATTTTCTCTCATACATATTTAAATTAAAATGAAAAAATATAGAATTTGGTTAAAGTTAAATGAAATGTTTCTATAGAAACTGCTTCTTTGTTGTCAATAACATAGTACACATATAAAACTTATAAAAAATTTACCTCCTCCGTCATCAACTACCATTTTAATTTATAAAAAAAATTACCCCCTCTCCCCTTCAACTACCCTTTTCATTTATAGATATTTCATCTACCTTTCTACAGTGGATTATTATGTCCTTCTTTTCAGGATACTTTATTTATCAAAATTAAGCACTTTACTCTTGTTAAAATGTAAAATGTTGCAGGTAAACTACCCCTTTCCCTTAACCGATCTTCACCAAAATCAATAGGCCTTGAGTCCTCTAAAATTCAGAACTGTATGCAAAACATTATTTGATTCTGTTTGAATTTGCAGCTGTTATCGTTTGCCATAGAAAACATTCTACACATAGACAGACACACACACACACACCCACACACACACACACACACACACACTCACAGGCACTTTTCAAAAAATAACTTTGCTTCATGTTTTGAGGGTCATGATCACAATCCGCCCTTATCTCGAACACGATTTTTTCGCCATCACCATACTTCCATTTCCTTAAGGAACATGGAAGTAAAAAATAAACTGTTAGTTGGAAAGCAGTTTTTCTAATAAAATAATTTATTCTCAAAACATGGGTAACAGAGAGTTGTGTTTAAATTTGATATTCTCGTGTGAAATTAAAATCTTAAAAACTTCAATAAATTTATCGTAATTTAGAACATAGGCCTATTTACTACTGATTATTATTATTAAGCAGTAATATTTAATTTGTATTAATAAATGTATTAGTAAAGTTATTATCTAGTAAGTATATGATACATAATTATTAAAATTAGGACAGTAGTACAGTAATTATTTTTGAAACTCCTGTTATTTGTGTGTCAATGTCTCTAATTTGTTTTTATCACATATGATTATGATATTCCTGACTTTTGTAGAGAATTATAATGTTACTTATAGAAAAAAAACTGCTTGTCATTTGTTATAAACTGATTATTTCTTTAAGAACTGACATATTGTATCATTATCATTCGTAGTTAGGATTATACTATCACACATACCAACATTAAACATTTTGTCTTGCTACACCAATATACGTACTACTGTTGCTGTCGTTATTGTTGTTATACATGAAATGAAGGAATATGTTTATTTTTTAATGTTTTAATTTGTTGGATTTGTGTGTTTGTTTTTTGTTACAACTACACACACACTGAATGTCTCCCTAGTTTTACAAGCAAAGTCCAACTTATAGGCAAATACTTCACTACATGAACATGGGCTTCACCAGTATGTTTACAGTTGAATGTATTCTCAAGATCATGGCATTTGGGTTAAGAGTAAGTATTACAGGTCAGATAAATTGCATTTGCAGACTCTGACAGACAAATTAACTAGACCGAAAGTCTTATTGGTCAGCTAGTTTTGTTGGTCCATTAACTAAAATCTGGATCTTTTAGTTAATCAATCTCTTTTCTGGCTATATGTATTTCATGTATCATATGAAACAGTTTGTTCATATGAATACTGGTACAGTTCATTTTAATACTGAAAAATGCTTTAAGTATTTGTGGATTTTAAGAATACTTTAGTTTAAGATAAATATTCACAGTTTCTATTGTAACAGATACATATTCAATTGTATGTACAGCAATAAAATGTAATAAGACAATGCAATATTTTTCACAGTTTTAGTCAGATAACTAATTTGATTAAACAGTAATTAAAGGAAATATAAATATCGATCCTCAAACATTTAATTTGTCAGTCTGAGTATAACAAATAATTATTAAATTAAAAAGAAAAATGAAACCGAACACTACTACTAAAACATATAATCAGCAGTAACAGTGATAGCATTCTTAATGTAAGTATAACATCAAACTTTTCAGTAATATTCTTGTAGGGAAGCGCATATGAGTAATTATTTTAATAGCTTATAAGTTACTTCATCTCATGTAAGTAAATACAGATACATTTATATAAACAGTCTGAATATTAGTGCAGTTAATAATGTGATTTAATAGTACCGGTATCTCTTTTTCATCAAGTTATGACATTAAGATATGGATTTGCAATTGCTTGGTTTTTCCTATAATTAAATATTCATTGTGTGCTGTAACAATTAATCCATTTTCATCTTCGTTATCACCTTACAATGTCACACTTCACTCTATCAGGCCTGAACACCAAGTTTACAATTATCTCAGCTAATCTGTTTTCCCATTTTCCTTCATTCTTTGTGTTTGTGCTTAGTAATTTGTAGAATGCAATATATTTTTGTGACTTATTGTACTTTTTATGAGAGCTATGTGTAAACCAAACTAAAATGTTGCTTTATATATATTACTAAACTGCATGGTTTTGAAGTATGTTGTCTGTGACATTATAAATATATTTACCAAATTTGTTTACATACTATAGTACACATGTATGCATGAAACATAGTGTAGTTGTACAGGTGTAGACTTTAGTGTTAAAGAAATACATTAATTTTGACTAGCATGCGCAGGTTTTTATATAAATTAATGTTTCATATTTTTTTTAGAATAGAAATTAATGTTTGATACTTTGATATTAAATTTTGTTTTCAGGAACTACGCTAAAATATATTTACTTCATTTTTAATGCAAATTTATTAATATTGTTTTATTTAGTATGTAAATTGATTTCATATATAGTGTTGAAGTATCACCTGACAAATAATAACTGAATAGTCCAAAGAGAAAAACACCTGTACTTAAAAATTGAGTAATCTTTGTATTTAATTTAAACTAAACATATTCAACCTTATTTTTATTGTTTCATACTCAATTAAAAATGGTTTTATGCTCTAAAAATTACTAGAAATTTTGAAGTTCATTTCATTAAGTTTTTTCATTTTATGTCTTTTATCATTTTACAACGAAGATACATGAAATGGCCAGGAATTTTGTTAGGCCGTAATGCTATGGCAGTGCTTAAAATTAGCAAATAATATTTAGTCATATTACACTTGCAGTAGTATTTAACTTTATAAAGGATAATAAAATAGTACTGCCTTATGGTTAGACAGCATGAATGGGCATCTGATGGGTTTAAACATGTAATAAAGAGTGTAATGTACGTTACACATGTAATGTATGTGTATGTAATGCTTATATCAGGTTATTTATGTCAGAGGTTGATGGATAACAATGATGTACTATGTAAATATGTGATAGAGTTTGATTTCTAAAAATGGCAATACAGGTTTTGATATTACAGTAATGAAACATTTTATAACTGCATTACTATTAATATTATTATTATTGTTATTACCACAGTTTTTATTAATATTAAAATATACATTTGAATATAGGTTTACTTTTTATGATTCTTCGTTCAAACAGAATTACCTTATTAAAATTCATTTTAAAATTTTGCATGTGGTCAATATTACTTCCTTTTTGACAATAATAAAGTCTAAGACAAGAGTATGTAAAATTAAGATTGTATAAGTGAATTATTTTCATATTCATGATGAAAATTAGTTTTTTACATTAAAAATTCTGCAGTAGTTGCTGTGGCAACTACATTAGTTACATTAGTAGTTGCTGTGGCATTAATATACAAATACTAAATATACTGTAAGCTAATGTGTAAAGTAGAAAAGAAATTTAAATTCTATGTCAAAACAAACTGAAGATGGTCACTGTGTTATGTTATGTGCTTTTAACCAGTCAAACATCATGCCTGTCTCATACTGGTATTTTATTAAATTTTATAAAGTGAATTATTACTAAAAAAAAAATGTCTTTATACATGTTGTAATGTGATTGTATTTTTCCCTGTTTTTAAATACTGCTGTAGAATTGTAAAATTATAACTGTCAGGCAGCTGTTTCATTGATCTTATACACTAAAGAAATAATAGAATACCTAAAATAATCCTGATGAAATGATGTAAGTAGTTCCTGGCCTGTTAATTTTAAACATCAATAAAATTATGAAAATTCTGCCTTGTTGTTTTCAGTTATTTAACTTATTTCTGTATTTCTGAAATTATATATATATATATATATATATATATATATATATATATGGTCCCTTTCAAGGAGATAGTACTCAAGACAGTAATAGTTGTGAGTATAAAAAATCTACTATAAAAAAAATCATGAATGTGGACTCATGTTTTATAAACTGAAACAGAACTGTAGAGAGTAGTACTTATGTTCATAACAAAGTACAGTGTATTTTAAATTTGTGTGTTACTGTAGCACTAATAAATTTTACAGATGCAGTTTTGTTACAGATTAAAATCTTATATAAAAAATAAATTAAAGAAAAAATATTATGAATATAAGTTTTTTTTAATGTGTGACTAAGGATTTGCATAATACTTAGCTATTATAAAAAAACTGATAAGAATTAGTGAAGCAATCTGTCTTTTGTGTATGCTAAGTGTTTGACAACATACTTTAGTGTACATTAGTGTATACAGAGAAGTGGTAGTTTAAGTTGTAGTAGATGTAATGTATGTAGTTGCAGTAAACAGAACCATATCCTCCTATTGTTATAAACTGTTGCTTTATTAACTACTAATTATAGTTTTGTGTGGTGTCACAAAAATACTTCACAACTGCTTTATCAACCTGATTTCTTTCTGTTACTGTTGATTTCTAACTACTTGTTGACATTAATCGTGTCAGTTAACTTGAAAATGTACACAATGTGAGTTTTATGTTCATAATACAAAGAAATTACATCACAGACAAATTTAAAATAAATCATAAGCCACAATGTAACAATTTTGATTTATACAAGTTTTATACTGTATATGTTTTGTGAAGAAGTTGGTTTTTTGTTCAAGACTGGATTTGACATTCCTATAAAAGTAGACAAAATAGAGATGTGAGTTTATTTACTTTCTGAACCAAATCAATCTAGGATTATTAAATTAAAAACAAAAAGAACAAAAAGCAAATAAGTTTCCAAACTGTGGCTGGTATACTAATTAGTTCTTAATTGGTGTTTTTTATGTAGTACATTTTTCAACTGGTAATACTGAAGACAATAATTTGTCCTCTAATTTTTATGATTCCCTCTGTCTGGTCAAAAAAATCTGTGTCCTGACTCATAGTCTACAATAACATAACAGAAATATGTGCCTTACTTTTGTCTATTTCAGAAAAATTTGAGTGTCACAATAAATTCAGTTGTACAATACTGAGTTTACATCAAACATATATAGTTAATACTGGACCTTAAAAAAAAGAAAGCATATTTCCTCATTAAATCAATCTTCAATGTAGCATTAAGCCACAAAAATTCAATTTAACCAATAGATCAGAATTATGTCAGTTTCTTAAAACTGAGGTTAATAAAAGTTTTTTTCTCGTTTTTTTAAATGTCAGACTATTTTCTTCCTTATTCTTTCCTTAACTTATTTTTTTCTTCTTTTGTATCTACTGGGCTGTTCAGCCTGCTTCATGTTTCTTTTTGTTATAGTTTTGAGTAAATTAAAGTAGTTAGAAAATTTGTATTGCTCCTCACAGTCAACTTATGGAAATTATTAGCATAAATGTATTGTCAGTAACAATTACTATTATTTAGGGTTCTTTTGATTCCTGTTCTTCTGTTGCTTCATCCTCTTTCTATTTAAGTTAATTCAAAAGTTTGTGTAGTTTATGATTCATCTCGCTCTTTCAGTGTCATCACCTTACTTTTTTCACACTATTGTCTCTCATCTATCATCCACGCTCTCGTATTGTTAATGATTTCTCTGTCCTTTTGTTTTGGCTTTTGAAATATTTGTTGTATGTACAATCTGGATTTGCCTTTCTTGTCAGTTGATCATGTTGCCATGAAAGATAGTACTTCTTATTGTAACTGAAAGATGGTAATTATTTACTTTGAGTGCTATGCTAGTTAATTTCATCCATTATAGTAAGTGAAAACCATTAACAAAACGTTTTCACTTTAGTACTGTAACTGTTTGTGCTAATTATATTTTCCAACTGACAAAATTGTCTGTGCTCTTACTGAAAAATTAATTTTCTGTTTCTCATTCTATGGAATAGCTAAGAATTTATCATAGGTAAAGAGTTGAATTATTTTAGTATATTTATCTTTATCTGTTGTAATATTCTTTGTATGTTCAGAAAATATTTTTAAATTATGATAAGAATATGTATATATGTAGTATTTTGATTATTTTTGGTCTCTGTGATCCATGTTGATTCTCTAAAATATACATAGAGGAAAGCTCACATAGTTTTATTCATCCTGCTGATTTCTTTGCTGATTTTGTCCACATTATCAAGACTGTTGCTTATGAATATTGTTATGTGTGTATAACTCTACTGATTTACTTTAAGTTTTTTTTTTTACTATAATCACTTACGCTTTGATAGAGTTTGTCTTTTCAACATCAATAGTCATTTTAAGATACTTTTATTTATTTTCCAAACTCAAATTATTATCAAATCCTTGAGAGTAGTGATTTATTTTTCTGTGAAGTTATTTTTAGACATTTCTAGACAGCACTATACTGTTATAGGAAAATATATCTTCATTTAATAATGAATGGTGCACTTCATAATTTCACGATACAGTTCTTGTATTTATTTTTGTGTACTTTATAAGTACAGAATATGAGAACTGATACGTTTAGTTTAGTTCTGAAATAAAGCCAGAATATACACAATCATGTACAAATACAGCTTCCTTTCCACCATCACTAAAATATATCTGTTTACTGATAAAGTAGTTGTAATGAAGTATAGCTGTAGTAGATGTAGATGTTCATGATTGGTGTATGTATGTCTGACAGTATCGAGATGCTCCGCCCCTCCTTGATGATATCCTCCAAGTTATGAATTTGGTCTTCACTAGTCTTTTCCTTATCGAATGTATTTTGAAACTCATCGCATTTGGATTCAAGGTGAATTTTGTTTTAGTACCTTAATTGTTTTGTATTTTGTAGTGTTTAATGTAGCATTGTTTTTAGATTAGTGATGTTCAACTCACATCATTTGTATAGTACTCAATATATAATAAAATATAAATATCGGTATGGAGAACCATACATGACTTCCATATTCTAAGATTTATATTTAAAATCATTTTCAGCCAAACAGCCAGGGAAGGAATTTTAACAAAAAAATACTTCTTTCTTGCCAATAACGTAGTACACATATAAAAAATATTATCCCCTCCCCCTTCAACTATAATTTTGATTTATAGAAAATTACTCCCAGCCCGTTCAACTAGCCTCTTCATTTATAGATATTTCATCTATGTTTCTACAGTGGATTATTAAGATCTTATCAGGATACTTTATCAAAATTAAGTACTTTACTCATGTTACAACAAAAAATGTTTCTGGTAAACTGCCCTTTCCCCGTAACCGATCTTCACCAAAATCAACAGACATTGAGTTCTCTATAGCTCAGGCACATATGTAAAAAATTATTTGATTCTGTTTGAATTTACGGCAGTTATGGTTCGTCATATAAAAAATTACCCATGTTAAAACATAAAACATGAGATTTATAAAACATATCTAAGATTTATATTTAAAATCATTTTTGAAATAAAATATTTTCATAGAACCTACTAACGCTGGAGAAATCTGAGGAGCCAATCAGAGTTGGGCCTACCTGTCACTCTGCTGAATTTGGTGGAAAGCCCTGTCACTGTCGTCAAAGTATCAGCCTTGACAGGGTCCTCTTTTTCTGCAAAATGGGAGAGGAGGCTTGAGATGGAGTGAGTGACATGGTCCCCACCTCAATGAAGAACCCATTGTTTTATAAAAATATATTTAAATTTTGAAAACTCAAAAATTCTTTTCTTGTTGTAAATATTTATATTTTATAATCAAAATGACTTTATCAAAAAACAAACATTATTTTTTTATAATAAGTACTTACATATGTTTCTTAATATGCTTACTTTTTCTTCAATGTTGATGATCATTTCCAAACATTCTGACAAAATTGTATCTACAGAACAGTTAACATTCCCCAGGTTTCCATTTCTGCTAATTTCTCATTACACCTTCCACTGACGTATTATTAACCATTTCATAAACTATCGTATAATCTTTTCAGATTTTGTGGTACAAAATCTGAAATTTTCAGATTGCCTGGCAACAAAATTATTTTATTTTCAACAATTACCATTGTTTGAAAAAGTTTAAATGAATTTTCAAGTACTTTACTCTTGTTAAAACGTAAAAGGTTGCAGGTAAACTACCCCTTCCCCTTAACTGATCTTCACCAAAATCTAAAGGCCTTGAGTCCTCTACAATTCACTGACGTATGCAAAAAATTATTTGATTCTGTTTGAATTTGCGGCAGTTATCGTTTGCCATAGAAAATACGCTTGATAAAAAACGTTGCTGGTAAACTACCCCTTCCCCTCAACCGATCTTCACCAAAAACAATAGGTCTTGAGTACTCTACAAATCAGGGCTGTATGCAGAAAATTATTTGATTCTGTTTGAATTTGCGGCTGTTATCGTTTGCCATAGAAAATACCCTTGTTAAAAAAACGTTGTAGGTAAACTACCCCTTTCCCTTAACCGATCTTCACCAAAAACAACAGGTATTGAGAACTCTACAATTTAGGGCTGCATGAAAATAATCTTTTGATTCTGTTTGAATTTGCGGCTGTTATCGTTTGCCATAGGAAATACCCTTGTTAAAACATAAAACGTTACAGGTAAACTACCCCTTTCCCTTAACCAATCTTCACCAGAAACAATAGGTCTTGAGAACTCTACAATTCAGGGCTGTATGCGAAACATTATTTTATTCTGTTTGAATTTGCGGCTGTTATGTTTGCCAAAAAAAAAAAATTTCCCTTGATAAAAAAAAATCGTTGCAGGTAAACTACCCCTTTCCCTCAACCGATCTTCACCAAAAACAATAGGTCGCGAGTCCTCTACAAATCAGGGCTGTATGCAAAAAATTATTTGATTCTGTTTGAATTTGCGGCAGTTATCGTTTGCCATAGAAAAAAAATCTACAGACACACAGACAGACACACAGACACACACACAGACACTTTTCGGAAAACGACTTTTTTCATGTTTTGAGTGTAGTAGAATCAGAATCTGCAATAATCTCGAACACGATTTTTTTTGCCATCACCATACTTCCATTCCTTAAGGAATATGGAAGTAAAAATTACCCTTGTTAAAACATAAAACGTTGCTGGTAAACTACCCCTTTCCCTTAACCGATCTTCGACAAAATCAACAAACCTTGAGTTCTGTATAATTTAAAAAGGTATGCAAAAAAGTAGTTGATTCTCTTTGAATTTACGGCAGTTATCGTTTGCCATAGAAAAATATCGGTATGGAGAACCATACATGACTTCCATGTTCTAAGATTTATATTTAAAATCATATTTGAAATGAAATATTTCCATAGAAACTACGTCTTTCTACTTATTGCTTCAGCATTAACCACAGTACTGTGGTCACTAACGTATACCACCTCACGTTTTCGCACTCGATTTTCACCGATGATGGCAGTCGATGGCACTGCCGAAAAGTCTGGTTTTGCAGAAAACATTGGACTACGGCTAAAGAGCCCGCGAAGCAATTTTAACAAAAAACTACTTCTTTGTTGCCGATAACGTAGTACACATATAAAAAATTCTCCCCTCCACCTTCAACTATAATTTTTAATAATAGAAAATTACCCCCACCCGTTCACCTAACCTCTTCATTTATAGATATTTCATCTACGTTTCTACAGTGGATTACTATCAGCTTCTTATCAGGATACTTTATTTATAAAAATTAAGTACTTTACTCTTGTTAAATCATAAAATGTTTCAGGTAAACTACCCCTTTCTCTTAACCGATCTTCTCCAAAATCAACAGACCTTCCGTCCTCTACAATTCAGGGAAGTATGCAAAAAAATATTTGATTCTGTTTGAATGTGCGGCAGTTATCGTTCGTCATGGAAACATTTCTCTTGTTACAACATAAAATGTTGCAGGTAAACTACCCCTTTCCCTTAACTGATCTTCACCAAAATCAATAGACCTTGAGCTCTCTGCTACTCAGGAAAGGATGCAAAAAATTATTTGATTCTCATTGAATTTTCGGCAGTTATCGTTCGTCATATAAAAAATTACCCTTTTTAAAACATAAAACGTTGCTGATAAACTACCCCTTCCCTAAACCGATCTTCAACAAAATCAACAGACCTTGAGTTCTCTTTAGTTCAAAAAGGTATGCAAAAACCTAGTTGATTCTGTTTGAATTTACGGCAGTTATCGTTCGTCATATAAAAAATTACCCTTGTTAAAACATAAAATGTTGCTGGTAAACTACCCTTTTCCCTTAACCGATCTTCACCAACACCAATAGGTATTGAGAACTCTACAATACAGGGCTGTATGCAAAACATCATTTGATTCTGTTTGAATTTGCGGCTGTTATCGTTTACAAAAAAAAGAATTACCCTTGATAAAAAACCGTTGTAGGTAAACTACCCCTTTCCCTTAACCGATCTTCACCAAAAACGACAGGTCTTGGGTACTCTACAATTCAGGCCTGCATGCAAACAATTATTTGATTCTATTTGAATTTGCTGCTGTTATCGTTCGTCATAGGAAAAATACCCTTGTTAAAACATAAAACGTTGCAGGTAAACTACCCCTTTCCTTCAACCGATCTTCAACAAAATCAACAGACCTTGAGTTCTGTATAATTCAAAAAGGAGTGCAGAAGAGTAGTTGATTCTGTTTTAATGTACGGCAGTTATCGTTCGTCAAAAAAAAATTACCCTTGATAAAACATAAAATGTTGCTGGTAAACAACGCTATTCCCTTAACCGATCTTCACCAAAACCAACAGGTCTTTTGAGAACTTTACATTTCAGGGCTGTATGCAAAATATTATATGATTCTGTTTGAATTTGCGGTTGTTATCGTTTGCCATATAAAATACCCTTGATAAAACAAAAAACGTGTCAGGTGAACTACCCCTTTTCCTTAACCGATCTTCACCAAAAACAATAGGTCTTTAGTACTCAACAAAACAGGGCTGTATGCAAAAACGTATTTGATTCTGTTTGAATTTGCGGCTGTTATCGTTTGCCATAGAAAATACCCTTTTAAAACATAAAACGTTGCAGATAAACTACCCCTTTCCCTTAACCGATCTTCACCAACACCAATAGATATTGAGAACTCTACAATACAGGGCTGTATGCAAAACATCATTTGATTCTGTTTGAATTTGCGGCTGTTATCGTTTGCCAAACAAACAAAATTACCCTTGATAAAAAAAAAACCGTTGCCGGTAAACTACCCCTTTCCCTCAACCGATCTTCACCAAAAACAATAGGTCGCGAGTACTCTACAAATCAGGGCTGTATGCAAAAAATTATTTGATTCTGTTTGAATTTGCGGCTGTTATCGTTTGCCATAGAAAAAAAATCTACAGACACACACACAGACACACACACAGACAGACAGACAGACACACACACAGACACTTTTCGAAAAACGACTTTTTTTCATGTTTTGAGTGTAGTACAATCAGAATCTGCAATAATCTCGAACACGATTTTTTTTGCCATCACCATACTTCCACTTCCTTAAGGAACATGGAAGTAAAATATCGGTATGGAGAACCATACATGACTTCCATATTCTAAGATTTATATTTAAAATCATTTTCAGCCAAACAGCCAGGCTGTGTCTTACCTGCCTTTTTATTGCTGTATTAAATGAAAAATATTATATTACATTAAAATGAAAAAATTATAATTTTATTGCCTGGCAACAAAATTATTTTATTTTTAACAATTACCATTGTTTCAAAAAGTTTAAATAAATTTTCAAGTACTTTACTCTTGTTAAAACGTAAAAGGTTGCAGGTAAACTACCCCTTCCCCTTAACCGATCTTCACCAAAATCGAAAGTCATTGAGACCTCTACAATTCAGGGACGTATGCAAAAAATTATTTGATTCTGTTTGAATTTGCGGCTGTTATCGTTTGCCATAGAAAATACGCTTGATAAAAAAACGTTGCAGGTAAACTACCCCTTCCCCTTAACCGATCTTCACCAAAAACAATAGGTCTTGAGTACTCTACAAATCAGGGCTGTATGCAAAACATTATTTGATTCTGTTTGAATTTGCGGCTGTTATCGTTTGCCATAGAAAATAAAACGTAAAAGGTTGCAGGTAAACTACCCCTTCCCCTTAACCGATCTTCACCAAAAACAATAGGTCTTGAGTACTCTACAAATCAGGACTGTATGCAAAACATTATTTGATTCTGTTTGAATTTGCGGCTGTTATCGTTTGCCATATAAAATACCCTTGTTAAAAAAACGTTGCAGGTAAACTACCCCTTTCCCTCAACCGATCTTCACCAAAAACAATAGGTCTTGAGAAATCTACAATTCAGGGCTGTATGCGAAACATTATTTGATTCTGTTTGAATTTGCGGCTGTTATCGTTTGCCAAAAAAAAAAAAATTTCCCTTGATAAAAAAAACCGTTGCAGGTAAACTACCCCTTCCCCTCAACCGATCTTCACCAAAAACAATAGGTCGCGAGTACTCTACAAATCAGGGCTGTATGCAAAAAATTATTTGATTCTGTTTGAATTTGCGGCAGTTGTCGTTTGCCATAGAAAATACGCATGATAAAAAACGTTGCTGGTAAACTACCCCTTCCCCTCAACCGATCTTCACCAAAAACAATAGGTCTTGAGTACTCTACAAATCAGGGCTGTATGCAGAAAATTATTTGATTCTGTTTGAATTTGCGGCTGTTATCGTTTGCCATAGAAAATACCCTTGTTAAAAAAACGTTGTAGGTAAACTACCCCTTTCCCTTAACCGATCTTCACCAAAAACAAAAGGTATTGAGAACTCTACAATTTAGGGCTGTATGCAAATAATCTTTTCATTCTGTTTGAATTTGCGGCTGTTATCGTTTGCCATAGGAAATACCCTTGTTAAAACATAAAACGTTACAGGTAAACTACCCCTTTCCCTTAACCGATCTTCACCAAAAACAATAGGTCTTGAGAACTCTGCAAACCCGAGCTGTATGCAAAAAATTATTTGATTCTGTTTGAATTTGCGGCAGTTATCGTTTGCCATAGAAAAAAAATCTACAGACAGACAGACAGACAGACAGACACACAGACACACAGACAGACAGACAGACAGACACACAGACACTTTTCGGAAAACGACTTTTTTTCATGTTTTGAGTGTAGTAGAATCAGAATCTGCAATAATCTCGAACACGATTTTTTTTGCCATCACCATACTTCCATTCCTTAAGGAATATGGAAGTAAAATCGGTATGGAGAACCATACATGACTTCCATATTCTAAGATTTATATTTAAAATCATTTTCGAAATGAAATATTACCATAGAAACTACTTCTTTCTACTTACTGCTTCAGCCGTAACAACAGTACTGTGGTCACTAACGTATACCACCTCACGTTATCGCACTCGATTTTCACTGATGATGGAAGTCGATGGCATTGCCGAAATGTCTGGTTTTGTAGAAAACATTGGACTAGGCCAAATATCCCGGGAAGGAATTTTAACAAAAACTACTTCTTTGTTGCCGATAACGTTGTACACATATATATCAGTGGCGAAGTTACATGGAGGCAATTGAGGCAATGCCTACCCTAAAAAATTCTGTAGAATAAAAATTATAAATACGTATGAACTACATAACGTAAAGATTATACATTGTTACTGCGACTGTCAAATTTATTAAACTGAAACGTGCTTTATTGAGCGACTGCTAGATGGTGACAGGTGAGATTCGGCATAGTTCGTTTAAAGCGAATGAGGCAACCTGAACTTGCCTCAGCGTTTTTTGTATACATCGTATGTAAGCAATGTAGTGGTGCGATAGGGAAGTGTAGGGAGGGGGGATTGTCCCGCGCTGTATACATAGAGCGTTGAGGCATGCCTCACTTCTGTGGTCCAAACAGTTAAGTTAAAGCGCCTGTGTTGTTTCTAAGTGTTTATTTTATGCGGTTATTAAAAGTGTCACTGTTATTCCGCTGAACTAACAGATGATCAAGATTGTTATTTGAATTATATGTAACATTAAACATATATATAGAAACTAATCAAGTTTAAAAATTTGAAGTTCAATCAGTTGTATTATTGTGTATGACTAATACAAGGATTGTTCAATAGACACACGTATAGAGCTGTAAACCATTTTTTATTCAACGATTTTAAAAGAAGTCTCCAATAACATTAAGACATGAGTTCCACTGTTGCGCTAACCTGTAGATTCCCTGCTAGTAAAATTCTTACGGCTGTTTGTGGAACCATTCGGTTACAGCAAACTCTACCTCAGCGTCCGATTTGACCCACCATCCTTTTAGTGATTCCTTAAAAAAAATTTAAGATAAGATTTTTGCCTACCCATTCATTAACTACTAGCTTCGCCAGTAAGCAAATTGATGTCCATTTTTTCGGCTTGCACGCGTTATGTTGGTGTGGGTTTCGGCACTTTCCATTTAAAAAGCGTGCAAACGTAAGAAAATAAACATGAGTGAGGCCAGAAATAACGTGAATTGTGTGTGTGTGTGTGTGTGTGTGTGTGTGTGTGTGTGTGTGTGTGTGTGTGTGTGTGTGTGTGTGTGTGTGTGTGTGTGTGTGTGTGTGTGTGTGTGTGTGTGTGTGTGTGTGTGTGTGTGTGTGTGTGTGTGTGTGTGTGTGTGTGTGTGTGTGTGTGTGTGTGTGTGTGTGTGTGTGTGTGTGTGTCTTACCTGCCTTTTTATTGCCGTATTAAATGAAAAATATTATATTACATTAAAATGAAAAATTTTAATTTTATTGCCTGGCAACAAAATTATTTTATTTTTAACAATTACCATTGTTTCAAAAAGTTTAAATAAATTTTCAAGTACTTTACTCTTGTTAAAATGTAAAAGGTTGCAGGTAAACTACCCCTTCCCCTTAACCGATCTTCACCAAAATCGAAAGTCCTTGAAACCTCTACAATTCAGGGATGTATGCAAAAAATTATTTGATTCTGTTTGAATTTGCGGCTGTTATCGTTTGCCATAGAAAATACGCTTGATAAAAAAACGTTGCAGGTAAACTACCCCTTCCCCTTAACCGATCTTCACCAAAAACAATAGGTCTTGAGTACTCTACAAATCAGGGCTGTACGCAAAACATTATTTGATTCTGTTTGAATTTGTGGCTGTTATCGTTTGCCATAGAAAATACCCTTGTTAAAAAAACGTTGCAGGTAAACTACCCCTTTCCCTCAACCGATCTTCACCAAAAACCATAGGTCTTGAGAACTCTACAATTTAGGGCTGTATTCAAATAATCGTTTGATTCTGTTTGAATTTGCGGCTGTTATCGTTTGCCATACGAAATACCCTTGTTAAAACATAAAACGTTACAGGTAAACTACCCCTTTCCCTTAACCGATCTTCACCAAAAAACAATAGGTCTTGAAAACTCTACAATTCAGGGCTGTATACGAAACATTATTTAATTCTGTTTGAATTTGCGGCTGTTATCGTTTGCCAAAAAAAAAATTTCCCTTGATAAAAAAAACCGTTGCAGGTAAACTATCCCTTTCCCTCAAGCGATCTTCACCAAAAATAATAGGTCGTGAGTACTCTACAAATCAGGGCTGTATGCAAAAAATTATTTGATTCTGTTTGAATTTGCGGCAGTTATCGTTTGCCATAGAAAAAAAATCTAACACACACACACACACACACACACACACACACACACACACACACACACACACACACACACACACACACTTTTCGGAAAACGACTTTTTTTCATGTTTTGAGTGTAGTACAATCAGAATCTGCAATAATCTCGAACACGATTTTTTTTGCCATCACCATACTTCCATTCCTTAAGGAATATGGAAGTAAAAATAAAATAATTTTGTTCCCAGGCAATAAAATTATAAATTTTTCATTTTAATGTAAATCTGTACATAGTATAAAGTAAAGTCGGTCCGTTTTCTCTCTGTATTTGAAATCGCTAATCTCAGGAAGTACTGATCGGATTTTATTCAAGTTTTCGCCAATAGATAGAGTGTCTATCGAGGAACATTTATGTGTATAATTAATACATATATGTTGTACATTAGCTTAGCTATCACGGTTTATGTCAAGTAAGTGGTATAGTTTACATCTTATATATAAAAATGGGAGCGGTCGTGGCGTAGTGGCTAGCGTGTGGCGCTGCTACGCTGTCGGCGCGGGTTCAATTCCCGCCGGTGGCCATCTGATTTAGATACGACCGTTCCCCCTCGCAAGGCAATGGCAAACCAGCGAGAGGTATCCTGCTTAGTATAAACCTTCCCCAACTATGCCGCTCGGATCCGGCGTTAAACTGTAGGTCCCATATACCTGTGAGAGACTCAGTACCACACGCACCACGGGTATATGCGGGGAGGGTACAAACCAGTCGAAAGGCTGAAGGACTACGATATAAAAATGTTTTTCATTTAATACAGCAATAAAAAGGCAGGTAAGACACAGCCTGGCTGTTTGGCTGAAAATGATTTTAAATATAAATCTTAGAATATGGAAGTCATGTATGGTTCTCCATACCGATATTTATATATCGGAATATTTTTGTATAGTGGTGTGCAACAGTGATCATTCTGATTGAAATATTGTTTTGCATACTGCCGTGATTTGTAGAGTACTCAAGACCTATTGTTTTTGGTGAAGATCGGTTGAGGGGAAGGGGTAGTTTACCTGCAACGTTTTTTATCAAGAGTATTTTCTATGGCAAACGATAACTGCCGCAAATTCAAACCGAATCAAATAATTTTTGCATACGTCACTGAATTGTAGAGGACTCAAGGCCTTTTGATTTTGGTGAAGATCGGTTAAGTGGAAGGGGTAGTTTACCTGCAACCTTTTACGTTTTAACAAGAGTAAAGTACTTGGAAATTCATTTAAACTTTTTCATACAATGGTAATTGTTAAAAATAAAATAATTTTATTGCCAGGCAATAAAATTTATAATTTTTTCATTTTAGTGTAAATCTGTACATAGTATAAAGTAAAGTCGGTCCGTTTTCTCTCTGTTTGAAATCGCTAATCTCAGGAAGTACTGAACGCATTTTATTCAAGTTTTCGCCAATAGATAGAGTGTCTATCGAGGAACATTTATGTGTATAATTAATACATATATGTTGTACATTAGCTTAGCTATCACGGTTTATGTCAAGTAAGTGGTATAGTTTACATCTTATATATAAAAATGAATGTTTCTTTGTTTGTCCCGTATGCGTTCCAATACCATTCATCAGATTGCGATGAAACTTCGGTGAGTTGTTGTGCGCACGTCCGCGAAGGTTTCTTCCACATCTCCTCCTAAACCACTGTACCGATTTCAACCAAACTTGGCACAAATATTTTACGCAACGGGAGAACCAACATAGGATAGGTGTTTTTTCGATGGGGTCCTTTTGGGGGTTCTTTGGGGTCTTCCACATCGCCTCCTAAACCACTGGACCGATTTCAACCAAACTTGGCACAAATATTTTACGCAAAGGGAGAACCAACATAGGACAAGTGTTTTTTTCGATACGATCCTTTGGGGTCTTCCACGTCTCCACCTAAACCATTGGACCGATTTCAACCAACCTTGGCACAAATATTTTACGCAACGGGAGAACCAACATAGGACAGGTGTTTTTTTCGATACGATCCTCTGGGGGGTCCTTTGCGGTCTTAAAAAACTATTAGATCTGGTTACTATGGCAACCCAATAGAATAGATTCTGTTCTAAATATATTATCGCATTAAATTGAAGACCACGCGAACGAAGTTGTGGGCAACAGCTATTTATTTTTAAGAAGCCTACTTTAATTAAACTTTATTAATTAAACTAACATTTTCATTACGTACAACGTGAAACTCCGTAGCGAAGCTCGGGTATTCTGCTAGTCATGTATAAGAGAAAATATATCGTGCGTGGCAGGCAAGCATATCTCAGTTATGTACTGTTTACGTTTCCTTTTATTATTATCACTACCGCAATAAAAAGGCAGGGAAGACACACACACACAATTCGCGTTATTTCTGGCCTCATTCATGTTTATTTTCTTACATTTGCACGGTTTTTAAATGGAAAGTGCCGAACCCATACCAACATAACGCATGCAAGCCGAAAAAGTGTCCAGCGTGGATAGCGATTTGCTTCCTGTGGATCGCTGGGCAGTGTAACTGCACGTGTTTACAGAGGAACGATTCATAGACAGACTTTTCGTCTTTAGGGAATGAACCCTCTGCAAGATGCTGAGGGTCCATGAGTGACTTCGGAGCGCTCCTTCTTTTCCGCGTGTTTGTTCTGTGAAACGTACACTGTAGATTCGCAGATTTATTCTAAGCAACGCTCAATAGGAAATGTTGAAAATGTTTGTCCACGGTGAACCCTCATACACACTAAACCTGCTCTGATGTTTTAATTACGGACATCATAATATTAAAACTTTGGAAACTTGAGCACTACTTAATGGAGATCAATCATTAACTTATACAAGCCATTAATTTTGTGCATATTTTTTATATATATGTGTACAACGTTATCGGCAACAAAGAAGTAGTTTGTTAAAATTCCTTCCCGGGATATTTGGCCGTAGTCCAATGTTTTCTACAAAACCAGACGTTTCGGCAATGCCATTGACTTCCATCATCAGTGAAAATCGAGTGCGATAACGTGAGGTGGTATATGTTAGTGACCACAGTACTGTGGTTAAGGCTGAAGCAGTAAGTAGAAAGAAGTAGTTTCTATGGTAATATTTCATTTCGAAAATGATTTTGAAAATAAATCTTAGAATATGGAAGTCATGTATGGTTCTCCATACCGATATTATAATTTGGTGTGGTTCTAGCGTTTATTAAAGGCCCGATAGGTTTACTGATTTTGTGTAATTTTATTAAAGAATTTAATTTTGGTGCACAAGGATTATTTATTCTCTTACAAGGATTGATCCATAAAATTATATCACTGAAAATTTCTTAACTATAGAACTAACCTCATATTTATGTACGACTTATAAACATCTTGTATGACACTTAAACAAAACAATTACCACTACAAATTTTATCCTACATAAGGAAAAACATTGTAAGGTTGTGTATTTTTAATGTTGTAACTGCATCTGAACCTTTTAACGTGATCCAAACAACTCACAACCATCGATCGAAATATTTGTTGATTGGCGTCAGAGAAAGCCATGCTGTTTATATGTATTCGAAATCGATTGGTTAACCCTTGATTAGAGTCTTATAAAGAATTATCCGGTGCAGAATTATATATGAGCAAACTAATTACAACTTGTGTCTATAAAATATTAACTTCCAATTAATAATAAATTTATACTGTGTGTGTTAAATCGTGTCTTATTTCTATTAGCAAAGTGCATGTTTAAAAATATAATGTATAGTGAAGGTTTCCAATGCGACGTCTAGCGCTCAAGTAGCGAATCCTGCAACCGCTATCTCGATTGACACGTAATTGAGAAAAGGCGGGACGGATTGAATTCGTCGCCTCGTTCAAATAGAACATTGATAAGTAAACCATTTTAATTGTTTTATATAAACAATTTGGCGCCACCCGGAGATAATCCACTACGTTTGAACCTCAAATCGGGAACCACGATACCTGGTCCACAGTACGTTCGCTACGGGCCCAAACATCGTGAAGTACATCGCCGTACGAGGACGCAGTGGTAAGAAACACAGACACACTTTCACGCTCAGACACACTGTTATATTTTACAGAGGTATACGAACGGACACGAGTTTGGTTATAATATGAAAAAATTAGTTGATTCTGTTTGAATTTACGGCAGTTATCGTTCGTCGTAGAAAAAATTACCCTTGTTAAAACATAAAATGTTGCATGTAAACTACCCCTTTCCCTTAACCGATCTTCACCAAAAACAATAGGTCTTGAGAAGTCTACAATTCAGGACTGTATGCAAAAAATTATTTGATTCTGTTTGCATTTGTGGCTCCTTTCGGTTGCCATAGAAAAAATCTACAGACAGACACACACAGACACTTTTCGAAAAATGACTTTTTTTCATGTTTTGAAGGTAGTACAATCAGAATCTGCAATTATCTCGAACACGATTTTTTTGCCATCACCATACTTCCATTTCCTTATGGAACATGGAAGTAAAAATTACCCTTTATAAAAAAAAACGTTGCAGGTAAACTACCCCTTTCCCTTAACCGATCTTCACCAAAAACAGTAGGTCTTGAGTACTCTACAATTCAGGGCTGTATGCAAAAAATTATTTGATTCTGTTTGAATTTGCGGCTGTTATCGTTTGCCATTAAAAAAAAATCTACACAGACACACAACACACACTTTTCGAAAAATGACTTGTTTCATGTTTTGAGGGTAGTACAATCAGAATCTGCAATTATCTCGAGCACGATTTTTTTTGCCATCACCATACTTCCATTTCCTTATGGAATATGGAAGTAATAAGCAGATTGATTGTCATAAACTACACTTTATTTTGTACATCTACCTTTATTTTACTGAATTTTAATATTTTGGGGGTTATTTAGTAATATACGGTACCTTTCTATTTGATGAAATCACGAAATTGATCTAAAATTTTATGTCTAATAGTATCAAAACAAATAGATTGAAAAATCTTTTAAAAATTCTGCATTCTGAAACTATTGTAGATTAATGTAGATTATGCAATAGAGATTTAAAAAATTTTTATATAGCAGCAAATAACAGCAGAAATATTTCCAAACATTTCAAACAAAAATTAAAAAATACACAACTTTTTAACATAAGGTTGTTTGTACTGATATTATGATTAAGCAAAATAATTTTAAAAATAATGTCATGGCCTTTGATAAGGTCATAGACACTTTTGTTCACCATCATAGTTTCTGAGTTATCGAGAGTCAAAAATTGTTTTTGGCAAAAAATGAATCAAAGCGCCATGTTTAAACAATCATACATAGATTTAAATATTAAATCTACATGAATAAAAAAATCTCAACTTGTTTCATGTTCACTGAACTGTATTTTGAGTCCCTATAATTTTTTAGGATATTCAATATTCTACGAGTTATTTAACAAAGAGTGTCATGAGGAAACGATTTCAGGTGAATGAAAATCAAAATGTTTAACCCCCAATAACTCGAAAAACCATTCGCTACCATTAAAAAACTGTATACCAACATTCTTTCTTAAAATTTCATGATCTATCATCAGGGATTATTTATATGTTTTATTTACCAACAACTGAGAAGGGTGGGAAAAATTTCCTAAGGGAGAGCACCCAGAACTTTATGTTTAACTTTTATCTAAATGCTATATATATAGAAGATATAAAAGGTTTCATGTCAGTTCATTCAATTGCAAAGCATTGCATCTATAAGTTTTGATATATACCATCTGCCCCTCCCTCACCATCAGCTCCACTTCTACTCACGACTACAGTAGGTACTATAGTGTAACTACTCCTTATACTGATTTCACATTACAAATAAATTTCAGTGCCATGTAGCACTTGCCCATAAAGCTAGGAAAATTTACTCATCATCTTTAAGTTTTACTTTTTATTAACTACAGTATTATATTTTTAATGAATAACTGTGTATGTGGTACATGTATTCCAACAGGGTGTTGCGAGTTGTGCAGTGTCCTGAGACTCCAAATGGACTCCTGCCACTGGATCAGAAAATTTAGAATTTATGTTATTTTATTCAGTAGAGGGGCATGATGCTTCCCTCAAATTGGTGGATTATGCCACCAGGGCTATCAAATGGGGTCACTTCCAAGAGTCATCTGGGCTTGGAGTATATTTGCCGAGTCCGGCTATCAAGGGATTGTGGGTATCTCGGGCCGATCGACCATATAATCTTCACTCTAGCTGTCTCAGGGTGTCAGTGCAAGGAAGGGTGTCAGTCACTTCAAAGCAGGCCTGTAGCCAGGTGGGGGCCAGGACGGGCACCGCCCGACCTAACGTGTTTTATATAAAAATTCTTCTTCGACTTTGTTGCCCATGACATGTCCGTTGATTAATTAAAAATTCTTCACCAATGTCGAATCACAAATTTTTATATTTAAAAGCCTTATTGAATTTAAAAATTCAGAAAAAATTATGAAAAACTACAAATTAAAAATCCCATTAATTCAAGTAGCGAAATAAAGTGACATTTACGCTATTTGAACTTGTGTAGCCTCTAGAAGCCTGTTACAGTGCTTCACACAGCTTGTTGGGAATATGTTCAAAGTGGATTTGATGTGCAATAAGGTGTTTTTGTGAAATAATGAATAAGAACACTTTTTGTTAGATGTTGTGCAATTTTTGTGATTGCATAAATCACAAAGTTAATGTATAAAATCAGATAATTGCAAAGTTGAAGTAACTTTTAAAGTTATGTATAAACATTTATTTAAAACAAACCTCGAGTACAACATGAACAGGTAGTCTTGAATCTTGTAGGCCTAAATTATCCAACATGAAGAGGCTATGATACTTTCCCTGCCTGTGTGAGATCACGAACATCATTCTTACTCCGAAACCTGAGAGTCCGCCAACGATTCCTGAAAGCTACTGCCTGATCTCGCTCTTTCCAGCAATCTTCAAGATATTTGACCGACTCCTGTTGAGCCATATCCGGATGCGAGGAGCAGTTCAGGTTTCGTTAGGGCACTCGACTACTCTTCGGCTAGTGAGAATCATCATCCACTAGCAGACGCCATCAATAGGCATTAGTCCACGCTGTCCTATTGGACATAAGCAAACCTTCGACAAAGTCCAGCATGAAGGCCTGCTCTTATAAGTCTGCTCACACACAAATACCAGCATCCATTGTGCAACGGTGGTATTTAACAGGGCGAATTTTCAGGGTGAGCGTCGATGGAGCGTATTCCCAACTTTGCCCCATCGTCGCCGTCATTCCTAAAGGATCTAATCTCGGCCCCCTTCTGTACCTCGTGTACACCTGCCAGTGTATCCTGGAATCACGTTGTTCCTCTTTGCCAATGAAGCTATGTTCCATTACCGCTTCATGTTCCTGCAGCGAGCGAGCGTAATGATACAAGTCAGCTTCCCAGTTAGCTGTGGAAGTGGCGTATAGCGTCCAATACAGACAAATTCGAAGCGATCTGCTTTATGCATAAGTCTACTTCCGTATGGCAATCACTTTTGTCGGAGACAATCCAGTGAGTTCGAGGCAACAAAGCAAAACTTTTACCATGCTTTCATGGAACAGCCACCTGGCTGTCCGCACCAAGATATCATTGTACCTGTTGTCTTGTACAGTCGTTCCTGAACAGTAAGTTGCCTTGACCCACTGCGTGAATTACCTCCCCCCCCCCATCACTTACAAGTGTAGATAAGTTATCTAGAGGAGACGACGCTATAACATTTCACTGCTCACTTCCATATTACCTCCCTCTCTGTCACACACATGCTTCCATTGTTCTCGCCAATCTTGTTGCAGCCAATGTTCACGCTATGAAACATTGTACAAGACTCAAGCAGAATTATCACTGTTGCACACCATTATATAAAAATTATTCCAATTAGCGCTTTCAAGCTTCACAGCTCATCGTCAGATCGGGCGATGAGCTGTAAAGCTTGAAAGCGCTAATCGGAATAATTTTTATATAGTGGTGTGCAACAGTGATAATTCTGCTTGTGATTTTAACCACTAACACAACTTTCTTCATTAAACTATTGTACAAGACTGCTGAGCGCATGTGCGAAATAAACGAAAATTTGGTTAGCCTTGCAACGAGGTGTTTGTACACTATGCATCTCTAAGCCACTGTTCAATTTCTAACGTCAGGTTTCTACTGACGACAAGAAGTACGCGGAGCCCGCCTCTCCTGTCGGCCACCAACAAGGATAGACTGGCAGCATTCCAAAACCATACGCTCCGGTTTCTCTTGGGGACCTCGTGGTAGTCAGAAATGATGTTGTACAACGGAGTCTCCTTGTTTCTTCCCTGGAGGAATTCTTTTTAAACCTGACAATTAATTTTTGACAATCCCAAATGCCAGGGAATCGTTCATCCCGCACGTACATCAACTAAATTTTACAGACACCGCACCTCCTCCTGTTGTGCGTCAAACGTCCTCCAGCGGTAATTTACAATCCGTTGTAGGCAATTCTTTAAATAAGCCCAAAATGAATAGACCACCACCTTCCTAATCCACCATGATCCATTGTCTGGCACAAGCTAGACAACAACGCATGGCGTCAGCTTCCCCACGCTTGTTTGTATCAAAATTCAGCAACAGACAGAACAGGAACAGCTCGAGCTGCTTCCACTGCGCCTTCGTCCAGCGAGGTGTGCAAGTACAAGAGTCATCTGCCTCAACGTCACAGCGCATTGATCCGGCCGATGTCTTAAAGCAGCTGGCTTAATGTCTTCGCCAGTGTGGCTCTAAGCTCCTGCGGGTGAATCCTTAAGGGAGCAACGGTTTCTATACATTTATTAGTAATAAATTTAGACTACAAAAAATGAAGCAATATAAAAAATTTATAACATAAAAACATTCTAATACACATGCAAATTCCTTGTAGGTCTAAAGCGCATCGTCAAAACAATATCCTAATGCAACCTAAAGTTAAACAAAGAACTACATTAAAGGTAATAAAATAATAAATCACTTACCATTATAGGTTAATGGTTCCGTCTTCTATTGATAAACACTTAATATTTATTTTTAATATTTAATAAATATTTAAAACGAGACATTTTAAAATGTAACTTTCCTGGTCTTAATCGCTGCAAAGTCGATTATTAAATCACAGTAATCTAAAGACGATGCAATGTCATTTTCAGTTGAAAGTATTGCGAGATTTGATACCCTGTCTTGAGATATTGTTGATCGTAGGTACAATTTAAGTTTACTAAACGATCTTTCACAAGAAAACACAGACACTGGTCAAGTAAAAAAAAATGTTCAAGTGGTTTGTAGGCTTCTAATCCCACTGAAGAAATGTGTTATATCAGTCCCTGAGGTGTAAAATCCAATTATTGTTCTCTGTTAACTTTGTCCCTTTTTAATAAAACTATGACGTCTTTTAAGTCACTGAATAATTCTTCACTGTTTAGGTCATGTGGATACAGTTTTGCAAGCACTGTGCACTTAATATTGATTTGGGACAGCTATTCCTTAAATGTATATCCCCATCATTTTATGTTAGAGAAACGGCTTGAAATTTTAACTGACAGTTTGACCAAAATTTCTATTAGAGAAGGTCGCATTTCTTGACACACGGTTAATGCAGAATCGTGTGCATACTCCCTTGGCATCGTGTGGTTCCTTCTTATCCTTTTAGTGATACTGACACTCCATTCATTACTTACCTGCTCTGCCTTAGTAGTGACAGCTCATTCCTCCAAACTTTTAATTTCTCCGTTAGCGTCTCCAAAAGTGTCAATGGTTGAATAAAGCTTACTCCTTTGGTGTGCAAGATTTTCTGGATTTTGTCCATAGAAGAAAGAATATCTGTCCAGAAAAAGAGCAAGGTCACAAAATTAAAGTTTTATATCACATTCATTATTAATGCTATATCTTCCGACGTATCAATTGTTCCAGTCGGAGTATCCCTCAGTTTCTCCAATGGAGCGATCATTTCATCCAACTGAGTGTATATTGCATCTGCTTTTGAACTCCACCTGGTATCACAATGTCCTTTTAGAGTAATATTTACGAAGTCTTTAAGAACACTCCATCTATGAGTGGAACAGGTAAAGAAGGTGAATAAAGACAGGTTTTACTGTCCCAAAACATGTCACTGCCTGAACATTTATATGAGTTGCATGAACTCCAACAAAGTTAAGTGAATGGTTGTCACAGGAAACAAACAGAGCTAAATCTAGTTGATTCAAATCTAATATTCTCTTCTGAACTCCTGAATGAATACCAGCCATTCTTGCCTGATTGTTCATACGACTGATCTCTGCAATCGCTAAGATTCAATCCATCTCTCTCAAGTTTACTTGTAATAGCTTGTGTGATCCCCTCTGCTGTTTTGACTTCTAAAGGATTAAAGTCTATGAAAACTTCCTTGATATTAACAGAATTGCGTTTAAATTCGACAAATCTTATAATCTGAGACATTTGTTCTACATGTACACCATCTGGTGTTGTGTCACATATAATACTAAAGTATTTGGCCTTCGTACATGCAGTAATAATATATATGCGCGCTCTTTCTCCTAACAGGCTTATTATTTCGTTTTGAATAGTTGCCGAAAGATACGATATACACCCAGATTTACGAGAGACTGAATCCCAATGAGATCTCATGACAAGGTCAAATTTAGCCAAGTATTTTAACAAAGCCAGAAAGTTTCCAGGATTTGGATTGTTAGTAATTTATTTTCGATGTCCTCTCAGTGCCAGATTTTGTTGTGCAAGAGTTTGTACAGTGGTAATGACCCGTTCGAGAATTTCTTTCCATGTCTTAGCTGCTTTACTCATTTGTTCCTGAAATAGATCATCAATAAGTCCCCCTTTGGAGGGGGGAGGAGGAGGAGGAGGAGGAGGAGAAGAAGAAGAAGACTTCATAAAGATGCAGATCCTGGAACCTCCATATAAATTTTGGATAAACCAAACTTCGTCATATTTTATTGAAGTTGAAAGAACCGACATGACGGTAGGTTCGCACATTATAAAATGTAGTGCTTTTTTGGGGGTATCTTGGAGTCACATTATCAAAAGTTGGTAAAACTGATGAAAATACCATCAACAAACTAAAACAAGGGAAATCGTGATAGATCAGGTTAATTCTGCGCTATGAAGTTGGAAAATAAAGGACAAACCACAAAATATGATTTGCTCAGCAACTATAGTCATCATCTATGGTTCTGAAACTTTGAAGATAAATCAAAGAATCTCCCGAAGGATGCAAGCAGTGGAGATGGACTTGTGGAAGAAGGTCTTGTGGGGTGCCCAAGCTCCAGTGCATTAGAAAAGATGATATCAGTAGGCAACGTGATGTTGAGAAGACAATTTTAGACATCGTAAATACAAAGCGTCTCATACGGTATGGCCGCGTGTGGAACAGATGTCTCACGATCGTTGGATCAAGAAGTTGCTACACTGGATTGAATCTTCACTACTGAAACGGGGTAGACCCAATAGATCATGGAAAGAGGACTTGGTGGAGAAGGGATGAGAGGGGGGAAATGAGACTTGCAAAGTGGTAGTTGGTACAACAGACGCTCTGGTGTGCAGTAGATTTAAAACAGGGAATACAGTAGATTTAGAAGACTTGCAATTGATAGATGGTGACTCCTATAATGTCTGCTGTCCCAGTTGCTTGGGATTCCTCAAGTTTCCGAAAGACGTTCCCATGTTCACACGTTGTTCAATACTTCTTGGAAACATTCGGAAACATTTTTTTTTAGTAAATTTGTGCTATTTTTTTTCGTTTTGTAATAAAACAAAAAGAGAATTGCTGAAACTTTGGTGAGGATGAAAGCGATGAGTGTCGAAAGTATGAAAAAACGATGGAGAACTGGCGATGGAAGAAAATGACTTGAGGAATAAGCAGAAACGGACGTTAGGGTAAGAGACACGCGCGCTCTATAGAATCCGCTGGATGAGCCGTATAACATTTTCAGTACCTTTTTTAAAATAATTTGTTTTCAACATTCCCAAAAGGTCGTTGTTTTATCTTACTGACATTTTGACAGATTACAATGAAACCATTTCCTTATCCTAAATAAAAGTTATGACTTTTTCTGGAGCAAATCATATTAGAACAAAGACTGTCATACAGGAGTCGCCAATAAAACAGGTGCTACATTTCTAGTATCTAGGGTGCAGCATCACATATCAAGATGGTTGGATGACTTCCATTGAGTCTGGAACAGGCTACTAGCCTACGCCGTAAAGGATGACGACAACGACGACGTTCCCAAATACCGCAATAGCGTTAAGAATATCATTTGTATTAATGATATTAGATGCAGCTGGCAAAAGATCACACTTAAAATGCTATTTAAGATTGACTGAGGCTTGGAAACACTGAGACAGGAGACAGCCATGGGGTGGCAAATTAAAGACTGCACGTAGGAACACGAACGCCTAGCGGATGTTGTGTATATAATTAATATAAGGGTAAGAAAACATTTAATGTTTTAAATTTCTTTTTTTCTTGTACAACTAATGCTCTCCACTAGTCCAGTGACTCCTGTTAAGCGCTTTTGAACAATTTAATTAATAATCATCAACAAAATCATTACATCGCATAGAAAACCAAACCATGTGATGAGCTGAATTGTTCAAAAGCGCTTACCGAGAGAGATCAGACTCCTCAAAGGCAACAAGTGGAGTCGTGCAGATCTATATAAAAGTCTACAATCTAATAATAAAAAGTTCGTAGAGTAAAACAAATCTTACATCAAAAAATGTAAAATACAGTTCAGGACGCTTTAAAACGCCGTCTTTGATTAAATAGCAAAAAATTAAGCTTGAGAGAAAAAACAAAACACAATTATATGATTGTCTCTTAATAGGTCTATGGAATAAGGTTTTATAAAATCGTAGCGGCGAAAGGGGAATTTCTCTTACGTGTTGGATTCCCCCCCCCCCTGTAAATCAACCCCTATTTTATTACTGATTCAAGAGTACCGCGGTACCTTCAGTCTCAATATACAATGCCAAATAAATACAAATATACATAAAGCGCTAAATAAAAATATCAGTATGGAGAACCATACATGACTTCCATATTCTAAGATTTATATTTAAAATCATTTTCGAAATGAAATATTACCATAGAAACTACTTCTTTCTACTTACTGCTTCAGCCTTAACCACAGTACTGTGGTCACTAACGTATACCACCTCACGTTATCACACTCGATTTTCACTGATGATGGAAGTCGATGGCATTGCCGAAATGTCTGGTTTTGTAGAAAACATTGGACTAGGCCAAATATCCCGGGAAGGAATTTTAACAAAAACTACTTCTTTGTTGCCGATAACGTTGTACACATATATATCAGTGGCGAAGTTACATGGAGGCAATTGAGGCAATGCCTACCCTAAAAAATTCTGTAGAATAAAAATTATAAATACGTATGAACTACATAACGTAAAGATTATACATTGTTACTGCGACTGTCAAATTTATTAAACCGAAACGTGCTTTATTGAGCGACCGCTAGATGGTGACAGGTGAGATTCGGCATAGTTCGTTTAAAGCGAATGAGGCAACCTGAACTTGCCTCAGCGTTTTTTGTATACATCGTATGTAAGCAATGTAGTGGTGTGATAGGGAAGTGTAGGGAGGGGGGATTGTCCCGCGCTGTACACATAGAGCGTTGAGGCATGCCTCACTTCTGTGGTCCAAACAGTTAAGTTAAAGCGCCTGTGTTGTTTCTAAGTGTTTATTTTATGCGGTTATTAAAAGTGTCACTGTTATTCCACTGAACTAACAGATGATCAAGATTGTTATTTGAATTATTTGTAACATTAAACATATATATAGAAACTAATCAAGTTTAAAAATTTGAAGTTCAATCAGTTGTATTATTGTGTATGACTAATACAAGGATTTTTCAATAGACACACGTATAGAGCTGTAAAGCATTTTTTATTTAACGATTTTAAAAGAAGTCTCCAATAACATTAAGACATGAGTTCCACTGTTGCGCTAACGTAGATTCCCTGCTAGTAAAATTCTTACGGCTGTTTGTGGAACCATTCGGTTACAGCAAACTCTACCTCATCATCCGATTTGACCCACCGTCCTTTTAGTGATTCCTTAAAAAAAATTTAAGATAAGATTTTTGCCTACCCATTCATTAACTACTAGCTTCGCCAGTAAGCAAATTGATGTCCATTTTTTCGGCTTGCACGCGTTATGTTGGTGTGGGTTTCGGCACTTTCCATTTAAAAAGCGTGCAAATGTAAGAAAATAAACATGAGTGAGGTCAGAAATAACGTGAATTGTGTGTGTGTGTGTGTGTGTGTGTGTGTGTGTGTGTGTGTGTGTGTGTGTGTGTGTGTGTGTGTGTGTGTGTGTGTGTGTGTGTGTGTGTGTGTGTGTGTGTGTGTGTGTGTGTGTGTGTGTGTGTGTGTGTGTGTGTGTGTGTGTCTTACCTGCCTTTTTATTGCCGTATTAAATGAAAAATATTATATTACATTAAAATGAAAAAATTTTAATTTTATTGCCTGGCAACAAAATTATTTTATTTTTAACAATTACCATTGTTTCAAAAAGTTTAAATAAATTTTCAAGTACTTTACTCTTGTTAAAACGTAAAAGGTTGCAGGTAAACTACCCCTTCCCCTCAACCGATCTTCACCAAAACAAATAGGTCTTGAGACCTCTACAATTCAGGGACGTATGCGAAAAATTATTTGATTCTGTTTGAATTTGCGGCTGTTATCGTTTGCCATAGAAAATACGCTTGATAAAAAAACGTTGCAGGTAAACTACCCCTTCCCCTTAACCGATCTTCACCAAAAACAAAAGGTCTTGAGTACTCTACAAATCAGGACTGTATGCAAAACATTATTTGATTCTGTTTGAATTTGCGGCTGTTATCGTTTGCCATAGAAAATACCCTTGTTAAAAAAACGTTGCAGGTAAACTACCCCTTTCCCTCAACCGATCTTCACCAAAAACCATAGGTCTTGAGAACTCTACAATTTAGGGCTATATGCAAATCATCTTTTGATTCTGTTTGAATTTGCGGCTGTTATCGTTTGCCATAGGAAATACCCTTGTTAAAACATAAAACGTTACAGGTAAACTACCCCTTTCCCTAAACCGATCTTCACCAAAAACAATAGGTCTTGAGAACTCTACAATTCAGGGCTGTATGCGAAACATTATTTGATTCTGTTTGAATTTGCGGCTGTTATCGTTTGCCAAAAAAAAATTTCCCTTGATAAAAAAAAACCGTTGCCGGTAAACTACCCCTTTCCCTCAACCGATCTTCACCAAAAACAATAGGTCGTGAGTACTCTACAAATCAGGGCTGTATGCAAAAAATTATTTGATTCTGTTTGAATTTGCGGCAGTTATCGTTTGCCATAGAAAAAAAATCTACAGACACACACACACACAGACACTTTTCGGAAAACGACTTTTTTTCATGTTTTGAGTGTAGTAGAATCAGAATCTGCAATAATCTCGAACACGATTTTTTTTGCCATCACCATACTTCCATTCCTTAAGGAATATGGAAGTAAAACATCTGAACAACAATAAGTATGATAATTATTTCCGTGGCCGTAACCACGGAAATAATATTCAAATTGTTTTAATATTTCGAGCACGCCGGCATGAAATTTGTAGTTTATTGAAATTATTCAGTTTCTTTACCAGTTTACCACATCATCGACTGTAATGATACCGACCTTGACACTACGTAACCACCACATCGCCGGCTGTGACAACACAGGAACTCCCGGCTGCAACGAATACCGACCGGAAGAGGGACGTTGGACCCCAGGTGCCTCCAGAGGATTCTAGTAGAGAAGACTGGTGGCCTCTGCAGAGTCGCGAAGATGGAGGACCCTGGGCGCCTACGAAGGGCTCCCAGACGGCAATCCCCTCCCCGAAATCCAGCGATGTACGATGTATGGGAGGGGATTATAACACCGGCCTTGACATTACACTCCACCACTTAGGTTTCCGGATGTGACGAAAAATAACAGCACTGGACTTGTACTTCACTTATCAATAGTAAGTTCAATACTTTAAACAGTACAATACTATACTACCAAACAATAAACTATTTGAATAAACTGAAGGGTGTGTTTATCAAAATATTAATTCTTTGTACTCGTGGAATAACTCTGAATTTTCCATTGAATGTGTCTCATAAATATTATTTCATTAAATCGTTTTATTGTGGTTCAGGCTGTGAGAAAACTAGCGCCATCAGACTTTGACTAAACTATCAACTATCTGTGGAAGAATCAATAAAACAACACCATTATTTTTATTTATTTGTTGTCTTAAATAGAAGTTCAAAAAAAAAACAATATTCACTGTACTGTTGTTAATTTATTTATATTTTTTAGGAACCCAAAAATCCATCCAGCAGATGGATGCAGCAGTATGTAACGAAAAATGTTAATAATGATTGCGAGCGTGGATTTAATTTGGAGAGAGGATAATTAACAATGTAGGGTATAATCTGAGGTCTGACAGCTCTGAAATTTAAAAAAAAAAAGAGTAGAAATAATGTTAAGATCAGACAACTGTGGTAGAGATTACAGTTTTTGAACTTGAATAACTTTAAGACACAAGTCATGATAACCGATCATCGCAGTTATAATTCAGACAAGAAATCAGGTTCAGCCAATATCAGTCAAGACAGGATACGTGAAGATGTAAAGAAATTTATATATTTGCATTCACTAATGTCTTGCAACCGAATTTGCGCTGTGTAATTAAAATAATATTAGCTAAAGCCTGAATAGCGACAATAAAGTATCAAACTTGTGCAGAATAGGTAGACGGAATTATGCAAACCGGAATACTGCACATAATAGAAGCCAAAGTAAAGACATAATGGATAACGGACGCCTCAGAATATTTAAATAACTCTGTTCAAGTTCAAAAGCTGACCGAAATGGTAACACTATAGTGGCCATTGAAATATCCAATTTTATGAAGATTTTTGAAGTAATGAAGATTTAACTTGGAATAAAAGAGAAAGTTGTCATATAAATAAAAGTGTAGGCCTACATGCAAACAACAAGTGCTTTGGATAAAATAATTAAAGAAATACTTGGCACTTTAGAAGATTTATTCATAAAAAAATATATAAAACAAATTTTGTTAATCGTGATGCGTGAATTTAGTATAAAGGAAGAAGAGATATCCAGCCGGCAGGAACTGTATACTACTATGTGATAAGCTCATCATGGCATACCGCGTTTCGGGTTGAGCAACAGCAACTCAACTGTCTATATTTTCAGAAGCACAGACGGTTTAGATGATTTTCATATCAACAGATTGTACGTCGGACAGTGGATATTTTTGTGAAGTCATTAAATGTAAACTCGCGGATTATAGCATTTAATGTACTTGACACTATATTCTGAAAATGTAGGAATCATTACGGAAAGAATACTTGCTGAAACAAATAGACGTGCGAAGAAGGAAGACGTCTCCAGCGTACAGAATCTCTCAGAGCAAGAACTGACGGATTAATGAAGAAGACAAATGGGAGAACGATTTTGTCAAGTCTATGCTCACTTTGCCGCCCTCCTGGCTATGCCGCCCGGGGCGGTTCCCCCCCCCCCCAGCTAAGCCTCTGACCACTGGATTGGTCTGAGATTCTCCACGCGAGAAGAGTTCTTTCTTGGCTTGGATGTAGTAGCCTACACGTATACAAGTACTACTCTATGCTGTGTATAGGTAATTAATGTACTTTGACTCAGTGGTGTAACTAGGAGCTGCTTCTGGAGCGGGATAATACTAGTTTGAAGGCTGGACTCCCCATTTCTTTCAGGATAAATGAGAAATTCTGGATTGTTACCATATAATTTTATAAATACATTTCATAAAATGTATGAGGCTCCAAACACGTATGTTATTTACGAAATGTTGAGTGATTGTCATTATTAAGAAAACTCTAACTTTATTTTGTAAATTTACAAATATATTGTAATTCCTTTTATTCCTACAGTTATTTATAAACGTTATTTTAACACACGCATCTTGCATCTTGCGTAGGAATAGATCTACGTTAAGTGATTATGTGATTTCCCTGTAAGTTTTAATAGTTCACCCCCAGTTACGCCACTTAGGCTAACTGCTGATAATTGACTACACCTTTACAGTAATTGAAGCCAGTTCGCAATTTTAACTCCGCCGTTTTGTATTAGGGGTATGCCTCACGATAATATTTGAAGACATCAACTGATTTTCGTAAAACTTGGCATACGTTTGCCCTACAGAGCCCAATTGTTTGTGGAATTGATATCTCCCCCTCTCCACAAAAATAGGGAGATCAAAATGTGAGTCATCAAAAAATTTTTAACGTCGCAAAAATCCGTGTACAATATCAAATTAAAGAGAATTTAACCAAAATCTGAATACAGTGATCGGTTATGGAAATTCCAAAATTTTAGGCAGTAGGGCTCATTTTATCCAGAATCTGAATATGATGTTCATTTTTGGAAATTTCAAAAGTCGCCAGGTACCAAAAATTGAATGCAAAATTGTAAAAATCCATGCTAGACTAAAGAAGTAATTTTAATTCAAATCCGAATGTAGTGTTTACTCTGAGCGTTTATATTTACGGCACCATAGGCCAAAAATCGAATTAAAAATATTAAGTACGGTAAACTGTAAACGTCCATACGAGGCATCAAGTTATGAGAAATTTTATTAAAACAAATTCGGTGTCTTTATTAATTTGAGGCAGTTTTTCTACATCCCTTGCACATTTTGGACCACTTCGACACCACTGTTTACAAAAACCCTTCACTTGCTGTTTCAGTTATAATTAGATATCAGTTATATAAGGTGTAGTTGTTACCAATTTGTGATTGTGATTAGATACCGTATAGTAGTAGATATTGTTATAAAACACAACCGCGTGTAAAGTAGGCCTAATACGTATTTAACTGTATAAAACTTTGTTACGCATTGTGCGACAGTACGCCTATTTAGTTTACTTCGCGTTATATTCAGTATAAGATGCGTGTTTGGGCGTTTTCACACTTACCGACACGACAACGACCCGACATCGACCCTACAACGACACCGACACGATATCGGGAAGGTACTTTCACACTCAAGACGACAGAGGTCGACATATCGGTCGTGGTGAGTGTAGTTTATTATACAAATGGGTGAATTCAACAGAAGATTGTATTTACTATATTTGTTATATTTAAGACGGAGAAGACGAAAAGTAGATATGAAGTATTGGGTTCACCCAATTATTAAAGTTCGCTATGTAGAAGGCGCATACTACAGCTAATTTAAAAAGGTGGTTTTAGATCCTAACAAGTTTTTCAATTTTATTTTTATTTCCTTCATCTGTATTATATTAAAGGCTTCGTCTCAACAAGTTCAATCAATGTAACTATGTCATACGTAAAAGTAATCATTTCTCAAAATATTCAACTACTGATCTAAGTTAATGCGCTAGGCAGAGTGAACTGTCGGTGACTACACAACGCCGACCAAGATGGGAGAGCTGCTGCCCGCCGACACGTCGGTGCCAGCACCGACCCGATACCAACATGTCGGTGAGCGTGAAACGGTTCCATAACATTTCTTTACTTTTGGTTCCCACCGACATCGCGCCGATATTCTGTCGGTGTCGTGTCAGCTAGTGTGAAAACGCCCTTTCGCTGACCTTTACCGCGAACTCATCTGCAACCTCCTTTTACTTGTGACGTAACAATTCGAAAGTTTTTTGCCCGTCAGATCGAGCATTTCACGTTTCTTCTTGTACGTATTTGTATTCAAACAAAGCAGACCGGTGAGTACAGTATTAGTGATAACTGTGATTATTAAATGAAGATGAGAAAATACTGGCGAAACACTATAATACGTCTTACTAAACAGATTTCGCCTATAAACTAGATTTTTGAAACGGTCTTCTTTTTACTAATTGTTTCATAAGATCGCGCGGTAAATTGTGCGCAAGCGACAGTTTAAAAGAAATTTCAAGTTTGTTATCAATAACTTTTTCCACTCTAAGGTTTAATCAAAACTAGTTTTACCCAACCGCAACACAATTGAAATCCCGACTGTGGATACTTAGTTAAATAACTCTTATTTAAGAGCGTTACACTTACAAAAGCATTTTAAATACTTTTAACAAGTATATAAAATACAGTTTCATGCTGTAGAATTACGTTGCAATACTGGAATAGGCCTACTATCCGAGTCCAGTTTGTAAAACCTGAAACATATGTATCCAAACTATGGCACAGATATTTATTTGTCATTTGTATTCATAATAAAGTGATTAGATTTCATACCTATTTAAACTTGACATAAATTTACTAAAAATAACTTACTTATTCCTTAAAAAAAAAAAAAAAAAAGCGGAATAATGTTTTTAACTAGTTCTAAAATCAATATATTAGTTTTATTGATTTGGATTTTAAATTGTTTGTTTGGCTGTTACTCGGGCATTCCTTCAAATATCAGCACTTTGAAAATACAATTATAATACCAGTAAATTAATTATATTAATTGATAATTTTTAAATAGAACGAAATGAATGTTTAAACAACTTAGTTGATATTATAATATTGAGTTAAATTTTACAAATAAAAGTATAAAGTAATATAATGTGTATAAAAGTTAACAAAGACTATGCTCAAATAATTTAGCTTATAATAATAACAGTTACATATGTTGTACATCAAAAATATTTCAGTTTTTGTAAACCACTTTTGTATCTCTTGATTTTTTGTAATCAGAGTGTAAGAGAGCCTCCCAAGATAATGAAAATGCCATGAAATTGATATGATCCATCATAACCTGACAACTAAATATTACATTTCCAATTAAACTCTTTTTTTCTGTTTTGGCCAGCTATAGACCATGTTATTTCAATCGATTTCTTCCTCACCCTTTAACTTTTGCCTAGTATTCCAGCATTTATTTTTGGAGTGCTGGAAATAAAAATAAATTTCTTTCTTCAGTCCATGTCTTGCCTGTTCTGAACTTGGGCTTTTCCTGGAAACCCTGGTATGCTCCAGGTTTCTTCTTAAGAGTATCATGTTCCTGGATGTCTTCATATGTGATCCCCACTTCTTGCAGATCCCTTTCCACCTTGGTGAATCAGGTCCCTTTAAACACTTTTATGGTATTAAAAAGAGACTGAAGTAAATCTGTTCTGGTTAAAAATACCAGTATCATCACTATCGTTCCATCAACAACTCTTCCCTTTTCATATCACAGCTACAAAAATATTGGTGTAAATTTCTGACAATATTACTCATCTTCATTCTACCATTAGAAAATTAGTACCTGTAAGTCTATACAACCAGTACAACAGGCAAGAGTCACAAGTAAGTAATACACAATGTAACTGTTCTTTTTAAAATAATCCATGTACATCAGATGGATCTATAAATATGGTTGAGTAACCACATTTATATTTCCAACAACTGGAATTTTGTCGTTTTCAACAAAGCATACACAAGTGTATACTTGCACTGTTTACACGAGGTCAGTTTTAAAAACAGTATGCCCCTGAGCTGTAGAACTCGCTCACTATTTTGAGCTAAGTAGATAGACAGTTATTTATTATTAGATAAATTTTCAGTTGTTACTAACAATTTTTAAATCCTGATTACCTATTTTTGTTTAGTATAGTAATATTTTAGAGCAGTCACACAATAAATGCTAAAAATTCCCAAAATTCAGATCTGTCTTAAAATTTCCTTTGGCTTTCATATGGCTGAATTTTTCTAATTTTTGATCCCTTTTTTGGGCCCTGGGGTCTGAAACTACATTCAGACCTTAGTTAAATTCCCTTTCATTTGATATCCCACATACATTTTTGCTAGTTTATACCAAAATTTTTACAACTTTATGAGCACTGGCATCCAAACATTTTGGAAATTTTCACAAACGAACACTAAATTCAGATTTTGGTTAAAATTCCAATTAATTTTTTTCCCAGATGGACTTTTCCAATTTTTTCACAATTTTGCCTCTCACGTTTTTGTCTCAAAACAATTTAGAAAGGTGTTACACAATTTATTCTAAATGGTTCAGAAACTGACATCAGTCATTTTAAATTATGCCCATAATACACAAAAAACAGAGAAAGCTGTCAGGTGGTCAGAGAAAGAGAATTTTTCTTTAGCTTGAACTGACAAATGTTGCACACTTCTTTGACCACAGTTTACTTATTCATTGGTTCATTAGTGGATTTATTTCTTGGTCATGGGTCTTAATCTCATTGTCCAGAATATACCATAGACATGCTACTGCATTATAAAACTGCTCAACATTTGAAGAAATTTGTACAGGATCAATATCACACTTCCGCATCTGTGCATATAGAATATCAGCATGAGGCATAATCTTATACAACAGGTTTAACCAGAATAAGAAGGAGGCATTGGACTTTAAAAGTTCAAGTAATCCTGTAGGTTTCCGAACTGTGATTGCATTAAATCCACCACTTGTTCACATTTTCTTGAAACATTCCATCAGTCCTTCTTTATATTCATAAACTGTTTGCACAAGTCTGCTTTCGAACTTCCACCTTGTGCTTGACTCTTTAGGAATGTGACGCTGGTCCAGAACTGATTCCAGCACCTTAATACGTGGAAGAGATCTGATGAAGAAGGCAGGAAATCCACCATTGTTAATAAAAAACAATCTCATCTCAGGTATACTGGAAGAAGCTGGTAACATTGTAAGGTTTAATTAATGTTGGTGTTCAACAGTGATAATTCTGATTGTAAGGTTTAATTGAGGAGCATAACAATGAATACAGTATGCATAAGGGTACTGTTCCTTTATCTGTGTGTTTACTCCTCTTTGTAAGCCACTCATCATTGCAACTCCATCATATGTCTGAGGTATTAATTTACTCTTTTCATGATCTAAAGAAATTTGAAGTTATTTAGAGATACCGGTAATGTGTGCTATTGTTTTAGCAGAGGGACTTACCAGTTTGTAAAACCAAAAAACCTCTCAACAATTCCTTTGTCTTCTACAATATAGCGATAAATAACTCCAACTGAGCAGCTGTGGAGCAGTCTGTTGTTTTGTCAGCTTGAATTGCCACCTCTCGAGTGCATGTTGAAATCACGTATGCCACAACATTCAGCCGGATTCCTCTGGAACATTCGATAAATACGTAGATTGTTCTGTAATGTCGTAACACTTCCCTCTCCTTAAGCCTGTTCGCCCCGAACTGGCAAACCATCTCTGAAGTAATACTCAGCCAGGCGATCTACTTAATAATTTAATACAATCATTTTTGGAAACACAGGGATTTGTATCAGCTTTCTCATTATGACGCCTTATACTTTGTTGATATGCTATATCCAACTGTGTACCTATATTACCTGTCCTAACATTGCTAATTCCGTGGCAATATTGATGTGAATTTTTCACCATTCATGAGATCTGATTCTTTCACTTGAATGTTTTATATCTTTAGTATCCTTTTTTGCCCATGTTTTTATCACCTCTGTATAATAAAAAAAACAACAGAATTAACACTGTTGCACACCACTATAAAAAATTATTCTGATAGAGCTTTCAAACTTCACAGCTCATCAGATCAGAAATAACAATAATAGGACTAGACAACTTCTTTATACCCCCACTTATTTCCGATCTGATGATGAGCTATGAAGCTTGAAAGCGCTAATTGGAATAATTTTTCTATTGTGGTGTGCAACAGTGTTAATTCTGTTTGTGATTATAACCTCTAACACAACTTTCTTAATTAAAAAACAAAAAAGTGAATTTGATTCAGCACAACCCTTAAGCCACATTTCTTATTATACCAGTCCTTATTAAATTCCCTATCATTTTACTAGTGATAAATTGTAACTTTCACTGGTGAACACTTACGTTTCTTAATGTCCTCGTACGTTTCGGTGTGCTGTTCACCTTCTTCAGCGAGGTTTAAATACAGAATGTCTTGAAACAGTTGTAACGGATTTTTTCACAGGTTGGTGGTATGTGTGGGGGAGTTGTTGGTGGAAGGGGGTTGGCGCTGGGATTCAAAGTATAGTTTGGTTTCTGTATGATTGTGTCAAATAGTACATGTGATTTAAAGTGTAGTTGGTCATTTAATATGTTGTTTGGTTGTAGTGTGTGGTGTTTATATATTTCATACTGTTCAGCCGTGTTGAGTTTCCTACTTTTTGGTAAGTAGTGTAGTATTTCGAGGTTGCTTTCTATATTGATGTAGCTGTGGTTTTCAGTCTGTATGTGCGTGGCGAATGCGGAGTGTATGTAGTTATTAGAGAGGGTTTTTATGTGTTCGGAAAATCTTGAAGACATAGATCTTCCCGTCTGGCCTATGTAGAAATGTATGCAATCACTGCAGTTTAATTTGTATACTCCTGTTTTGTTGTATGTGTCAGTGTCTGTGTTTGTATCGTTTGTGTTTTTTTGTTTTTTGATGGTGTTGTTCGTTCTGTAAGCTATTTTATAGTTGTGTTTCCTGAATGTGTTTGCGATTTTGTGTGTGTTAGAGTTGTAGTATGTAAGTGTGATGTATTTATTAGGTTGTGTGTTGTTGGTATTTTGTGTTTTGGTGTTTTTGTTTAGGATGTGTCTGTGTAGTTTGTTTATTATTTTTTGTGTATTATTTTGTTTATGTATCCATTTTTTATCGCTATGTATTTGATTGTGTTAAGTTCTTCCTGATAATCTTGTTTACTTTGTGGTATTGATGCGAGTCTATGGAGCATATAGTTGAATGCGGCATGTTTGTGTTGTGTTGGATGGTTAGATGTGTTATGTATGACCATGTGGTAGGTTTCCTGTATATTTTATATGTGTGTGTGTGTGTTGTTTGTTTTGTTAATTGTAAGGTCCAGGAAGTTTATACTATTGTTATGTTCTATTTCTAGTGTGAATTTTAGTTTGGGGTGTATTGTGTTTATGTAATTATGGAAATTTTCGATTTGTCTTTTATTGCCTTTATATAGAAGTAAAATGTCATCTACATATCTGTACCAGTAGATGATTTTGTTTTTTTATTTGTTGTTGTTTAATATATGTTTTTGTTCTATGTTGTGTATGAATATTTCAGCTAGTATTCCTGAAATAGGGGAGCCCATGGGGAGTCCATCTGTTTGTGTGTAAATCGTGTTGTTGTATGAGAAGTAATTTTGTTCAATGATTATTTTGGTGAGTGTGATGATCTCCTGTATGTGCGTTTCTGGTGTGTTGTTTTGTCTGAGTAAATGTTCTAGTGTTACTTGTTAGTATGGTGTCTTTGATGGGTACGTTGGTGTATAGATTGGTTATGTCAAAAGAAACTAAAGTTGAATTGTGCGGAATATGGATGTGTTTAGTTTTGTTAACTAATTCTATGTTATTTTTGACGGAAGTGTTGTTAGTTAGATTTATGTTTTTTTCTGATTAATTTATCTAGGTGTCTTGCGATTTTGTGGGAGGGTGCTTGTGTGTTGTTTATTAATGGTCTGATGGGAGTATTGGGTTTGTGTATTTTCGGTAACGCATTTAGTTGTGGGGGGGTTGGTTTGATTTGTTTGAGGTATTTGATGTCGTCTGTTTGGATTATGTGTTTCGCGTAATTTATGAATTTGTTTATTTGTTTTTGATATTTCAATGTGGGGTCTTTAGTTATATTGTTTTCAGTGAAGAATGTCTCGATTTTATTGTTTAGATCTTGTTTTTCCATTATAACGTTTATGTTTCCTTTATCGGGTTTTATTATTGTTAGGTTATGTTCATGTAATTTAAGTTTTTTATTTTTTAGCATCAATTTATCATAATATTGATCATATATAATACAATTTGTCATAATTGTATAAGTTACAATTTATCACTAATACTAAGTGCATGAATGAAGAGGATGAACCATCAAAACAACTGCATCATTTTACCTCTATCTTTATTTACAGCTTGTGTTAAACGTAAATCTGGTCTGTCCGGACCTAAAGATTTAATTTTATTTCATCTTCATAAGCTTGCTTTCAACCTGAACTCACAGAATTAACATTTTGTTAAATTGCTGCTAAAAAAAGTGAAATAATATATTGATATAATGACATAGTCTATATAGCCTCATTTTATTGGCCTAATATTCAATTGAATTAACTATGGGGCACTGCCCCAAGTGGCCTTATGTATGAGCTGCGCCTGCTAGCTTATCACCAAAAGAAAGCTCTTAAATACCATTTAAAAAGAAGGCTGATAAAAATAAAGTGACAACAGCTGAAGCTGGAAGATTTTATTGAGCTCAGAAAGTACAACATTTTTATTATTATATTATTAGCAAAAACTAATTTTATGTTCTCATGTTCTCTCTATTGTCTGTTTAGCAAACACTGGTATAAAAATTTCAATGTTGTGTGACTTCAACCAGAAAAAAATAGCTTTACTTTTTAGACAATGTGAGAGCAGTTTTCCCGTATGTTTTAAGTAAATTTTATTTTTAGAACCACCTTATTACACCTTTGTATTAAAAATACTATGGCAATCAAGTCTAGCTTATTATGCTGTCATTAATACTAAAGTTACAGGAAATTATTATTTTAATACGCTATTTTGTTTATTGGCACAAGAGACTTTAACTCAAATTTTCATTTGCAAAATTTTTCCTAGATCTTCAGTGTCAAGAGTGGTCAAGTAAAAGTACTGTTAACATTGTACAGCCTTTGTGATTAATGATGTTACTGCTGCTGATCTTTTTATCACCATACTTTGCTTGTGGTTTACCAGCAGGAGGTAGTGTGCAGACATGTGACTGCACAGAATACTGGTCATGTGTGCTTGGGTAAGTGTTCTTCAATGTAATAATTCTACAATATAAAAATTGTAACTTAATAGTCACACAAATATTTAATATAATATTATTATACATCAAAAATTCTGGTTTAGTATATGGTTTAGAAAAATATGTGATAGAAAAAGGACATTTGCCCATTCTGTGTGAAATACAACAATAAATCAAGCCAGATGCACAAATTATCAATAAAATACCAATAGAAATGGGAATATGATAGTGAAATAACATTGTTGGAAGGTTTGTTCATGTGATTAGAATACAAAAACAGAGGCACAAAAATAACTGGAATATATTTTGAAATCATAGCTTTCTAGTGACATTGTGTTGTTTAGTGAAAATATAACTAAGATGGAGATGATTAATAAGCTCAATCAGTAAAGTGTTAAACGGTTGTGTCAAGAATAAATACAGACAGACAAATATTATAAGGTTGAATTCTTGGATTTCATTGTCCATGACGTGTTCAAGTGTCAACAATGATTTGTATACACTTTTCGACCTCTGATGAAGCTCATGAGTGAAAGTTAAAGGTAAAGGTAAACATTTTTATCTAAAATAATCATATACAATATGCAGTATACAGAAAACCAATCTGACCACCCATCACAACATAAAATGGTAGCTTTCTATTCACTGTTTAACAGAATGTACAAAATACCCCTAAACAAACAAGAAACATAGAAAGAAATATAATATAGGTACCAAATAGCTTACAAAATCGGATACAATAAAAATACTATAAACAAAATAGAAAACAAAATCAAATATAAAATAAAAACTGAACATTTAAGAAATTATCAAAATGAACAACACACAAATAATAACAATAAAAAATGGGCCACATTCACATACATAAATAATAAGATGATAAAGCTAACAAAACTATTTAAAAAGACAGACATTAAAATACCATACAAAACTAATAAAAATAATTTACAAAAAATAAGTAACCCACATAACAAGGATAATACAACAACCAATGGTATATACAAAACTGAATGCCAAGATCGCAATAAATGTTACATATAGGACAAAAAAAAAACAAAAAAAAACATTATTTTGACATCTACATGCCTACAACAAACCAGAAATATATAAATCTAATTTGGCCACACATGCAATAAAAACAGAGGACATGAATTCCCAGACATAACCAACATGACACTAATAAAACACATACCACACAAAGGCACCATAATTTACATATGGGAAAATTTACAAACATACAAACACAAAACATACTAATTCCTGAACAAATACAAATCAATACAAAACATGACACAATTTTCAAAGCACTCAACATCGAAAATACTCCAAAAGCTAATATATACCCACAATCACACACAAGAACACCAGTATAAAATACCAAAAACCAACAGGAAGCCAGAACAACAACCAACCAAAACACAAATTCTCCACAAGATATAAAATCAGGAAGGCTGAAGATGGGAACAATACAATCCCCGAAACATGTACCAAATAAGGGAATAAAACATCTTGAGGTAAAGAATTTTTAAATATTAATTAAATTATATACCCTATATATATATATATATATATATATATATATATAATTTTCTATATAAGTAACTCGACGTTTCTTGCAGTAATTATATAAATTTGTGATGTTATTCAATTTCTTTCTTCTGCAAGTAGTATAATTCATATATTCTTTTTAACACCTGACGCACGTTTCACTGAAAAATATCAGTATCATCAGAGGTTTCTAAGTAAATTAATAAAAATCTAAATAATTCTATTAATATAAAATTAACGAATAATCGAATATGTATCGATTTTAATGTAAAATAACTGATAATCGATTTAGGTCGATTACTTAATGATTGTTTTAATATTTATTTTCTTCAGCAGCTGTTTTCTCGGTTATATTTGAAAATTTGTTGTTTATATTTTATTCATTTTTATTTTTTTGTAAATTTATGATTTTAAGTAGATCGTCTTGTTTTGTTTTTATTTGGGTTTGTTCTTTAATTAATAAATTATTGTTATTGTGTGTGTAAATGTTAAGATTTTCCCAAATATTCATTTTTTGAACTTTTTGTATGTTTTTAATTAATTTTATATTTTCAATGTTTGGAAATTTGTGGTTATTATTTAGACAATGTGTGGCTAAATTAGATTTATAAATATTTGGTTTTAAATATGCATTGCGGTGTTGAAGGAATCTATCTAGTAGTTTTTTCTTTGTCTGGCCCATGTAGAATTTATTGCAATCTGGACATTCTATTTTATATATTCCATTTTTATTGTGAGTATTGGATTTAGTTTTAGGTTTTATTTTTAAAAATTATATTATCTGTATTATAAGATATTTTTAAATTAGTATCTTTAAATATTTATTTAATTTTTGAGTTATATTTCCATAATAAGTGAAGGTTGTATATTTTATATTATTATTAAAAGGTGAATTTTTAAATGTAGTATTCTTGGGAATTTTATTTGTGATTTTATGTTTAATTTTATTTTCTAATTTATTAATAGTTTTTATTTTGTGTCCATTTTTAACTGCTATTTGTTGGATAATATTTCTTTCTTTGCTTCTTTCTGTGTTATTTAATGGGATCCTAAGCATTCGGTAAATCATGGAACTAAATACTGCCATTTTGTGTTGGGGAGGATGATTAGAAGTATTTGGTATTACTAAATCAGTTTGAGAAGGTTTCCTGTATATTGAGTATTCAAAATTTGTTTCATTTTTCTTTATTGTTAAGTCTAAATAATTTAATTTATTATTAGATTCTTCTTCTAACGTGAATTTTATTTTGGAATGTAAATTATTTGTGGAGTTGAATATTTTATTTATATTTATACCATTGTTTTGGGAAATGTACAGAGTGTCATCAACATATCTAAAACAACATCCTAATGGGTCATTTAATTTTATTATATTTATTATTTGTTCGTCGAGTTTTTGTAGGAAGATTTCTGATATGATAGCGGAGGTTGGGGCTCCCATAGCAAGGCCATCTGTTTGATAGTACAATTTGTTGTTGTATTGAAAATAATTTTGATTTAAAATTATTTTTAAACTATTAGTTAACTGTTTAATGTATGTGTTACTTTCGTTATTTGTTTTCAGATTATTTATTATAATATTTATAGTTTCTTCCATGGGAATGTTTGTATACATGTTTGATATGTCGAATGAATATAATTTTGTATTTCTGCTTACTTATACGTTTTTTAGTTGTTCCGTGAGTTCGATACTATATTTTATATTGTATTTTGCTGGAAGATCAATTTTATGTTTTAATATTTGTGTTAGTAATTTTGATATTTTATAATTTGGTGTGGTCCTAGCGTTTACTAAAGGTCTGATAGGTTTATTGATTTTGTGTAATTTTATTAAAGAATTTAATTTTGGTGCACAAGGATTATCCATTTTATATTTAAAGGACTCTTTAGGATTTAAGATTTGGTTACTATTTTTTAGTATATTTGTTATTTGTGTTTGATATTTATTTGTGGGGACTTTATTTAATGTTATGCAATTATTATTAACTATAAATTCTTCTGTTTTATCGTCTAAATCTTTCTGAGAAATTATTATTGTACTATTACTCTTATCAGCTTTGGTTAAAGTGAGGTTATTAGTCGTTAGTTTGTGTTTTATGTTATTAATGGTGTTATTTTGTTTATTTTTATTTTTAGTATGACGATTTTGGTTATTATATTTTTTGAAATATTTTATTATTTCCATTGAGGCTTCTGTTCTTATTTTATCTTGTTTTTCTTGTTCTACATTATTAATTGCGTTTTCAGTTTCGACTATGATATTTTCTATTACAAGTTTGTATACATTTTTAATATTTGTTTTGTTTGATGTTTCTAGGGTAGCTATTTCGTTTTCCGTGAATTTAATATTAGATAAATTTACGAATTTTGGGTAAAAAGTGTGGTTATTATTTAATGTGTGTAAATGTTCGTTATCATCTTTAGGCTTACTATTTATTAGTAGATTTTTAAGTTTTTTATTGATTGTGTTAAATTTATTTGTTTTGTGTTTATTTAGTATTTTAAGCATATTAATATATTTATTATTTCATGTATGATAATCAAATGTGTTGGCTGAAAGAAGATGTAAATTAATTAATTGTTTATTAATGTAGTCGATTTCTCTGTAATTATTTGATATTTCGTCTTTAATCCATGTATATTGGGCTTGAGTAATATATTTGTTTAATTTATTGTTATTGTTGTATTTTACTATTATTTTTGTGTATTTTGGAAAAATATTAAGCTGTAGCCATTTTTTGTTAAAATATGTGTTTCCAAAACAATTAATTAATTGTTTTTTACATTTAATAAATTGGTTATAGGAATGAGTTACATCACCTTGTATGGTGTTTTCATCCATCATTTTCTATATAAGTAACTCGATGTTTCTTGCAGTAATTATATAAATTTGTGATGTTATTCAATTTCTTTCTTCTGCAAGTAGTATAATTCGTATATTCTTTTTAACACCTGACGCATGTTTCACTGAAAAATATCAGTATCATCAGAGGTTTCTAAGTAAATTAATAACAATCAAAATAATTCTATTAATATAAAATTAAAGAATAATCGAATCCTAGAGGTTTGGCCGACTATACTCTGGGCCACCTTTTGAGCAGACTAAAGCGGAAGTGAGGGAGTAGGCCAGGGGAAGGTGCGGGTGAAAGGGGCAGCGCCTACGGTGTTGTCAGATGGTAGGAGAGGGGCAGAGGAGTGCACGCCTGTCAGCACGAGTTATGGCAATGCTGTCGCCAAGGCGGAGCTGCCGCACTTACTTACTCTGTGAATATCTTGACCACGTGGGTTACAGTGTGCTGTATTGTAGTGCTAGAGCACAACTTTGAATCGCGCGCCGGTTCATTTGGCAACCAAGGCGAGTGTGATGAGGCAACGACATCACTTCCGCTTTAGTCTGTTCAAAAGGTGGCCCGGAGTATAGCCGACTACAGACTTGTCGGCTGAGAAAAAGCCGACTAGTCGGCTTTGCCGACAGTTTTGAATCTGCTCATAAAAGCGTGCGAAAACACTTCATGCGTCTTCGTTGTATTCGTGTGGCGTTCGGACGCGGCAAGCGCTGCCCTACACGAAGCCTTCTTTCACAATTTGCTGCCTGTCAGTGCACGAGTTTACTTTGTTTGCGTACTGCGTAAAATTATTTGTCTCCGTGTAGAAAATAAAAACATAGCTTTTTATTCATAATGTCGCGATGAAAGTCACGTATTTGGACATTTTTTGATCAGATAGTAGGTGAAGTGAGTAAAGTGAAATGTAATCAATGTCAAGCAGTGATTTCGCGTGGTGGTGTTGGTAAATCGGCCAATAACACTAGTATGTCTAATCATATTAAATACAAACATAGTGAGTTGATGGCGCAGCTAACTGCCGTGATAAAGAGTTCTTCCACGGAGTGTTCACCATTTCCGTCTCAGTTTTCATCGTCACAGGCATCGGTTGCGTCAACTTCTGCTGTTAAATATCAACTATCTCAACAAACGATACAAGAATCCATAGCTGTGAAGTGGTCAATTGACGATTCGAGATCGAGGGAAATACATATTTCTATTGGTAAGATGATTGGGTTTGACAACCAACCAATCTCTATAGTCGAAAATACGGGTTTCACTAATTTGATGTAGAAATTAAAACCAAAGTATAATTTGCCTAGTAGAAAATATTTTCCGACAATATTATACCCTATATTTACTCGGAGACGAAAGCTGAAATAAAAAAAGGAATTGTCAGTACCATCACAATTTCTGTCACTACAGATTTATGGACAAACACAAACAATTTACAAAGCTTTTTAAGTTTCACTGCTCACTGGTTAAACGACAACTTCCAACTTCAACATGCAGTATTACAAATGAAACATTTTTCCGGTTTACACACGGCTGATAATACAAAACAACATCTAGAAGAAATACCTACTTTATGGGATATCAATCCAACCAAAATACATGCTATAGTGCAAGATAACGGCAGATATATGCTCAAAGCGATTGATGATTCCAGTTTCCAGGCAGTTTCGTGTTACATACATACATTGCAATTGGTGATCAACGATGCCCTCAAAGTTGAAAAAACTATTGCACAAGTTATAACAAATTCGAGACGAATTGTTACTCATTTTAACCCTTCAGGACCAGCACAAGAGAAACTCCACAATATACAAAAAGAACTAAATTTACCAAATCATCAACTTGTTCAAGACGTTCCGACCAGGTGGAATTCCACATACTATATGTTATCTCGGTTAGCAGAAAAAAAATGTACAGTCTCTTTATACATAACTGAGCACAGTATCAAAATCGATCATCTGCTGACCTACGGATGGAAGCTTCTTGAAAAATGTATCGCTTTACTAAAGCCATTTGAAGAAGTGACCAAAATCATTAGCTCTGCCTGTTCGTCACTTTCCGAAGTCACTCCTCATCTTACAGTTCTGTTAAGGTACCTTGAAAGTTCTAGTGATGAAAATGAGGAAATAATACAATTGAAAACTGAATTGGAAAATGGCTTGAAAAGAAGGTTCAAGTTAGAAGATAATAAAATTTTTACACTCGCAACGCTTTTAGATCCAAAGTACAAACTACAATTTTTCCAAGCAGAAAATGTGCATAAAGTGAAATCCCAGTTCTTACTAGAAGCACTAAAAAATAGTTCTAATGAAAGAAATGATTCTGAAAAAGTAAATGTAGATAACGATTCACTAAACTTTTCAATCTCTCAAGCAGAAGTTAGAGTTCACCGTAATTTTTGGGAGTGTTACCAAGAAATAGTATCAAAGAAGGTTGAGGGCGACGAAAAATCTTCTTCTTGAGGCATACTGTGCATTGCCGGCAATAAACCGAAATGATGATCCGTTCATGTGGTGGCAACAAAATTGTACGCGATACCCTAAGATGGCACGTATTGATAAAGTATACTTGTGTTGTCCAGCCAGCACAGTATATAGTGAGAGGTTTTTCTCTGAGGCTGGAAACATTTATGAGACAAAAAGAAGTCGGCTTCTTCCTGAACGAGCCGAAAATCTGACATTTCTTCATCACAATTTACCTTTAATAAATACAGAAATTTAAATTATATAAGTATTTGAATATTTCAAATTAGTTATTACTGACGATGTTATTGTTATTACGTATATTACACTTTAGTTTAATAACCTATGACATATTCAACTAATCCCTAATTATGACAGAAAAAGGTGAAGAAAGACTAAAATTAGGTGGTTACAAACTTTAATATTTATTGAGACTTAATTAAGTATGATGATTGTTCATATTTATAATTGTTAATCCAAAGGAAAAAAATTATTAACAATGTTGATTTAACATAGAAGTTTATGTTTTTGAGTTTATATTAATGCTGAGTTTATGTTAACTAAACGCTTACATTGTTTTATTAAACTTATAAGTTTTAGTTTTGTATTAGTAAGTAATAACTGTAAACAAGAAATGTGACTGATTAAAATGATCATAATGGTATAAAACACATATTTTTGTCTGTGCCTTATTATATTAATTTAAAGTTACTAATTTTATTAATGTAATGACCAAAAAATTTGAGGCCGACTAGTCGGTACATCTCTAATTTTAATGTAAAATAATCGATTATCAGTTATTTTACATTAAAATCGATACAAATTCGATTATTCGTTAATTTTATATTAATAGAATTATTTTGATTGTTATTAAATTACTTAGAAACCTCTGATGATACTGATATTTTTCAGTGAAACGTACGTCAGGTGTTAAAAAGAATATACGAATTATACTACTTGCAGAAGAAAGAAATTGAATAACATCACAAATTTATTTATATATATAAACCTGTTTCAAGATATTTATTCAGATAGTATACAAATATAAATTAATTGAGTTCCAAGTTATTACATTTTTTCCTTACAGTTAACACAAAGTCTTATGGTAGATGTTATACGATTTGTATTCCAAGTTTTTAATAAATTTAAAAAAACACACACAAACACAAATATATCTGCAGCCAGGGGCAGAGCCAGCAAGCAACTGGAGGGGGAATAATTATGGAAAGTTGAACCATTCTTTAAAGGGTGAAGTATAAAGGATAGGGATGAGTGAAGATAGAAATACAGTTTGTTATCATCAACACAATAAGTTTATTGATGTAAAAGTATAAATCACATCTGTGTTTATCAGTTTATTGTTCTTTTAATAGTACTGTATTCATTTACAGTTTAAAATACGCAGTACTCATTTATGGTATGTATCAAACAAAAAATTAATATGTTGGTAAGGTACAGCTACAATTTAAAGTAATATTAGAGTAAACCCATGAACCTACATAATGTGATATGAATTTTGTATCTTATTTTCATGATCACAAAACCATTCTACAATCATAAAACAACAAAAATTTCGTCTGGGGGGATATCCCCCATTCCACCTCCCGTGGATCCATGCCTGTCTACAGCTGAGTAGTATTTATTAATAAACTTCAGTATTTATAATATATACTACAAGAAAAAGAAAAGCTATTATTATAAAAGATCAATTGGCTATCTTGGTTACCACTCATTTTTGATGTTGTGACACTAGCTGTAACTGTTAAGTAATCACGCTGGATGATCACAGTGTTGATTTACTGTGAAACTATTGTGGGTTGTCTCAAGATCATTACAACTCAATATAATAATATTATGGAGCAGCCATGTCTAGTTATTGCATCTAGTTACAGTCACAACGATTTGCCATCACTGCCCATAAAAGCAAGGACATTCAAGTAAACTTGGTTACTTGTTAAACTATCAGATAGGAATATCTACTGTATTTTCAGTTGATACATACAACAAATAATGTATTGGCAATTGAGTGGATACTAGCACAAATAAAACATTCATATGTAGCCTATGAATACAAAAGATTATTAAGTACCAGTATATTTTTTATAGAGGTGGAGAACCAACATCTTATTGTGGATTCAATGAGTCAAGTGTCTGCTGCTTCCCAAGGCCACCCAGACTCGGAAGTCCATCACATTCATCTTGTGGCAGAAAAGGGGCTGATTCAGATACTTCTGGTTTAGCAGGTCCTGGAGAATGGCCATGGCATGTGTGTACAAGAAATGGCGTACAGTAAAAATACTCTACACTGAGTCAATTTGTTATACTGTTTTACAAATATTTTCATTCAAGATTTGATGATTTGTTTCACTTTGCAAAAAAAAAAAGACCTTCTCTGTGACTATCTAACTGTTTTATGGTTTATGAATGTAGGGAAACTAAATGCTCCCCCGCCTCACAAATGGAATGGGAGAGAATGTGATACAAAAAATTAATTAAATAAAATCTGTAAAACAATCAATTAAATAATTTTATTAATTATTTATATATTAGCCAAAATATGCTAACGCATTACACAAATATAACAATACACACCTTACTGTAGTCTATGTAACTACTGTAGCTATACTATATAAAATATCTACTAAATGAATACATTGTATCTATATCAAACCATTCTGTTAATTATCACAGTGCATATAATGTAGGCTTATGTATTTCACGAGGCATGTAAAATATGTTTATTATTAAAAATTAGTTCAAATGATTTTATGACATTGGTCTACGTGTCATTTGGATAATGAATTCACTTAATATAATTATTTCACTATGACTCGGAACACAAAACTTTTTATGGGTAAAAACGTAAAAGTTTTACCTTATAACCTGAACCGGTTTTCACTTTTAAAAAGCTTCTTCAGAGGTTGCCGCTGGTAGCACTGTCCGTCTTGTTGTTGGCGACGGAATCGATTTTCGAAAGATCGATGTTGTGTGTGTGGGGTGTGATATGTTCGAATAATGCGTGTGATTTGAATTGTGTCTGTTCATTTAGGATGTCGTTTTCATATGTTTGTATATTTCCAATTGTTCTAGAGTGTCTAGTTTTCGGCCTTTTGTGTGTATGTGTAGAATGTTCATGTTATTGTCGATGTTTTTGTATGTGTGGTATGCTTCAATGAGGTGAACAAAGATACACTGAACACACACAGGTCCTCCACTCCACTACAGAATCCACCTTTGCAAACCACCTCATTGAAGCAAACCACACATACAAAAACATAGACAATAACATGAACATTCTATACGTACACACAAAAGGCCGAAAACTGGACACTCTAGAACAATTGGAAATATACAAACACACGAAAACAAATAAAAACGACATCAAATCACACGCATTATTCTAACATATCACACCCCACACACACATCGATCTTTTGAAAATCGATTCCATCACCAACAACAAGACGGACAGTGCTACCAGCAGCAACCTCTGAAGAAGCTTTTTAAAAGTGAAAACCGGTTCAGGTTATAAGGTAAAACTTTTACGTTTTTACCCATAAACAGTTTTGTGTTCTGAGTCATAGTGAAATAATTATATTTAGTTAAGTAACGGACACGTCATGGACAACGAAATCCAAGAATTGAATTCACTTATCTGACAAGAAAAATTCACTTTAGGATATTCATTTATAAATTGTGAGTTTATCTATTTCAGTTTACCTGTTGTTTTAAGGCCAAGTTAACTTACTTCAGTGCAACATTAATTTAATTCCCTGTTTGAAAACAAAAATCATTTATTTCCCTTGTTTATTTTCTATCGTAACTGTAAATGTTACACTGTGGAAGAGAGAGAGAGAGAGAGAGAGAGAGAGAGTGTGTGTGTGTACACTTTTCATAAAGTGAATTTAAATAGTGCCTAAATTTTGAAAGCGCAATTTTATCATTCTAGTTAGTTTTCATTCAATAACATATTACTAATTGAAAAAATATTAAAACACCTTTGAAAAATACAGTTCTTCACTGTAGTTTATTTAAACATATTAGTTTATTTAAACATATTAGTTTATTTAAACATATTATTTATATCAGACGGAACATAAGAATTATCATTATCATAATTACTATAAAAATTACTACTTGAGTGGTATTAAGCTTAGATATACCCATTTAGATTTACACATTAAATTAAAAATATCTGTAATTATTTAGAGGCTCTAAAAAGAATAAATATAGGCCTCCTTGCTTTGCTGTTGATATAATCTGATGAGACAGTCTTGTAGCATCAAATGAGACTTTTGATGAAATGGTTAAAAGAAATCTCAGTATTCCTTGCACCAACTGTTACATCACAGATTCATAAATCTCACCAGCTGTTGGTTTAGCTTTTTGGAGTTAATGAACAAGTAGACAGAATACATGTTGATGTACAATGAAGAAGTGTTACATTTCTTTATTTTTTTTATTTGTCTCATCACTAAATATTTACTTACCGTATGTGTTAATTTTGTAAACAGCACAAAGTGGTGGTAGATATTATAGTTCAGCCATGATGTTTATTATGGAAACGAACAACAATATGAAGAAAGTGGTAATATTTATAATAAATTATAACTTTTATATTTTTATTAATTTTAGTGGTCGCCCAGTGGTCGAAATTCGACCGTAATTCATTAAATTTTTAAGTTTGAACGTTATTGAGGTTCTTTTGTCAAAGAGTATACCTCTATAATCATTGCATATAATTTTTTTGAATTTTGTTCTATTACGTCAGCTGCAAGTGTGTACAAATACGTTATTAGCGTGTGTTGTTTGCCTTAATTCCCTGCAATACCTATGAAATTTAAAATTTAATGTTAGTAACAGTTGAAAAAAAACACAATTACAGCTTGTATTCGTATTTATTTTTTGATATAATTCATTGTCAGTTTTAATTTTTTCATGTTATTATTAAATCAAATAAACGCTAATAAAAATGAGACTTAACATTCATAGAAGTATAAGATACATTGTTTTCAATTCCAGTGGATTACATTTCATTTTTGGTAAGGTACAAAATTTGAAAACAGTTTGAAGAATATCTGCTACAAAGCTTATATAATTTTTTAATTTTTTTTCTATGCATTAATTTGCGAGTTATTTGAAAAATATGAAAGATAGGAAAAATGAGGTTTAGCTTGGCTAAGCCATATTTAAAAAGCAATAACGCGTTTTTTGACATTTCCTTGGGTTTTTTTATTGCCATACTGACCAGGTTTCGCCAAGGCTACACAGTTATTTTGCCTATCTTTTTCGAATTATATAAAATTTAAATAAAAAATTAATACAAAATAAAAAATGAAATAAAAAATACGTGCCTCGTATTTTTTCATATATTTTTCATTAAATCAAAAAAACCGGGCGGTTAAAAAAATAAATGTTGTCCATTGAACTTAAAATAGTTTGAAAGTGAATTTAATGATTCAGAACTTCTGTGTAAACGATGTTTGTTGTAAAAACTCTTTCATCATTTGCTAAATGCCCTTGGCCATTATATTCAGAAATATAAAATCTCAAACCATCGAATGAACGAACTCTACTTGCTGCGACGTACAATTGACCATGTGTAAAAACTGCCTGCCTCAATAAAATTCCAATTTTTTCGAATGTTTGTCCTTGAGACTTATTTATTTTCATTGCAAATGCAGGTATAATTGGAAATTGAGTTCTTTGAAAGTTAAATGGTAAAACAGTACCGGACTATGTTAAATTTATACGTGGAATCAAAATTCTCTTATTGCGTGCGGTTCCAGTTAAAACTTCACAATCAATAGCATTACGATGCATACACTTGATGCGCATTCTTGTTCCATTGACTAATGCTTCCTTTGTATTTAAGTTTCTGATCAGTAAAACGATGCAATTAACTTTCAATACTAACTTATGTGGTGGCAAACCACTAACAGTCAAAGAATTCAAAAACTCTACTGGATAGTTATTGATTTCATTGTCATCATCACAAATTATTTTATCGTAGCTATGATATGTTTTCTGTTCACCTGGTATTCGATTAAGTATATCAGTATTAATAAAAGTACAATCATCATTTTTAGGTGCTAAAATAACTGACTTCAATATGTTATCTGAGAGTATGTTTTCAGAAATTTTTCCATACACCTCATTAATAATATTATTTTCATCTCCTATTAATTGCTGAGGTATTTCAATAATATTTTCAACAAACTGAGGGAAATTTTGGGGCTTCATCATTACCAATTTTTTTCAAGAATTCGACAAATTCTATTTCACTTGGTAAGGCTCTCATATTTTGAGTAAACTTTACTTTATGAAAATAAACAAATTTATGCCAACTCGTGACACAATTTTCAATTAAAGTTGCACGTGATCTATGTGGGACAACTGGTAAGATTTGCCAAAAATCACTGCACAGAAGTATCATTTTCCCTCCAAATGGTTTATGTTTATCATTTTCATCGCATAGATCCTGCAATAATCTATGATTTTCAACACTTGCAGTGGGCACATAGAAATTTCATCAATAATTATCAATGATGCTGAATTTATGTAACGTCCATAGCTACTATTTGCGGTAATATTCACTACAGAATTTTCCAAAATGGGTATAGGCAATTTAAACACATTGTGTAAAGTTCTACCTCCAAGTAATAGAGTTGAAGCTATGCCACTGAACGCTGTTGCAATGCAACTAAGATTAAGCGAATTTAATTTGTGAATGATTGCTGTTTGTGTGAATGTTTTTCCACAACCTGCATGAGCGGTTAAACAAAAAACATTAGATCCAGTATCATGATGCAAAACTTCACGAATCACACGATCAATTAGATTACGCTGTTCAGTATTTGCAGTTTCATAATGCTCACAAAACAGAAACTCTTGTTCTATTGGATCAATAGCATTTGCTTCGTCTGTTCTCTGCGAATACGTGGGAACTGGTAAACCAAGTTCTTGACATGACAAATTATGAACATTCAAAACATCTTCAATTTCTGATAGAGCTGTATTAAAGGATACTTCTTCGTTGTAATCTCTCAAAAAATCTTCACTAAGATATACTTTAAATTCATTCCATAACGCCAATGCATTGGCTGGCACAGTTAATGCACAAATGTAACCAAATAAATTTCGCATTTGTTTTGGTGAATGTAATTCTTTTGCTTCATTTAAACATTCGCCCCATTCATTATCATTTGAAGCAATGCCGCGAGCATGGCACGCTTCAACAAAAGAAGTGTGTATAATTCCATTGTATGTTCTAACATCCTCAAATGATTTTGGACCACAGACATGTAATAAAAGCAATCGTAAATGGAAAAGTTCGATGTCTTTTGGTGATACTACATATATGCGTGTAATGATTTTATCACCTCCATGCCTTCTCTTCTTCCATTTTTTTCTGGAATCTTCCCACACATAATGCAAAGGAATTTCAATTTACTGTAATAAAACGTAACCTGGTATGGTTAAATAAAGTTTAATTATGTGTAAAATATTATTTTGAAATATATTAAAGTTTGTAGTTGTTGATCATTGAAGGTTGCTAATTTTGTAAAGCGATTTAATATGTAACATTCGAGGTTACTAAAAGTGTGTTTACAATTGTAGAATTATAATTGTCTGAAAAAAATTCCCTTAAATAAAACAAATAAAATAATTGTGTTAATATTATTTAAATACTAGCTTTGCTTAAGTTTAATAGTAAAGTATAATAGTTGGTCGCTTGATGATGGTGATCGTCTTGTTGATACTAGCTGTGAAACTTCTCTTCCAGGTCGATAACAGTCTAAGTACGTTACGTCTAGTAATGTCTGGACAATAGAATAAATATAATATACTTTCACGTACCTGATCGTGTTTTCTAGAAGTTCAATAAGCTGTCAAAACGGTTTACAAAAACCAACTCACTTTAGCTACAAGGTTAAGTTGCCTTGTTTAATAGTGGGCGCCACACGGATTTATTTTGGGAAAATCCCGTGGAAAACCAATGAATAGAATTAATTAATGATTTAAAAAATTTTAAATAATTGTTCATTACCTTTATGGCAATGCTATTCAAAATATTTAATCACAACTGAAGGTTGTTTTGAGTTTTTTCTGAATAAAATATTTAGTTACTTTTTAGAAATAAATTAAGTCGAGTTATACTGTTAATAATGGGTTTTTATTCATACCCTTGATAGAGAATTCCAACAAATATAATTAAAAACATACAATGATGTACAATTGTAAATATGTTATTACATACCCTGTAAGGCTTGCTCAGAACATAAGCAGTAAATCTGGCTAAGTCCAGATATTTTTTTTTACTTTAAACATTAATCTTATTTAAATCTCAGGTGTAAGTTCTTTGAGACACAAAAAAGAAAATTTATGCCTACACAATAGCTAATGATCTTCTGTTATAATATTGACTAGTACTGTTTTTGACGTTACTATTATAAAGTAAACAAATAAAAATAACCTATTTGATAGGTTGTGCGTTTGTCACGCTTGATTTATGATTTACAAAGGTTATATTTTGAGAACACTTATAACTAACATTCAGCTTAACTAATATTAACAAATTCATCAAATAAATTTAGACATGGTGTAATATTGAAAAATGTTTCAGTGTTTTGCGTCAGTACAGATCAGTGTATAAAAACGTACAGGTTATGGCGCTCGTAGTAAAGTGAATAAATGGTTACTCTGTTACCTTTTGGTTTTAATCATTTGATTAAAACTCATTTAACACCTCGATAATCGGATTATAATGATTATCGTTATTCACTGCACACGCACAAGAACAGAGAATTTCGATCCACTTCTAACTTAAAGGATCATAAATAATATTATTTAATTACTTCTGTTCATTATTTTCCCGCACTAAACTGAAATAATACTGCACATAATCACAATGGTTCCTTGTAGAATAATTTGAAGTAGTTGTAGGTTGTTGTCGACCTGTGTCCTTTGATGTGTTATGGTGATGACGCTATCAGTTATTAAAAATGTTGAGATGAGATCGGCGTACCTGTCACGCCGAATGCAATTAAGAAGTGTCTGTCGTTAATCTGTTGCGGTCTCTTATATACTCGACACCTTGATCGGCTCTAGGCAACATTGTTAATTACTAAGAAATTTTGTCATTGGCTTAGACAGGTGTGATGAATGTGACGTATATCTTTTCAACCGTCAAAAACGGTTTTATAACCGCCAAACGCTAAGATGATTGACAGCTATCGATGTTATTGGTGTTGACGACCAAATTTCTTAAACATATTTTATAAATGATGCTAACGCCTTTCACGCACTTAATATAGTTGCGATTGGGGCTGTATCGCCATCAAATTAAAGAATATTTTGTCCTCTTTAATTTGACATAGTTTGATACCGAGTTAGTTTCACTTTTACCGACATTGCTACATAAACAATGTTCAGGTACACCATTTCGCACTGTCGTCTGCTTATCAAAATCGGCGATTATACACTTTGACTAATATTGTTTGTGTTCTACATCGCATTTTATCACTCAAACGTTTATGTGAGAACACTATTAATTCTGTACTGATGTTTACTTACTGTACATTATGAATAAACCTTAACTTTAGACATGGTAATGAATTGTTCTTACATACTATGATATTCCGTTTCACATTAATTTGCTCTATTCTACTAACTAACAATTGAATTATAAATCATATCATTCTAATAATGCTTATTGCTATGTTTGAGCATAACAATTGTTTTGTGTAGGTGACCTACATTTCTATTACTTTCTAATAATCATCTCATTGATGATTGCTTGGTCTAGGCCTTGTTAAGGCATACCGTCTATACTGGAATTCTGCCTTAAAAGCTCTTGTTAGTTCATAATTCGGTAATTTTGCTGAGGTAGCTTATTGGTATAAGATTCCCTCTTACAAACGTGTTTATTTGTCATAAGTATATTTGAGATTGAAATATAGCTTCATTTTCATTTTGTGGCCATTGCTAATCTTAGTTTTTTGGCGTTAATAATTACTGTCATGGTGGATTTATTATCAGCCAAATGCTGATTCTGATCTCACATTATTCAGATTCTTATTTAATCATTTTTTAGTGACATATCATATTCTGTTTACATTATTCACTGACTCGCTTGACAGCTTAAAGTGAATTTAAATTTGTCCATCAGTTTGTGTCAGTTATAGTCTGGTTGTAGTGTCAAACAGTATTTGGGTTTACTGTTTCTTGTGGCACTTCTGCTTCTTTCTTCCTCCATGATTCCTCTCTTCTTGGTTATTCTTATCATTACTTTATCTATTTATATTATCATTATGCATTTATTAAACTTGATAGTATATGTTAAGGTTATGTAACATCTGGTTATGTTACATATACTCCCCCCTCAAAATTGATAATTTGGGAGAAAATTTGATCTTTTGATAAAATTATCATTTCATGTCAGTTTTTTGCATATTACTACTGTTTTTTTTTCTTCTTGTACTCTTTACATTGATCTTTAATATACTGTTAGTGTGTTACACTAGCTTGATTGCTTGCCTAGTGATATAATTCTTAGTTTACTAGTATTTTTTTCGAGTTGCTTACATTTTAAGTCATCTAATTACAATAGGTCTTATTTCTTAAATTAACAATTTCCTGTCTTATCATATTACATTTTTCTTTCTTATTACATATCTTTACCTTTGTGATTATTTCAATGGTTCTTATATTTTATACCTCATAGATTTTTTTTTTTCATAATAGCCCTTGATACGTTACAATATAACTCCCTAACTTTTGTAGTGGGTTCGGAATCAGAGTGGCTCACTGTGGCTTACATTCTCTGCCGTTCCTCAATACATATACTCAGATTCAGAGGCATACTCTTCTCTGTCTGAGAAAAAAATAAACATTGCACCTGGCAATAGTTGCACTATCACAACACATAAAATATAATACATATCATTCATTTTCAATAATATAATATCTTCAATATAATATTCAAGGTATCAGAGGTTTTCATTTATATCACATTTCCTTCTTTTACACTTTATAACCTACTTTCTTTTCACAGGTAATTATTTCTTTTCAGAGTTGATATTCTCGACTATGCCTTTTTATTAGCTGTATCGTTACTTTTTATACTAGTTGACAATTGTTTTAGTTTACTTGAGTATTCTTAAAATTACACACTTACATTGATGCTTACCTAATTGCACAGTTGGTTCTTACATATAGAGTCTACAATATTTTATTTTCACAATAGTTTACAAGTTTTTCTTTCTCGTTAGTAATTTATACTTATCCTGAATTATCAGGGCTTATAATATTCATATATAAAATGTTCTTGGTTAGATGTTCTCTGACATATTTCGCTACATACAATATTTGATAATTACAACACAATGTGATAATATAATAACAATATATTGATATCTAATTTTATAGACATTCTTGGGGTTACATGGTTCATTTAATAAACATTTTTTTCTCTCTCTCTACTTTCCATAATAATATCCTTCTTTCATATTACACTTTTTGTTATTCTTCTTCTCTACTCCTTCAAGTGATGGTGGTTTTCACTTATTCTGGATGATTATAATTCTCTTTTATGGAGTATACAATATTTGATAATTGCAATAAACATTTAGCTACCTACAATATTCATTTGGTAAACACTTTCTCTCTTTTTTTTTCTAAGTATAGCATAGTAATTTTAGTTATAAAAGAGTATTAGCTCCTCTCTAAATTAATCTAACATAGGAGTATTTAAAGTAAGTTCATGTCATTATCCTAGGTATATTTTAGTTACATGCCCCTTTTGGCTCTCTATGACATAATAGATTTTTTTTTTTTTCATTAAATTATTTAGTTTACAATGCATCTTTTTCTATCCTTTAGTGTGATAGATCTGGTTCTTTTTTAACAAATAACAAATAGTTTGGCCTATATCTTAATTCTACACACTTTTTGTAACACAATAGGGCAAATAGGTTTGCTATAGACAATTAGTTACCTTCAATAATCTGGGCATAATACGTGATCCTTCTAATCACTAAATGAGTTCGTTTATAGTAATCATTTTTTTAAAACATATTTTTTCTTTTTTCACGCTAAATGTTCTTGTGGTAAAGGTTGCCTACCACTATACTTTATCTGCTCTTAATAGTAATCACTTCTATGGTTTACATACATGGGGTTATTTCGTGCTTTTCCACTCTATTGGGTGCATTCTTGGGGATTTGGCACCCTGTCCCTATCATGCGGTTCTTCCACTTGGCGGCTACCAGATAGTCCTCGGCTTCCCGTTTTCTTGCCTTCTTCTTCTCATCATTTTTAGTACCCACGTGTCCAGTGTACTCCTGGTCTTTGTTATTACTGACTTCCAGTATCTCTTCTAACTCTGGTTGATCATCATTAGTTTCCTGGTTGGATTTTTCCATTTATTGGTCCCTCTTCCTTCGCAATTCTTTTATTTCTTGGGCGTACCCTTCAATGATCCGGTCCAGTTGTTCTTGATACCCTTTCCTTTTCTTAAAACATTTTATTCTCCCTTTGGAAATATCTGCTTTAAGTATGTTATTGGTTATAGTCTTCTTGGTTGTAACACATTTCTTCTCTTCGTCCATCTTCATGAAGCTCCTTCGGTACTCCTTCCTGTAGACTCCTTCTTCACGGTTGGTGACTGGGAAATAAATCATATTAACTAGACCACTTCGAGTCATTTCGATTAATTCTTTTGTTACCCTAGTCTTCTTTGGGCGTATTATTCTTCTTATCTTCGCCTCCTTTTCTTCCGTTTTCTTAATTATTTTGTTCCTTTCTTCATGAATTTTAATTTTCGAAATTACTTGTTTGGTAGTTGTATTTCTGGGTACCCCTTTTGTCTCCACTTGATCATCACACATTGGCAGATCATTTTGTTCTAAGTCTTCATTCTCGGCTAATAACTCTTCCGTTTCTTCAATTACCTGAGTCTTCTCTATACTTCCGGTATCGATCTCCTTATATTGAATATCTTCCTGGTGTCTGTCAAGCTCATTTTCAGACGATGATGTATTTGAGTCTCCTTCATTCTCAGCTTGTTCGACCTCCTCTTCAGGTTGCAATTCTTCTGTGGTTTCATCATTTGGTACTTCTTCTATCGCTGGTTTGTCATCGTCCTTTCTTTCTTCATTATCCTCAGGCTCTGGACTCATTTGTTCCATGTTTTTGTCTTCGGATACCTTCCGTTCTTCTCCGGTTATTCATTTCATCCATTTTCTGGCTAATTTTCTTTAATGTGGTGTTCAATTCTTCTCTTAAGGCCCTACTGCTGTCATCTATTTTACTGTTTAGCATGTCCATGGATTTATGGGTATTGTCTATCTTTTTATTCAAATCTTTTTTCAGTGACTCCATATTTTTACTAACAGATTCTATATTTTTATTATTGTCGTCCAATTTCGCGTGGAGATCCTCCTTTAACAACTCCATGTTTCTACTGATTGACTCCATGTTTTTATTCAAGGTTTCTTCCATCTTCTTCTGATTCTCTGCCTGGGATTTCTTACCATCCTCTTTCAGTAATTCGACGTTCTTGTTATTTTCTACGATCGCCCTCATTATGTCTTGTAGGCTTATGTCCCCTGACGGCGCGGGTCTCTCAGGTTGCTTGGGTTGGTTGTTGACCCTCACTTCTACTTCCGGTTCTACCTGGTGTGTTTCTTCAGATCGAGTCTCTATATTATTAATGGTAATGACTTCCATCTCGTGTGTGGGTTGTGTTTCAACTGTCTCTGTATTTGGTTGTACTTCTCCTACCCGACTGTTCTTATACCTCGTATCATATTGATGGGTGTGTGGCATGTTTATCTTTTGTGTCTACCGGGCTGTTTATCAGTATAAAAATATTTTTATTTAATATTTTTAAGCCACACTAGTTGGTGCGCCAATTTGTAAGTTAACGAAATACTCTCATTAAAGCCCCACGTTGGGCGCCAATTTGTAATAAAACGTAACCTGGTATGGTTAAATAAAGTTTAATTATGTGTAAAATATTATTTTGAAATATATTAAAGTTTGTAGTTGTTGATCATTGAAGGTTGCTAATTTTGTAAAGCGATTTAATATGTAACATTCGAGGTTACTAAAAGTGTGTTTACAATTGTAGAATTATAATTGTCTGAAAAGAATTCCCTTAAATAAAACAAATAAAATAATTGTGTTAATATTATTTAAATACTAGCTTTGCTTAAGTTTAATAGTAAAGTATAATAGTTGGTCGCTTGATGATGGTGATCGTCTTGTTGATACTAGCTGTGAAACTTCTCTTCCAGGTCGATAACAGTCTAAGTACGTTACGTCTAGTAATGTCTGGACAATAGAATAAATATAATATACTTTCACGTACCTGATCGTGTTTTCTAGAAGTTCAATAAGCTGTCAAAACGGTTTACAAAAACCAACTCACTTTAGCTACAAGGTTAAGTTGCCTTGTTTAATAGTGGGCGCCACACGGATTTATTTTGGGAAAATCCCGTGGAAAACCAATGAATAGAATTAATTAATGATTTAAAAAATTTTAAATAATTGTTCATTACCTTTATGGCAATGCTATTCAAAATATTTAATCACAACTGAAGGTTGTTTTGAGTTTTTTCTGAATAAAATATTTAGTTACTTTTTAGAAATAAATTAAGTCGAGTTATACTGTTAATAATGGGTTTTTATTCATACCCTTGATAGAGAATTCCAACAAATATAATTAAAAACATACAATGATGTACAATTGTAAATATGTTATTACATACCCTGTAAGGCTTGCTCAGAACATAAGCAGTAAATCTGGCTAAGTCCAGATATTCTTTTTTACTTTAAACATTAATCTTATTTAAATCTCAGGTGTAAGTTCTTTGAGACACAAAAAAGAAAATTTATGCCTACACAATAGCTAATGATCTTCTGTTATAATATTGACTAGTACTGTTTTTGACGTTACTATTATAAAGTAAACAAATAAAAATAACCTATTTGATAGGTTGTGCGTTCGTCACGCTTGATTTATGATTTACAAAGGTTATATTTTGAGAACACTTATAACTAACATTCAGCTTAACTAATATTAACAAATTCATCAAATAAATTTAGACATGGTGTAATATTGAAAAATGTTTCAGTGTTTTGCGTCAGTACAGATCAGTGTATAAAAACGTACAGGTTATGGCGCTCGTAGTAAAGTGAATAAATGGTTACTCTGTTACCTTTTGGTTTTAATCATTTGATTAAAACTCATTTAACACATCGATAATCGGATTATAATGATTATCGTTATTCACTGCACACGCACAAGAACAGAGAATTTTGATCCACTTCTAACTTAAAGGATCATAAATAATATTATTTAATTACTTCTGTTCATTATTTTCCCGCACTAAACTGAAATAATACTGCACATAATCACAATGGTTCCTTGTAGAATAATTTGAAGTAGTTGTAGGTTGTTGTCGACCTGTTTCCTTTGATGTGTTATGGTGATGACGCTATCAGTTATTAAAAATGTTGAGATGATATCGGCGTACCTGTCACGCCGAATGCAATTAAGAAGTGTCTGTCGTTAATCTGTTGCGGTCTCTTATATACTCGACACCTTGATCGGCTCTAGGCAACATTGTTAATTACTAAGAAATTTTGTCATTGGCTTAGACAGGTGTGATGAATGTGACGTATATCTTTTCAACCGTCAAAAACGGTTTTATAACCGCCAAACGCTAAGATGATTGACAGCTATCGATGTTATTGGTGTTGACGACCAAATTTCTTAAACATATTTTATAAATGATGCTAACGCCTTTCACGCACTTAATATAGTTGCGATTGGGGCTGTATCGCCATCAAATTAAAGAATATTTTGTCCTCTTTAATTTGACATAGTTTGATACCGAGTTAGTTTCACTTTTACCGACATTGCTACATAAACAATGTTCAGGTACACCATTTCGCACTGTCGTCTGCTTATCAAAATCGGCGATTATACACTTTGACTAATATTGTTTGTGTTCTACATCGCATTTTATCACTCAAACGTTTATGTGAGAACACTATTAATTCTGTACTGATGTTTACTTACTGTACATTATGAATAAACCTTAACTTTAGACATGGTAATGAATTGTTCTTACATACTATGATATTCCGTTTCACATTAATTTGCTCTATTCTACTAACTAACAATTGAATTATAAATCATATCATTCTAATAATGCTTATTGCTATGTTTGAGCATAACAATTGTTTTGTGTAGGTGACCTACATTTCTATTACTTTCTAATAATCATCTCATTGATGATTGCTTGGTCTAGGCCTTGTTAAGGCATACCGTCTATACTGGAATTCTGCCTTAAAAGCTCTTGTTAGTTCATAATTCGGTAATTTTGCTGAGGTAGCTTATTGGTATAAGATTCCCTCTTACAAACGTGTTTATTTGTCATAAGTATATTTGAGATTGAAATATAGCTTCATTTTCATTTTGTGGCCATTGCTAATCTTAGTTTTTTGGCGTTAATAATTACTTGTCATGGTGGATTTATTATCAGCCAAATGCTGATTCTGATCTCACATTATTCAGATTCTTATTTAATCATTTTTTAGTGACATATCATATTCTGTTTACATTATTCACTGACTCGCTTGACAGCTTAAAGTGAATTTAAATTTGTCCATCAGTTTGTGTCAGTTATAGTCTGGTTGTAGTGTCAAACAGTATTTGGGTTTACTGTTTCTTGTGGCACTTCTGCTTCTTTCTTCCTCCATGATTCCTCTCTTCTTGGTTATTCTTATCATTACTTTATCTATTTATATTATCATTATGCATTTATTAAACTTGATAGTATATGTTAAGGTTATGTAACATCTGGTTATGTTACAATACTTATATTCATGCGCTGATGGATCTGATCGATTCAATTCAAAAAATGCTAATAATTTTGTTTGTCTTGCATTTTCAATTGCTTGACGTTCTTGCCCTTCTCGAAAGTAAACATTCTGTCTACGCAGTAAATGAATGTCAAGTCTAACGATGACATGTGGTTGAAAATGCATTGGTAATTCATAGATGCCCCATACAGCTTCAGTTGATCCGACATAACGGCCATTTAAAAATTTTTTAACTTCATCAATTTGTATTTCTTGACCTGGTTCATTTGTCTCTGAACCTAATTCAACAGATGCACTGTCATAGCCTTTATACACATATTTATAAATGTATTTAACACTTTTAACTGTAGTGCATACTTCAACATTTATATGGCAATTAAATTTGGCAAGTAAATACGAATTGTATGGTACAACATAACGATTGTCGAGGCAACTACCGCGAACTTCAGCATTAATACCATTATCACGCCTTCTGTATAATGGATATACATTTAATGATTCACATGTAAATTCATTAAATCGTTTTGGATAATCTTTTGTGCAGTTTCCATCTCTCATACATACAGAATTTGGATTAAGTACACCGCATGGACCATGCATCATGTGTTTTACAACATATTCATGTAATGTAGGATGTGTTTGAATGTTAGGAACCTCCGCAGATACAACTTTATCAATATCGGTAGCATTAACAATTTTATCTTGCTCATTTAAAGAGAGTAAAATGTGAGCATGAGGCAATCCTCTCTTTTGAAACTCAATTGTATAAATGAGTGCTTCAACTTTACCGAAGATTTTTTTTAGTGTAAGGCCCTCAATTAATGCTTTCAGTTTGGACTTGAATACATGCACAACAATATCAGGTCAAAAATTAGCTGACTCACCTACACCAATATTGCTAACTATTTCAGGCCAACTTGGATTGCAAGTCATTGTAATAAACAAAGAAGGCTTTCCGAAATGTTGTACAATTGACATTACATCTAAAGAATTCTGATACATATTTCTTGGAGATCCATTGAATGAAGATGGTAAAATTACTCTACAGCCAACATTATTGGCATTGGGGTTCAATTCTAAATAATCTGTTAAATTGTTGTAAATTTCAGACCTAAGACTTGTTTGATTTTGTCGAATGAAATGTAACCTTGTGCCCTCTATTCTCACATACATATCAACTATCCACTGCAGAAATAATTTTTGCGAATGGTGCAACATGCTAAAATCTTCTCTAATTGCAAGTCGATAGGCTGCATACTGAAGCATGGTTAATTTATTTCTGGGCGCTCTTGAATTAGATGTAGTTGGTACATTATGAGAAATATTTATATGCCACCCAGTATCACCATTCCAGTAAAGGGTCCAATGATGAATCCAAAACAGAGATATTTTTAATGGTACCATTAACTTTTGAAAACGAAACCATATTTCGTTCAAAGGGTGGCTCACCATCAACTGTACTAAATATTACTGCTACATCAGTTTGAACTGCATCATTATAACGGCGTAGATCTAAATCACGATTTACTTTAATGAGCATACAAATTTCTTTATTTTGATTTTCAACTCTCTGACAATGATCTTTCATTGCAATGAATGACCGAACGAAAGGATTAATGCGTTCCAATTCAAGAGCGATTTCGCGCATTATATTGTTATTGCATGTTTGATTATAGTGTTCACGTAATCTATAATTGACAGCAGTGTCAACATCATAAAAATATAATTGCGCATAACATGGTGAGGACCATATCCAGCAGTCATTGGACCTGTCTGTGATAAAAAACATCATGTATTTTAAAATGATACACTCCACGCGTAACTGTATCTGAAATTTTAGCTTCTGAGCTAACCATAGCAAATGATGAATTGTATTTACGAATGTTTTCTAAATAATTTTTTGACTTTCTTTTTATTGAAGGTTCATTTGAAGTAAGTCCATCATACAATGATTTAAAGTATTCATTTTGACTTAAGGCCGGTAATATTGCTTTACCCTTATGACAACATGAAGTGAATGCAGTCCTTTGACCTAAAGTGACCTCAGATTCTAAATGTTTTGCATTGAAAAACCTGCATTGTAAATGCATTAATCCACAATCAAAAGTATTAAAATTTCTTGGAATGACATTCAGTGCGCATTTAAATGTATCCCTCAAAATAATTTCATCATTTTGTATACTATTTACACTATTTAAATTTGCATTTGGTCTATTATCATTTTGACTTTCACGCGAATATATATTCCTTCTTCTTTGTCTCTCACTCCGACCCGTCAATGTTATACTATTTACACTATTTAAATTTGCATTTGGTGTATTATCATTTTGACTTTCACGCGAATATATATTCCTTCTTCTTTGTCTCTCACTCCGACCTGTCAATGTTCTATGTTGAGGCATAATGGAAGTAGATGCGAATATCTGAATGTAAAAAAAAAACATGTAATGAAATTACTGAAACTAAGATTAGACAGGGTTTAATTTAAAAATAATAAAATGTACTCACTTTTTTGAAACCACCAATAATAATTAGACGAGAGTAAGTCAATTCAAATTGCTGCTACAAAATTTTCCTTTTGCAACAGGTGTATATTGTAATATAAATATTACAAATATAATAATAAAAATATAGATAGAGAAATATAGATATAGAAATAGATATATATTGTGTGTAGCTTTTGTGATATATTGTTATCTTGTATTGTGTGTCGATTGCTGTGTTATGTTAACAATGTATTGTGCCCTTCTTTTAGCCCCACTAGTTAGGCTAGTCAATTTGTAATATAATTTCAAATGTAATAATAAATAAAATATAAAGATATTGATGATAAGAATTGTGTATGTTGGCTGGATCTCGGTATTGAACTCCCCGATGATACAGCTCCACTTCGAATTCACCAAATACAAAGAATAGATTTAATGTAAATATCTTATATCTGGGTGTGATTGATTGATAAATAACAAATAAATCAAACTTTAAAAATTGTGTAAATATTTTTTCTTGTTCTTGTATTGAGTTTGATTGAATTATTTAATTTGATTAATTAATAATGAATTAATTAATTGAGATTGTAATTTCCTTATTTATTTATTCTCTCACTGTAAATTAGGTTTTTGTTGAATACAAAATAATAGTAACATTAATTATTGAAATAAAAACAATGCTGGTAACTGAGTAATGATTTGCGTTTATTAACATTCAAAATTATGCGCCAGTCAAACTGCGCATGTCCCAGGCACTGGCTAATCTTTGCTACAGTCGGTAGTGAAAAAAATCAACAAATATATTTTTTACAAGTTTAGATTTGTGGTTCTTTTAACGAGTCGAAATGGTCAGAGGGCAAGGAACAAGATACATTTAACAAGTATTCTTAAACTAAATAGTAATATCTGAAATAGAACAAAATGATTATTACAATTGTCAATTAGAAAAAAATTAAATTGCGAACCAAGTCGAAGAAATGACGTCACTCCCCTCCAGGAGGCACTGCACTGTCTTTGTGAGAAATCCAGTAATGGCCGCCGTCTGCTCGATTTTAACTGCTACGTTGCTGTTGGAATTGAATGATCTTCTCCCACAGAAATAAAACGATGTTCCCTTTTCTGCGAAGTGGTGTTGGTCCAGAAATATAGTGTGGAATGTCCTCTCTTCGTCTGCGATGTCGATTTCTGGATGGATTTCTTGTGTAGTGTCCGGTGTTCAAATATGTGTGTTGGTTTTCTGTGAATTTGGTCCAAAAATTGTTCAAAATGGCTGTCGATTTCTTGTGTTGAGTTTTATGGTGTTATACTGTGTTTTGAAAATTTGTGAAGTGTTAGAAATTGATAGTTAAGGTTATTTCACTTTTTAGATCATCTCCGTTACACGCCACATAACCACACTTGGTTTTATTATAAATTATTTTGTTTTCAATACTCCGCTAACACATTTCCAACCATTCCGCTTTACGATTAACAATAGACTAATAGACGCAACGTCGTCGTTTTAGGGTAATTTGTGCTATGTCTTTTTCCTCTTCATATTGTTTAACTATAAAAATATCTGTCTAAGACTTGTTTCACCATCTAACTATACATAATAAGTTTTCTTATTTTTTACTGTATTTCAAATATTTCTTAATTTTACATGAATCTAACTATTCAGTAATATTGATTAGTTAATTTTACATCTTTTGATATATAGCTGGGTTTGTTTCAAGCTCATTTAAGCCCAAAAATTACAATTTTATATGATGATTGTATGCCTCATATTTTGTACAAATTCAGTGATTTAAAGGTTTTTATTTGTTTTTTCTTATAATATTTCCATGGAATATACTTAATAACTCCGTAATTACTTTGTTGTTAATAATTTGGTTGTTAAAACATTTCAATATTGATTAATTTGCTGTTTAGTCTGATTTGATTACTATTATAGGCCTATTATTGACTGTTTCCAAAAGAAGTTAATTTCCTTTCTTTTGTCATTCTATTTGCTATTAACTGTATCTGTATTAATTATATTTTCAATTTCTGTATTGTATGTATTGAATTCTATTCCTATTACATAGATTGATTCTTTGATAGATAATTTTTTGGTTTATAGGCCAATCTGTGTTTACTAAAATGGTGTCTTGGCTGGTCTGTTTGTACATTATACATGGTTTACTGTTTTGAATACAATTATTACATTTTTATGTCCTACTTGCCTCTCTGATTTACACAATGGAAAATTAAATGACATGATTTTGAAATACAATAGAATATCTTGTATCTACTAAACTTTCTTTATACTAATAACATCATTGAACCATAACATGAACATCTTATGCCTAATTTTCTCTATATCACCTAATTTTAACAAAAACATTTTATCCCTATTATTTTTAACTGTATCATCAAATGATAACAAAATATCTTATCCTTATTATTACCTAGACATAATTTAATTAGAAAAAAATAAAAAACTCCTATTACTAGTACTACTGTCAGTCATTAACTGTCTTGTGTATTTATGTTTCTTTTGAAAACAATTCAATTGTGATTAAAAAACATCTTGTATCTATTATCACCTTATATCTAAAATATTATCTAATTAACAATAAATAACAAACATCTTATTATTAGTTATACCCTCAGTTATGAACTGTCCTCTGGTATTTTTGTCCTTCTCACAATTTACTTAACTGTAATTAAAGAAAACATTTTATGGGTAATAGTTTTTCTTATATCTAATTTAAAAAACTCTTATTACTGGTAATACTGTCAGTCCTTAGACTGTCTTTGATTCCAATGGTTTTACTAGTATTATTCTACACTCATGGTAGTCTTTTTATAATATTTACACTTCATTGAATATTTTTTCATAGATTTTTTAGCTATGTTTCTCACTATACTCACTGTAGTTTCTTATTTTTGTTACCTCACTTCACTTTATTGGGTTCTACACTATGGTAGTCTTTTCAGTGGGTTCTACACTATGGTAGTCTCTTTTGATATATTTTTTAACATATTACTCTTACAACTAGTATACAATTTGTGTTTTCTGGGATTGTATCTTGTAACTTGTTTGGGTCTACATATATCAGTTTTAATTTAGTTTCATGGTATGTATTACATGACTATCATTTTGTTTTGGCATATCTCTTCCTGTTTCTGGTCTCTTTGTGGGAATCTTGATATGTTTTGTCCCTTCTTCAAATATCACATTAGTAGTGTCTGGTCTTGTGGTGTCTCTGCCTCGTGACCTTATTATTGTTCCCTTATTAAAATGGTTTCATGACAGATTATTTCCTTTTTTATGGTCCTTCCCTTTTTGTACTGCTTCCCCAATCTACTGGGTATACTGCTGGTTTAACTGGTTTTTACATAGTAGGTTATTTTAATCAATGGTTTTCTTTGTTATTTTCCATTTTTGTTAACATTTTATAGACTTAATATACAGTTTCTAGTGTAATCCTTAAACAATTTATTCTTCTCACTCACTATGGAACTTTTTCCTTTATTTATGTTGCATTAGTTCAAATGTTTAGCGTGATAATTTTGTTATGTTACAATATTAAGCAAGCTGTATTTCACTTTCAACTGCACATTAATATATAAAACACAGATATCTAATATACAAAATATAAAATAAATTTTGCCTTGACATACACTCCACAGACTATTGAAAAAGGAACATTTGAAATCACACAAAATTCACAGCTCATTCAGTCAATCTGTCAGTATTAAGCAAGCTGTATTTCACTTTCAACTGCACATTAATATATAAAACACAGATATCTAATATACAAAATATAAAATAAACGCTTTTTTGCCTTGACATACACTCCACAGACTATTGTTGCCTGGCAACAAAATTATTTTATTTTTAACAATTACCATTATTTGAAAAAGTTTAAATGAATTTTCAAGTGCAAATGAATGTTTTATTTTATTTTATTTAATGTATTTGTAGCACATATTATATATAAATTTTAGCTTTCTGCACTCCTTCTCCATATAAACTTTAACTATGCCAAATCTCACACTCCTCCGTGGGCGCAATACGCTTAAAAAGGGGTACAAAGTTTTCTCTTCACGTATTATTTATTAATATCACACAAAATTATAACTAAAAACATATTTTCAAATATGTGTCAATGTAAGTGCATCTTGCTACTTTCTCTCAACAATTTTTACTACTTACACCATTGGTATTAACTGTAAACGTGAGAACTGGAGGAATACCCAAAATGAGAAAAGAGAAAGACAAAGCAACTTGAAAATGAATATGGAATAACTTACAGGACTATCAAATTTGAGAGCAGGGTTTACAGTATAGTGGCGCAACAGACCAATATTTTTAAATAACAGAGGAAAATGTATATTTGAAGAATATATAGCAATGCACAGTTAATGGTACCTAATCATATTGACTATAAAAAATTGTATCTAATCACAGAACATACGTATGAGATAAAACTATTACTATATAACATATCTTCATTATGTTACTGTTTTTAAAAGTTCATTACAATGCTAATAATTTCACAGTTTTAAACGTATTCACAATTTTTCATACTTAAGGCAAATACTTCGTACAATTTTCATTTAAGCAAGTTTTGAAGACCAAGACGTTACAACTAATTTTACCTGATTATTGTTTTGTATTTATGTTGTATATTCACAGTAAGCTTAACAAATATGTAACTAGATTTGGCTTTTTTGGAATACCGGTATATTTTAATTTCAAAATAGAATGGTGGTGGATACTAACCTGATTTTTTACATTTTCTGTTTTTTACGTGTTAAAAACTGTATTTTTAAAAACATGTTATTCCTTTTTTTCTTGACGTAACATATGTAAATTTTTAATTTTGAAGGACTACGTGAACTTTGTTACAACACAAATAAGCCACCCCAATACCAGGGATAAAAAAGATGAATCTGAATATAAAAAAGTAATTCGTATAAAATAAAATGTTTAATATAAAGAAAATAAAATGACGATGACACGACGAACGATGACATGACCTAACCCAAGTGATTGACCAAATAAGGGAACCAAAAGAAGAAGGGAAAAGACGAAACCAAATAAAAAAGTGATTGACCAAATAAGAGAACCAAAAGAAGAAGGGAAAAGACGAAACCAAATAAAAAAGTGGTTGACCAAATAAGAGAACCAAAAGAAGAAGGGAAAAAATGAAACCAAATAAAAAAGTGATTGACCAAACCAAAGGAAGCAGGGAAAAACTGAAACCAAACAAAAATGAAACAAATTGAAGGAATTGAATGACACAATGCAACATAATAAAATAAACCAAAGAGAAGGTGAAAAACCAAGATATAAAGGAAATACACTGAAAGTGAAGAAGGAGAAAAAAGGAAAAAGAAACAAACCAACGATAAAGGGAAATAAAATGAAATTAAGTGATAAGGCACAAACAAGTAATATAGAATACAAGCAGGACAAATGGTACACTCAAATGTAATATTGGAAACGAAACCAATAACTAACCTAAGTAAATAATAAATATTATTATCAATTCATTGATAAAAGTAACTGATATGTGATGAAACACAATTAAATACTATTAGAAATTAAAATACACTAACCCACAAATTAGAGTTAGATGTAATGATGAAATCGATAGAAACATAAACTTGTTAATATTATTAATGATATTTGTAATGAAAGAGATAGTAAGGTAGTGAGAAAATAAACTTTATTAAATACGAAAGAGAAAGTAATTACTGGGATTACCCATTTAGAAACACTTAAAATAAAAACATTTAAGGAGTGCAAAAGTGGAAGTGTAAAAACCCCAAAGTAAAGTGATAAAAGAAAAAACACTAATAAATTATAATAAACAATAGATAATTTAAAAGTGAAGTTAGTGAATAAATAAGAATAGTGAAGGATAGAAAAAACAATTAGTAAATCAATAAGAAACACTAAATGATTAATGGTGAACAATATTAGTAATTAAGAATGTTGTTAATTAAGAAGTAATGAACACTCAAGAGTGATAACAGTATTAATTAAAAACGAATCTTATTGTTAAGTTTAATTGAATTCAATTGTAGTTAAAAGGGAGAATCCCATGAAAGAAGAATCAGATAGTGTTATCATGGAGGGAAAGGAAAGATTATGTAAAAAAATAATAAGTTAAAAACAAAATCAATAAACACTCCATGTTATAAGGGATAATTATTTAAGTTAATTCAAAAGGTGTGATGTTGTTTAACACCCAAAAAATAGTATAAAAAGAAATGAATTGTAAACTAACACTACATAATAATTGTTAAATAATTGTTTAATCAAATTTATGAATAGGATATGGCTGGAAGAATTGTACAGACCATAGGCCTAGATGTTATATTTTATAGTAAGTAATAGCCATATTGTTAGCAATGGCAATTTAAATAAACATGCAGAACTTAGAAAACGAGAAAATCAGTTAGTAAATAATTAGCAATCCATGATGGGTAAAATAATATAAACCATACAAATAACACAAAAACAGATCCAAAACACATCAACAAATAACACAACCAATTATAATAACAAAACAAAACTCATTAGGTTAAAATGAAATGTAATTTGTAGGAAATAAGTAAATATAAGCAATGGCTACTTAGGCCTAGGAAATGCCTAACTGTAAAAAACAAACAACTACAATTTGTAACAAATTAACAAAAAAATTAACAAATCCGAGGCGATTAATTAATCAAGGATAATTTGTAAAGCATATTAAAAGAAAAATGTTAGTATAAGGACTTAAATTAAAAAAGAAAAGTTATTAACAAATGTTAACATAATTATACAAAAGTTAATATCTTATAGAACACAACCTTATGTGGTATCAAAACAATCTTTGAAAGGAAATAATAACAGTAGTGATAATATTTAATAGGTAGGAAGGAAGACAGAAGAATATAATCATTCTGAAGATATGCAGCTATTTTGAATAATAATTCAAATTTGATAACAATGGTAATAAACCAAGATTAACCAATCAGAATTTATTCGTAACCATGACAACAGAAGTTGGTTACGAATTTTTCCGTTAATTTATGATATTCTGAAAGTGACGCTCATCAAGATTAGACGCCAGTTATTGAATGACCTAAATTTTTATTTTTTAACGTATAAAAGTAATCAAAATTCAAAATTATGTACCAACAAGAAGAAGACGAGAGACCATGATGATTAACTGATGCCAAGGACCATTTTACACAAGAATTAAATGAAAAAATCGTCTACAACTAACGTGAAAAGGACGCAAGACATACTTAAGCCCCAAGATTACTGAAAATTGATGACTAATGCACCCCAAATACCTTTTTGACTGACGACTGTTTTTACCAAGTCGCCTGATTTGATAAGTATAATTGAATTACCCAAATTCCAGGAATAAACTCACTTTAAATATTTCTCACAGTAAATTGACCTCTCACTATAAACCGTATATTCTCTTTCAAAGATTAATTAAGAAAAATAAAACACTGAAAATTTGTTAACTTAGAATATAACCTGTTGATCGAATATGAACTTTAGATACATATTTAACTATACTACAGAACAAATTATAACCAAACACCTTGTTATTTAAGTACAAATAATGTAAGGTAATGTACTTTTTATTGTAATCATAATTGATATTTGTCTTATAATCAAAAGAACTCCAGATTTTGAACGAGTACAATTGTAACCCAACAAAACAGTCGCCATACTGGACTGAATAACTCGTTACAAAATCGATTTCGTCAACCTGAGAAAAATTGTTTCATAACTAATGTCGGTGCAAATTTATAAATAAACCAGTATAATTTTCTTGTCAGACTGAAACATTACAAATCAATAATTAAAGTAACTAGTACAGAGTGTAACCATTGTTTTTATTTCATAGGGAGTGTACTGTATAATTTGTGCTTGTTAGCTAACAACTAGATTTGACGGCCAGCGCTCACGCTGCAATTCGACAAACTACCCGCTCGATTCAGGTGGTCGAACAGGCGGTAATAGATTGAATACCCTGGCCATCATCGCTGAGAACACCTTTGTTAACACATTATTTAATAAGTTTAATTGTTTTCAATAAACAATTTGCTGCCACCCGGGATTCACAAAACTCTATGTAATAACAGGTAAGGTTACTACTGCGTTGTACTGGTAATTAAAACATCGCTACGGACTTCGTTAGCGCAAGGATTGATGTAACGACACCAGTGTGAGGCGAACACACTACACCATACACGTCTTTTACAGAGACGACTACATCAGTAATTCATTACAGATTTGGCTTCCATTGCGGGGTTTAAACGACAGGGACGACAACATTACAATCGTTAGAGATTGGCGACCAACTGGTGAGGCTAGAAAAGAAGAATAGTGGCGATTATGAGACATTCCATGGTTACAAGATATCAAGCAAAGAAAGGAACTGAAGGTACCGACCAAGAAGAAATGGAAGAGAGTGAAGAAATGATCGGGGAGGATACCCAAGAAGACCAACCGGAAGACCCAACCCAACCAGAACCGGAAGTGGAAGGAACAGTCGGAGACCAACCAGACAAACCAACCCAAGCAATGGACACGAATTTCCAAGAAATGATGAGAATTATGGTGGAACGATTGAACAAAAACAAGGAGGAAATGAAGGGAGAAATAAACAAAAATTTTGATAAAAAAGTAGACAAAATGGAGAAAAAACTTAACGAAAATTCGAGGAGACAGAATGAGATTTTAAGAAAAGATATTGAAACCTTGAATGAGAAAATCGAAGGCAATAATGAAACATTGAAGAAGCAGATCAATGAGAAAATGGAGGAACACAGAAATACCCTAAGGAAGAACCAAGAAGCTCTACAACAGCGATTGACGGAGGACATCCAAAGAAGTCATGATGAGCTGAAGGAAGAATTAAGATACATACTAATAGGACATCATGAAGAAGACAAGCAGACAAAAACGGGGATGAATAAGAAATGGGAAGAAACAATGTATCCAGCAGATCAACTTAATGAAACAGTAGATAGTGGTTTCAAACCATTGAACGAAACACTAGACAACACTTCTGACGGTATCAATGAAGAAATAAAGAATGGAGAAGAATCAAGTGTATGGTTACCTGAAAATAAAGATAACAAAAACAATGAGAAAATTAAGCACATAAAAACCAACCGTAGAAGAGTAAAGAAGAATTGTATAATGAATAAGATTAAGAAAACAAAGGAAATAGGAAAAGTATATAAAAAGAAACTACTAAAAACAAGAGAAGAAGTGGAGATGATGAAGCATGGACTAATTGATGTGTTCAATTTATCCATTACTGACCAAAGCAAATACATGAAATATAAAGATTGTAGGAGGACCTTAAGGGAAATTATAGAGGGAATTCACAACAAACCAGCGGAGGAAAACTTCAGCAAATCAATAAGAAAATGGAAATTACCCAAACTTGAAAGGACTCTCAACAAAACAGTGGGTCACAAATTAAGGAGGTCTCTAAAACACTGGAGCACACCAGAATTGGAAATGCAGGATAAAAAATCAAAGATGACATTAATGAGGGAGGTACAATTAACTTCTTTGATTAATGAAACACATAATAAAATGATGGAAGCAGTCATGGAGACAAATAAACATATGATATTAGAAGAATTGTGGTACAAGACAGAAGAAACCTATATCACAAGGAAGAAAATAGTTCTATACACCAAGGTTATGCGAACCACAAGTGCAGAGGAAATGATGGACCATGGGTAAACAAAGTGAAGATACACGCCGAGAAAAGGGACTGATTTTCAGGGTAATGACCAAGCAAACCAATGGAAGGGAAGGAGTATTAAATTAATTAAACCAATTAATAATAACCAAAACAAGAAACATAAATAATATTTAAAGAAAAAAACTTAAGAATAATTGACAAGAAATGACTAAACGACTAAGACGAATTAAATGAGAACTATCAAACCAGAATAAATAAATTTAAAAATTGTCAGAATAACTGTAGAAAACCAAACATTGAAGGAGAAAAGGAGAAGATCGCCAAAGTGTACTACATAATAAAGGATAGGAAGGACCTGGAAGATATTGTAAACGAAATAGTGCTACAGCAGAAGCAAGACACCAAAATCTTAAACATACGAAGAAGACTGATGGAATCTGAGGAAGTTATAAATAATTTTTATTGCATACACAAAGATATACTATTCATTAAAACCAAAAGGAACCAAGGAATATGGAAAATAGTAGTTCCAAAATCAATAGAAAACAAAATTATTAAAGATTACCATGTCAAATACGGACACATGGGAACACTCAAAATGGTAAAAGCATTAGAGGAAGAAATGTTCATAAAAGGTATAACTAAAAAGGTAAATAAAAACATTAAAACCTGCACAATATGTCAGATGGTCAAAACGAATAACGAGAGAAAGGATGGAACGATGATACCCATCACTTCAAACGCCAAACTGGAAAAGGTGTTTCTCGACATATGTGGACCATTCCCACGTAGCGGAGGGAGACACAAATACAAGTACATAGTGATTCTATTGGACCATTACACCAAGTACACCAAATTATATGCTATAAACAGAGCCACAACAAATAAAATATTAGACATCATAAGAAATAAATACATTACAGAAATTGGAAAACCATACATGATAATAACAGACCACGGAACACAATTCAAAGGGAAAAAGTGGAAGGAGAAACTATTAAAATTGAACATAAAAACATATAAAACATCTGTATACCACCCTAGCAGTAACCCCGCAGAAAGAGTGTTAAGAGAGGTGGGACGTATTCTGACAACGTATTGCAATGATAATCAAAAGGAATGGCAGAAATATTTAACTTCAACCGAAGTATTTTTGAATATAAGTTATCACCATTTTATTGAGAACACCCCATATTTAATGATGTTTGGAAGAAAACCCCATAGAGAGATACAGGAACTAATAGAATTTCCGAACAACCCAGAAGACCCGTATGATGAAAACAAATGGTACAGCCGAATAATGGAAAAAATCGAGAAACAAAAAGCAAAGTATTCTCAAAACCAACTTAAGACCATTAAATATAATGAAGGAGAAAGAGTATTAATAAAGAACCGTGACCTATCCAGTACGATTGAAGGTATAACAAAGAAACTGTTATTATTATACATAGGACCTTATGTCATCACCAAGGACAATGGTAACAATACTTATGAAATAAGTAACATAACCACCAAAAAGATAAAAGGAGTGTATAATCAAGCTTCTATAAAAAAGTTTTACGAAGAAAAATAACCTATAATAAAGAAATACCAAAATTCAAAAATTATGTGAGCACAACTTACAACAATATTTCGATGACATATGAGGCATAATATAAAATATTAAAAGAAGGAATAAGTTACAAAAATTCCTACAAAGTAAGAACACCTTACAATAATGTATAAATAACGTATAAAAGAAAAAAAAGAGAAAAACAAATTTTATATATAAGGAATAAGTTACAAAAATTCCTATAAAGTAAGAACAACAAACTTACAAAAATTATTCAGAATAATATTTAAAACAAAACAAAATAAACAAAAATAAAATGAAGAAAAAACTGCTAAGACAAATACCTAAAATTATAATGGGGGGGGGGAAGAACTGATACGAGGAAGAAAAAGAAATTATGTATAGAGCAAATATACAGCAAATGGCTAAATCAGAATATTGGTAAACAACCAAGAAAAAGAAAAAAGACGTCTAAGATAATTAAAATGATCACAAGAAGAAAAGAAAAACAAACTAATGAAAAGTGAAATGATGAAATTAACAACAAAATAAATAAAAAACGATCAACTGTATGAGTAAATAACAGTATATAGCAAAGGTACAGCGGAAGGAAGAATGAGTAAAAGGCTAAAGTGATCTAAAAACAAACCACAAAGTGGACAATCCCAAAAAATATTATTATTATTAATTTAAGTCACGAGATGACAAAAAAGGTATTTAAGATTGACTGAGAATAGGTCCAGCAATCAAATAAACTGAGCAGAGATGATGTTCCTCTGGTCTCAGAAAAAATGAGTAGTAATGGAAGAAACCAGCTACTAAAAAATTAGGGAAAAAATTATATAAAAGGGAGAATGCACTCAGTAAAAAAATAGATCTAAATAAAATGGAGTGAATCAAGTAAGAATAGAAATAAGAAGGAAGAAACAAACAAGAAAAAAAAGGAAAAAATAATATATAACTGATAATTTCATAAAAAACTATGATAGTGTTTTATCAAAATGATCAATTTTGAAGGAGTGGCATTATGTTACAACACAAATAAGCCACCCCAATACCAGGGATAAAAAAGATGAATCTGAATATAAAAAAGTAATTCGTATAAAATAAAATGTTTAATATAAAGAAAATAAAATGACGATGACACGACGAACGATGACATGACCTAACCCAAGTGACTGACCAAATAAGGGAACCAAAAGACGAAGGGAAAAGACGAAACCAAATAAAAAGTGATTGACCAAATAAGAGAACCAAAAGAAGAAGGGAAAAGACAAAACCAAATAAAAAAAGTGATTGACCAAATAAGAGAACCAAAAGAAGAAGGGAAAAGACGAAACCAAATAAAAAAGTGATTGACCAAACCAAAGGAAGCAGGGAAAAACCGAAACCAAACAAAAATGAAACAAATTGAAGGAATTGAATGACACAATGCAACATAATAAAATAAACCCAAAGGAGAAGGTGGAAAACCAAGATATAAAGGAAATACACTGAAAGTGAAGAAGGAGAAAAAAGGAAAAAGAAACAAACTAACGATAAAGGGAAACAAAATGAAATCAAGTGATAAGGCACAAACAAGTAATATAGAATACAAGCAGGAGAAATGGTACACTCAAATGTAATATTGGAAACGAAACCAATAACTAACCTAAGTAAATAATAAATATTATTATCAATTCATTGATAAAAGTAACTGATATGTGATGAAACACAATTAAATACTACAGAAATTAAAATACACTAACCCACAAATTAGAGTTAGATGTAATGATGAAATCGATAGAAACATAAACTTGTTAATATTATTAATGATATTTGTAATGAAAGAGATAGTAAGGTAGTGTGAAAATAAACTTTATTAAATAAGAAAGAGAAAGTAATTACTGGGATTACCCATTTAGAAACACTTAAAATAAAAACATTTAAGGAGTGCAAAAGTGGAAGTGTAAAAACCCCAAAGTATAAAGTGATAAAGAAAAAATCGGTATGGAGAACCATACATTACTTCCATATTCTAAGATTTATATTTAAAATCATTTTCAAAATGAAATATTACCATAGAAACTACTTCTTTCTACTTACTGCTTCAGCCTTAACCACAGTACTGTGGTCACTAACGTATATTTAAAATCATTTTCGAAATGAAATATTACCATAGAAACTACTTCTTTCTACTTACTGCTTCAGCCTTAACCACAGTACTGTGGTCACTAACGAATACCACCTCACGTTATCACACTCGATTTTCACTGATGATGGAAGTCGATGGCATTGCCGAAACGTCTGGTTTTGTAGAAAACATTGGACTACGGCCAAATATCCCGGGAAGGAATTTTAACAAAAACTACTTCTTTGTTGCCGATAACGTTGTACACATATATATAAAATATATGCATAAAATTAATGGCTTGTATAAGTTAATGATTGATCTCCATTAAGTAGTGCTCAAGTTTCCAAAGTTTTAATATTATGATGTCCATAATTAAAACACCAGAGCAGGTTTAGTGTGAATGAGGGTACACTGTGGACAAAAATTTTCAACATTTCCTATTGAGCGTTGCTTAGAGTAAAGCTGCGAATCTACAGTGTATGTTTCACAGAACAAACACGCGAAAAAGAAGGAGCGCTCCAAAGTCACTCATGGACCCTCAGCATCTTGCAGAGGGTTCATTCCCTAAAGTCGAAAAGTCTGTCTATGAATCGTTCCTCTGTAAACACGTGCAGTTACATTGCCCAGCGATCCACAGGAAGCAAATTGATGTCCATTTTTTCGGTTTGCACGCATTATGTTGGTGTGGGTTTCGGCACTTACCATTTAAAAAGCGTGCAAATGTAAGAAAATAAACATGAGTGAGGCCAGAAATAACGTGAATTGTGTGTGTGTGTGTGTGTGTGTCTTACCTGCCTTTTTATTGCTGTAGGCATAATAATAAAATGGAAACGTAAACATTACATAACTGAGATATGCTTACCTGCCACAAACGATATATTATTTTATACATGGAGGAGTTCAGTGACATACACACGTACAGAAGAATTATATATATAAAGATATTAACTCATACATAATTTACATTAAAATGAAAAAATTATAATTTTATTGCCTGGCAACAAAATTATTTTATTTTTAACAATTACCATTGTTTCAAAAAGTTTAAATGAATTTTTAAGTACTTTACTGTTGTTAAAACGTAAAACGTTGCAGGTAAACTACCCCTTCCCCTTAACCGATCTTCACCAAAATCGAAAGTCCTTGAGATCTGTACAATTCAGGGCTGTATGCAAAAAATTATTTGATTCTGTTTGAATTTGCGGCTGTTATCGTTTGCCATAGAAAATACCCTTGTTAAAAAAACGTTGCAGGTAAACTACCCCTTTCCCTTAACCGATCTTCACCAAAAACAATAGGTCTTGAGAACTCTACAATTTAGGGCTGTATGCAAATAATCTTTTGATTCTGTTTGAATCTGCGGCTGTTATTGTTTGCCATAGGAAATACCCTTGTTAAAACATTATACGTTACAGGTAAACTACCCCTTTCCCTTAACCGATCTTCACCAAAAACAATAGGTCTTGAGAACTCTACAATTCAGGGCTGTATGCGAAACATTATTTAATTCTGTTTGAATTTGCGCCTGTTATCGTTTGCCAAAAAAAACAAATTCCCTTGATAAAAAAAACCGTTGCAGGTAAACTACCCCTTTCCCTCAACCGATCTTCACCAAAAACAATAGGTCGTGAGTACTCTACAAATCAGGGCTGTATGCAAAACATTATTTGATTCTGTTTGAATTTGCGGCAGTTATCGTTTGCCATAGAAAAAAAATCTACACATAGACACACAGACAGACACACAGATAGACACACAGACACTTTTCGGAAAACGACTTTTTTTCATGTTTTGAGTGTAGTACAATCAGAATCTCCAATAATCTCGAACACGATTTTTTTTGCCATCACCATACTTCCATTCCTTAAGGAATATGGAAGTAAAATATCGGTATGGAGAACCATACATGACTTCCATATTCTAAGATTTATATTTAAAATCATTTTCAGCCAAACAGCCAGGCTGTGTCTTACCTGCCTTTTTATTGCTGTATTAAATGAAAAATATTATATTATATTAAAATGAAAAAATTATAATTTTATTGCCTGGCAACAAAATTATTTTATTTTTAAAAATTACCATTGTTTCAAAAAGTTTAAATAAATTTTCAAGTACTTTACTCTTGTTAAAACGTAAAAGGTTGCAGGTAAACTACCCCTTACCCTTAACCGATCTTCACCAAAATCGAAAGTCATTGAGACCTCTACAATTCAGGGACGTATGCAAAAAATTATTTGATTCTGTTTCAATTTGCGGCTGTTATCATTTGCCATAGAAAATACGCTTGATAAAAAAACGTTGCAGGTAAACTACCCCTTCCCCTCAACCGATCTTCACCACAAACAATAGGTCTTGAGTACTCTACAAACCAGGGCTGTATGTGAAACATTATTTGATTCTGTTTGAATTTGCGGCTGTTATCGTTTGCCATAGAAAATACCCTTGTTAAAAAAACGTTGCAGGTAAACTACCCCTTTCCCTCAACCGATCTTCACCAAAAACAATAGGTCTTGAGAACTCTACAATTCAGGGCTGTATGCGAAACATTATTTGATTCTGTTTGAATTTGCGGCTGTTATCGTTTGCCAAAAAAAAAAAAAAATTCCCTTGATAAAAAAAAACTGTTGCGGGTAAACTACCCCTTTCCCTCAACCGATCTTCACCAAAAACAATAGGTCGTGAGTACTCTACAAATCAGGGCTGTATGCAAAAAATTATTTGATTCTGTTTGAATTTGCGGCAGTTATCGTTTGCCATAGAAAAAAAAATCTACAGACAGACAGACAGACATACACACAGACACTTTTCGGAAAACGACTTTTTTTCATGTTTTGAGTGTAGTAGAATCAGAATCTGCAATAATCTCGAACACGATTTTTTTTGCCATCACCATACTTCCATTCCTTAAGGAATATGGAAGTAAAACACTAAATAAATTATAATAAACAATAGATAATTTAAAAGTGAAGGTAGTCAATAAATAAGAATAGTGAAGGATAGAAAAAACAATTAGTAAATCAATAAGAAACACTAAATGATTAATGGTGAACAATATTGTAACGGGGCAAAAAGGGGTATTATTTTTATTGTAATTTAATTCGGTTTTATTTCAAATTATACGGGTCCAAAACAGCGAGTCACCTACATAGAACGGCTCAGTGCGTTGGGTGCGGCATGGTCAACAAGAGTTAATTCACAGAATCCCAGTGCGCACATGCCTGTGCTTTCCGTTGTGGAGAAGAGACAACACCTTTGTGGCTAACAACCATCCACGAAGGAATGCGTCAGGTGTGCAACGATGCAATACCATTCCAAGAACTGTAGTGCCGAGCGACACGCGTAAACACCAGCAGGCGCGCCACCGACGCCGAGATGGTAAAACAATATGGCTAATTTTATAAAATCTGTTTGCAATGCTGCTGTGAGACGGCGGAAGTCTTGACGAAATCCCGCCTATCTTTGTGACGAAACCAGTGGCAGTGAAATTTCGTCAACGTCAAAGACACACAAATAACACGTGTTGTGGGTGCAACTACTAAGACTTTAACAACGAAGGCTGGGAACAGCGATGAAATTTGTTAGCAGGCAAGGCAGTGATGTCCGGCCTCATGTAACACCAGTCGACATATGGCCACGGCGGCGGCCAGACGCAAGCTAAGACTCGTGGGCCAGAAGTAATCTTTTAAATGTAATAAGTGACAACCCGACCGTTTAAAGTGTTTATTAAGATGAGTATGACCGAAAAAACAGGCAAATCAACCGTACCAATAGTGAGAACAGAGTAGCGGACTTTGAAGGAATTTCCAGAGTGCAACAAGTGGGTGAACAAGGGAACAGAGAAGTAGCAGGGCAACCTTTTCTTAATTTTTCTAAGTGTATTAACTGTTAAAAAGCACTAAACCTAAAAGAATGGGGATGTAAATTGGAATGAGAGTAGAGTGTGTGGCAAGCTGGGTTCGCCTTGATTAGTAGGATATCTATATGTTAGAATAAGAATATGTTTTCATAAATGTACACGTTTTATCTGTTGAAATTTGAGCTAATTGAAATTTATTTAAAATGAAGTAAAGCTAATAAAATTTTAAATTCCATCAACAAATGAGTGTAGCGTACGTTTGTTGCGTAACCCTATAATCACACTTGCATTTCAACGTTCGTGTGACGAACTCTGGGCTGAGATGAAATTTTTTAAGGTAAGTGGAAGAGAAATAATTTTTATGATTTTAAATGTATTAAAAGGTAATTAACTTCACAGTTGGCGCCCGAACAGGGACTCGATAGTAATATAATAAATATAATAAACTTAATAGTAATTAAGAATTTAAGAATGTTGTTAATTATGAAGTAATGAACACTGAAGAGTGATAATAACAGTATTAATTAAAAACGAATCTTATTGTTACGTTTAATTGAATTCAATTGTAGTTAAAAGGGAGAATCCCATGAAAGAGGAAACAGATAGTGTTATCATGGAGGGAAAGGAAAGATTATGTAAAAAAATAATAAGTTAAAAACAAAATCAATTAAACATCCCATGTTATAAGGGATAATTATTTAAGTTAATTCAAAAGGTGTGATGTTGTTTAACACCCAAAAAATAGTATAAAAAGAAATGAATTGTAAACTAACACTACATAATAATTGTTACATAATTGTTTAATCAAATTTATGAATAGGATATGGCTGGAAGAATTGTACAGACCATAGGCCTAGATGTTATATTTTATAGTAAGTAATAGCCATATTGTTAGCAATGGCAAGTTAAATAAACATGCAGAACTTAGAAAACAAGAAAATCAGTTAGTAAATTAATTAGCAATCCATGATGGGTAAAATAATATAAACCATACAAATAACATAAAAACAGATCCAAAACACATCAACAAATAACACAACCAATTATAATAACAAAACAAAACTCATTAGGTTAAAATGAAATATAATTTGTAGGAAATAAGTAAATATAAGCAATGGCTACTTAGGCCTAGGAAATGCCTAACTGTAAAAAACAAACAACTACAATTTGTAACAAATTAACAAAAAAATTAACAAATCCGAGGCGCGTAATTAATCAAGGATAATTTGTAAAGCATATTAAAAGAAAAATGTTAGTATAAGGACTTAAATTAAAAAAGAAAAGTTATTAACAAATGTTAACATAATTATACAAAAGTTAATATCTTATAGAACACAACCTTATGTGGTATCAAAACAATCTTTGAAAGGAAATAATAACAGTAGTGATAATATTTAATAGGTAGGAAGGAAGACAGAAGAATACAATAATTCAGAAGATATGCAGCTATTTTGAATAATAATTCAAATTTGATAACAATGGTAATAAACCAAGATTAACCAATCAGAATTTATTCATAACCATGACAACAGACGTTGGTTACGAATTTTTCCGTTAATTTATGATATTCTGAAAGTGATGCTCGTCAAGATTAGACGCCAGTTATTGAATGACCTAAATTTTCATTTTTTAACGTATAAAAGTAATCAAAATTCAAAATTGTGTACCAACAAGAAGAAGACAAGAGACCATGATGATTAACTGATGCCAAGGACCATTTTACACAAGAATTAAATGAAAAAATCGTCTACAACTAACATGGAAAGGACGCAAGACATACTTAAGCCCCAAGATTACTGAAAATTGATGACTAATGCACCCCAAATACCTTTTTGACTGACGACTGTTTTTACCAAGTCGCCTGATTTGATAAGTATAATTGAATTACCCAAATTCCAGGAATAAACTCACTTTAAATATTTCTCACATTAAATTGAACTCACTATAAACCGTATATTCTCTTTCAAAGATTAATTAAGAAAAATAAAACACTGAAAATTTGTTAACTTAGAATATAACCTGTTGATCGAATACGAACTTTAGAAACACATTTAACTACACTACAGAACAAATTATAACCAAACACCTTGTTATTTAAGTACAAATAATGTAAGGTAATGTACTTTTTATTGTAATCATAATTGATATTTGTCTTATAATCAAAAGAACTCCAGATTTTGAACGAGTACAATTGTAACCCAACAAAACAGTCACCATACTGGACTGAATAACTCGTTACAAAATCGATTTCGTCAACCTGAGAAAAATTGTTTCATAACTAATGTCGGTGCAAATTATAAATAAACCAGTATAATTTTCTTGTCAGACTGAAACATTTCAAATCAATAATTAAAGTAACTAGTACAGAGTGTAACCATTGTTTTTATTTCATAGGGAGTGTATTGTATAATTTGTGCTTGTTAGCTAACAACTAGATTTGACGGCCAGCGCTCACGCTGCAATTCGACAAACTACCCGCTCGATTCAGGAGGTCGAACAGGCGGGAATAGATTTGAATACCCCGGCCATCATCGCTGAGAACACCTTTGTTAACACATTATTTAATAAGTTTAATTGTTTTCAATAAACAATTTGCCACCACCCGGGATTCACAAAACCCTATGTAATAACAGGTAAGGTTACTACTGCGTTGTACTGGTAATTAAAACATCGCTACGGACTTCGTTAGCGCAAGGATTGATGTAACGACACCAGTGTGAGGCGAACACACTACACCATACACGTCTTTTACAGAGACGACTACATCAGTAATTCGTTACAGATTTGGCTTCCATCGCGGGGTTTAAACGACAGGGACGACAACATTACAATCGTTAGAGATTGGCGACCAACTGGTGAGGCTAGAAAAGAAGAATAGCGGCGATTATGAGACATTCCATGGTTACAAGATATCAAGCAAAGAAAGGAACTGAAGGTACCGACCAAGAAGAAATGGAAGAGAGTGAAGAAATGATCGGGGAGGATACCCAAGAAGACCAACCGGAAGACCCAACCCAACCAGAACCGGAAGTGGAAGGAACAGTCGGGGACCAACCAGACAAACCAACCCAAGCAATGGACATGAATTTCCAAGAAATGATGAGAATTATTTGATGATGAATGATGAGACGGACGACTAACATTAAATCATTACAACTTACATACAATAATAATAATCCTTTATCTCATTTACCACTATTAATTAACACTGTTCTTTAGGCAATAGCTTTATAATGTAATTGTTTTCCTCTGTCACCACTTTTGAATTAATTTTTATTATTTACTATGTTGTAAAGGCAAGAATATGTGATTTCAGTACTGTTATAGTGGCTCTATTTCAAGCTTTTTTAATTTTCTTCACAGTACAATTAACATTTGTGAATACTACTTACAAACAGTCAAAATATTGAGTTGATTCAATATAGATTTTTGTAGTTATGCGAATTAAACAAAAATATTTTGCATTTATTATTATTATTATTATTATTATTGTGAAATATGTACACAGGCTGCTATATTGGAGAAAGAAAATTCAGTATACATATGTGGGGCATCACTTGTTGATGAACTGTGGGTACTGACGGCTGCACATTGTGTTGAAAAGTTGTAAGTACTTCTGAGCATACAATGCTGTTATCAAATACTTTACATTTACTACAGTTCAGCAACATAGCTCAGTTATATTTTTTATATTATTTAAAATTATACAGTAATGAGTAGTATAATTTTCAATAGCATGTACACATTAACAATGTATACATAATAATTTTTTAAATATAATATGTATGTAAAGTTAGTCTAATATATCATTCTTACGCTGCTCGTACCTATACACGGGTTATGCCATAATTAAATAAAACCTGTCAGTTACAAGGCTTTGAGCTTATTTGTATTGCAACTTCTGAACTTTTTTTATTCTACTTATAATGAAAGGTAAATCACTGTTTAAGCACTCTGTCTCTAGTGGTGAACTGATACACTACATGTCCTGTTGTTTATTTTAATGACTGATTTTCAACAACCAGTTATAGTTTCAGAGCTGTGAAACATACATTACCATTTCTGCAATACAATACATTTCAACTCTTCTGAGATTACTCAACTGGATTAAAATCATAGCAATATGCAAATCTTAGTACGTTTCTCAATTTTTTCAGTTGTTCTCCTTTTATAAGAATTAATTTTATTTATAAATCTGACGACTTCTTGTTTGCTCTAAATATCATTGTTAGGGACACTATGATTTATCAATTCTATTCATGCTGATATCATCAATTCTATTGACATCATTTGTTTTCAGGAAATATTCTGCCTTGCTGAAATATCGATTTTTTAAGGATAACAGACCAAACTAAAGGTTGCTGGTCCTAAAATATTTTTTAAGATAGATTCAGTATCAACTTATCTCTTGAAAAATGTATGTAGTTAATCCACATAAAGATTTAGCAGTCATTTTATTTTGTACAACACTGAACTGTTGATAATTTGTATTAGCATATTTAAATTCTGTGTAGATAGAAACATACACATTACAATTACGAATATGAGAATATGAATTAAAAAGTTCTAAAATCAATTCTGTAAACAGAAAATAAAGTAAAGCAGGGCCTAGTACAGTGGAACTTGGTTATTACGGCCTCGGCTGTTACGTCAACTCGGGTATAGCGTTATATTGTCATAAGTCCGGTCAAACTGATATCTTTAACATTATAAAAATTCCCGGTTTTAACGTCACTAAATATTGTACTACTCTGTTATAGCGTCAACAATTTCTCAGATATTTTACTCTACATTTCATATAAACATATATATGTGAGCGCGCGTACTCGTACATGAAAATTTACCCGATGATGACGAAGACGTCGACTTGCCGCTCTCGGAGTGGATTAAGAAATTCGACGTAAATGAATTTGGAAATGAACTTGATTCCTATGCATCAGTGGATGACCAAGTAGAAACATTCCAAGTGTTGAGTGACGCAGAAATTATCGCGGAAGTAAAAAACATAGAAGCGGAAGATAGTGTTGAAGAAGATGCTGAGCAAGAGGAGGATGCCGACATCGTTTGTCCGACAGTACAGGAAGCAATGAGAGCCGCCGAAACTCTTTCACGATTTTACTGCTTTAGAGAGACGTCTGACGACACGTTCAATGCAGCGCAGCATCTCCACAGCACAACAGAAAGAATTTATTTTTCAGAAAGGAACGTTCAAAAAAAAATTACGGATTACTTTCGACAGTAAGCCTAAATGTAAGTTACATGTACTTTCTTTTTGATCTTTTAAAATATTCTTCATGCTGTTTGTATAAATGAAATGCAGTTTGTAAACTTTAGAATAAATATCACGAATAATGTTAATAATGGAAAGAACTTTTTTTTTATTTCTCCTTCCTTACTAGTGATTAAAAAGGGCCTTTTATAACGACTCTTTTATAACGTCACTCGGACATAACGTCATTATTTTTTTGGTCCTTCAATGACGTTATAACCAAGTTCCACTGTATATCCTTTGTATATCATAAGTGCTGTTCCACTTATATTAGGACCTTCTTATATTCACATTTTTGTGACCATGTGTATAGGCACATTTGTGGTTCACTATGCACCTGAAACTTGATAGAGAACTAAGAATGAATTTGTACCGACCTAGGTAAATCTCAACAGAGAGTGCTGAAATGAATCAGGAGGCTTGTGCCTATTAAAGCAATGAGTTAGATGAGATATTTCAAGTAGTATTCATTGTTTGAGAAGATAAGAATAACACTAGAGGGTGGAAAGCAGTCAGGATGACTCCATCTCCCACAAGCACAGCTCCTTAAATAATGTCAAATAAAATGACTTGAGAGTGAGGATCAACAGATCGCCATGAAGGAAGCCGCTGACATTGTCAACGTGTCGTTTGGAATGCATAGCACTGGTAATCCTTATTGTCCCATTTAAATAAGCACCACATCGCCATCAAGTTCATGTCAGGCACCTGATCCTCAAATAGAAACAACACTGTATCAAAGTCTGTCTACATTTGGGATCAACAAATCTAAATGTTAAGACCATCATTGATGAGAAAGTTTAGATCTAGGGTATAATCCACAGAGCAAACAACAATCCTGCCAATGGAAGAGCTCACACTTTCCAAGATCACAGATGGTGAGACCAAGATGATGCTTATAATTTTTGATACTTGTGGGGTTGCATTACGAATTTGGCCACAAAAGTGAGATTACTAGTAATTTATTTGCTCTGCTGAGTTCTTGGAAAAGGTCTCAGGAATTTAAGAGATGACACTCCACACAAATGACCTGAACTGTGACACAAGAATGATTTAAGTTGTCCATCTTGATAACACTTCCCTTTACAAAACATTCAAAACATACAAATTTCTTGGTCACAACTATATGATACTTTTTATACTGGTCACTCTTCACCCTGTATACTTTCCAGGTTGGCCCACCAAGACTTATCTGTATTCCCCACATGAAGCTCAGGCTGACCGTTCCAAAGGCCTTTCATGATACCATGAAAGAGACCCAGCATAACTCACAGAAGGAAGTACACAATTGAAGAATATGATTTCCTAGGAATGGTGTATCACTGCACAAGGATGCTGTTTCAAAGGGGACAGACATTTACATTAGATAAATTCTTTTTATTAGACATTTTTAAATTCCCAATAATAGAAATTTTTGATCATACATCATACTACCTTCATTTATACCACAATAAATATTTTATTCTAGAATGTTAATAAATATTTTATTTTAGAGTAAGAAAATGTTAACTTTATAAAGCCACAGTGCTAACATTGATCTACACTATGGTTCGTAAATATAATGTAGAAGTATGTATCATAGAAATCAAGTAATGTAACTGAAGTTGAGCCACTTAATGTTTAAGAAATTTATTGAATAATTTTTCTTTTAGTAAGGCATCAGACTTGAAAGTACGATTAGGAGAGCATGATGTTACAAGCATCCAGGAACCAACAGAACATGAAGAAAGAGATGTCTCGGAGGTAACAGTTTACCCACAATTCGAGAAGAAGACTTTAATACATGATATTGCCCTTGTGAAACTACAGATACCTGCAAAGAGAAGAGCTAATATTGATATTGTGTGTATTCCTTCGGACCAACTGTACATACCAAACAACAAAACTTGTTATGTTACTGGCTGGGGAAGACAAAATGAAAGTTGGTATCTTCTTAGACAGTTTGATTCAATATAACTTATTTAGAATAAGGTTCTATTAACTTATTACTTTGCACTAAATCGTAATTTAGTTTCCATAAATTTTTAATTTATAGGGTATACTTAGCAGGAACCATTATAGTTGGATGTAGCCAGTTGAGTAGCTTGTAGTAATATTTATAAACTTATGGCATTTGTTCAGTAAAAGGGAACAAAATGTCTCTTCAGGAAGAGTTTGACTGAAATGAGTTTGCCAGTCTTCTCTGTTGTCCTATCCAGCTGTCCGTCCACTGCACACATTATTTGAATTAGTAAAGCTTATCTTTGTTCTGTATCTACTCCACTAGTTTTTCATTATACTACCTACTACTTACCTGCAGTCGCTGGAGCAAATCTGTTCCTTTAGGTGAATTACTGTACTGGAGCAGCTGGATCCTGCTTTGAGCTCATCTTGTAAATATTGTAACGTAACGAAAATATGGTCCCCTACGTTACATAAAAAGTTTATAATTTTCAAACTAAAAATAAAAAAATAAATGTCCGTAATAATAAAAGGTCAAAAACATAACCCATTATTAAATAAATGAATAATCCCATAATAAGAATATAAGGTAAAAAGGAGAAATTAAGAATGTTTATAAATACAAACTTAAGTGTTCAGTGAAAAGGGTAAACTATAAACATTGACAAGTAATGTAAAACCTAACTTAGACAGTTTTAGAATGATTGATGAATTAACTGAGAGGAGAATAATTGATTAGTGAATGATTTATTTTATAAAAATGTACATGTTATTATGTTTTATCATGTTGTGTTATTATCATGATATTTATGTTGTTTTTTTTTGTATGTAGCAAGTGAGGTAATTGTTTTAAGAGAATATCAATTAACTGATGTTAATTTCATTTTTATGTTATCAAATATATTATTATAGAACTGGTGTTAAACTTTATAAAATTAAATGTTTTGTATACATGTACTTAGTTAGTATGCGGATTATAATTGTAAACTTGGCCAGAAAGGCAATAATTGTTAATGAGATACAAAAGGGTTTATTGTAATTACATCATAAACAAATGAAGGATTCTATAATAATGTAGGTAATAACAAATTAAAATCAGAAGGAGATAAAAATGTAATGATAGGCCACAAACCAGTAACATTGTATAGTAAGTCAGGTCAGAAAAGTTAGGTAACGAAATTTGTAAAAAAATACCAAGTAGAATATAATGAGTTAGGAGAAATCAATAATAATTACTGATAGCAGATAAGTAAATTCAATTTAAATAAAATCTCAAAATGTAATAGTGCAATTATACCGAAAGGTAATATTTTGTAACAGAAATATCGGTATGGAGAACCATACATGACTTCCATATTCTAAGATTTATATTTAAAATCATTTTCGAAATGAAATATTACCATAGAAACTACTTCTTTCTACTTACTGCTTCAGCCTTAACCACAGTACTGTGGTCACTAATGTATACCACCTCACATTATCGCACTCGATTTTCACTGATGATGGAAGTCGATGGCATTGCCGAAACATCTGGTTTTGTAGAAAACATTGGACTACGGACAAATATCCCGGGAAGGAATTTTAACAAAAACTACTTCTTTGTTGCCGATAACGTTGTACACATATATATAAAAAATATGCATAAAATTAATGGGTTGTATAAGTTAATGATTAATCTCCATTAAGTAGTGCTCAAGTTTCCAAAGTTTTAATATTATGATGTCCGTAATTAAAACATCAGAGCAGGTTTAGTGTGTATGAGGGTACACCGTGGACAAAAATTTTCAACATTTCTTATTGAGCGTTGCTTAGAGTAAAGCTGCGAATCTACAGTGTATGTTTCACAGAACAAACATGCGAAAAAGAAGGAGCGCTCCGAAGTCTTCATGGACCCTCAGCATCTTGCAGAGGGATCATTCCCTAAAGACAAAAAGTCTGTCTATGAATCGTTCCTCTGTAAACACGTGCAGTTACACTGCCCAGCGATCCACAGAAAGCAAATCGCTATCCACGCTGGACACATTTTCGACATGCACGCGTTATGTTGGTATGGGTTTCGGCACTTACCATTTAAAAAGCATGCAAATGTAAGAAAATAAACATGAGTGAGGCCAGAAATAACGCGATGTATTGTGTGTATGTGTGTGTGTGTCTTCCCTGCCTTTTTATTGCGGTAGTCATAATAATAAAATGGAAACGTAAACATTACATAACTGAGATATGCTTGCCTGCCACGAACGATATTGATGTTTGTAACAAAATTTTCTGTTTGTACATTTTGAGTGTAAATAAATCCATTATACTATTAACTCATACATGATTTACATTAAAATGAAAAAATTATAATTTTATTGCCTGGCAACAAAATTATTTTATTTTTAACAATTACCATTGTTTCAAAAAGATTAAAAGAATTTTCAAGTACTTTACTGTTGTTAAAACGTAAAAGGTTGCAGGTAAACTACCCCTTCCCCTTAACCGATCTTCCCCAAAAACAATAGGTCTTGAGAACTCTACAATTTAGGGCTGTATGCAAATAATCTTTTGATTCTGTTTGAATTTGCAGCTGTTATCGTTTGCCATAGAAAATACCCTTGTAAAAAACATAAAACGTTGCAGGTAAACTACCCCTTTCCCTTAACCGATCTTCACCAAAAACAATAGGTCTTGAGAACTCTATAATTCAGGACTGTATGCGAAACATTATTTGATTCTGTTTGAAATTGCAGCTGTTATCGTTTTCCAAAAAAAAAAATTTACCCTTGATAAAAAAAACCGTTGCAGGTAAACTACCCCTTTCCCTCCACCGATCTTCACCAAAAACAATAGGTCGTGAGTACTCTACAAATCAGGGCTGTATGCAAAAAATTATTTGATTCTGTTTGAATTTGTGGCTGTTATCGTTTGCCATAGAAAAAAAATCTACAGATAGACACACAGACATACTTTTCGAAAAATGACTTTTTCTCATGTTTTGAGTGTAGTACAATCAGAATCTGCAATAATCTCGAAAATGATTTTTTTTGCCATCACCATACTTCCATTTCCTCAAGGAATATGGAAGTAAAAATAATACTTGTTAGAGTAAGTAGATTAAGAGGAAACGACAGCAAAATGTATATAATTTAGTAACAAACAATATGTAAAGGTATAATATGATATAATGTAAATTTAGTAAGGGAGTATTTTAATAAGTGCAAGAACATTGTATGATGATGGTTATAGGATTATAAATATTATCCAATAAGAGAAGACAGACCGGTTGTCAAGGACGACAAAATGGAATAAAATTTGTTGATTCGATTATTGAATTGTTATCCATGAAAGAGGAGAGTTTAGTTTTGATGAACTTAAAAAAACGATAAAATTAAATAAAACAAATTAATGAGTGAAGAAAATTAAGTAATAAATAACCATAGGAAGGTTCACTGACTTTTGACGGTCACATATAACCGAGTATTAATAAGCCTATAAATCAAAATTGACGAAAATCTAAGGGAAGAACTTTACCAATAAAACTCAGTATAATTAGTAATCCTTAAACTTAATTAATAGACCAATGAAGAGAAATAACTACCTGAATAGAATAAAATAATCCAGTATTCTAAATAACGAAAGTAGAACTCAAAATTGTACTCAAACTTCACCTCCATGATTCGATAGAGAAAGCATATTTTGAAACAAAATACATTGATACCCGTAACCACAAGAATTGGACATTGGTGAACAGTAAGGATCAGCATTTCTGCATCATCCCAGGACCAAGACATCAACCTTTATTTCGAACTTGGAGTGAAGACTGGCGAGCATTTATTCATCTGTATCCTGTTGTTGATCAAACACATCGAACGAGGTTAGCTGTGCACTGCCATCACAAGTAACGATGCCATCGGACGGTAAACTCCACTTATTTTAAATAATAATTAATAAGAAATTAGTAATAGATTGTAATACCTTGTAATCCTATTTATGCATTTTCTGACCTTACTAATAGTTGAAAGAACCTTCACACCCTGTGTTTAAAGAAAAACAATAATAATTAAAAATAATATATAACCCTGAATTCGATAATTAATCGATTAATTCCAGTACGATCGATTTTTGTATCCTCGTAAAGGAAGAACTTTGTTGTCAAGAAAAAAAAAGAAAAAATAAAGATTCATTTTTGAAATTGACGATATCTTATCATTTGTATAATATTTAGTGCATAATGAACAAGTTGCAATTTATGTTGAGAGTGTAACGTGGGAATTATTGTGCGCGGACAACTAACCTACAATACTCCGCTGACTGTGAACAACAGCGCTAGCTCGCGGACCGCTGTTGAATTACAAGAGAACGAGAAACAGATTTAAGGAGTTACTCTCCTCTCTCAAAACGCGGACTAGGCTTGAATAAGAACAATAGAATTACACACTATATCAACTGGTATTGAACGTTATTATTACAGAAAGTACTAAATTAATACAGAATATTGAGATATTCTTAATATTTGATTAAGATCACCCTTTAGAAGATATTATTTCTTCACAAATAATCGAACATTGCGGTTCTTAAGAGAAACCAATTAACACTTAATAAATTATTTAAATCACAACAACACATATATTACTTGAAGAGTGAATCAGGGTTAATATACATTGGCACTCACTACAGTGGGGCTTTAGAAGATATTGATACGGGAGAAACCGTGTTAGTATAAATTGACGCATCCAACGTGAGGCAAATTAACACAGGAGCTACACAGAGAAGTAGTATAAATTGGCGCTCAACTTGTTAGGGCTTAAGTTAAGTAAAACGTCAATTTCATAACTATTACTTAACTCGAGCAGGCAACTATTAGAGACAAAAAATGCATAATACCAGAGGTTAGGTCAAAGAAGAGAGCAGAAGACGCGGAGAAGGAAGAAATTGGACAGGAACAATAAATAGAAGTAATCACAGATAGTGAAATGGAACAACAGACAGGCGATAAAGAAGAAACTGAAATAATTATGGACACGGAAAAGGAAATAGTTGAAGAGGATGCCCAAGGGGACCAACCAGATAAATCCGCCCAAAAAGAAGACATGAGCGTGAAGGATATGCTGAGAATTATAATGGAACAATATAAACAAAGAAATAAAATAATGGATGAAGGTTGCAGAAAGTTAAAGGAAACAATGGACAGTGGTTTCAAGAATATGAATAAAACACTAGACAGCACTTCCGAAGGTATTAAAGTAAGTCCGAAAACAGAAGAGAGCAGGAAGGAAATAGAAATTAGAGAATACCAAAGTGTAATATTATCTGAAAATAAAAATAACAACAACAAAGAGGATAAAAAATACCTGGAAAAGAAGACCAAGAAAATAAGAAAAATATGTAGAAAGAAAATATTAAATACAAAAGAAGAATTGGTGATGAGGAAGGGTGGATTAATTAATGTATTTAACCTCCCAATTAATGAACAAAGGGAGTTAATTAAATTTAAGAATTATAGAAAAAACTTAATAAAAATGTCAAAAGTAAACCACCATAAAATAATAAAGAAAAACTTAAATAAGTTTAGATCTCAATTAAATTATGTCGACGATCGAAAAGTATCAGACAATATCATTTATATCTTCAATACGGAATATACCAGTAGAATATTTGGTAAATAATCCAGAGGTCAAAGGGAATGGAATGGTATTAAATATGAGTGACTATGTTAGGTTAGAGGAGGTACAATACCTGTTAGTTAAAAAGGAATTAACTATGACGGAAAACCGTGACTTAAATGAAGGTTTCATATCAGCAGAGTTACAATACCAGATGATAAGAGGTATTTAACAAGGACAAAAATCATTATGAATACTGCAGTAATCCGAGGAAAAGGAGTACCTGAGTTAATGGACCATGGTTAAAACAAGAAATAGTCAACCAGAAAAAAAAGGAGGGGACTGATTTTTAGTATACCGACCAGGCAACCCATTGGAAAGAAGGAACTAAATAAATAATATTAAATAAGAGAAAAAAAATATTTTAATAGAAAAATTAAGATGAAGATATAAACCCCCAAAATTCTAAAATAAGTAAGAGCGTCTTACTATGTGTTTCTGAAGAAATTATTTTGAATATACTAAGAATAAACCCCCAAAATTCTAAAATAAGTAAGAACGTCTTACTATGTGTTTCCGAAGAAATTATTTTGAATGTATTAAGAATAAACCCCAAAATTAAAAAACTATGTAAGGACAACTTACTCAAAATACTTAGAAACAATGTGATTTAAGATAAAAGACAAAACGCCAAGAGAATTGAAGAACAGATTACATAATTATTTATAAACAAGATGATATAAAATGAAATAAGAAAAAAAATATATAAAAACAATTAATGGTAATGTGCTCAGACAAGAAGGTAAAATAAGAAGAACAATGGATAATTTAATGACTATAATTACAATGAAACTAAAGAATGATAATAATTAATGCAAATACAATTTAGAATTTCTTGGAATTGAAAATGATAAAGGAAGAAATAGTACGGGGAACATCTGTCACAAGAAGGAAAGTCAAAGGTATTTACAAATAATGACTGTCAAAAATGTTATCTGAAAATAGCTACTGAAAATAAGAAGGAATCAAGAAGAAAAGAAATATATATAATTAAATGTAAAACGCAACAGCGTAAAGAATCCCAAAGATGTTTATTATTAGTCAAATAAAGAGACTATTATGGTATTATTTTATTTTTTATAACTGTCTGTAGATGAATTCCAGCAGTATTATATTTAAGTGTAGTATGCCCAGCAGAGTATGTAGCCAAAAGTGCCTCTCTGGACTGTCCCAGCTCACGTGTTAGGGAACGTTAGGGAAATTGAATATTTAAGGGATAATAAAACAGCTGAGAAGATTGACATCAGATTCCAAAAGTATGAAGGAAGAAAACAGAAGGAAGATAGCTGACAGAAGATCAATTGAGAAACACATTTATAGAAGTAAATAGAAATATGAGAGTGTTAAAACTAGTTTTTACTGATTATTGTGACCAATCATTGTCAAGTAATGTTTGAAAAAACAAAGCAAAAGAATTAATATCATTAATGAATTTTCATCCAATAAAGAGAATTGAGTATTAGTCAAAAATGTTACATTCGGAAATCAAATCAATTACCATTAACCAAAGGGTACTACAAAGAAAAAAAAAATCTTTTTATACGAATTACCATTAAAACTCTACAATGAATAAAAGGAAAATATTCCAAGGCATGAAAAAATATAAGTTTATTTTGACCCAAATCATATTCAGGTAAACTAAACTTCTTTTGGAGGGGAAGCATATGTATCTTAACGAAAATATGGTCCCCTACGTTACATAAAAAGTTTATAATTTTCAAACTAAAAATAAAAATAATAAATGCCCGTAATAATAAAAGGTCAGAAATATAACCCATTATTAAATAAATGAATAATCCCATAATAAGAATACAAGGTAAAAAGGAGAAATTAAGAATGTTTGTAAATACAAACTTAAGTGTTCAGTGAAAAGGGTAAACTATAAACATTGACAAGTAATGTAAAACCTAACTTAGACAGTTTTAGAATGATTGATGAATTAACTGAGAGGAGAATAATTGATTAGTGAATGATTTATTTTATAAAAATGTACATGTTATTATGTTTTATCATGTTGTTATTATCATGATATATAAGTCTTTTTTTTTTTGTATGTAGCAAGTGTTAACAATTAGTTTTAAGAGAATATCAATTAACTGATGTTAATTTCATTTTTATGTTATCAAATATATCATTATAGAACTGGTGTTAAACTTTATAAAATTAAATGTTTTGTATACATGTACTTAGTTACTATGCAGATTATAATTGTAAACTTGGCCAGAAAGGCAATAACTGTTAATGAGATACAAAAGGGTTTATTGTAATTACATCATAAACAAATGAAGGATTCTATAATAATGTAGGTAATAACAAATTAAAATCAGAAGGAGATAAAAATGTAACGATAGGCCACAAACCAGTAACATTGTATAGTGTAAGTCAGGTCAGAAAAGGTAGGTAACGAAATTTGTAAAAAAATACTAAGTAGAATATAATGAGTTAGGAGAAATCAATAATAATTACTGATAGCAGATAAGTAAATTTAATTTAAATAAAATCTCAAAATGTAATAGTGCAATGATACCGAAAGGTAATATTTTGTAACAGGAAAATAATACTTGTTAGAATAAGTAGATTAAGAGGAAACGACAGCAAAATGTATATAATTTAGTAACAAACAATATGTAAAGGTATAATATGATATAATGTAAATTTAGTAAGGGAGTATTTTAATAAGTGCAAGAACATTGTATGATTATGGTTATAGGATTATAAATATTATCCAATAAGAGAAGACAGACCGGTTGTCAAGGACGACAAAATGGAATAAAATTTGTTGATTCGATTATTGAATTGTTATCCATGAAAGAGGAGAGTTTAGTTTTGATGAATTTAAAAAAACGATAAAATAAAATAAAATAAATTAATGAGTGAAGAAAATTAAGTAATAAATACCCATAGGAAGGTTCACTGACTTTTGACGGTCACATATAACCGAGTACTAATAAGCCTATAAATCAAAATTGACGAAAATCTAAGGGAAGAACTTTACAAATAAAACTCAGTATAATGAGTAATCCTTAAACATAATTAATAGACCAATGAAGAGAAATAACTACCTGAATAGAATAAAATAATCCAGTATTCTAAAGAACGAAAGTAGAACTCAAAATTGTACTCGAACTTCACCTTCCACGATTCGATACAGAAAGCATATTTTGACACAAAATACATTGAAACCCGTAACCACAAGAATTGGACATTGGTGAACAGTAAGGATCGGCATTTCTGCGTCATCCCAGGACCAAGACATCAACCTTTATTTCGAACTTGGAGTGAAGACTGGCGAGCATTTATTCATCTGTATCCTGTTGTTGATCAAACACATCGAACGAGGTTAGTTGTGCACTGCCATCACAAGTAATGATGCCGTCGGACGGTAAACTCCACTTATTTTAAATAATAATTAATAAGAAATTAGTAATAGATTGTAATACCTTGTAATCCTATTTATGCATTTCTGACCTTACTAATAGTTGAAAGAACCTTCACACCCTGTGTTTAAAGAAAAACAATAATAATTAAAAATAATATATAACCCTGAATTCGATAATTAATCGATTAATTCCAGTACGATCGATTTTTGTATCCTCGTAAAGGAAGAACTTTGTTGTCAAGAAAAAAAAAAGAAAAAATAAAGAATCATTTTTGAAATTGATGATATCTTATCATTTGTATAATATTTAGTGCATAATGAACAAGTTGCAATTTATGTTGAGAGTGTAACGTGGGAATCATTGTGCGTGGACAACTAACCTACAATACTCCGCTGACTGTGAACAACAGCGCTAGCTCGCGGACCGCTGTTGAATTACAAGAGAACGAGAAACAGATTTAAGGAGTTACTCTCCTCTCTCAAAACGCGGACTAGGCTTGAATAAGAACATTAGAATTACACACTATATCAACTGGTATTGAACGTTATTATTACAGAAAGTACTAAATTAATACAGAATATTGAGATATTCTTAATATTTGATTAAGATCACCCTTTAGAAGATATTATTTCTTCACAAATAATCGAACATTGCGGTTCTTAAGAGAAACCAATTAACACTTAATAAATTATTTAAATCACAACAACACATATATTACTTGAAGAGTGAATCAGGGTTAATATACATTGGCACTCACTACAGTGGGGCTTTAGAAGATATTGATACGGGTGAAACCGTGTTAGTATAAATTGACGCATCCAACGTGAGGCAAATTAACACAGGAGCTACATAGAGAAGTAGTATAAATTGGCGCTCAACTTGTTAGGGCTTAAGTTAAGTAAAACGTCAATTTCATAACTATTACTTAACTCGAGCAGGCAACTATTAGAGACAAAAAATGCATAATACCAGAGGTAGGTCAAAGAAGAGAGCAGAAGACGCGGAGAAGGAAGAAATTGGACAGGAACAATAAATAGAAGTAATCACAGATAGTGAAATGGAACAACAGACAGGCGATAAAGAAGAAACTGAAATAATTATGGACACGGAAAAGGAAATAGTTGAAGAGGATGCCCAAGGGGACCAACCAGATAAATCCGCCCAAAAAGAAGACATGAGTGTGAAGGATATGCTAAGAATTATAATGGAACAATATAAACAAAGAAATAAAATAATGGATGAAGGTTGCAGAAAGTTAAAGGAAACAATGGACAGTGGTTTCAAGAATATGAATAAAACACTAGACAGCACTTCCGAAGGTATTAAAGTAAGTCCGAAAACAGAAGAGAGCAGGAAGGAAATAGAAATTAGAGAATACCAAAGTGTAATATTATCTGAAAATAAAAATAACAACAACAAAGAGGATAAAAAATACCTGGAAAAGAAGACCAAGAAAATAAGAAAAATATGTAGAAAGAAAATATTAAATACAAAAGAAGAATTGGTGATGAGGAAGGGTGGATTAATTAATGTATTTAACCTCCCAATTAATGAACAAAGGGAGTTAATTAAATTTAAGAATTATAGAAAAAACTTAATAAAAATGTCAAAAGTAAACCACCATAAAATAATAAAGAAAAACTTAAATAAGTTTAGATCTCAATTAAATTATGTCGACGATCGAAAAGTATCAGACAATATCATTTATATCTTCAATACGGAATATACCAGTAGAATATTTGGTAAATAATCCAGAGGTCAAAGGGAATGGAATGGTATTAAATATGAGTGACTATGTTAGGTTAGAGGAGGTACAATACCTGTTAGTTAAAAAGGAATTAACTATGACGGAAAACCGTGACTTAAATGAAGGTTTCGTATCAGCAGAGTTACAATACCAGATGATAAGAGGTATTTAACAAGGACAAAAATCATTATGAACACTGCAGTAATCCGAGGAAAAGGAGTACCTGAGTTAATGGACCATGGTTAAAACAAGAAATAGTCAACCAGAAAAAAAAGGAGGGGACTGATTTTTAGTATACCGACCAGGCAACCCATTGGAAAGAAGGAACTAAATAAATAATATTAAATAAGAGAAAAAAAATATTTTAATAGAAACATTAAGATGAAGATATAAACCCCCAAAATTCTAAAATAAGTAAGAGCGTCTTACTATGTGTTTCTGAAGAAATTATTTTGAATATACTAAGAATAAACCCCCAAAATTCTAAAATAAGTAAGAACGTCTTACTATGTGTTTCCGAAGAAATTATTTTGAATGTATTAAGAATAAACCCCAAAATTAAAAAACTATGTACGGACAACTTACTCAAAATACTTAGAAACAATGTGATTTAAGATAAAAGACAAAACGCCAAGAGAATTGAAGAACAGATTACATAATTATTTATAAACAAGATGATATAAAATGAAATAAGAAAAAAAATATATAAAAACAATTAATGGTAATGTGCTCAGACAAGAAGGTAAAATAAGAAGAACAATGGATAATTTAATGACTATAATTACAATGAAACTAAAGAATGATAATAATTAATGCAAATACAATTTAGAATTTCTTGGAATTGAAAATGATAAAGGAAGAAATAGTACGGGGAACATCTGTCACAAGAAGGAAAGTCAAAGGTATTTACAAATAATGACTGTCAAAAATGTTATCTGAAAATAGCTACTGAAAATAAGAAGGAATCAAGAAGAAAAGAAATATATATAATTAAATGTAAAACGCAACAGCGTAAAGAATCCCAAAGATGTTTACTATTAGTCAAATAAAGAGACTATTATGGTATTATTTTATTTTTTATAACTGTCTGCAGATGAATTCCAGCAGTATTATATTTAAGTGTAGTATGCCCAGCAGAGTATGTAGCCAAAAGTACCTCTCTGGACTGTCCCAGCTCACGTGTTAGGGAACGTTAGGGAAATTGAATATTTAAGGGATAATAAAACAGCTGAGAAGATTGACATCAGATTCCAAAAGTATGAAGGAAGAAAACAGAAGAAAGATAGCTGACAGAAGATCAATTGAGAAACACATTTATAGAAGTAAATAGAAATATGAGAGTGTTAAAACTAGTTTTTACTGATTATTGTGACTAATCATTGTCAAGTAATGTTTGAAAAAACAAAGCAAAAGAATTAATATCATTAATGAATTTTCATCCAATAAAGAGAATTGAGTATTAGTCAAAAATGTTACATTCGGAAATCAAATCAATTACCATTAACCAAAGGGTACTACAAAGAAAAAAAAAATCTTTTTATACGAATTACCATTAAAACTCTACAATGAATAAAAGGAAAATATTCCAAGGCATGAAAAAATATAAGTTTATTTTGACCATAATCATATTCAGGTAAACTAAACTTCTTTTGGAGGGGAAGCATATGTAACGTAACGAAAATATGGTCCCCTACGTTACATAAAAAGTTTATAATTTTTAAACTAAAAATAAAAATAATAAATGTCCGTAATAATAAAAGGTCAGAAATATAACCCGTTATTAAATAAATGAATAATCCCATAATAAGAATACAAGGTAAAAAGGAGAAATTAAGAATGTTTGTAAATACAAACTTAAGTGTTCAGTGAAAAGGGTAAACTATAAACATTGACAAGTAATGTAAAACCTAACTTAGACAGTTTTAGAATGATTGATGAATTAACTGAGAGGAGAATAATTGATTAGTGAATGATTTATTTTATAAAAATGTACATGTTATTATGTTTTATCATGTTGTTATTATCATGATATTTAAGTTGTTGTTTTTTTGTATGTAGCAAGTGTTAACAATTAGTTTTAAGAGAATATCAATTAACTGATGTTAATTTCATTTTTATGTTATCAAATATATCATTATAGAACTGGTGTTAAACTTTATAAAATTAAATGTTTTGTATACATGTACTTAGTTACTATGCAGATTATAATTGTAAACTTGGCCAGAAAGGCAATAACTGTTAATGAGATACAAAAGGGTTTATTGTAATTACATCATAAACAAATGAAGGATTCTATAATAATGTAGGTAATAACAAATTAAAATCAGAAGGAGATAAAAATGTAACGATAGGCCACAAACCAGTAACATTGTATAGTAAGTCAGGTCAGAAAAGGTAGGTAACGAAATTTGTAAAAAAATACTAAGTAGAATATAATGAGTTAGGAGAAATCAATAATAATTACTGATAGCAGATAAGTAAATTTAATTTAAATAAAATCTCAAAATGTAATAGTGCAATGATACCGAAAGGTAATATTTTGTAACAGGAAAATAATACTTGTTAGAATAAGTAGATTAAGAGGAAACGACAGCAAAATGTATATAATTTAGTAACAAACAATATGTAAAGGTATAATATGATATAATGTAAATTTAGTAAGGGAGTATTTTAATAAGTGCAAGAACATTGTATGATTATGGTTATAGGATTATAAATATTATCCAATAAGAGAAGACAGACCAGTTGTCAAGGACGACAAAATGGAATAAAATTTGTTGATTCGATTATTGAATTGTTATCCATGAAAGAGGAGAGTTTAGTTTTGATGAACTTAGAAAAAACGATAAAATTAAATAAAATAAATTAATGAGTGAAGAAAATTAAGTAATAAATAACCATAGGAAGGTTCACTGACTTTTGACGGTCACATATAACCGAGTACTAATAAGCCTATAAATCAAAATTGACGAAAATCTAAGGGAAGAACTTTACCAATAAAACTCAGTATAATGAGTAATCCTTAAACATAATTAATAGACCAATGAAGAGAAATAACTACCTGAATAGAATAAAATAATCCAGTATTCTAAAGAACGAAAGTAGAACTCAAAATTGTACTCGAACTTCACCTTCCACGATTCGATAGAGAAAGCATATTTTGATACAAAATACATTGAAACCCGTAACCACAAGAATTGGACATTGGTGAACAATAAGGATCGGCATTTCTGCGTCATCCCAGGACCAAGACATCAACCTTTATTTCGAACTTGGAGTGAAGACTGGCGAGCATTTATTCATCTGTATCCTGTTGTTGATCAAACACATCGAACGAGGTTAGCTGTGCACTGCCATCACAAGTAACGATGCCATCGGACGGTAAACTCCACTTATTTTAAATAATAATTAATAAGAAATTAGTAATAGATTGTAATACCTTGTAATCCTATTTATGCATTTTCTGACCTTACTAATAGTTGAAAGAACCTTCACACCCTGTGTTTAAAGAAAAACAATAATAATTAAAAATAATATATAACCCTGAATTCGATAATTAATCGATTAATTCCAGTACGATCGATTTTTGTATCCTCGTAAAGGAAGAACTTTGTTGTCAAGAAAAAAAAAGAAAAAATAAAGAATCATTTTTGAAATTGATGATATCTTATCATTTGTATAATATTTAGTGCATAATGAACAAGTTGCAATTTATGTTGAGAGTGTAACGTGGGAATTATTGTGCGCGGACAACTAACCTACAATACTCCGCTGACTGTGAACAACAGCGCTAGCTCGCGGACCGCTGTTGAATTACAAGAGAACGAGAAACAGATTTAAGGAGTTACTCTCCTCTCTCAAAACGCGGACTAGGCTTGAATAAGAACAATAGAATTACACACTATATCAACTGGTATTGAACGTTATTATTACAGAAAGTACTAAATTAATACAGAATATTGAGATATTCTTAATATTTGATTAAGATCACCCTTTAGAAGATATTATTTCTTCACAAATAATCCAACATTGCGGTTCTTAAGAGAAACCAATTAACACTTAATAAATAATTTAAATCACAACAACACATATATTACTTGAAGAGTGAATCAGGGTTAATATACATTAGCACTCACTACAGTGGGGCTTTAGAAGATATTGATACGGGAGAAACCGTGTTAGTATAAATTGATGCATCCAACGTGAGGCAAATTAACACGGGAGCTACACAGAGAAGTAGTATAATATACATGTTACAAAACTTATTTTGGCAGAGTTTATGTCAAAACCTTCCAGCCATTAAACGAACAAGATTTTTTTGTCATCATCACTTCTTATTGACAATTCTGACCGTCCAGACATATGTACCTTTTATAAGTGTACAATAAAAAACTGGCACAGACTTAGAATCTTGTTCATTAGATGTGAATAAAAAATATCATATTGTCCTTACAGCACCACATTCAACCCAAACATGAGTTTACTTTATATCAAAAAGCATAAAAGATTATGTATGGAAAGCTAAGACCTCAATCATGTCCATGCAGAACATCGACAACAGTTATGATTTTACTCTATACTGATCAATTTTTCAAAGCGAGTTGATTTTGTTTTGTCAGACACTTATTCTTCATGATCCTTTGCATAGACAATGCTTTGTCTTCCTCAGTCTTGTTGAGTAATCACTAGATTGTTCATATTTAAGTCATACTAAAGTGTGTACTACAATTTCTATAGTACATTAAACTGTTTAAAAATATGACTAAACAGATTAGATGAAGTACTGTATCCTACTTGTGCAATTCATATTTTTATTTACCAGAGCCAGTTTTTCTGCACCTCCATTGATATTTCTGAGGCATTAGAATTTTACTGTGACAGCTTTAAAATTAAAGTTTGCTTGTAAAAGCTTTTTGAAATCAAATGAAGTGATCAGGCTTTACCAACAAAATTGCATACTGTCTTATATTTAGGTTTCTCCATTGTAGATAATATTTCCATATATAGAATATAAGCATGCTATGTATAGGAACACTATCATAAATGAGTAAACTTGATAGTGATTCTGTGCAAGGCAACTAGCTGGGTCTGGCCCCTTAGTTATGCATATGACATCATGTCGGCTGTAACTACAAGTGAAGGTCAATAGACCTCACTGCATCCCATACTCTAGAAAGGTCAGTTCATTATGAGCTTGAATGTGGCGAAGAGATAACACTGTGTTAAAGTTATTGTGTTTTTGAAGAATACTTGATTATTTGAAAATGGTAAACTTATCTCAAGTTATAGTGAAACAAATAATACAGACACGACATTTAGTTTGATTCCCTTCTCAAGATCAACAGACTTTATTACACATGAAACTTTTAAGACCTAAACTTCCATTTTCTCCTATCCTCCCCATAATATGAATCCATGAGCCACAGACTAGATGTACTCTACAGAAGAGATTCTTGATGTGTTTAGACTCTTGTCTTCATGACAGTAGTAAAACACACGACAATTTTCTACTTGTCTATGGGTGTCCAAATTAAATGTTTCTTTATTAATAAGTAACAAGCTTTCTCACAAACTAAGAATTCTAAATGTGTTCCCACACTGATTTATAGAAATGGAATGTTATCTATGAGATACACTGGCTTATGAGAGTAAGCTGATAGTATGTACAGTAGTTCAAGGCTGGACATAAGGCTTACGAATACTAGGCACATTGCCCACAAATAGATTAAAACAAAAGTGAATCATAATAAATCAGACTGGTAAGCAAAGGAAGAGAGATAGACCGAAACAGGATGATGATGGCTCAAAACTGTGACCAATGATGACAAGTTATAAAGGGACACTAAGCTCACATAGGGGTGCAGAGCCAGGAGAACGACAGGGTTTATGATGATAAGTGTGAGGAGTGAGGTGTTGGCCAGTTATATACCAGTGTGTACGATATATATTGTTAAACATTGAGTTTTGTTCTCATTGTTATTATTAAATTATATGTGGTTATAGGTTGAAGGTAATTTGACACTTCATGTTGCTGTGCGCCAATATGTTATAAGCTATTTCTTTTATATATATATATATTAACACTTTCACTGTGAACTTACTTTTAGGTTTTGATTACCCAGACGTTTCGATGTGGTATTCGTCTTTCTCAGTGGGTTTTAAATACTGAATGTCTGTACAGTAACGGTTATGGGATGTAGGTGTGTGTGGTGGGGGTTGCTGGTGGGAGGGAATTGGCACTGGGATTCAAATTTTGTGTAGGTATCAGTGTATCGAAAAGTATGTGTGATCTGTAATGTAATTGTTCATTTAATATGTTGTTTGGTTGTAGTGTGTGATATCTGTAAATTTCAAATTGTTCTGCTGTGTTTAGTTTTCTACTTTTAGGTAAGTAGTGTAGTAGTTCCATGTTGTGCTCTATGTTTGTGTAGCTGTGGTTTTCGTTTTGTAAATGTGTGGCATATGTGGAATGTATGTAGTTTGTGGTGAGGGCTTTTAGATGTTCAGAATATCTAGAGGAAAAAGATCTTCCCGTCTGGCCGATGTAGAATTGGTGACAATCATTGCAGTTTAATTTATAAACCCCTGTTTTGCTGTATGTGTCAATGTCCTTGTTAGTATTATTTATATGTTTCCTGATGGTGTTGTTAGTTCTGTAGGCTCTCCCTAATTACATCGGCCCTTATTAATTAAATATTAATAAGTGAATGAGGAGGATGTACCAACAAGCTAACTATTTCTTTTACTATGCTTATTTCTTTACGGTAAATAATTACTATGTTGTTAAGGATTTAGAGTCTCACGTGGTTGGCAACAAATTTTGTAATGTAATTGCTTGTCATCGAATGTTTACTCATTCTAAATGTATTTATTATAGGGGTTAATTAATTGAACGCCTTTGTTAATGGAATGTTATGATTAGATTATACCATTTAAATGAGTTGATTCAATCTGAAGGTAGCCTTATGGAATAACATTACCCGAAGTAGTCGTTCCTCAATGTTGCTTCTGAATAATTCATTTTATTGTGAAATTAATTATGTTGGTATATTATTAAGTACCGGTACTCACTTCGAATGTAGATTCTTCATAGGTGATAACGATGTCAACAAGTTCTCGTCATTAATAAAGAATAAAATATATGAATTGGTTCATTGGCGCCGGTGATGAGTGGTACCAACTAATCTCAGAAGTAAACATAACCTTTACTCCATTACTAAAATCTTTTTACCGAATGAAAATAAATGCATGCTCCATTAATGTTGAAAAAAGGCGATTTATTCATCGTGTCAACTGATCCTTAATCCTTATTAAAAACAATCAATTCAATTATCTTTGCTTTACAATAAACAATTACGTTTTCTGAAACTCGTATCCCAGGGTTGGTACCTTGTTACATAAATTGTTTGTTGACAAAAATCGTCTAAGTTAATAATTTAAACAATAGATTCTTTGAACTGCAAAATACAGAACTAAAAGATGTCAATTACTATTATAAAATCTAATAATATGAGAGTGATTACATTAAATATAGAAAATCTTAACCCTAGAAAGATAACCATTCGTAAATATTATGAATCACTGCGCAAATCGTCGGCGCATTTTTAGTGCGCACGCGCTAGAAGGTTCACACATACAGTAGTTTCATCATTTGCTACGAGCAATCGGTTCATAGTGTTGTGTAGTGATATTTACCTCTACTTTTCGCTGTACTGGTACCCTATTCGTAATTTTTACGATAGGTTAGCCTTTGCGTAACATTTATGTCACAGGTAATATTATAGAAATATTTCATTTTATAGTTACTAAGGTTGACGTTTATTCACAAAATGGCCAACAATCATAATAATAAACCTCTGACTAACAAAGAGCTTGAGGAGATAATAAATGCACCTGATTTTTATGACACAGCAAGTGATTGGAGTGAATCTGAATTAGAGGATTATGTAGAATATGAACCGTTCGAAGATTCTGGTAGCGAATATGTCCCATCAGATGATGACAGCAATACAGATGACTCGCTACCTGTTCCTAGTAAGAGGTTCAAGAAGACAGAAGAAGAAGACGAGGATGTAGGTTCTTCACAAAACCAGGAACCAGGATGTTCACAAGAAAATGGCGATGTAGGTTCAGATGATGACAGCAATACAGATGACTCGCTACCTGTTCCTAGTAAGAGGTTCAAGAAGACAGAAGAAGAAGACGATGATGTAGGTTCTTCACAAAACCAGGAACCAGGATGTTCATAAGAAAATGGCGATGTAGGTTCTTCACAAATACAACACTCAAGATGTTCTCAATTATCCCTCAGAGGGAAAAATGGACATCGCTGGTCAGCAGTATGTGGAAAAACGTTAAGAATTCCAATGAGAAATAAAATGCACATAATTCAAGGAACAAAAGGTATCGCTCGAGATGCTGCAAATCCCCTTGATGCTTTCTCGTTATTTATAACCGACACAACCATTGATGAGATTGTTATTCATACTAATAGTGAAATACTTTCAAGATCACAAACTTATACCCAAGAAAAAGCAACGACTTCTTTGACGACTTCTATGGAAATCAAAGCGCTTATCGGAATATTAATTTTCTCAGCAGCACTAAAGAATAATCATCTAAGCACCCAGGAACTGTTTGATGGTAGTTTATGTGGAACAACTTACAAGGCTACAATGAGCCGCGAAAGCCGTTTTGATGACAAAACCACACGGGAAACTAGAAAAGAAACAGATCCCTTGGCTGCAATAAGAAGTATATGGGACCAGCTAATTGACAATTGCAAAAACTCATACAAAGCAGGTTCTTATGTCACTATCGATGAGCAGTTGCTAGCCTTTTGTGGTCGCTGCCCCTTCCGCATGTACATACCCAACAAACCAGCTAAATATGGGGTGAAAATTGTCATGGTTTGCGACGCTGGAACAAAATACATGATCGACGCATCTCCTTACCTGGGTAAAAAAACCAAGAAGGGTGATAATATGCCATTAGCAGAGCACTATGTGAAAACACTCACTACATCACTGCGTGGCGGAAACAGAAACATAACCATGGATAATTGGTTTAGATCAGTCAAACTTGCTGATGACCTCTTACAAAATCCTTATAACTTTACCATGGTAGGCACTTAAGAAAAAATAAACCTGAAATACCCTCACAAATGCTTTCAACAAAGAATCGCTTAGCTGGTGATGCTAAATTTTGCTTTAATAAGGAGAAGACTTTGCTGTCATATATTCCAAAAAAGAATAGAAATGTTATACTTTTGAGTACAATGCATTCAGTAAGTACTCTTATGTCTCAAACAACGGGTAAACCAGATATTATTGACTTTTATAACAGCACAAAAGGTGGGGTTGATACGTTTGACCAGATGTGTGGGAACATGAGCACTTCACGCAAAACGAGAAGGTGGCCTTTATGTTTGTTTTATGGAATGCTCAATATTGCATCCATAAATTCCTATATTATTTATGTAAACAACCTGCATAAATCAAGACAAAGGCCCATGAATAGGAAAATGTTTATGCTTGAATTGAGCCGACAACTAACATTTCCTTGGCTGAGATCGCGTCTAAATATACCAACTTTGCAGCGTTCACTCCGATCTGCTATTGAAGATATCGTCAAGGAGAAACCTGTTGACGAAAGACCTATTCAAGGACCCTCAAAAAGAACCACCTGCCAAATCTGCCCATCAAAAACAAGACGTATGACAACCAATTGTTGTGACGTATGCAGACGCCCATTCTGCACAGAACATCGCGCGTGTATTTGCTCTGAGTGTTCCTCTACTGATTGAAAATGTACAATATTGTTTGTTAAAGTACTTCAATAAAGCTTATTTTGACTGATAATGTAGTTTTTCCTTTAAATTTGAAAAATTCCGAAAAAACAAGCTTTGACATTTAAAATCGTAATATTTACGAATGGTTAGTTTCCATGTAACTTGAAACAAGGTTATCTCTCTAGGGTTAAACTAATATCATTAAGTTCTCAAGACGACTGGCGTCTAATGTTGAGGTTAAACTTGGTTTCGAGGTTATACACAATTAACCTTGATTTGAGAATAAAATATTTTCAACAGTGAATAAATTTACAATATTAACAATGTTTAGAGTCTTTTTTAGTGTTCATAATAGTTCATATTGTTCAATAGGTTATATAAATTTATCGTATAGATCTATAATTCAAGTAAGTATAAATAATTGTCACTATACTTTCCTTACTTCACTTAATTTCAATTTATTATACACTATGCAATTGAATATACACTGTTAGACCTTTAATAACTTTCATAGCTTTATACTTCACAACACTCTGATTACGGTAATTTCGAATAATTTAGGTTAGAACGCCCCATGTTTACTTTCGATACCGCATTGCATTATGGGTGAATTGCGAATTACTGGAGCGTGGATCCCGTCATCTGCACGGCCATGAAACTAGAGATTAACTGTCAAAAATTTGCGCGTCGTTTCTTGCTGTTTCCAAAACGTTTGCCCCACAAATCTCGCTACAGGTGATCTGATTGGTCAGAATTGATGACATTCCTTTGTTGACACATCCTCCCCGTGTTATTAAAATTATTTAATTTTGTTCAAAGCGTGGGTCTTCGGGTTTGAGAGTCTAAAAGTGATGCCAAACTTTTTACAAAATATATTATAATAATTTATAACTTATGTTACTTCCTTATGCTACTTGTGAATCCTTAAATATTATTACCATTGTCTGGCATTTGTTTTGATAAACCTTTTGACATCCCACAAGACATAATTCAGTTTACAATTAACAAAGATACTATTCCTTACTTATTACCTATTACAATATTTTGATTAAAATCTTTCTTACAACTATTATATTAACATTTTGATGTGACATAAATTGAATATAATTACCATAAAGTCCTTAGCTGTGATAATTTTAATACTAAAAACATATAATTGTGACATAAATATAGAATCCTTGGCTAGGCTTTATGATGCCTATAGCACCATGAGTTAGTTTAACTGATTATAATACCCTGGTTGTATGTTAATGGTTTATTACATTTGATACATACTTTGAATTAACCATATCAACTTTTGGTTAACTTTTTTCTACTTAAGACATGCCTTATTTCGTGTATATTATCACTTAAATTGCATGAGTTCTTGTACAAGCAGGCAGCTTATTATTTTTACTTATTTCTATTTAATACACTTGTTATATTAATAATATCTTATTTCTAATTCATCATTTGAGTTTCCTGTAAGTTTTACAATGGTTTATTACATCTCCTTATTCTTATTTGCTTGTTAATTTATACATAATGAACCCTGTATCTAGGTGTATCAGGTCATGTTCATTAGAAACTATTAATTGATTATTCTTTTTGATATTTATTGGTTGGTATTTTGACCAATAGTTAGTTTAATTATCACTGATTGTTTTAATATTAGTTACATGCACTAATTCTTGGTATTTCTATAGTTTTTAAATGTATCATGTGAGTCCTGTATACTTTCTCACATTTCATCATGTTGTTTCACCTTAATTATACTAATTACAATATTGTGCTGACATAATCTGTCTTAGAATCATCTTTATGTGATCTAGTTACATCTAGATATAACCTTTAACAGTTTTACATTATTTTTACTATATATTTTGGTATTTATAAGTGTAAATTCCCAGCTGGCTAGGTTACATTGTCTACCTTCACCCTTACTGATTATATTTGGTTTACATGCTTTGTCTTATCTAGTCATTTTACTCATTTCTTACAGTTCATGAATAGTACTATCTACTACTTATTATTTTGATTACAAGTATTCAGTTTGTCTTAGTTTTTAAATACATTTTTAACTACTAATCAGTCCTTTCTGATATTCAGTTATTTACATTAATGGTATTGTTAGAATGTAAAGTACAATGTTATAATCTTAGGTTATTCTCTACAATCATATAGTCATTACTTCACTCTCCTTTACCAGGTATTTTTGGTTTGTTCTTAATTTGTTCTCTGTGTAGCTTCATAATTATTCTCCTCTTCTTCCTAATCTAATGGGTAATTGTATAGTCACGTTTGGTTTAGTCTTTATTCTTATAACAGGTTTGCTCTTTGACAATTAAATTATATCTTTTATGAATTTGCTAACTGCTATAATTTTTTATTGTTCGACTAAGCTTTTCGTCATTACTGACATCTTCAGGTCTTAAACAACGTCTATCAACTGTACGTTGTAGGCTTTTATACTTTAGGCCCCTCCCCTTATGTCATCGCCCCTCCTATTGGTTCTAGCTGCTACCGCTCTTCACGGGAACTTTGTCTACCTTTTTCCGTTAGGCATTTTTCTAACGTCCGTCAAATTGTTTTAAGAATCTCCCGTTAATTTCTTCATTCTTGACTTATAATTTTTTTGTAACCTTTTACATTTCGTCATTTTTTAGTGTGTTATTCTTATTATTTTAATTTATTTTTGTTTATTGTTTAATATATAATAAAATATTTCTTCATTTGTAAAAAGCAGTTAGCAAATTCATAAAAGAAATAGTAAGGATGGCTGCTAATTTAAACAATACGAAGAATTAAATTATATTTTATTCCTTTTAATCATCTTCATAATAAATCTTTTTCTACTTCAAAGGGTTATGCCTTACTGTTTCTTATGATAATTGACCGTTTTATAGGGTTCATCGGTGTTTTGTGACGTTACAATATATATATATATATATATATATCCATCATTTTCTATATAAGTAACTCGATGTTTCTTGCAGTAATTATATAATTTGTGATGTTTTCAATTTGTTTCTTCTGCAAGTAGATAATATTGTATATTCTTTTTAACACCTGACGCACGTTTCACTGAAAAATATCAGTATCATCAGAGGTTTCTAAGTGAATTGACTTAGAAACCTCTGATGATACTGATATTTTTCAGTGAAACGTGCGTCAGGTGTTAAAAAGAATATACAATATTATCTACTTGCAGAAGAAACAAATTGAAAACATCACAAATTATATATATATATATATATATATATATATATATATATATATATACAGGGTGATTCACGAAGAAACGGAAATACTTCGGGAGATGAATCTACATCGAAAAATAAGAAAAAAGTTCATATAAACATAGGTCCGGAAATGCTTCGTTAGCGAGTTACAGCTAGCGAAAGATTTCGTCCGGGTTTCGGTTCCCCCGGGTAAATGAAGACTTTCTGAAATTCTGGGAAGGGGCGAATTCTGCTGTTTCTTATGGTTTTTGACCTGAAAAATCGAATAAAACAGGTCGCAGAACTGTATCTCCCATAAGTTTCATGATATCCGACGTAAAACAGAAAATTCATTGCCTAAAAACAAATTTTGGAAAATTGGAATTTTTTGTTGATTTTTATTGACTTTATTTACACCATTTTTCTCAGAATTAAATTCTTTACAAGTTTTGTTTTTAACTTTTTTAACAAATCAATACAAAACATGACACAATATTCAAAGCACTCAACATTGAAAATGCACAAAAAACTAACACATACACCACAATCACACACAATAAAACCAATTTGAAGTACCAGAAGCCAACAGGAAGCCACAATAATAATAGTCAACCAACACAAAAACCGGAAGGCTGAGGATGGGTACAAGATGGTACCCGAAACATGTTTGTTCCTAATAAGGAAAAAAAAGGTATATCTTGAAGTAAATTTATTTATAAATATTAAATGTGTTATATACATCAAGAAACGGACTGTAGCAGAAAGTGATTGAATATAAAAATATATATTGGCTTCTGGCGAGTTGATATTGCCTGCTTGCAGTTTTTACTTGCAAGACCTCATTGATAACCTACCTATGGAGAGTGTGTGTGTGTGTGTGTGTAAACTGTCTTGGCTGTGCTACTGGTTATTTTATTGTTTTTATGGAATCAGTAATTTTTTCACATGCTGCACATAAGTTTGGTACATCCATAGGTAATGCAGCCTTCATTTAAAGCTTCCTAATTGATATTCAGCTCTACAAATTAAAATCTACAAAAGCTATCAGTTTCATTAAAAGACTAAGCATCAGTTACATTTTATGGATGTTAGTAGTGGCGGCTGGTGTTGGTGTTATGGTTGCAGCGTTGCACAACCACCAATATAGAATAGCTAAACTATAAAATAATATACAAAATCACTGAGCAGTTAAAAATGTCATTAATTTCAATGGAAAACATATTAGATTCTATGCGGCAATGTTCACGTACAATTCAAATGTGGCGCGCAGGCTGGTAGTTGTAGCCCGTTTGCAACTTGAAGAGTAAATGGCAGAGCTTACTACACAAGCATATGGGAGAACATGCGTTACTCTTTACAGTTGCCCTATATAAGCTAGATGGTTGCAGAGTTTCTGCAACGTTGCACTAACAGCGCTGTAGTGCATCTTTAATTTTGTCATGAAGTGAGCACAGCCTTCTTGATTTGTACATTGTATCAGGTTTAATGTTTACGTTGGTTCAAAGTAAACGTATACTCGCTTTTGCGGTTATAAAATTATAGTTTGTGATTTTATAAAATTTTGTATAACTGTGATTGTGATAATTACGTGTCAATTAACTGTCATTAATTGTGTGTTAAGTATATTTTTATTTGTTAAGAGCTGCTGTGTTTGTGCTTCTGTATGCTTTTAAACATGTTTCTTTCATTTTAAAATGAATAGCATTAAGAACCTTTTAGAAATTCCCTTTCTGCAAAGACCAGTGGAGGAAAAAATTGAAATTAAAAGACTAGGACGACCAATGCCTCCCTTAACAATAAATCAAATTGTAAAGTCAGGCGGTCGACAATTTAATCGAGCATTTAAAATAGAATATTACAAAAATACTGACTGGTTATGTGGTTGTGATGAAAAAAATTCTTTATTTTGTTTCCTGTGTTTATTGTTGGGAGGGGAGGACCCCTGGACAAAATTCGGAATGAAAGATATTAATCATCTTGCCGAAAGAATAAGAAAACATCAGGCATCAAGTGTACATATAAAGAATGCTTTAAAGTTTCCTCTTTTCGGCACAATTAATATAGCACAGCAGCTGGACAGTGAATATAGACGAAACATTGTTTTACACAACGAAAAAGTACAAAATAATTGGTACGTCTTAAATATAATAATAAACTGTATCCGCTTCTGTGGAGCTTTTGAATTAGGTTTGCGGGGTCATGATGAGACTGAATCTTCATCAAATCCTGGTGTATTTCGAGGATTAATTGATTTCAGTTCTGAGATTGACACAGCGATGAAAAATCATTTAGAGAAAGCAACTGTATTTAAGGGCACCTCAAAAACAATTCAAAATGAACTTTTAAATGTAATGTTAGAAATATGCCATGAAAAAATAACGAGTGAGATAAAAGAAGGGGATTATTTGGCTGTAATTGCTGATGAGACCAGCGATGTTGCTAATGTTTTTCAAATGGTCATAGTGTATCGGTACATAATAAAAGGTAAACCGGTTGAAAGATTCTGGGGTTTCATTGCTCCACCTAAACATGATGCTCAGTCACTTGCATCATGCTTGTTAGATGAACTGTCTCGACACAACTTACTTGGAACTTCCCACAAATTAATTGCACAAACATATGACAGAGCATCAGTAATGTTTGGGTCCTCTGGTGGTGTACAAGCTATTGTAAAACATACCTATCCAAATGCAGAATTTGTGCATTGCCATGCTCATTGTTTGAACTTAATTATGCTGAATTAATGAATTAATTCTGTCAGCAAACAGAACTGTTCATGTTTTTTTTTCAACTTTACAAGGGATTTGTTCATTTTTCTCTACTAGTCCTCAGCGTACAAAAATGTTGGACGAAACAGTAAAAAGAAGATTACCTCGATCAGTTCCCACCAGGTGGAACTTTCAGTCACGTAGTGATAATACTGTATTTCTCTACAGAAAACAAATAATAGAATGTATGGAACTGATTCTTAAGGAGAGGAAGTGAAAAACGCAAACACAATCGCTCAAGAAAACGACTATGTAAAAACATTAACAAGTAAGGATTTTGTATTTTGGCTTTCTCTTTTTCATGAAATCATGCCTCACGTTGACATTTTATTTGGCCATTTTCAACGAAAAGATATTGACCATATTAGTGCTGTAAAGTATGTCACAAATTTTGAAGAAACAATAACTAATATCAGGAGCAAGATTGATGAAAATATTTATGGAATTGTTGGATCACCAACAAAAGGAAAAGATCTGATATTACAGAGCTGAAGACAGAAGCAAAAGAAGTGTGTGACACAATAATATGTCAAGCTAAAGAGAGGTTTGCTTTCACTGGGTACCTTGAAGTATCTTCTTTGTTTTGAAGTGAACGGTTTTCCCATTATCAAAAATATTTTCCTGATGAAATTCTGAAAAGTGTTTGCAACATTTACACTTTTTTAAACGCAAAGCAACTTCGCTATGAACTAACAACAATCTACAGTACCAACGAATTTGCATCAGTTAATGGTGCTGTTACATTACTAGAGTTTCTTTATGGAAAACAACCTGGAGAATACTTTTAGTGAAACTATGAAACTTAAAAATAATCATTACAATTCCAATGACAACTTCAGAGGCCGAGCAATGTTTTTCTACTCTGAAAAGAATTAAGACATTCCTCAGAAACACCATAAACAGAAGACAGATTATCAGCACTAGCAATGTTGTCAATTGAGAGACAATTAATAATGGATATTCTGGACTTCAATCAAAGTGTAATAGTGTTTTGCTACAAAAAAAGAAAGAGGATGGATTTCCTTTTTAAATAAGGTAGGAGACATTTATGTTATAAAGTTATTCTTTTAAAAATTGAAAGATTTGTGAAATTTTTAATATTGTGTACTGATTTATTTTTTCTTATTGTTTGTAAATCAAAGCAGGCAGTACTCCACTCACTTCTCTTTTAGAGTAGAGTTTTCAAGTAATATTTTATGTAGTTAAATTAATGTGCCTTGGAGTTTATATACAGGGAAAATCTGTTCTTATAGCTCAAATAAGTCATTTAAAAATAACTAATCTGTATATAAATTTGCTGTTTTTATTTTTTATTTCTCGTACTCTTGACCAGACCTGTTGACGTTTTCTTCTGCCAATGCCACTTGCTTAATCGAATGGTTGGTAGACCCTGTCATTTTAGCCATGCAAAGCTTTATCTTCTCTTGGCCAACCTTCAGGACATTCTCTCTTAAGGGTCTGCATGCACACCGCCATATTGAATTTCAAAGTCCATAAGAACAATGCTTTATTCACAAGTACATTTCTCCCTAAATCGTAAACGGAAAATTACAAACGAGGTGTATTTTTAAAGAACTAAAAAATCTGGACTGGATCCGCTGTAACAAGTTGTAAAATTATAATTTGTGTTAAAAAAAAATTAATTATATTTTACAATATTTGACCTCGATTAGTGAAAGTAATTAAAAAAAAAATGATTCTGAAGCAGCGGACTCGCTTCATAATTTCGTTGCCTTTGGAAAGATATATAATACAATAACGTTTATGTCTCCGATGACAATATTATTTACTTTTAAATGAAACTGTGTTAAAACGGTCTGTCAAATTTTAACAAGTGATAACTCTGCCGCCTGGCGGCCAAGAAAGCAACTTGTATGTGGCGGATGAATATCACTGCGGGAGGAAGCCAAGACGGTTAGACGAGACGGCGCCGGACTGGAGGGGACCTCAAGGTTACAGCGAAGAGATGGTATACAGTGGCGGTAAATTACATTGCGCGCGTTCGTGTTGTTATCGCTTTCAACTGTTATGACTGTTCAACTGTGTTCTGTATGACGTTACGATTCACTGTCTTTATCTTTTTTGTTATTTAATTATTACTATGGGCAATAAAAAGAATACTCTTAAACGGAAAAATCATGGTGGTGAAAGACTAGCGGAGTGGAGAATATTAAAACAATATAATTTAGTTCCTGAACGTGTGAAGAACAATAAGAAAAAAAAAATTGAAACCGAAAATTGTAGTGTAACAGATGCTGTTGTTATTAACTGTGATGTGGACCAAAGTAATACGGAATTTAATAATTTACATAATTGTAATCAGCCCCTAGTGACAACTCCGACAGAAAATATTCTAACCATTTCTTGTTCAGAGATAATTTCGGGCCGCCGTATCATCGACATTATGTATTTTATAAACGAAATAAAACGAATAAGTGATCACGGTACCGTATTTGATTGTTCCTTTAAAAATGTCATTAAAATCAGAAATAAAAAAAGGACTTCGATCAGGTTTTGTATTCGAGTGTGAGATGTGCAGAAAAATAGATACGGTTTGGACTGAGCCTGAAATTAGTGGGTACGTCAATATAAACACTTCAGCTGTGGCGGGAACAATTAGTGCAGGAGGGGGATACGCCACTTTACAACAAATAATGGGTGCTATGGATGTACGTTGTATGAGCAACAGAACATACGACAAACACCACACAATTGTTTCCGAGGGATGGGAAATTTCTGCTCTTGAAGAAATGAAGAAAGCTGCAGAGGAAGAGATCGCCTTAGCGAGACAACGTGGTGATGTCGATAAGTACAACTGCCCTCTTCTAACTGTTGTCGCTGATGGCAGCTGGGCCAAGAGATCTTACCATTCAAACTACAGATCTGCATCGGGGGTGGTAAGTTTAGAAGTATTATTGCATCACTTATAGTGGGAATGGTCGAGTTGCGCCGATGGTCAGAAAGCAATATACTCGTCGAATTCTGCCGACTGGTATATTTACATCGAACATCAGTAATTATAAATTTACATTGATTAAAAACCATTTACTTTTATAACAATGTTTTCATACTCTTGACTTGTGTTGATAAAAATGGCAGAAAACAAGAATAACCTTTGAAAACCAGCTAAGTCGAGTCTCAAGTAGGTTGTAGCCTTGTCATTCTCCGCTTTTTAGGTTTTGTTTTACTTTTTAAATGCACTTTTATTCCGTCTTCAGATTTGCGAACGAATTCCACCGATTAGTTATCTAGTCCCAATATGTGTGTGTGTGTGTGGGGGGGGGTGCTGTGATTTTCAAATTATTTATCGCAGATCGTAAAAGTCAATTTTTTGCGAAAGAGGATGAGAATGTTTCTTTTTTCTGTATCAAAATCCCTTCGAAATGGTCGAATGTCATGAAGCGTGATCCTTGAATGCTAGCAGCAGCTGAGGATGTTTCAATCACAAGTTTTGTGGGTCCTTCTACAAATTAGTTGACCATTGGCTGACACCCGCAGGATTATACCTACTTTTTACCTGCATATCGGTGCAACTTGTCACTACACTTTACAGTGTCTACTAATTACAACAATATTTTTCTTTTCCGAATACAGTAGGGTATTCAATTGGTAAAAATTGTACAGTGAAACTTGGTTAATTCAATGTTGCATAATTCAGATTTTTGAATAATTTGAACCTTTTTGGCTTCCTAGAATTGGAACCTTGTCTATTTCAGGAATTGGAACATGAACAGACGCGCCCACAGGAGCTGGAGGAAATTTTTTGCCAGAATCAATTTTATCCTCTTTGCCTGAAGTTCTAGAAATGATTTTGACCTTTTTCTTTCTTTAGTTGCATGATTTGGTTTGAAGCAGAGAGTACACAGCTTGTTGCCATCATCACACTTATCTCCACTATTACCATTAGTGTTCAAAAATGAAACCATAGCATACACATTGTCTTCTATACATTACCTAGAAGACGTTAGACATTCTATACAATGCCTAGGCAATGTATGAAATGTGTTTTATTTTTCATACTTTGCCGGCTGGGATCAGGCATTGTATGAAATTCCTAGGCATTCTATAAAATGCCTGATTTTGTACTTTGCCGGTAACATATACGAACTACTTTTCTTAAAAACAGATACGTGTTGAAATGGTTTACTCACGCGCCTGGCAAAAATGTTCCACTGAGTGAACATTTTAATTGGAACACCGAGTAATCTGCTACCAAATAAACTGAACCTAATTATAAGACCACCACTGGGTGGCTAGGCGATTTTAAAGGAACCTAATGCCATAATCTGCATTTCTTAAAGAAGTAAAGCCATAACTTAACCAAATTTCTCTGTGTACCTTGCCTATTGGTAGCCTATATAATGTTTGTGTTATGTGTTCTGAAAGGCACTTTTACACTGATAGTTACTTACAAAACCTTACACCAATGAAGCCTTACTCCTATGAATTTTGAATAATTCATATTCCTATGAACATTACTACGAATTTGTGTAAATTTTTATGATGTTGATTTTATTCTTAAACTAAAAATTTGAACAAAACGAAACTAATAGAGAAGGGGGATGTTAAAATATTTTCATCAGAGTTGGAGTTTCTGAAATAACTCTTTTATATAACATGTAATTACAACAATTTTGTTAATATGCTACAAATAATTTAACTGAAAATACTTGTCAAGTTTCTTACGAAACTGTTCAAAATAAATTTTAAAATAACTAACTGATTCAGAAAATGCTTAGTTAGCAAAGTTTATTTTTTACGTATTTTAACATACGAAGGGCATTGGCAATAAAGGGACTAAGTCCATTTTTTAAACTATGGGTTTAGGTGACTATGTTGTAGATCTCTACAATGGTACGAACCCCTCTTTTGGGGAATAAACAAGCTATAAACCTTTTAAATTACCGTGGTAAAATATTGTATACAGGGAATAAAGGTGTCCAGTCCACGGCTCATGGGAATGAAGGAGCTATCTAGGTAACATTATAGGTAACATATTACACATCAGCTGATTTCCTTTTGCAACAGGAAATTTATTTGTTCATGCGACCGGTTAACCAAAAGCTGAAAAGCTCGTTGTAAAATACCTCAAAGCTGGAAATCTGTTTTTGAAAACAGATTTTATAATCCAATGATATACTCTTTAATCAATAATACTTGCCTATTGCGGGTGACCTAGATTTCATCCCTTATTTCAGATTTAATTCCAATAAAAGCTGCAAAGTATGCAGATCTGTGCTTGGCAAAATTCTGTGGAGAACATCCAAAAAATCTTTAAAGACCTACCGCATTAATAAAATGTCACTCAATTAACACTTTAACAACCATCTCTCCTGAGGGACTGCAGTGGGCGTATACGATGTCTCAAACTTTGTACAGAAAAATTGTCTCTGTAGCCCGGATGACCGTTTGTCGGCCGATTTTTCTGTATGACGCGACCACTGCAATCATTGGGAACACAAAAACCTATATGGGCTCACATTTTCGATCTTTATAAAATTGTTATTCTAGATGTTTTTTGGTAAAAGGTTATTTTTCGATTCTGAATATTATTTTCTTTGTCTGTAATTATAAATTTATAATGACCGTGTCTTTATAGTAAGTTAAAAGCTTCCCTTGAAGTTGCGATTTCCTTTGCTGAATGCCAGATATATCAGCCTTTGAGTACAAGAATACCTTTGAGAACAACGAACTATAATGGAAGAAAAACCTTTGACAATTTTGAACTGTAGTTTAGTAACTGCAGTGACACATATTCCACTACTAAAATGATTTTAGAAAATCAATTCCACTGTTAAAATGATTCATATAGAAAATAAATGTAAAAATTTTTTTGCTAAAATACATTTTTTCTTTGTAATAAAAAAATGTTTTATTTTTCAACCCATGTGGAGGACGTGATGGCGGACCTACTCTGTTAATTTCAACTTTTTGTCACACTATGACATTATTTTCAAATATAGAGTGGTTCAATGTGTTTAGCATATAATAACAAATAAATTACAAAATTTTCATAAGTCTATATGGAAAAGAGTAAAAATAATTTTAAAAGAGTTCTAAAATTAACGTTGCCCCTTTATTCCCTGTACCGTTCATATAAAACCTAAATCTCCTACGGTAGTGATAAAACGTTGATGATAAAAAATTATAAAATCAAACCCAAAACTAGAAATCAGTTAAAACCAATACACATATCGTTATAAACAGAACAGTACACTATCACAATATATGGTGGTTAACAAAATATCGTTATAATTAGCAGTAGACTATCACAATATAGGCCTATGATGGTTAATAAAATAACCTAATGAAAAGAGACAAACAATATTTACTTTTTTCACTGTATATTTGTCCACAGGCAGCCATTGTTGGTTATCATACTAAAAAAGTGCTGTTTACTGGTGTCAAGAATAAATACTGCGTTGCCTGCACCCGATTCCAAGCAAATGGTGAGCCACAAAAAGAGCACAAATGCTTCAAGAACTGGTCAGGGAGTTCTAGCAGTATGGAAGCTGCAACTATTGTCGAAGGGTTTCTCGTCAGTGAAGAAATGTATGGCGCCAAGTACGGAAAATTAATTGCTGATGGAGACAGTAGCGTTTACAAACGTATTTTGGAAGTAAACCCTTACGATGACGTTGCGGTAGAAAAGGTAGAATGTCGTAACCATTTATTACGGAACTATTGCAACAAACTAAAAGCAATAACTCTAACTAGTGTCCACCAGCCAAATGCAGACTTCGAGCGAGCTATGCACATTAAATTAAGAAAAGTCATCCGTTTGAATATCCTACGATGTAGGGCAGCAGTTACAAAAGCTGTCAAATACAGAAAGGCAGAAGATGGAACATTACATTCGAAATGTATGAATTTAAGGGAGGATATTTTAAATGGTCCAAGTCATGTATTCGGAGAGCACAAACAGTGTATCAGGCAAAAATATTTCTGTAATGGAAGTAAAGAAGGAGAAATAAATTACGTCCCGGACTTGGTAAAATGTGGACTCTACAGTAAAATAATGGCAGGTGTTGGTGTGTTAGTGGATAACGTCAAGAGTTTAGTTCAAGACGTTGACAGTAACATTGCTGAACATTACAACTCTGTAGTAGCACGATTCATTGGAAGGAAGCGAGTAAATTATACTCTGAAAGGATCGTACCAAACAAGATGTGCAGCAGCTGTTGTGAGCCACAACACAGGTCAAGCGTATTACAGGCTGCATAAAACAATTGCGAAGTCGAGTCCTTGTAAATATGCTAAATTGTTTGAACTTCGTGCAAAAAGAAAAATAGCAAAAGCTGCAGAGAAAAAGCGTTTGGATCCAAAAGCACGACGTTCATTGTTCCAAATGACTACAACTGGTAACAAAGACTATGGCCCACGAGCTGAAAAGCCCGACTTAGATCCCAAAACTTACCTCTTAAAAAAAGAAGTCTTTTTAAAATCACTATCAAAAACGGCAGATGAAAGGAAAGCTCTTGAGGAAGCTACGAGATACCAGGGTGAAAGTCTGTTATGGACACAAGAACGTAGAATGAGGCTTACCTCATCTAATTTTGGTCTTATTTGTAACCGACAACCATATTCTAGTTGTGCTCCAGTAATAACTCACCTGCTGTACTCTTCAGTAAACAGCCCTGGTGTTAAGTACGGCATAGAAAACGAACAAGCTGCTATAGAAAAGTTGGCAGAATCACTTAATTTAAAAATCGAAAAGTGTGGGCTACTCGTGGATGAAGAGTTACCATATCTAGCTGCCTCTCCAGATGGTCTAATTGGTGATGATGGTATTGTTGAAGTAAAGTGTCCATTGTCAGGAAGTACTTTAACTCCAGCTGAAGTAATTAATAAAAAAATTGGCCTTGTGGGTAATATGTTTTTACGTAACAAGATAAATGGCGATCTTACGGTAAGGAAAAAGCACCGATATTACTACCAAGTACAAGGGCAACTCCACATTACCAAAAGAGAGTATTGTATATTTGCTGTGTGGACTCCACAAGACATCATAACAGTGGAAATAAAAAAAGACGATGACTTCTGGAGAAATCAAATGGAAGAAAAACTAACAAAATTTTATATGAACTGTCTTCTCCCAGAATTGCTAGATTCACGACGTAAACGGTCGATGCCAATAAGAGAACCTAGCTACATAATAGAGGCTCAAAAAAATAGAACAAACTTAACAAAATAAGTTTGTAATCATGATGAAAATTTTGTCAATGAATAAAAAAAATACGTTTATAATATAATTGTTTGACATATGAGTTATATGTGATGTTTATAGATTAGGCTACATTATAATATATATGTAATATAATTTAGGCCTATATGTAATCATATTTATGATACGTCAACTTTATATATGATTACATGTTAATATTAATGTTAAGTATTAAGTACTTTGTTAAAAGTAATATACTTGGTAATATTTAATTTTATCACTTCAAAACTAACTTTTTTTAATTTTATTGACTACGTATGTAAATTTTGTCTAAGGTGTATTCTTTCTATTGAGTGAATAGCAACAATAGGTTTTAGCCTGTAACTTACAGAATTCGTTTCTAAAAAGAATTTGTGCTCATAATTTAAGCAGATGAATATTATTAAATAATTTTCAACTTGATGTAAACTATTACCTAGGCTGTACATATGTGAGCACAAGATTGAAATTGTTGTATCGAACAAATTATTTTTTGTTAAAAATTTGTATTTAATGTATAATATGCATTGTACTGTATGTCTGCTGTCCTTCTAAGGACTTTTTGCCTCGACTTCTGTTAGCATTCAGGCAAGTGCTGAGGAGTTTTCATTTCCATGATGTAGCATACCTCTCATTCTTTGACGTGATACATATGTTATTATTTTTTAATCATAATTAAAATATATTTATTTGTTCATATTTAATATTTGTGTTTGATATTTATTTGTAGGATCTTTATTTAAAGTTACAATTAATTATTCCTATTTGTGTAAATATTTGTTAACTTTTTATTGTAAGTTAATTTGTTTTATTTTATGTTATCACAAAGTAATATCAACTTTGCCATGTCACTGTACATGGCTTTGACCTACGAAAATGAGATGAGAATCTGTTGTTTTATCAATAATGATTGGATCATTCATAATGTACAAAAATGATAACAGTTTTTGAACAAATAATTTTGACTCTGTGCTAATAATTTTATATTATTGTCACAAGACAGCTATTAAAATGAACTTATTTGTAAAATGTGTTTGTTAACGTAAATATTAATTTATATACTTTTCTTTATTAAACTACTAGCTGTTATCCGCGGCTTCGCACGCGAATATTTGACTTTTAATAAGTATTTTAGTATAACTTTTGTTGTCTATGTCTATATGGCGTTCTGTCAGCTCGTATAACAATTTTGTACTCATTAGTCAAATTCTCTCCAAAGCTGTTTTCAACACTTGTACTATTTTAACTTGTACAAAATTATTATGTTGGTGCAACAGCCTTTGGAGATTTAAAAGTACCCGTTTACAAAGCCTTTTGGAGATATTTATAAAGTACCTGTCAAATCAAAAACGCTAAATTATTTATTTTAAGTGTTACTATGTTAGAAGCATTGTAGAACACATTAAACTTTGTTTTCCTCAACCATGGTTTTACTTATTTCAGCAGTAAACTAAAAACCGTTGTCACCTAACCTCACAAATGAAAACAACACGTATTTTCGCTTTGCATTAAGTAATAGGACAATTTACAATTAGTACACTTGTTTTCCACATCGTAATATATCGATACACTCGCATATTGTATAAAAATCGAAAGTGTACTGCAGGAATGGATAAATGTACAGTTCCGATGCCGCTAAATAGTTTTTGTTTATTTACTTGTTACTATGGTATTTAATTCTGGTCTCCTTGTTGCTTTTGACATTTTTAGTAGTAGTATTTATATTTCGTTACTTATTAATTGCATCATCAGAAATACGTATAAACATAAATTTTATAATTGTTTAAGACAATTACAAAATATATAGATACAATCGCATATTAAAAACTGCAGGAACGGATAAAGATACAGTTCTGATGCCGCTAAATATCATTTGTTTCTATGGTAATTAATTCTGGTCTCCATGGTGTTGTTGACATCTTTATACGCATCAACGAAAGGCATAATTAAAAAGGCCTAAATCGTGAGAACGGGGCAAAACATCAAATTCCAAGTTAGACAGTATTTTTCGCCTTGTATCAAAGGTTACTTGTGAATTTGGTGGCAATCGGTGTAATGATATGGATTTGTATTCAGTACCCATAAATCCTCAGACTTTGTGTTTTATAATTATATATATATATATATAATTATGTTTATATATATATATATATACATTACTTTAATATTTATACTAAATTTACCTCAAGATGTTTTTTCTATTTGGAACATGTTTCGAGAGTTCCTGTTCTCTCATCTTCAGCCTTTGCCATCTTGTTTCTGGTGAAGTATTTGTGTGTTGGCTGCTGGATGTTAATAAGGTTGTTTGTTGGTCTTTGGTCTTTTAAAGACCAAATATATATTTAGTCACTTTCTGCTACAGTCCGTTTCTTGATGTATATAATACATTTAATATTTATAATTAAATTTACCTCAAGATGTTATTTTTCCTTATTTGGAACATGTTTCGGGTACCATCTTGTACCCATCCTCAGCCTTCCGGTTTTTTTGTCTGGTGAAGTACATATGTTTTGTTGGTTGACTATTATTATTGTGGCTTCACGTTGGCTTCTGGTATTTCAAATTGGTTTTATTGTGGTGTATGTGTTAGTTTTTTGTGTATTTTCAATGTTGAGTGCTTTGAATATTGTGTCATGTTTTGTACTGATTTGTATTTGTTCAGGTATTAGTTTGTTTTCTGTTTGTATATTTGTAAATTTTCCCAAATGTTCATTATGGTGCCTTTGTGTGGTATATGTTTTATTAGTGTTACATTGGTTATGTCTGGGAATTCATGTCCTGTGTTTATTGCATGTGTGGCTAAATTGGATTTATGCAATAAACACAGGACATGAATTCCCAGACATAACCAATGTAACACTAATAAAACATATACCACACAAAGGCACCATAATGAACATTTGGGAAAATTTACAAATATACAAACATAAAACAAACTAATACCTGAACAAATACAAATCAGTACAAAACATGACACAATATTCAAAGCACTCAACATTGAAAATACACAAAAAACTAACACATACACCACAATCACACACAATAAAACCAATTTGAAATACCAGAAGCCAACATGAAGCCACAATAATAATAGTCAACCAACAACACATATGTACTTCACCAGACAAAAAAACCGGAAGGCTGAGGATGGGTACAAGATGGTACCCGAAACATGTTCCAAATAAGGAAAAATAACATCTTGAGGTAAATTTAATTATAAATATTAAATGTAATATATATATATATATATATATATATATATATATATATATATATATATATATATATATGAGAGAGAATGATTTATGATGCATATAATTATTTTTTATGTGATTTATTTATAATATCAAGATTAAATAACCTTTTTTGACACTCAGTAAACACTGTTAAACCACACTTTACAAATAACATATTTTGAGTGTAGCAAACTGGTGAATTTATAACGTTCCTTCCTTTCACTAAAAATATTTTATTTTTTTGCAGATGAAATGTATTGGGGCCTTATACATAAAGCGAACGCATTTGTAAAGCGGATGCTTTTTACTGTTGACGACCACATTCATTTATTTAGTGATAATGTATATGACATGTTTACTGACTGTTATTGTTGGAATAGCCAAATTCGCACAAATAGAATATGAGTTGAGCGCCTCCCAGCATCAAATTCTCGTTTCTCACTTTAGCTTTTGATTATAAACTTTGTCGTATCGGTGTGAATACTCAACACAAGACGTTAGAAATTCTAAATTCTCAGAATGATTGACGTTTCATGCACAAAATGTATAGCACCATAAACTTCCCAACAATCGGACATAATCTTCGGACTAGGTTACAGTTTTCACTGTTTGTATCCCCCGTTCAATCGGCAATACAACAGTGTTTTGGATTGATCGCTCTAAACACCTATAGTTGAGGGAACTGTCTCCCGACATGATTTACACCGTGAAAAAAATGGATTTGTCTATGCCAACAGTTGATTTATTATCACCAATATAGAATCAATCAGTAAGACATCAGCGAATTCACATTTCTCTAATCAGTACGTATTTACTAATTTATCACATACGACTTCTGAGAAGTTAAAGGCCTAATGACCAAAAAATTCCGCTTTAAAAATGAATCTGCTTTGTGGATAAGGCCTGTTTATTGAATGAACAGAACAATAAGTACTTGCGTTTATCGTATAATTTGTAGCAGTCTAATGAGGGATACGGATAATTTTTTTTTGTGTGTGCGACGGTTGGAGTTTATCAACGACAATAAATATTTAGATTTGAAACTCCAAATGTAGATGGATATAGTAAGTACTATGGCGTATGCTACGAATTCATTATTATAGGCCTACAGATGATAGTATATAGAAGACATAAATTATTTTGATTATACATTTTTACTTCCATATTCCTTAAGGAATGGAAGTATGGTGATGGCAAAAAAAATCGTGTTCGAGATTATTGCAGATGCTGATTCTACTACACTCAAAACATGAAAAAAAGTCGTTTTCCGAAAAGTGTCTGTGTGTGTGTCTGTCTGTCTATAGATTTTTTTTCTATGGCAAACGATAACAGCCGCAAATTCAAACAGAATCAAATAATTTTTTGCATACAGCCCTGATTTGTAGAGTACTCAAGACCTATTGTTTTTGGTGAAGATCGGTTGAAGGAAAGGGGTAGTTTACCTGCAACGGTTTTTTTTTATCAATGGAAATTTTTTTTTTTTTGGCAAACGATAACTGCCGCAAATTCAAACAGAATCAAATAATGTTTCGCATACAGCCCTGAATTGTAGAGTTCTCAAGACCTATTGTTTTTGGTGAAGATCGGTTAAGGGAAAGGGGTAGTTTACCTGTAACGTTTTATGTTTTAACAAGGGTATTTCCTATGGCAAACGATAACGGCCGCAAATTCAAACAGAATCAAACGATTATTTGCATACAGCCCTAAATTGTAGAGTTCTCAAGACCTATTGTTTTTGGTGAAGATCGGTTGAGGGAAAGGGGTAGTTTACCTGCAACGTTTTTTTAACAAGGGTATTTTCTATGGCAAACGATAACAGCCGTAAATTCAAACAGAATCAAATAATGTTTTGCATACAGCCCTGATTTGTAGAGTACTCAAGACCTATTGTTTTTGGTGAAGATCGGTTGAGGGGAAGGGGTAGTTTACCTGCAACGGTTTTTTTTTATCAATGGAAATTTTTTTTTTTTTGGCAAACGATAACTGCCGCAAATTCAAACAGAATCAAATAATGTTTCGCATACAGCCCTGAATTGTAGAGTTCTCAAGACCTATTGTTTTTGGTGAAGATCGGTTAAGGGAAAGGGGTAGTTTACCTGTAACGTCTTATGTTTTAACAAGGGTATTTCCTATGGCAAACGATAACAGCCGCAAATTCAAACAGAATCAAACGATTATTTGCATACAGCCCTAAATTGTAGAGTTCTCAAGACCTATTGTTTTTGGTGAAGATCGGTTGAGGGAAAGGGGTAGTTTACCTGCAACGTTTTTTTAACAAGGGTATTTTCTATGGCAAACGATAACAGCCGTAAATTCAAACAGAATCAAATAATGTTTTGCATACAGCCCTGATTTGTAGAGTACTCAAGACCTATTGTTTTTGGTGAAGATCGGTTGAGGGGAAGGGGTAGTTTACCTGCAACGTTTTTTTATCAAGCGTATTTTCTATGGCAAACGATAACAGCCGCAAATTGAAACAGAATCAAATAATTTTTTGCATACGTCCCTGAATTGTAGAGGTCTCAATGACTTTCGATTTTGGTGAAGATCGGTTACGGGGAAGGGGTAGTTTACCTGCAACCTTTTACGTTTTAACAAGAGTAAAGTACTTGAAAATTTATTTAATCTTTTTGAAACAATGGTAATTGTTAAAAATAAAATAATTTTATTGCCAGGCAATAAAATTATAATTTTTTCATTTTAATGTAATATAATATTTTTCATTTAATACAGCAATAAAAAGGCAGGTAAGACACAGCCTGGCTGTTTGGCTGAAAATGATTTTAAATATAAATCTTAGAATATGGAAGTCATGTATGGTTCTCCATACCGATATTTAAATTAAGTTACACAAATTACTTGTTATTTTGGCTATACTGACACGATTATGTTAGACTGTACTGTCAGTAGTCATACTTTGCAGATGACTGCTGTGCGTACACAATATGTAACAACAGAGAATGGTGAGTGTATAGGTGCGTACGTGAGTGGTCTGGTCTGGCGCAAAGCCGCGTGCAGGCGGCGGGGGGACTATTTTTTGTGTAGTAGTAATTAGTACGTCTTGCAGCATTTACAAACTCTCGTACGCTACATACCGGATAGTTATCAAGTAATTCCTCCTGCTTCGCTCCCATGAGTGCGCTAGTATCGACAATGGAATTTTGAATTTAGCATGCTGAGCCTTAAGTCCACAACGAATCCGTAGGCATTCATAATGTCCGTGCCAAGAAACACTTCATCGACAATGTCTGCAACGAGCATTTGATGGCTAAACTCGAGAAGACCCAGGTGTACATGTACGTCTACCATTCCTAGCACCTTGATGGGGCTTCCAGTCAGTCTGTATTGTACAAGAGCTAATTTGAGGCCGTCGGTTGCTGACTAAGTCAGGGCGCACAATGGACACTGTTGCGCCCGTGTCAACTGTAAATGATGTTGGTTTACCTTCCGCAAACCCATTAACAATCAAGTTTCCACTGGTCTTATGTAGTGTGGAAACTGTGTGCTGTTCTGAGGCTTTACTTCTCCAATTGGTGCGATCACTCTCTTCTCTCGGTATCTTCTTCTTCTAACAGTCTACCTGTAGATGACCACGTTTTCCACAGTTGTAACACTTCGGTCTTCTGTCTTTATCCCATCGTTCAAATCGTTGCGACTCTCTTGAATTTCTGAATTGTTTGTCCGACAACATTGTTTATCTGCACCCATCATAATGGCAATGTGATACAGGGATCTTCTGACTGCAATGTGATGGCACAAAGCCATTAATGTAGCGGGACACTGACTTGGCAGCTTCAAACTCTAGGGCGTGGACAAGAGCTTCTGAGCTATTTCGGTGCCTTGCCATTCGTAACACTTGCTGAAGTTCACAATCTCCGATGCCATCAATAAATGTCTGCACCACAAACCTTATTCGAAAATCTTCTGGTGCTTCAGGATAGGCCAATCTAATCAATCTGTCGATACTTGCTTCAAACTCTTGAAGACTCCCCGGAACGTTGTCGTCTTGTTCTCAACTGAGCGTAGTACACATCTCGCAAATGTTTATCGCCATACCATAATTCCAGAGCTTTTATCAACTCGGCATAGGTGTTCTGGCTGTCAGGTGGCACTTTCTGTAGTAATTCTGCCGCAGGTCCTTTTAATGCAAGAACGAGTGAAACGGCCTTGTTTTTCTCTGTCCAATTATTTCCGCATGCAGCAGCTTCAAATTGGCGGAGGTACGTTGCCCAGTGACTGCTTCCGTCAAAGGTTGGAGCTTTGACATGTACTGTCCCCTACTGCAGGTAAAGTTACTTTCTCTGCTGACTTATTTTTTGTGTCTTTTTCTGTTTTTATCATTGGTACAGTTTGTTCACAAAGTTGTTTTGGCTGCATTTTCAGGCACTGCTAAACTTCAATTTTAATTTGTTCTCTTATATTTGCCATTGAGTTTTCTACTGCAGATATTTTTGTTGACATAGTTTCTTCCACAGTCAAGACAGATTTTTCTACTTCAGCTATTTTATTTGACATGGATTCTCCTACGTCAGATATTTTTGTAGACATCGATTCTTCAACACTCGAGGCAGATTTTTCTACTTCAGCTATTTTTAATGTCACTGATTTTTGTACCTCCGATATTTTAGTAACTTATTAAGCTCACCTCGTAGGAGACCCAATTCTGTAGTACTATGTTCTTGCAGCTGTTTCTGCTCCTGTATTAATGCTTTGATGTCTTCTGTTTCACGCTTCCTTTCCTCTGTTTCCAGCTTACGTTCTTCTCTTTCCTGTCGGCATCTTCTTTTGTCTCTTCCGCCTCCTGTCTGCGTTTCTCATCCTGTCGCTTTTCTGCTTTTCTCTTTCTTGTCTTCGTTCTTCTTTTTGTCGTCTTTCTGCTTCTTTCTGTCTGCCGCAGCGGCGTTTGGAAAGCTTCCATCATCTGATTGGCACCCATGTTTACCGGTTAATTACGAATTACCTCGTCTTGTACACACTGCCCACTGTTAACCGTTCTATCCCAGTTCTGACACCACTGTTACGACGGTCTACTCGATCGTCGTAGGTACAGTGGAAAACAAAATACAAGACACCAATTAAGTCACTAATCACCAGCTTTAATTTTCACAGTTGAACAGTTCGTAATTAACAACACAGTCTCTTATAACAAATCAAATAAAAATTGTTCACACGCAATAAAATGTCACTAATATTAAAACAACAATTGTATTACAATTATACCGCCCGATTATAAATGACAACACTTTACTAATATAATAACCACTTGAACACACACAGTAATATCGCCCGAGAATACTCGAACCGCAATGTAAATATATCGCAGCTGGCCGTAAACTAAGGCCGCTGCCGCCAAGTATTTATAGAACGCTCACAGACCAGAACGTTCCTAATTGCGTCTTTAGCACCCATGTGAACTACGTAATTAACTGCGGCCTTGACACAGTCCGCGCAGCTGGCGACTTCGAGAAAACTCTCGCGGATGCGTTGACAGTCACATATGCCACATACATTAGAGCGAGATTCTTCTGGCACATTCGACAAACACGTAAATTGTTCTGTGATGTTGTAACAATACTTTCAATTATCAGGATTCCTAGTCAAAGCTGAGATCAAGGCATTGTAAAACTGACTGACTCAACTGGATCAGTCATCTCGCTTCTAGTACCCAAACCAGCATATTGCATTTCTTAAGAAAACATCTGGGGAAGAATAAAGGTGGCTCAAATAAGGAATGTTCATATTATGAAAATGTTACTGATATTATAAGATCTTAATACACAAACATGAAGGAAACCAGTAAAGAATATAATTATATTGAAATATTCACAGCTCAGACACATAGTAGAACTGCCTACAAGACATGGTGGATTGGGGCAGCCTACAATGACAGTGCGAATCTACAGTGTCATTTAGATTATGAGGACAAAGGATCTTTCAACAGAAAAATACAAAAGAACAGTTCTGCATGAAATGCTAATATGTTTGTTTTTAAATTCTTGGATTTCGTTGTCCACGACGTGTCCGTTACTTAACTAAATATCACTATAATATTGACGACTCAGAACACTAAGTTTTTTATAAGTAAAAACGTAAAGTTTTACCTTACAGCCTAAACCGGCTTTCACCTATAGAAGGCTTCATCAGAGGCTGTCATTAGTAGCGCTGTTCGTCTACTAATTAGAAATATACAAACACACAAAAACAAATAAAAACGACATCCTAAACGAACAGACACAATTCAAATCGCACGCATTATTCGAACACATCTCACCACACACACACAGCTTCGATCTTTCGAAAAACTATCCCGTCGCCAACAACAAGACGAACAGCGCTACCTACGACAGCCTCTGATGAAGCCTTCTATAGGTGAAAGCCGGTTTAGGCTGTAAGGTAAAACTTTACGTTTTTACTTATAAAAAACTTAAGTGTTCCGAGTCGTCAATATTATAGTGATATTTAGTTTGTTTTTAACGTCATGAGATTTTCACTTCACCAAATGCTTTTCCCCAACATATGTAATACATGACTGCCACCTCTTTACTTTTATTGAAACTTCAGGTATATGCTCTGTATCATAATAGCTAATGACTTGCTGTGTATTATTAATAAATCAAAGAGGTTGGAGATTTATGGATTCCTATCTATGATTGATAAGTGTGTATTTTCTTTGTATTCTTTTTTTTGAGTCACTTTTTTGTTATTATTATTTTTTTTAGAGTCAACACATTCTGAAGTATTAAAAGAAATACAGGTACCAATATGGAAAAACTCAGACTGTAAAGTGGCTTTGAAATCACATTTTGGAACTAAATATAATCTCCCAGACAGTGCTATCTGTGCAGGCACTGAAGGCAGAGATGCTTGTGATGTAAGAGTTATTTTTATCTTTTTTTAAACTATTTTATTACACTGTTATTACACATTGTTTTAGATATAGTGAAATATACTCTAATAGTTACTGAAAACAAAAGTACATTTTGTAAACATTTTAGGAAAACACTTATTGTAGTATTACTGAAATTACAGTCATATGTAGTTATTGTTCGATATATAGTACAGTTTTCTGCCATATAAGAAGTTTGTTTTATGTAAGGAACAATTCTCACTTCAAAGTTAAAATAATAGGGACCCAAACTTTATCTAGTTATTTTGAGATAGTAAAAAACTGAATTTTATCTGAATGACTGCACAATCAGCACATATGTTTGATTTCAAAACATGACTCAGTAGAATCAACTGGATTGTAAGACTCAGTTATTTCCCTAATATTTAGTCAGTTCTTAATATCTAGTTCAAAGGATATACGTTCTGTGTAATTTATATTACTTTACTTGCACAGGGTGATGGAGGAGGGCCACTCACATGTGAAGACAAAGGTCAATGGTATCAAGTTGGAATAGTCAGCTTTGGTGTTGGTTGTGGTCGGCTCAATATGCCAGGAGTGTACACTCGTGTATCTCATTATCAGACATGGATACACAGTACTGTCATACAGTCTAGACAAACTAAGTAATCTGGTGTGAACATAAAAAAAGTTATCATGTTAAATTAAACACTATAGTACTCAAACATTGTTTAAATTGAAGACAACAATTTCAACAAAATTAATTATTATTACAATGCAGAAGCTGGCATGTATTCATTCAATTTTAAATATTTATGTTGGGCTTTACTGTTAACCCAGTGTGAAAACAAAGAACAAAGTGTTTTAAATTTAGTCTTGCCAGTTGTTATTTATATGTAAATTCATACAAAAAACACTAAATTTCCATGTTATAGTAAGTAAATTAATATTGCTTCTGTGTTATCTCTGCTGTCCTCATAATTTTTATTTTTTTTCGTTCCCACTTATGTTTTTTTTCTTACAAAAGAGTGGGTTATCGAGTATAACCCAGCCAGCATTACATATTGCAATCATAATTTATATAAGCAGTTGAAAATTGTATACGTTAATAAGCCCTAATAATTCAAAATTTAAATCATGTTGTGTTTATTCCCCTGTAATGATGGTATTTACATCGTATCCAATGATACATACACACGTGTAGTAGAAAGGTATTTTTATATGCACATAAAAAATGTTTGTCTTGTATAATATTCAATAATGCTAATTTTAATTAAATTTTTAGTACATATTAATATAACTACCGTAGCAAACTCGAGTTGTAGCATTATTTCACACAAAATATTTTGAATGTTGTGACCAGACCTGTATATGCGGTTACAAATAAATATTTCCGTACTGTACAAAAAAAATTTTAATTTAATTTAAAAAAAAATTTGTTTGTTTATTGTTTGAATAATTAATAAATAATTCTTGTTATGTGGTTTCGTCGAAAATTTAAAATTCTGTAAGTTTGTTATTCAATATATTCACTTCTGGTTAACTGTAAATAAATCCGGAGTTAATAAGATTGTCTCACTTCACTAATCGATTGGCGATTTTCTTCTATGCTCCAGTATATTACTCTCCTTTAGTAATGGTCGCCTTCCAGTTAGTCCTGTGGTTAATTGAAACTCTTATATTAACTTTTGAAATAAATTTAAAACCAGATAATTGAATTATTATGATTTATTGACAATTATGGTGAAAATATCGATTTAAAATCAATATGTATATAAAGCTCGACTCCTTCACAGGGATAATCGATTCTCAATACAGGTTATATTATATGAATATTTTCGAATGGTTCTTTTAACGGTTATAATTATAATAGTCAGAGAAGGGGCAAGTATAGAAAGTATAACATTAACAAAATAATTCTTAATAATTAATAAATGACAAAGTTACTTATGATATATAATGTTTATAAAATTGAATTTGTCAAACCAATGCCGCATGCTGCATCCAATCAGGAGAGTTCGCTTTGCATCACGGAACCATCATGGCCACCGCCTCGTTGTTGAAGAAAACCGAGAATGTTATGGCTGGAATTTCTGACAATAAAGTTCCATTCACAACTGCTTTCTGATCTCCGTAATATTGGATAATGTCTATTGTGTTGTTATAGGTGTCCTGGTTAAGTGTTCTGTGTTCACTGGCTTTAAATGTTTTATATTTGGTATATTCACTTTTGTTTGTGTGTGGCGAAAAATCGTGAAGTTCGTTGTAATGTGAATTATTAAAGTTTGATAGTTTTATGGGTTTATTTCACTTGTATTCGATTACGTATTGTTTGTTTTCATTGTTTGTGGTGGTGTTGTGCACTGATTATATGTTTAATATACCAATTTCGGTAACTCTCGGTAGTACACGGCATGAAATGCCTAACCTTCATACGCCATTAAAATTTGCTATACAGGTTCTTAGCGTGAGCTTATATCAACCGTTCGCTTCGAATGTTAATTAAGAACTGTTTTACTTCCTTCGTCTCCTGAAATATCTTGCCAAGTTAATATTAGAAAAGTATTGTTTCAAATATATTTCACTTCCTATTGCATGTGACTATAGTACATTATACTCAGAATATATTTTGGTTATTGATTACTTTCATGAACTAGTAATTACATAATTGGTTTCTTTAACTCCTTCTGTTTAATTTGACATACAATAGTCCATCTTTCTAAAGTTTTTTGTTAAAATTGCTATATTTCTGTCCTTTTGGAAATATAGGCTCAATATCTGTTTCCTGTTCTTGTCCAAAATTTTAGCCATCTTATGTGTTATAAATATGATTATAATAAATTTCAGATTGATATAAATCTTTACTTTCCTTAAATTCTTACAAATTTATCATTTGATCATTCTTTTAGTTATAATTCATGAATTTACTATTCCTCCTCTGAAATAGTTAGGTATTACATTTTGAAATTTTTTAATAATTGTATACATCTTTTTATATTATTCTTTTAAAGTATAGTTTCAGTTATAGTAGTTGGTGATTGATTCACCTTATATAAATCTCATTAGTTTACTTGGTTTATTAAACTTCCTTACTCAATTATAATGTTATTTGGAATTCCTTATTTTGGCCTAGATTTTATTATTTTACATATACTGTTTTTCAAATAATGTTATTTCTATACCCCTTCTGACTTTCTAAAGTTAACACAATATTAAATAAAATTTCCTTATATAACTATTGGTACATGTAGCAATGTATTCATGCTCATAATACAATATTGAAAATTAATTTCTAGTCTTTAAAGTTAGACATTTTAGTTTGAACTATTTTTAAAGATACATAACAAACATTTTATAAACTGGTATTGTATACATACATAAACATTTTAGGCTGTATGAACATTGTTATATTAATAAACATTCTAATACTAATTATTATACTTATTCTATTACCACTTTGAAATGTGGAGTTCATTGGCTTTAAAGACAAACATAATTAGCCATTTAAATTTTTTATTTTTTGTTAAACTTAAGTTAATTGCAGTCCTTTCTGTTTATATGGTGTATTATAATTTAATCCTCTGTCACAGTAATTATTCCCCCACCTGTTCTCTTTATCATTTACATTTCTATGAATGTTTTTTGATAAAAAGTGGCCTCTTCTATGAAACATTAGAAATATTTTCACAACAATATTTCATGATATGTTACCTCTGTATTTATTATAAAATATAAAAGTTATTTAATAGCACATAGTTCAAGTAACAGTTACACCTTTATTTGAAGTTTATTATATTTAAATCACTTGCACTGGTTTACTTACACTGTTGGGTTTGATTGATATTTGAGTTCTACAATATTCTAAGACCAAACTTTTAGTTATAATGGACTGTGAAGATCTGTTTATTTTATTATATAATAACTTTAGTTGGTGCACTTCTATTCACACTACTAAATACTTTTGTTTATAATTAATTTACATTTCTATGAGGTTTTGGGGTGTTATACTTTCTTTGGGTGACATTAAAATTTGGTTTGGGGTTTATCATTGTTATTAATGGGTTTATCAATGGGTATTCCTCATAGTTCTCCCATCCTACATCTTTTCTTCTCTTCTTCCTTCTTGGGTTTTCCAGGGTAATTTGGTTTCATTTTGTCCGTTGGTTGGTTCGGGGTATCTTCTTTATTACCTGCTCCTAACCTACCTGGGTATTAACCTGATATTATTTTAGTTTCTTCGGATTTTTATTTTCTTGATACTTATTTGTTGCGTTTTTATGATTTAATTACTTTTTTCCTTTATGGTGGTATTTTTCTTTAATGTTTAATTATTTTCATTTGATTGTTCTTCTGAGTTATTTGTAATTTAAATGAATTTATGATCATAATGGAATTATTACTTAGTGGATTATCTGTCATGCTACAATGTTTACAAAGATTTCACACACTCTTGGTAAAATGTCTCTATCAATGAACATTCAGTTATTTACAGTATTATATTTTTGTCTGTATTTAAAAATAAAATATAGACGTGGTCATATAATTGTCATAGGTGCTTACATAGAGGGTGAAGCAGACGAAACTGTAGATTTTTACAACAGGATTCAGAAAATAATCGAAAAAAAAACCATGAAATCTTATTGATGGGTGATATGAATGCCAGGGTTGGTAATGTTCCAATCCCAAATATAGTAGGAGTTTTTGGGGAAGATACGTTAAATGATAATGGAGAGGTTTTGAGAGAATTTGCTACGTTTAACGAGTTAAAAATAATTAACACCTTTTCCCGTAATAAAGAAATTCATAAATATATGTGGTCATCAAGGGGACGTAATCCTTAATAGATTATATCATCATCAGCAAAAAATTGGCAAAACAGGTTAGTGACACGAGAGTATATAGAGGCTATGATGTTTTCTCTGATCACTACTTGGTAATCTCACAAATAAGGTTATATACGAAATGGAAGAAAATTAAAACATCTACAAGACAGGAGAATAAAGAGGTTTTTAAAGTATATTTACTCGAACAGGAAAGTATTCGAAGACTTTATCAAGATAGGTTAAATAGACACTTGAATAGCATACCTTCAGGCAACAGTATAGAAGAGTGGAGAAATATGAAACAGATAATAGTGCAAGCAGCCAATGAACCAATAGGTGTAAAGAAAAGGTTTAGAAAAAGAAAAGGTTTAAAAATATGGACAGAGGAAATAGAAGCAGTAGCTGAAAAACAAAAAGTATATCTTAAATATCTAAATCCATCTCCTACGAATGCGGAAACGTATAAGGAAGTCAGAAATAGAGCAAAAACGATTGTTAGGCAAGTGCACAGACAATCTTGGGAGAGATTCATTTCCAATATTGAATGGAAAGGAAAGAGAAGAGGTGTCTGTCAACCCAATTATAGTGGAATTATGGAAGAAACATTATACTCAACTTTGGTATAGTGAGTTTGAGGAAGAAAGTGTGATCACGGAATGTGATGCAGAGTACTGATGCAATAACTCTAGAGGAATTACTACAGGCATTGAGAGAATGTAAGAATCGCACTTCACCAGGATTGAATGGTATTAATATAGAGCTTTTGAAATAAGGAGGCATTTTATTGCAGTTACGTCTGTTATATTTCCTGAATATGTGCTGGAAGGAGCACTCAGTTCCAAAAGAATGGTTAAGAGCAAGAGTTATCTCATTATTTAAGAGAGGGGATCGAACAAGGACAGATAATTATAGAGGAATATCCATCCTCGACACAACATATAAGCTTTACTTACGCCAGAATAGTAAATGGAAGATTGAAACCAATTACAGAGGTATTATTGTTAGAAGAACAGAACGGCTTTCGAAAAGGAAGATCGTGTATAGATGCAATTTTTACTCTTAAGTTGATAATTGAGAAAAGAAGAGAGTTCAACTGGGAAACGCATCTTGTTTTTGTAGATATAGCGAAGGCTTTTGATAATGTTAGGCGATCACAAAACTATAGAATATCATGGAACGAAGAGGTTTTCCCACACAATTAATTGCAGTGCTCCAAAGCCTATATAACAGAACTTCGATTACCCTAGATTTAAATGGTAGGTTGACAGAGGATATTCCTACAAATAAAGGTGTTAGACCAGGGTGTCCTATTTCACCGACACTTTTTAATATTTATATCGATGACGTCTTACGACTATGGAAGACTGAGGTTGACTCAGGAATACAGCTTCAACGAGATGTTTATGTAAATTCCCTACTGTACGCAGATGATAAGGTAATAATACAAGAAATGGAAGACCTGTTACAAAAAGCGATATTTACATTTAATACTATTTTGCGAAATTATGGGTTGAGGATCTCTGCCGCTAAATCAAAAACCATGGTGTTTCTAGGTAAACGTCCCATTAGAACAAAAATTGTGGTAGACAATCAAACTTTGGAACAAATTTGTGATTTTAATTATTTGGGATATAACATCTCATACAACATTGATGCCGATTGGGTTAATAAACTATCAAAGTTTAGATCCATCTGTGGGACAATTCATAGAAATTTACGAAATAAAACTCGGAAGGAAACCTGTATGAAATTTTATAAAACAGTAGCTGTTCCGACATTCCTTTACACAAGTGAGACAAGGACCCTCAGTAAAGGGGAAGAAAAGAAAATTCAGGCTGCCGAAATGAGATTTCTGAGAAGTGTCCAAGGGTTCTCCCTTCTGGATAGGAGAAGAAACATAGACATTAGACAAGACTTAAAGATCCAGTCTTTAAATGAGACGATTAAGGAGTATAAGAGGAGATGGTGTGGACATGTGGCCCGAATGCCAGATACCAGATTGTTAGTGGCAGCTCTCAAGTACAAGCCGAGTGGAAAGCGGGATGTTGTTAGACCAAGGAGGAGATGGGTTCCGGAACAGGCCAACTAGGGCCTAATCCCTGTAGTGATGATGATATTTTTGTCTGATAATCAAATAAATTTAACTTTATTAGATGAGCAGATAATCTCCTTATATCACAAAATTTCCCATGAAATATTCATCGTAATTGTAACTGAAATTCATAAACCTAATGTATGGTATTGTTATTTATGCATAGATTATTAATGTCATGTTTATAAATGTGAAAATCTTTCAGATCATTTTTGGGTTTTTTTGCTACATGTTTGTTATATAAAAAGAATAGTTATTACACTATCCCTACGTAGTTAAATTTGATTTGAAGGCATTAAGGTACATATTTTGTGATGTAGACATCAATAGTTATTTTTTTATTTTTATCTGTTTTCCTTTTTTTTACCTTCACAACATTTAAATCAATCATAATAAAAATGAAATGGTAGAGAGTATATATAACAGGTGGGGCAATGTGAACACAACCATTTGTGTTAGCTCGTGTTTGGTTACTATGACAACAATAAATAAACAGATGTTGTATAACCTCAATTAAACTATGCCATTTCAGTAAACATGGCTCAATGACGAGTTGAACATTGTGCGTTTGCTGTAGAAACTTTAATGATTTCTATACGTATAACAACACAAAGACTGTTCAGAAGTCAATTCAACGTTGGGAGACATGGAAGAATTCCAGATCCCTCAAGAGTATCGAACTCTGCAAGAACGTTTAGAATCAGTGCATTGACACGCGAAACAATTAAGAGGTAGTGTAAAAATAGTGCACACGCCAGAAAATGTGGAAACTGTATGAGCTGCTGTTACGAATAGTCCAAAAAGGTCTGCTAGGAAGCATGCTATGGCACTGCGGATTTCCAGTAGGTCTCTGTGGAGGATTTTCCACCAAGATCCCCATTTCCATCCATACAAAATTAATGTGGCACAGAAACTGTTTCAACGTGTTTACACTAAAAGAGTTGATTGCTATAATGAAATATTGGAATTTCATATGAACACATGATTCTGTCAGATAGCACATTTTCATCTTTTTGGGCATGTCAATAAACAAAACATGCGCTATTGGAATGACAGTAAGCCTTAAGAACTTCATGCAAGTGAGTCACTGTTTAGTGTAGAATTTCCTCCGTTCGTCTTTATGGACTGCATTTCTTTGAAGACGATAATCGAAATTCAGTCAGTGTGACCTCAGACCAATATGTGCAAATGCAAACAATTTTTTTCTTCCTTTGTTTGCCACAAGGATTGATACTGACCCGGTCTGGTTTCAGCAGAATGTAGCTACCGTACACACTACACAAAACATGTGTTGAGGCCTGTGTTCGAAGTTCAGTCACAGTTGATCTCAAGATTTGGTGCAATACCCTGGCCAGCACCATCTCCAGACCTGTCTGCGTGTGATTTCTTTTTGTAGTTTATTTTTTCCAGTTTGAAGTTTAAGGTTTTCCAGTCATAACCACGTGATTTAAATCAACCAAGGCAGCGGATCATCGAAGAAATGCAGGAGATTCCACAAGCCATGCTACAGAGAGTCATGGATAGCTTTTTTTGATTGACTTGAAGAATATAAGCGTGACAATGGGCATCACTTAAAGGATGTAATTTGCAAACGACAAACATGACTAAGTAAAGTGGCTTCTTATTACCTTTGTATTTGTACCATATTTGACTTAAAAATATTAAATGAGTTCCTGTTGTGATAATTTTAAATTGTTGTGTTCTCATTGCCCCACCCTTCACCAATAAGGTTGTATTCTGTTGTATATGATGTAAAGTAAATTTCAACAGTGAACCAATATTTACAATTTTTTACATAAGATTTTAAAACTTGTGTTTTAGTGGAATTTTGTGGTTTACAGGTAATAACTGAAAGCCATAAGTTTGTTTATTTATGCTGTGTACCTTGACATATAAACACATATATCATACACGATTTATTACAAAGGCATATAATGAATATTGGGGAAAAATCTACTGTACATACGAACATAACAACAGAAAAAAAATTAATACCTCACCAAATACAAATCAATACAAAACAGATAAAATTTTTAAAATCTAAATATTGGGAACATATATGAAGTAAAATTATTCACAACAGTGCAATAAAAAAACATTGATTTTAACCAAATCACAAGTACTTCATAAGCCAATGAATCAATATGGCTGATTAGCATGGTGGATGATGATTGAAACATGTCTCGTGTAAGCCAAAAAATGTCTTGACATTACATTCGTAGAACATAATTTATTAATATGTCAAGAAAAAACTATATTCTCACTCAATGACACGCGTGCACACGCACACACGCAGTGTTTACACTGAGCGCAATTCTTACTGTTAGAGGAAGTGCAAGTGTTCGGCAAGTGCTTGCGCTAGCTAATGTCGCAATTTATTCCGACAGATGTATGAAACTCCATTTACACTAGACAGTAAGTCTGGGCAAGTAGTGCTGTCACAACTTTTCCTGCCGAGCACTCTTCAAGGTTGTCACTAATGGCACAATGTTTATTAAAACATTAAATTAAAAATAAATAACGACTGTATGTATTTTTTTATTCCCCAGTTCCTCAGAAAACACTGAAATTGTAGGAATGATTAATTGATGAAATATGATTAATAAATAAAATTGATTAATTAAATGTTAAATGATTGTCAAATTAGATAAATTAAAGTATTAATTTAGAAAAAAACTGTGTGGTTTTAAATGATAATATATTTTGTTTTTGAGAGACAAGGTTGAATTTTCATGTTGTTTGTTATGGATCATCATGTCAAAAAGAATTTCACTATAGGTTCTTGGTGATTGAACAAACTGAACATATGAAATATCTTGGTTTAAGAATGAAATAGCTTGAGTAGTCTCTCATGGAAAAGTCATATTTGTAACCTGAAGAAAGACTTGTATTCATTCAGGAGATTTTTGTCCCGAAAGCTTGCTGATCACACAGTGGCGTATCTTGAATTTGGCTTGGGGGGGGGCTTCCGCGGTCGTGTTACCTTTATAAAAACAAGTTACGACTAATCAACATTACTAACTTTAGAAGTGGCTGAAAAACGCATGATAACATCCTGAAATCAGTCCCATTATACAATAAAAATATGCGTTATTGAAACATTGTTAAAAGATACTTATTGACAGAATTGATTTCCCTTTATTACATTTTTCAAACGTATACCCTAATGCTGTGTAATAAACCTGTTTGTATATTTAATCAAGAGCTACTACTATATTAGCGTACACAATTGAAAAAAAAAATAATAATAATAAAACAGCCTAAAAATTAAGAGATTAACAAAATTCGTCAACTTTTTTGACACTCTGGGGGGGGGGAGTCCGGTTCCATTCGTCCCAACCCATAAATACTCACTTGTGATCACAAACTATTATGCATTGGTTAGATCTAAAATAAATTACGAATTTAGTTGTTGGAGAGAAACTTATATTGCATCGTTAAAGCCAGTTGGTATAACACAAAGGGCAATTGTTATAACGGTTTCTGATAGACATTGTAGTCCAGTCAAATTAGACCAAAATAGGGCAAATTATTTATAAAGTTTTGATACTTTGCCATAATACTCGTTGGGGGACTAGTAGTTGGAAAGAAGAAGTTCCCTCCCCTAGGGGGTGCACGTCCCCCCTCCACCCCCAAAAACAGCGCTTTTTAGCGGGGTTTTTCAATTTTTATGCAAAACCACTCGATTTTTGACAACTTTTATTACCAAAAATGTTCCTCATAAAATTCTACATAAAAAAGATTCTATGCATGTTTTGTGTACGAAGGTCTGTTTTTGTGTAACAGACGCTAGAAAAAGGGCGAAAATACGTAAGCATCTGATTTTGTAACGTTTTCTGGGATTTTCAGCTAAATAAAAGTAGCCTATGTAAATATATCCATACTATACATATTTAAAATATATGCGTGTATATTGTTACGACACCAAAAGCAGCCCCAATACCAGAGAAGAACTATAATGAATTAACTATATTAAACTAAGGAAAATAAAATGACTATGACGAGACAAATGACCATGACCCAACCCAAGTGATTGACCCAATAAAGAAAATAAAATGAGAAGGTATAAACTAAACCAATGATAAAAAAGCACAAACAAATAATAAATATCTAGTAACAAGCATTAAATAAAATAATCCTAGTTAAAGTACACTAACCAGAATAATGTATGTTGTTAATAACCTTATGATGATAAGAAAACCAAAACAAAAAATGTTGACAGACTAACTATAAATTGTGTATAAAATAATAAAAACCCAAGAGTGAGAGATAGGTAGGAAGTGAAAGTGATAAACAGTGTAAGTGTTAGAAGTGAGAGAATAAACAATTCACAATAATAAGAAAAAGGAAACAAAGATAAAACAGATTGTAAAAGATGGATAGACAACTAATATAATAGTGTTAATTAATAATAAACTAGTACTATGAATGCAATGAAAATAAGACATCCTATGTTAATAAAAATATTCAAGGGATGATTATCAAGATAGAATAAATGGTGTTATAATGTTATTCACCAAAATTGTTATTTGTTCAATTAAAAGAGTTAGTTTGTAAGAAGGAATATGGCTGAAAAGTAAACAGACCATAAACCTAATTTTTATGTTATGTTTTATAGTAATATTAAGTGATAAACAAGTTATAAGAAATGGCAATAGATATGAGCAAGGAGATAAAATTTTACAAACATAATATTAATCATGAGAGTAAAGACAGAAAAAAAAATAAGAGAAGAACAGACAAGCAATGATTTTGTAAATTAATAAGAACATTCAATTATTGTAAAACAGCCCAAATTAATTCAAAAGGTAAATAAGTCATAAGTGACACCAAGCAAAACATATGTAAATGAAAAATAATCTTTAATTTGTGTAAAATAAGAAGATATAGCCAATTACTACTTAGGCCTATAAAATGCCTAACTGTATAAATTCAAAACAAACAAGTTGTAAGAAATTAACTACTGTATTAGAAAATTCAGGGCAAGTAACTCATTAATTACAATTAGTGAACCATATTAAGATGTCAGAATTAGATTAAAAAACATAAAATAAGAAAGAAATGTAATAATATAATATTAGCATTTTGTCAAAACTTTAATACATGAAGAAACCCAGCTTTGTGGGATGTCAAAATGATCTTTGAAAGAAAATAGAAACAGTTATGATAATATCTAATACATTGATAAGAAGACAGAAGAATAATAGCCATCAGAAAATATTTATTCATTTTTAATTAAAATTAAAATATTATAACAATAGACATAAAAGTATTCAACCAATGAGAGTATAGGCAGTTGCCGTAACAACGGAACGTTATTATATTTAATTCCATTATAAAACATTAGTCCATTATTGACAATCAAGAGAGACGGAAGTCAAACCATATTCGACTCAATTATTAATTAAAATAGTAATAAATACTGCAAAATTTAACGAGATGTGGATTCAAGAAGTCTAATAAAGAACTATTTAACCCAAGAGAGCTAATAAACCAGATTTTAATATTCAAAACTAATTAAAAAATCCAAGTTAATTGAAAAAGAAGCCAGATGAAATCAAAAGTACAAATGATGGAAGATTAATGATCGTATCAACCCAACCTAACTAATAACGAAGTGACTCATCACCAGAAATCAACAAGATTGTGTTAAGTATATCTGAACTACCTGAATTTATGAACTAAATTAATTAACTTTCTCACAACACAAAAAACTCTCACTCCGAACTTGGTAACTAAATTTCTTTCAAGGATTGATTGATAATAAATATTAAACTTGTATGTAAACATAATTTTAACCTGTGTACGAAGTACAAAATTTTAACAAACACTTTTTAACACTCAAAAAACGAATTGTATTTAAACTATTGTAACGGGGCAAAAAGGGGTAAAACAAATTTTAATTATATTTAAACCAATCTTGGTACTGTCAATAAATGGTTTATTGATTTTAATAAATTTGAAACATCACACTTTAATAGTATATAAGTACCATTGATGTAAGGTAGTGTACTTTATTTAACATCTTATTTCTATTTTTTCGTAATCAAAAGGACTCATTGATTGAATGAACTGTAGAAAATAAACATTGACGGCAGCCATGTCGATTTAGAAACTCTTCAATCAACTTAGCCAACCTTGAGATATTGTCTATTTATTGCCGGAGCAACATTATTTTATAACATTATATTTTTGTATCTAACTGATTAAATATTAACTATTTCAACGTTAATAAACTAGTACTGATTAGTAATAACCGTCCTTTATTTCATTGTAAATTGTATTATAAAGTTTGTGTACTTTAGCGATGAGCAAAATTGTCTGCCAGATTTAGACGTTGGCAGCACGACGAACTACAAGCGAGATTCGAACGCCCGCCAGTTTGTGAGGGTAATTTGAATTGTTCATCACCACATAGAACAACAGCTCAGTTTAACTTTTTTAATTGTTTTCATAAACAATTTGGCACCTATCGGGAAATAAATATACTCATTGAAGGACAGGTAAGGATTACACTCATGAAGATATTGGTACTGGTAATTCGTGCGTTCGCGACGGACATCGTCAGCGTGAGAAATTAGAAAAAGTATGACTGTTAGACAAATACAAAGTAACGACTACGACGTGTGAGGCTAACACACGCAAACAGAATTGATCGTTACAATATATATGTGATTATATAAAAATTATAATTATATATAGATGCATATATACATATATAATTTTTTCCATATATATTCGTACCCGAACAGGCAATCTGTTTGGTTCCTCAGATTTCTTCGTAAAAGAGGCCGCCCTCATGACGTCAACTTTGATGCTGCTTTTCAAGAACCGTGCACTTTCATTGATACATCGGAGGAATGCCAATTTTCTTTTGAAAGATCTGATGCTGAAAATTGATGAAGTCATCCAGAAAGTGTCTCAATGACAATGAAAACTTCCAAAATAGATTACAAGATCAATGTGGTGATGGAGTCCTCTTCGCTAATATGAGGAAAATCCCTTCAGTTGCTTGCTTTCATAGTAGCGTTCTGCAAATTGTGAACCAGTGGTACAATGAACAACCTGGCAATGATAAAGACGAGCGTATGATAATAGTGAAAGCAGCTGCAACCATTATCCGCGAGGATATTCGAATGACTCCTTACAAGATGACTGAGTATCCAGACATCACCAGCTTCACTGAAAATGTTGAATCTATGGTTCCTGAAAGTCTACAGGTGTTTTTACAGGGTCTGATTGCTGAAAAACTAGATCTTATCAACAATCTGCAACGAAAAAAATGTACAGCTATTTCTCATGCAATCGTGTCAGCTACAAGGCATTGCTCGTTAGTTTCACCCTTGCAACTCAGTCTTGGAATGTACTTGTTTCGGAAAGTGGGATGCAGAAACATTGTCGATATTGTCTCAAATATGGGTTTCTCTTCTAGCTATAGCAGTGTCGCTTTATTTGAGTCTTCAGCTGTACAATCCTGGAAGCCAGCGGTTTTGAAGGAATCATTTTCACAGTTCTCTTTTGATAATGAGGACTTCAACATTGCAACGATGACGGGCAAAGGCACATTCCACACAATGGGTGGAATCAGATGTATAACTACTGCTTACCTCACAAGAAACTGAAAATTCCCAGAAAATTGAAATGCAAACGTTCCAAAGGCAAAATAGAGTTGGTATTGAAGGAGTTGCTCTTCGAAATGTCTACTCAGAAGGAACATTCAGAGAATCAATTATGGCTGAAGACGATGCAGATGTCTACATTGTCCCCAAACCAGTAGATGCCTCACAAGAAAATGGGTAAGTCGTCATTGTTGGCCAAGACGTTGATCTCATTGCTCTCCTCATAGCCCTTGCCCCAGAAGGAAAGGATATCCTTATGATGAAAGAAAGTATAGGGAATGTCAAAACAAGATTTTACAGCTCGAAAGATTTACAAAGTTCTCCCATCATTCACGAGTGTAGGAAATCAATTCTGTTCCTTCCCGCAATGAGTAGCTGTGACGCTACATCTGTCTTCTTCGGAAAAGGAAAACTGCAGATAATTCATTCTACTGTTCAATCGATCCCAACATCTCCACGATATTCCCACTGTGTTCAATGATTCAATATCGACAAAAAATGGGCCACATTCACATACATAAATAATAAAATGACAAAGCAACAAAACTATTTAAAAACACAGATACAAAAATAGCATACAAAACGAATAAAAATAATTTACAAAAACTAAATAACCCACACAACAAAGATAATACAACAACTAACGGTATATACAAAATTGAATGCCAAGATTGCAATAAATGTTACATAGGACAAACAAAAAAACAGCTGAAAAAACGTTATTTTGAACACCTAAACGCATACAAAAAAACAGAAATATATAAATCTAATTTAGCCACACATGCAATAAACACAGGACATGAATTTCCAGACATAACCAATGTGACACTAATAAAACATATACCACACAAAGGCACCATAATGAACATTTGGGAAAATTTACAAATATACAAACATAAAACAAACTTATACCTGAACAAATACAAATCAATACAAAACATGACACAATTTTCAAAGCACTCAACATCGAAAATACACAAAATACAAATACATATACCACAATCACACACAATAATACAACTTTAAAAGACCAGAGACCAACAAGAAACCTTAATAGTAACCATCCAACACACAAATACTTCACCAGACGCAAGATCGCGAAGGCTGAAGATGAGAGCACGGGAGCTCTCGAAACATGTTCCGAATAGGAAAAATATAACATCTTGAGGTAATATAAACATAAATTTTAAATTACTTTATATATAATTATATAACAATAATAATATTTTTGATGTAATCGATTAGTGATGTGGTTTAAACAAGAAAAAATTGAAAGAAAGTACGTATGAACTTGAAAATAGAACAAAATCAGATGCTTACGTATTTTCGTTCCTTTTTCTGGCGTCTGTTACACAAAAACGGTACTTCGTACACAAAACATGCATAGCATCTTTTTTATGTAGAATTTTATGAGGAACATTTTTTGTAATACAGGTTGTTGTCGAAAATTGAGTAGTTTTGTGTAAAAATTGAAAAAACCCGCTAAAAAGTGGTTTTTGGTGGGTGCAGGAGGACACGCACCCCTAGGGGAGGGAACTTTTTTGTTTCCAACTAATAGACCCCCAACGAGTATTATGGCAAAGTATCAAAACTTTATAAATTATTTCCCCTATTATTTTTCCCCTGTTTGAACACTCTTGGCCATTTTCAAAAGTCTGGAATTCTTCCTTCAAGGCATCCATATGTTTTTAAACTTCATAGGTTGTTGTATATTAGAAATGATAATAAATATAAATATAAAGATAAAGACTGGTCTATGAAAGAGCCATAATGTTGTTCCGTGGTCAAAATTAACTGCTCATCAACAGTTTTATAGTAGTAGTTACCTACCACTTTAATTTGTTAATGCCATATGTCACTCTTTGGGATACTCGAGGCGAATTTATGAAATCTATGAAAACATGGCTGCTTTCAGTTTCAAATATTGGAGAAATTTTTAAAAATTGTTGAATTAAAAAGAATTAATTAAAAAAATTATAATGTTATTGTGGAATTGTATTATTTCTTTTATATTGTATTATAATTCTTTATATTATTGTTTATTTAATGCAGCTTGCTAGATTTGTTTTTAATTTTAATAATCTTTTTGTGTATATCAAGAAACTTATCTGACTTTGTTTTTATGAAGCGTCAAACGGCCCTAGTTATGTGAGAGAAGCCCAAACATGGTTATTTCTAAGTGCCCCTATTTTATTCATCACTGTATTGTGTTGTTATATTGTATTTGTAATAGTGTAATGAAATGAAGATATAAAAAATTAAGCTGTAAGATATTTTTTGCTCCAAGTTGAGGTTTGGGTTAGGGTTATCATATTTGAATTGGACATGTCATTGGACTTCAAGTATGTCCGGCAGGCTTCACAAAAAATGGGAAATGTCCAGCTTTTGACCAGGATAGTTACAGTACACTTGCAGTCTATGAACAGATGATAGAATTAGCATTAACATAATTATGATACAAATAATATAAAGCATAGAATGTTAATGAAAATACAAGTTATAACAACATAAATGTGTATGACGACTGTCCTGTTTCTCCGAAAAATATACCACATTTTACACTTCCAAGTAGCAACACAAACATCCTTTTATTAATAAATATGTTGTTGTTGTTTTCCAATGGCTCCCCCTTGGTACATTTAACCCATTTGGTACCGAGCTTCCCAATAAAGACCACTGTAATTTCTGAGTTCTTGCATTTCCCGGTTCAGCTTCACACACTCCAATTGATAATTTTTGTTCATTTTTGAGTCTTATCTCCTGCACAATACACATTCTTCTGTAGTGGAAATTTTTAATTTGTAGAGATGCGCTGAGAGACAGTCATGGCCAGTTTCCAATCTAAAGTTGGCGACTGCTTAATTCCTGGGTTTTCTGCAGTTTTTATTCCATAACTGTTCAATCCCTGACCATGTTTTTCCTTTTGATATGTTTCTTGCTTCTTCCAGGAAGTGAGAGTTTGTTTTCCTTGTCATCAGTCTTCTTAGGGCGCTGAAGTCGTGGGTACTTTCCTGGTGGTAGATCTTTGTTCCTCACTTTGCCAAGAAGTCCACTGTCTCATTTCCCGAGATGCCTATGTGAGATGGGATCCACTGTTATTAATAAATATAAATATTTATTATTAATAAATATTATGTGTAACAATAAATGAAATAACCTCATGCCCAAATGTGTTAAATGATTGGTAATGGTGCAACATATCTCACGTTTTATTTACTGTTAATCATTTCACAAATACCTTAAAGTTCACATTTCTGGATTAGTGCATAACTCAGCTGAGAAGTTGAGAAGCTACTCACCTTTTTCACATTTATGAATTATTATGTAAAACAAACTTACCTTGACTCAGCCCAGGATTCGTCACACGAACTGTGAATTATAAACATGACTTAGGGTTATGTACTTCAATGACTACGCACACTTATGGTTAACTCATTCAAATTTTATTAAACATTCTTTACTACTTTTGAATTTACTTGCCTTCCAACTTCTGGCTCAAATTATTAATATTTCTTTTAATTACTTTTCTCTTTTAAAATACACAAAAACAGGACCTTTACTATAACACTGTTGCACTTATTCTAATCATTAGTTTAAGTAAGACAACCCAGTTTGCTCACTCACCCTCTCATACAGGATTTAAATTATTCCCCCCCTTAAAAAAACAGAGCTCTTTATATTAAAATTTATATAACTGATTTGGAAATTGATCAATTTATATGTTACTTGGCTGTGTAGATCCCCGGCGACCACATGTTACACTGGTATGTTTTAGTCCGTAAAGTTGCTGTTGTTAACTGTGTTCACGACATCAAAATTCACTGTTTTATTTTAGTTGGTTCACAATTTTATACATTTTAATAAACGTTCGGCTCGCGAGCCTGTGTTCATCCGCCCACGAGCCACTGCGGTTGACGACAGACACTGTTTTCTTCACATTTTTATATGCGTACGAGATGAAAACTGGCAGCCGGCGGATGCACACCACTGCTCGCATCCGTTACGTTGAGATGTTATTTGCCGACTGTCTTTGTTCTCTGCACACTGGGCAAGAAAGAATAATGTATTTGAACGTGACCAAACGCCTGAGAACGTTGGCCACCTGTGCGCGCACTTGTGGGCGAATTCGCACCCTTGCTGACAATTTTACATTCCTGTAACGAGCCGTACCAGTCTCAATGCTATACTCCATTCACCATATATTCTTTATTGAATAAAAATTGAAAATATTAAAATTGGAAAATCTCATGGGTTTGTACCGTTACAATACCCCCCCCCCCAATGAGAGGTTTTCTGCCGAAACAGAAAAAAACTCTCATTGCTAAACCCTAAGAGGATCAGCGAGGATATGGCGCCATCAACCCCTTTAATTTCTTAACACATCATGGGTAAACTGCCCCCCCCCCAGCTCGGCGACTATGGCAGCACCTGAACGATATTACTGGACTTCTCTAGGCGAGATCCCAACACCATAAAATCGGACAGGCACTCACCACAGTACCACCTAACCTTGTATCATTTCACCAAAAAATCAAAAACTGGCCTTATACCATACCAGATCCTCAACCGACATATCTCCCCTTACATACATACTGGGTTGCCTTTAGCAAGTACTGGGTGCGTACACATACTCATTATTATATTAAACACAACATCTACATCCTACTTCTTGATCTAAAATTCACATAAATATTTTTGACATGGAATCCATAGGTATGTAATGTCTTACTCGCACGTTTCGCGAAAATCGACCATTATGTTTCAAATGTACTTTCGGCATACCACTATCTCATGAACCGCTCAACCAATCCCAGCAAACCAGGTGTCAGGTCATCGAGTCACTCGGCCCCCTTCCAACAATAGTACTGAGAATTTTGACAACTGACTTCAGTCGCCTCTAGGCTTTGTCTGCGTGAGGGTGTTTTTGCGCCGATAATTTCTAAATTGCTCCACTAAAACTTAAATATCTCGGGAACTACAAGTCCGATCGCGAAAATACAAAGTGCGTTGTGATCCTCAGAACTAAATCTCTCCACTAACACCAATTCCGAGTACCAGAAGCACTCACAGAAAATAATATTTGAACTCAAAAATTTGAAATGCCTCGACCTAAAAATCGCGATAAAACTCGAACCAAAAATTTCAAACCGAAAACCGGCAAATCCTATGCAGAGCGTCAACAGGCCTATCATTTGAGCTAAAATCAAATAAATCGGCCGAGAACTTAGAAAATGGCAACCATTTGAAGATTGACGAAACCCCGTCAGCGCCCAAGCGGCCCGCATCTCCGATACCTGGGTCATCCGGCGTGCCCCCAAAGCGACTCAGATCGAGCGTACGGCTAGCTAGCAAGAAAACAGACGATGAGAACATTAATAACTTGTGCTTCGACAACATTGGACCCTCGATGATCTGCGCAGAACAGCCCGGTCCAAGTCGCCGCTTCAAAGGAGTTGATGAGGAATTCTCTAAGTACTTTATTAACAATCCGTTCAGCTCGGTGTGTGGGATCTGTGATCGCTTGTGGTTCAAGAGTGATCTAAGACCGTGCGTACCATCATACATAAGTCTCTTGGCCACAGTGTTCGGAGCGGACGAGTACTCAAGTGCGAGTAATATGGAAGGCGTGTGCTCTACGTGTGTTGCAAGTCTCAAACAAGGCAACGTACCGCCGCTGTGCAAATCATACGGCTTCCAATATCCACCGATCCCGCCAAACTTGCCGCCTCTGAATCCCGTTGAAGAAAAAACTTATATACCCGTGGTTACCGTTCATGCAGATTCGTCGGCTCCGCTATGTATGGGATCGTGGGCCAAGTCATAAATGTGCCAGTGAAGGTAGACAACATGGTTAACGTGCTGCCTCGCACTCTCGAAGACGATTACGCCATCAACGTTAACATCAAGAGGCAGATAATTCACAAGTCCTCATATCTCTCCGGGACTGTGCCCAAGTCAGTACTGACTCCTTGGTTGAAGTATCTAGTCGAGACACCGCTGTACAAGCGATACAATGTAACCGCTAACTTGCAACTCGTAGACGGGATCGCCTCGTTCGGTCAGCCACGGGCATCCACAAGCAAAGCACCCGACGACAAGGACGAAAGCTACGTGGAAGATCCGCCGCTGTTGGACTGCGAGGAAGGAGTCGCGAGGCAGCACACGCTCATGTGGGACAAGAGTAAAGTACTAAACATCGCCCCGGGTGAGCGCGAGCGTCCGCTGTCGCTTCTGTACGACGTGCACACCGAGGAGCTCTCGTTCCCCACTATATACTACGGACAACCAAGGACCTTTCCATTCAGTTCAGCCAAAGTCACTCCGTATATGATGACTACCAGCGAGCTCAGACGATCCGATCGACGGGGAGTGTCACCGCACCACGTACTCTACATGGGAATGAAGATCATGCGCATGAGAGTGGCCGACGGAATGTATAAGACTTTCAGGCAGTCGGTCATCTCAAGTATCACCAGAGCACAAGTGGAGGATCAACAGTACATAACGAGTATGGCGGAGAACAATTTTGCGATGTTCCGATCTGTGCCCAACAGTATGACTTACTGGGCTGAGAAGAAACAAGTCTGCCCATGATTCCATGTCTACCGGTAGTCCTACGACTACCAGGTTTAAATTTTTTTATTTTAAATCCAATTTCATTTTTCAACTTTTAATCGTTTACCTTACGTTATTATCTCAAATCAAATTAAAGTGTTTAAATTTTTGTTCAAATAATGCAATAAACCCAAGTCCCTTATCAAAAATTCCCCTTTATGATAATTCATATTATCTACTTCAATTAATTAATTTAATCATAATTCTTAAAATTCCAAAATTCTTCAAATGAATTTATTTTATATCTCCTCTTATCTAAATACTAACAAACATAATAAAAAAACAAAAACAAACAACTTCTTTCTATTATAAATGCCCCTATCACTACATCTGTTTACAAACATATAATATGAATACTACGAATCACTTACTACATTATTACTACCCACAATTAGCAATATATCTTGAACATGAAAAGACAACAAATTGTAGCCTACCTCAAAACAAATCAAAATTTTTTTTTTGAAATAAAATGTAATAATATTTTATTAAACGTATATTCTGATAATAGAAAGAAAAGCTACAGAATAAAATTACATTGATTATTAAAAGAACATTATACCAGTCATCAGCTGATGTCTTACTAACAGGTGAATGACCTTTCCTTAGGCACACTACATACATATAATACAATGTAAAATACATAAACACATGTTTATAATCCCTACACTCCAACATAATACATAATAATATACAACATAATTGACACTCAAATTGACCATTAACACCATTACATTAATATAAACAATTGACCTTTAAACTTGCATATAAAATTATAAACATTACAACTTGAACTTTCTATTTTATACCTTTAATTATTTATCATTTATTGTATGATTAAGTTCTCCACAAATTCAAATTTATCCTTAACATTCATTTTACATCACATTTCATTTATTATTACATCATCAATTCGTTTATCATCAATTATTTCAGTATCATCAATTCGTTTGGGTGATTCTCAGTTATCCACAATGATCTAATTTATCGAATTGGCACTAAATATAATCTTACCCCCTTCTTCCTTCTAACAATCACTAACGGATTTGTATAGGATGACACCAATCTCTCAATAAAATTTTCCTCCATTACTTACTACTCTAACTCACCTTAAATCATTCTCCTCTTACTACAAAATACCTGATACCCCCTTTGTACTTAGGATGTGTTCCCTCCCTTATACTCATTCCCTTATTAGTTCCTGGCCTCCCCCCAGGTAACTCCGCCAACGCTCATACGGTTCACCTCCCGCCACAACGCCTTGCGTTGAGGACTCCTTACCACACCACCCTCTTTACAAAATTTCACCATCATCTAATTACTCTCCAATTACATTACTCACTTTCTCTACATATATGAACTCTCACTACTGTGTCCCTACTACTACCCCGTTTCTGTATTACTTTTATTCCAAAATTCTTATTTTCTCTAACACCCATTTAAATTAACTCTGACTGATTCAATTGCCTTATTGAAATAATTATTATCACCCAAACCCTAACTTTTACATTAATATGACCACTGAAAATTACACTAGAAAACTCATAACTACCTCAAATTAGTTTCATCATTTAATTTAAACCTTTAAAACTCATTTAAAATTTATTATTCAAACATTAAACATTTTATTTTATTTAAATTATATTATAAACTTCATACTTACATTACATCACTCAATTGAATAAACACATGGTTCTTGTCATAGACACAAAATTATAAACATTCATTACCACAAATCTCACGTACAACCATATGTACCTTCTGAAACATAACAATCATATGACTCCACAATTAAACACATTTTACATTTATTCATTTACTATTTATTCTCAATTTCAAATCATATAAAATCATTTAAATTCATTATCAAAATTTATTTCTACCACATTTAAATCAATTAAGTCATCTACAATTTATTTTAATTCCATCAATTATTTAAAACACAAATTATTTTAATTACCTTGCTCCAAAACAATTACAATTCATTTGTTACAAACTCTCATTATTTATTTACTCTGATAAAATATTATTATTATTAAGATCAATTTCTACTACACACATTGTTTACATAAAATTAATTTCACTATAAATTTATTTACAATTCTTTGACATTATTTTTCTGTTTACCACACCTCACTTCATAAGTTAGCCATGTCATCACCATAAACTAAAATAATTAAAATGTCCATTCACTGATTTTGTATTTAACCCCCATCATCATACAATAGTCTTACTTTTATATAACAATTATCATCTTTAACTACACTCCTACCAGTATAATTATTATTGTAATGACCATTATCATTAGTTATTGAATCATAGTATTTGACACCATTATTGCCTATTAATTCATAAAACTCGTCTACTTTGGTATTTTTTGTCTTGTCTCCGTCAGTAATTCTGGTCAACATCAGGCAAGTTATTTTATCATATTCTTCTACTATATCCATAACATCATAAGGTAAGTGTTTATCATCTACAACGGTATCATCAAAATAATCATCAATCTTTATTTCACAAGGTAAGCATTTCATATTGTCTATTTTCTCCACTTCTAACCTCTCTTTCAACTCTTTATAACTCCTACTTAACGTAAATACCTTTATCACTCTCTCTCTCTCTCTCCAAATATCTCTCACCATCATAACACCTGTCACAACCCCCCTGAACTACTTCACTATATGCAAAGGGCACAACAAACTTACAATACTCCTTGGCTCTTCCAAGAACACTACAAAAAATTAAGGGACTATTTGAAGACACCTTGTCTTCCACATAACTTCTGGAGGAAACTGCCCTCATAAAACACCTGTGAAAACTCTGTTTCACCATATACTTTGGGAAAATCTGCCCTTTTGTAGCGGGTCAATTTTGGGTGTTTTTAATTTTTTACAGGATGGGGCATTTATATCTTTTATTTCTTTCATTTTGGGCGGACTTGTCAGAAGGTATGAAAATTACTGTGCAACGTTATTTTCCGTGTAACAGAACGATGTTAAGAAACAGTGGTAACAAAGCGATACGCATTTGTTATTGTGTAACGCGGCGAGCGAAGCATTTACCCCCTTCAAACTTCTCAGAAATCTGTACTTGTGTAGCAGTACACAGACGCAACTGTACCACCACAAACTCGAGTGACGCATCCAGCCACAAAACAGGATGTCCTGGGACGAGTAAAATTCAGCAATGCGCTTTTGAGCGGCAGGAAGTGCTGTTTACGTCCAGTTCCTACCATGACGTCAGCCTGTGCCTAATTGAAATCAGTGACCATCGTAACCTAAAAAACTACATGCATGGCATGGAGCGAAACTTCGGCGACGAAGGATAAGGCCGTGACTTCCATACAACTATGAGATCACAATAGCGGTACCTGTTACATTACCGTTGTCAGTCTACCAGTTGAAGCCACCGGCGCCGGTACAATCAAAGTAGGCTCGTCAGAAAAGTTCTTAATCTATCAGTGAAAAAAGTGGCAATACAGCAAATTTTTATGTGACCGCGGTCAATTCGACAATCTGGAGTAGTGAATTCAGTATTTTACAGAAAGATAGCAATCAACTTTCGCTTAAAACTATGAGTGCGCGTACTCACCACGTGGCAACGGTTTACGTAAGGGCTGGGGTGGGCTTCATATAAAATGTTAAGGGCTTTATAAATAATGAATGAGTGCGAGAGCGGCAAAGCTGGGCTGTGTTTTTTTGTTTGTGTTTTCTAATTGTGTTCTGTATTTGTATAAATCAAATTGTGTATCAAACATAAGGTAAGCCATAGTTGTAGATGATCATGCGTAAAATGCAATAAGCAGTATAATATTTGTTTCTATATGTAAATTTAACTGACATAATCAAAAGTAAAATCTCAATTCTCTTCATATAAATGTGTTGTGCAAATTATTCTCACAACCTTAAGAAATTACGTCTGCATCCCAAACACACGTATGACGCAACCTTGAAGCCACGCAATGGTAAGTAGAAGTGTATTAACGTTGATTTTATGTTATTATGATGTCATTTAATAATGAACGTCTCAATGGCGCCCGAACAGGGACGAATTTAATAAAATAAATTCCATACCTATAAATGGGATGCAATCGTAATTTGGAGGTTGAGTGAGAATACGCAAAAGGTACTTATGTAAAGTTACGCAAAGTAAGTAAAGAATATTTGTTCACATAAGAAACAGAATAAATACCTAAAAATAATAATAATGGAAAATACAACAGAGAACGGAGTCGATTTGTCCGACTCGACTGTGATAAGTGAAACAGCTGAAGTTGACGAATCAGCTGTGATGAGTAGTCCTGAAATACATTCAACACCGAATGTAGGTCAAGACGATAAAAATATGAATGTGAATAACACAAATGAAAAAGATAATACAGAGGATTCAGGGATTCAAGCAACCCCGACCTCAACAAAATACAATAAGGTGAATGACGATCTAATGAGTATTATACTTAATCAATTAGAAAAAATGAATAATAAATTATTTGAAAAAATGAATAATAAATTAGATAGTCGCTTTGACAATAATGACATAAAATTAGACAGACAAAGTAGCGAATTAAATAATCGTTTTGATGAAATTAAGACCGAATTCAATTGCAAATTTGATGCACTCAAATTTGATATTGATGAGGTAAAAATGAAATGCGAAAATAGTTGTAACGAATTGAAACGAGACATTGAGAAAATAGTAGAGTCAGTAGAACAGAGTAAAAGTAAAAATAATAATGATAGTAAACAAGTAACTAGTGAGAAAAATAATGTCGAAAAGGAGAACATAATTAAAGATGTGATAGTAGAGAGTAAGACAACAATTGTTAACAATAAGATTGAAAGTGGTAATGTAATTGAAAGGGTGGTATCAGAAAGTGATACGTTGAAAATAGATAGTGAAACAGTAAGTGAGAGTGAGAAAATGATAAGTTGTAATGAAGTAATAATTAGTGTTGTTGAATTGGAAAAAGAATGGAAGGGGGAGTAGATGAATGTGTAGGGCAGGGGGTAAAATTTCCCCTTATTTGTGATGAACCAGAGTGTTCAAAAGTGTTATTTTTGGGCAAGAGACCCTTATTAATGAAAGATTTGAGTTGTTTAATTTTGTTGAATAATTTTGTACCCTCTGCATGGAATGAGAGAGAAAGTGTGATATGGCATTATGATGAGAGAGATTTAAATGGAGAGATAGAATTATACAAACTGATGAGAAATTATAACGAGTTGAAAGAGATGTTAAACTTACCTGTTAAAATAGAGAGTGAAGACTGTTTTGATGATACATGTTTAAACAATAATAATTTACTTTATGAAGAAAAAATAACCTATTTTACTTGATGACGAATATTACTAATGGAGACTGGACAGAAACAAATAATGTTGACTTGTTTTATGAGTATTTGAGTATGATGGATGAGTTTAGTTTGTATGGTTACAACACACAAAACAGTCATTTGTGTGGTAATAAAATTGAACGATGTTATGTGAAACCCCGTCTAATTTTTGACGATGGAGGTTGAGCCTTAAATTCACAATTGGACAATTTCAAATATGTTAATATATGGTAATGACCTAGCTGATTTTAGATGTTGAAGGGTGATATAACTGAATAATTATTGATGAAGAATTGTAAATACATGTTTAGTGAAATTATTTGTATGTATTATAAAATGTTAGATAAATAATGTATGTATGTAGCAAAACTTGTTGTGATATTAATAATAATATTAATATTTTGCAGCTTAAATAAATAACAAAATAATTTGGAGGAAGATAATGAATGAGTTGTAACTATTATACTTAATGAAAGTAATTAAAAAGGTTGTTTTCAATAATTGAATTAATTAAAATAATATATTAAATCTTGTAATTAAATATAAATTAAATAACTACAAAATTAGGAATTTAATATATAAAAAAGTGGTAGCGGATAGAGGTTCCCCACTTGTTCCAGTGGGGTTCGTCTATTTCAGGGACGCGCCCCTGCCCACGCGAGCCTTGGTTTTCTCCATGTACCCTTGTTTCCGGAGGAAGCTTTGTCCCTACCTTTAGTCCTAGTTCTTGACCTTTTAATAATCCTTATCCCTTTTATTTTCCCGATTTCTCTAACCCTCCCCTTAGAGTAAACACATAAACAATAGTTGACACAAATTGGCACACTTTTTGGAACCATTTGATTGCCTTAATTCTAAATACTACATTAGGGTAATCCTCAAAATTAAATAAACTGGTGTTATTTATGAATTGTAAACTCATCCCTTAATTAGGTAGGTAGTGGAGAAGTTTTGTGGCTGAGTAGACAAACGAAATAATCAATTTTCTGTGTAATTCCACATGACTATTGTGGATTGAGATGGGGTTGTAGATAAGTGGTTATGGTTTGTTTTTATGGGAAAGGAGGCAGGTAAGGAACTCAGGGCTGCCAACAGGTTTTGTTTACATTCACTGATGTAGGGGTTCTGTTCGTCTTCCATCGCATCTCGATTCTCAATAATCATGTACATGTAACATATAACCTATTTACAGGTAATTAAGAAAAAATAATTTTGGAAAATATTCTAAAGTAAACTTATGTAACCAAAGGGTTTAATTATTATTTTGTGGTACCTGCTATGTTAGGTTATGAGTAGGGGATAATGGTATTAAGAAGGTGATTGTGGAGGAATTTAAAGTGAGATTAGAACCAATGATGTAATGTTTGTAAAATTTATTGAAATAATAAGAAAAACAAACAGTTAATCACGTAGAATCATTTTGAAAATTGTAATCAAAGTCATGGAAATTGTTTTGAATGTACTAAGAGATGAAATTGAAGTATAGCCGCCCCTGGAGTAACTTAATATTGTAGATGCTAGTGCTGTGTAAATTCATTTTGATTCAAATTGAAATTGTAATTTTACATATTTTATACATTAACTTCATACAGCCGTAGTTAAAATCAAACTGTTTTGGGTGGAGATTGTTAAAGAATTTTTAAGCTAAACAAATAATTCAAAAGGGCCAAATTTATTAATGAATCAAAAATATACCTGATCCAAATTGGAATAAAAAATGTAAGAGACAAATATGTTATCTAACAGATTTATAAAATTCGAAAAGTGTAGTAAGCAGATATGGCAGTATATGATGTAACCAGAGTGTTTAGACTATGAATGCTGAAACTGAGAATGTTTATAACTGTTGTTTATGAAAACAAGGCTGGCACACAACTGTGTTTATGTAAACAGTAAACAGGTGTGTTGTAGTGGTATGTTGTGACTAATGCCTACAGACATACTTGGTGACCATAACAAGAAATGTTGTAGTCTGCTGAATCAGTATCTTGAGCAAAAACTCTATTGTGACATAAAAGAATTAAAGTAAAATTTTTGTCAAAATAATAATGAGGTAATTATTGTAACTTAGAGTTTGAGACATTAAAAAACCATTAAATTAATTGGGTATTCAAATTAATAGAAACAATGATTTTTAACAATGAACTTAAATTTTTTGAATTTTAATTTTTTTGAAGAAAAAAAAAAAGGTGGGATGCGTATAATTTCAAAATTAAATAAATTTTAGAATTAAGTGACCAAAAAACAATTGTCAAGTTTAGTATCAGTGAGTATGGGAACATTTTGAAGAGATGTGTAATAAAATAAAAACTTGTTGTCAATACAAGAAGTGGGAATGATTTTGGGGGGTAGATTGGTGTTCAATGAAGTGATAAAACAATGGAGTGTGGAACTGCAAAGGTTGAAAGTTTTAGTGTATAAATGTTTATAATTAGTTAGTAAGTTGCTATTGCGGGGGTGGCCTGTGCTCTCGTAAATAGCGAAATGGGTTGGGGGTAACCGAGAGTGTTACCTCCATCGGAGGCCAAAATGGCGATAAATGTGCGGCACACCTTATCCGTGTAAATTAAAGTCTACACACTGCCAAACAACCGTGTAGCACATAATGAGATTAATGTGTAACAGGCAGTCAAATGAAGTTTAGATTTCCCCGACTTTTCGGGCGATTACTGCCTTACCAGCACTAATCGTGGATTTGGCTAGCGGCCAGCTATGGTCATATCAAGTCCCTTGACCATGGCTGACTTGAAATTGGTACATACTTGAAATTTAATGGGGGGAGAACTAGGGGAAATCCCCGGAACTATGAAACAGCGGCTGCCACTCTGCCCGCTTTGGGGTAGTAAGACAGGTGGTAGACCCGCAGTAAGGGTGTATAATTATAGACAAGAACATGATGATGTTCGTAGCGTTTGAAACATAATAGCGGAAGCAAAGACACGGAGAGGTAAAACCTGCTCCAAAATATGCAGTCTTTGTGGAAGCGAAAAGGCGCCACAGTCTTACATAATTTGAAATAGTGTGTGTGGCTGGGAGGTGACGCAAAGGAGTCACGAATGTAAATTTTATAACATAACATTTTTTTATTCAAAGTTTGATCAAATAAAACTGCTTGTGCTCTGTTCAGGTAACTAGCTGCTTAGATATTTAAAATAAGGTGTTCATTATGCGCTTTTAAATGTATTATTTTATTGTTGTATGTTAGGTATAGGTGTTGATAAAGTGGGTGTTTTCATGATACGTGTATACGTTAAAGTAAGCCAATAATTAAAAGCCTGGCAGGCAATTAATGCAAGAGAAGTGAGTATTGATTCATATATGTATATTCCATGTAGTTTGTTCAAATTTGAGATGTGTTTTCATTATGTCAGGGTATCAGCTGATCAGCAATACCATGTCACTGGTATATTGGTTTGTAAATGTTACAAGTAATTGATGTTCAATGTAATGTTTGATGTATTACAGATGTTTTGAAGTAATGATAAAAATAATTTGCTACAATGAGAAATAAAGTAACGATTTGTGAAATCTAACAAAAGATAGTTTTTTTTTGGGTGATGCGTAATTTATGAGACACATATATCTGTCCAAGTTAAAATCAAAGTTGAATTTGAAATAGTAGAGATGAATATGATGTAATGTTGTTTTTGAGTTAATGTAATGTAACAGAATTTTGTGAAATATTGATGTTGACACAGTAGTTGTGGAGAATTTACATAGACTTCGAGTGATATATTGTTGTTTTATAGTTAATGATGTTATTTTGTTGTATTTGTAGTAAGGTAATGAGATTGAGATTTTTGGGGATGGCAATTTTGTATTAGGGGGTAGTGTATTTGGGGAGTCCGCAACAAGGGTTGGGACAGGAATTGGTATAGATTTTAGTAGGGAAGGGGCCGCCTTAGGTAGAATCCAGGCCGCCAAATAAGGGAATTGAGTTTTGGGTAGGGGAAACACGTATCCTATGTACAAAGGGTTAGAGAGTATTTTTTATATGTAGAAGGTGGTGAATTGAGTTCAATGATAAGTTGGGGTTTAGAGTGTTTTGGGATTAGTAGATATTTTGATAGAGATGGGTGTCATGGGAGTAAAGTTGATTAATATTAGCGCCATAGGGAGAGTAAAGTTTATATATGTATACAGATCTAATACAGTAAATGAGAATAAATAATTTACATCACCCACAGTAAAGTATAGCGAGATTGTTAAATGAAGAGTAAGATTGTTAAGCAAAAAGAGAGATTTATGATAAAGATATAAAATTTTCATTTTTTTAAGCCAGTGACAAACTTTTGATAGAATTGAAAATAATGTCAGGTAAGAATTGTTTATTTTAAATAATTTAAATGTCAACTTGATTATTATATTAATCTTTTTGCTTGTTTTAAATGTTTTATTTTATTATGTTTTGTATTTCAAGTTAGGATATTACAGATGTTCAATGTGTTTTCAGAACTTATATATAACATATGTAGGTCAAGGGTTTTGGACTTGACCTAGTTTCGATCAGCTGATGAGGTCATACACCTACTAAGCTTGTATAGTAGGAAGTCAATTTTAATTTGTTTGTTTAATTAATTCGAACCAATATTTAAATAATTTTGCATATGAGGAAAACATTTAAATAAAATTTAATTTTTTTTGAATTGTAAAATTTTTGGAAATTTTAATTTTTTTGTGAAAAAAAAAAACTTGATTTTTCACCTGCCAGCGACTGCATATTTTAGGTAGTGATTGTTTTATTATGTGTGTATTTAACATGTTTAGTTTACTGATTTCTTGTACTGCACTGTATCGTTAGACTAAGACATGTTAGGTTAAGGATTTGTTCAAGTAGAAGAAACGCTTAATTTAAGAAAAAAAAAAAAAAATAATAATGAAGAGAAATTTTTTTGATAAAATATTATTTTGAATTTTTTAAATTTGTTATAAATCTTAAAAGATAATTTTTCAATTTTACTATGTGGTATGTCGATATGTAATGTGAGGGTGTGTGAGCCCAGTATTTGCTAAAGGCAGCCCAGCTTTCATAAACGGGGATCCATATCGGTTGAGGATCTGGCATAATCGGAGCCAGGGATTGAGGATTTTTGGGGGTAGCATGTTAGAAGGTAAGGTGCGCTGTGGTACGAGTCTGTTCGATTTCTCGGTGTTGGGATCTCTTACGGAGAAGTCCAGTGATCTCGGTCAGATGAGTCCATAGGCACCAAGCCAAGGTAGTGTACCCATGAGATTAAGAACCAGGGGGTTGTTGGCACCAGTTCCTCACCGGTCCTCTTCGGGGTTTGTCGATGAGATTTCTTCTGTTGTGAACAGCAGAATTCTCATCGAGGGGGTATTGTAGCGGGTCAATTTTGGGTGTTTTTAATTTTTTACAGGATGGGGCATTTATATCTTTTATTTCTTTCATTTTGGGCGGACTTGTCAGAAGGTATGAAAATTACTGTGCAACGTTATTTTCCGTGTAACAGAACGATGTTAAGAAACAGTGGTAACAAAGCAATACGCATTTGTTATTGTGTAACGCGGCGAGCGAAGCATTTACCCCCTTCAAACTTCTCAGAAATCTGTACTTGTGTAGCAGTACACAGACGCAACTGTACCACCACAAACTCGAGTGACGCATCCAGCCACAAAACAGGATGTCCTGGGACGAGTAAAATTCAGCAATGCGCTTTTGAGCGGCAGGAAGTGCTGTTTACGTCCGGTTCCTACCATGACGTCAGCCTGTGCCTAATTGAAATCAGTGACCATGGTAACCTAAAAAACTACATGCATGGCATGGAGCGAAACTTCGGCGACGAAGGATAAGGCCGTGACTTCCATACAACTATGAGATCACAATAGCGGTACCTGTTACATTACCGTTGTCAGTCTACCAGTTGAAGCCACCGGCGCCGGTACAATCAAAGTAGGCTCGTCAGAAAAGTTCTTAATCTATCAGTGAAAAAAGTGGCAATACAGCAAATTTTTATGTGACCGCGGTCAATTCGATAATCTGGAGTAGTGAATTCAGTATTTTACAGAAAGATAGCAATCAACTTTCGCTTAAAACTATGAGTGCGCGTACTCACCACGTGGCAACGGTTTACGTAAGGGCTGGGGTGGGCTTCATATAAAATGTTAAGGGCTTTATAAATAATGAATGAGTGTGAGAGCGGCAAAGCTGGGCTGTGTTTTTTTGTTTGTGTTTTCTAATTGTTCTGTATTTGTATAAATCAAATTGTGTATCAAACATAAGGTAAGCCATAGTTGTAGATGATCATGCGTAAAATGCAATAAGCAGTATAATATTTGTTTCTATATGTAAATTTAACTGACATAATCAAAAGTAAAATCTCAATTCTCTTCATATAAATGTGTTGTGCAAATTATTCTCACAACATTAAGAAATTACGTCTGCATCCCAAACACACGTATGACGCAACCTTGAAGCCACGCAATGGTAAGTAGAAGTGTATTAACGTTGATTTTATGTTATTATGATGTCATTTAATAATGAACGTCTCACTTTGCTCACCTAACCTCTCTTCACATTCGCTCACAATTTCATCAACACTCGCTAACACTTTGTTATTTAATTCTACTTCAACACAAACTTCATTATCATTCTTTGTTTTCACTATATCACTCTTAAATAGCTCGTTTTCAACTATTTTATCACTATTACTTATTAATTCATTTTTACAACTGTAACTTACCTTGTTAATTATTTCTTCACTATTTTTTGTCATCATATTACTACCACTGTTACTTACCTTTTTATTCATTATCTGATTTAATTTACTGTCTAACCTTTTATTTATTTCGTTAATCTTCTCCTTGCACTTGTCACTTATTGATTCTATATCTCCTCTTTAATACTAGTACAACGTATATCAATTTCCTTAATATGCTTATTAAAATGAAAACTCTGTTGTTTAATTTCATCTCTCATCAACTTTATCTCATTATTTTGCATCTCAAACTTTGCATTTATTTTATCATATTTAATATCGGAATCATTTTTTTGTTCATCAAATTTTATGTTGAAATCGCTACTTAATTCATTTAATTTTACACTCTGTACACTGAAATTAGTACACAACATTGTATTTTTCTCTAAAAGCAATTGCATCATTTTCATCATATCATGATTCTCAGATTTTTTAATCGGGACTGGCGTTGAATGAATTATTTCATCCATTAGTTTTGATTCAGTCTCACTTAAATCGCTAGTTATTCGACTCTCAATATTGCTCTCAATGAAGCTGACGTTTTCGTCATTATCTTTATTAGCACTCATTTTTTATTTTATCTACTGGATTCTAATCTCACAAATTTTAATCTTATATGTATTCAGCATTAATTTACTGTTATTTACTTAATTTGTGAGATATACTTATGATATATGTGATTACTTAACTATGGTATACATATCACATAACCTTTACGTAATTTATACGCACTCCCAAATGACGCTTCTATTCACTCGTAGTTGTGGTTTATAAATTATTTTATAAACAGTCACTGTTCGAGGCGCCAATGAGAAGCGCCTCACATTTTTCACATTTATGAATTATTATGTAAAACAAACTTACCTTGACTCAGCCCAGGATTCGTCACACGAACTGTGAATTATAAACATGACTTAGGGTTACGTACTTCAATGACTACGCACATTTATGGTTAACTCATTCAAATTTTATTAAACATTCTTTACTACTTTTGAATTTACTTGCCTTCCAACTGCTGGCTCAAATTATTAATATTTCTTTTAATTACTTTTCTCTTTTAAAATACACAAAAACAGGACCTTTACTATAACATTGTTGCACTTATTCTAATCATTAGTTTAAGTAAGACAACCCACTTTGCTCACTCACCCTCTCATACAGGATTTAAATTATTCCCCCCTTAAAAAATAGAGCTCTTTATATTAAAATTTATATAACCGATTTGGAAATTGATCAATTTATATGTTACTTGGCTGTGTAGATCCCCGGTGACCACATGTTACACTGGTATGTTTTAGTCCGTAAAGTTGCTGTTGTTAACTGTGTTCACGACATCAAAATTCACTGTTTTATTTTACATGGTTCACAATTTTATACATTTTAATAAACTTTCGGCTCGTGAGCCTTTGTGTTCATCCGCCCACGAGCCACAGCGGTTGATGACAGACACTGTTTTCTTCACATTTTTATGTGCGTAGAGATGAAAACTGGCAGCCGGCGGACGCACACCACTGCTCACGTCCGTTACGTTGAGATGTTATTTGCCGACTGTCTTTGTTCTCTGCACACCGGGCGAGAAAGAATGTATTTGAACGTGACCAAACGCCTGAGAACGTTGGCCGCCTGTGCGCGCACTTGTGGGCGAATTCGCACCCTTGCTGACAATTTTACATTCCTGTAACGAGCCGTACCAGTGTCAATGCTATACTCCATTCACCATATATTCTTTGTTGAATAAAAATTGAAAATATTAAAATTGCAAAATCTCATGGGTTTGTACCGTTACAAAGTACAAGTAAGGTGAACCATGTATTTCAAATTTTTATAGCAGTCGGCACTGTTGTTACTTTTAGTTTTTGATATGTTAATACTTTTATGTTACTCTAAATTATTTTTATTTTGTAATTAAGTGTTTAAAAATATTATAATGAGATTAAAATTACTGAATTAGATAAATTTAAGTAATACTACTTGTAATAATGATGTAACCAATACATATTAGTAAAAAAATTTATACGACATGCATTTAATTAATATTCTGGATCATTCGAAGGATTAGTTAAGGTAACCAATGTACCTAACAATTTTAAAGTAATCATTAAGCTTTTTTCTTATGTCTAGCAATTATGGTGTACTAAAATTCCAACCTTACAATGAAAATGTCCAGCATTATAATTTTCACTTCGGACAACGTAAGTTACGGTTGATTATAGTAGATATGGTACAACACTACCCTAATCGTCAGGTAATATTGGCTTAAATTAGTTACACATTCTTAAACTAAAATTGGCTTCTTAAATTATGCAGCTTCCTTGTTCGTTCACATGGGTCAAGCTTCAGTTTCTCTCCTACCATCCGGATCACTTTGTTTTTTTAACATGGTTTCTGTAATCCTTTACCTTTATGTTTCACAATATTTCGTTTGCTTCATACAGTGCAATTAACTTACGAGTTTCTATATGTGACCATTTTTAGCACAGTCACTTTGCTCTTTATTTAATTTATCACATTCAATTAATGTGTTCACTGTATTCACCTCCAACACGATAGATTTAATTCAGTACTATTCACCAGACACTCAACTTGCGCTGAACTGTCGCAATACCTCCCACTGTTTGATATCGTGACAGTGTGAGTGCGGACTGAGTGTGAGAGCCCAGTAACATGTTTACACCTGCAAGTTGAAGTGTCGGACAGCGCTTCCCAGTTACTCATGACATCGCTCCCGACACCGCTTATGGGACTATTTACATTAGCAACTTGTTCTGTTTAGTCTGTCGGACAGAAAAAATTGTGCGATTTCTCACCAATGTAAACATAGCTTTACACTGTGAAGAAGAGAATCAATGATGTTGTTTATCGGATTCAACAGGAAGGACAGTGGAAATTCAAGGACTTTCACCTAGGTCGCCTGGCCAAGTATTACTTCAGAGACAGTTTGCCACTTTGGGACAAACAGGCTTAAGGAGGCGGCAGTGTCACAATTACGGTATGCTCTCAAAGAGTCGAGAACGTCCTTCCATCCGTTTCTTGGTTAGCCAAGCAAGTGCAGCGTCTCGGTCAAGGCTGCACTTTAGTGAGTGCCTTCTAGCCTGTTCTACGGCAAATTATATGCAAATTAAGATGGCATGCCGCAAAATGGATGGAAAGTTATTCTGGACCTCTACGGGACCTATATAAGCTACAGCGGATGGCTTTGTCAATCAGTTACAGTGGGTGATTTTTTACTGTGGATCGAGTGGTTGTTGAGGATTAGTGGAAAGTGATTATTGTGTTATAATTAGTGTGGAACTCTATTACTTGTCATTATTATTGTAGGTGGAGAAATTTAACCTTCATTACTGTATAGAGTACCTGTTGATTACAAATTGTTATTTGTGATTAATTAAAGCTGGTAATTAGTGACTTCATCAGTGTCTGTATTTTCTTTCCACTGTACCATATGACGATTGTAACAATGAGACCGTCGTAACAGTGGGTCATCATAACAATATTAAAACATATACTATTTACAACAGTATGAATAGAATCAATTCTGAAAATGCAGTTTTGTACCAGTAATCTGAATCCTCCAGTGCAAGGCCATATTCATATTAGAAAAGTAACCAACTTTATACTGGGGAATGTGAATTTTTCAACCAGGGAGTAAAACCATTATCTTAAAATATATCTTTAATGACTACTGTTTTATTAAACCACACAGTATTTCTGAACTATGAGTATATTATATGTGTGTGTGCGTGTGTGTATGTTTCGACTTCTGTATTATGCTTTTAAATGTTTGAACTAGTTTTTTTGACTGGCCTATATACACCTGTTTCAATCGTTGCATTCAATTTTGTAAATGCCATTTTCTAAAGGATCTTCATTGTTTTAATTTTTGTATACTGTTATTGTTTTATATACTATTTAATTATGTGTGTTTCTGAACAGTTTTGTCCATTTTTTATATTAATGTCTGACTTCAGTAAAATTATTTTCCGGGCTGTTGTGTGTGTGTGTGTGTGTGTGTCTTTCTGGTAAGTTCTGTTTACATTGTTTCCTTTATTTCACTATAGTAGATTTACTTTATCCAGTTTCTTTAGGAATTCAATAAATTATACCTCTTCTTTCATAGTTTCTATTGAATTACTGTGAAAAGTTGTGATTAAATATTGTGATAGACTGAATGATTAAGAACAGTTTGGAATTAGAATAATCAAGAATTTGTGTAATTACAGATTAATACATTTATAGAATAATATATATCTCTCACCTACCTTAACTGATTCCAGGTTTGTCACACGAACTTGAATACAAGCGTGATTTCAAGGTGGTATCAGTAACATACTCGACTCGCATTTATGTAAAACTCAAATTTTATTTCATTTTTTATGCTCCTTCAAATTTATTGATTACTCAACTTTTCTTTCAAAATTAAAATATTACTGTTCTTTCTATTACTGAAAATATTACTGAATGGCACAAAACATTTATTTCAACATTGTACACTTATTCTAATACTTATATTAATTAAGGCGAACCCAGCTTGCTCATTCTCACATTCATACTTTTAAAACCCCATTTTATGTAAAATAATAATAATAATTTTGGTGGAATACTGTTACATGATGTAGCGTCATCTTTCCCGACCGCGTGGCGCGTCCCACAGAGATCTCTTATTCAATGTCCAGAAGTTTGTTGTTTCACTTTTGATAAAATTTTACTGGTTTTCACTGTTCCATATGAGTTTAGATTTTTTTACACTGCTTTACACACATTTTTGATAAACACTGGGTTGGTTGGCTGACCCTAATTAACTCGAGCGATGTTATTATTGACCACGCGTGGTCTGGAGTTCTGTGTCGACTGCGCGGCAACTGTGCACAAAGCCCTCCACTTCATCTGGTTGCTCATACCGGAAACACACAGCCTTCATGCGACAAACTGTTCGTCAACGTACAGGTAGCGTGGATTTTCAATGTGCCCAAGTTGTTGACGATATTACATGGCGACGATACAGGAGGCTCAGGTAGGTGAAGCCTCTAATCGGCTTCCTTCAGCTTCAAAGCACATGGTGAGGCAATTGTTCTGTCTCACCATTTTTCGATAGCTTCGGTTAAACCGGGTACGCGTCGCATCTGCGCGCGTGCTAATGTGGTGCGTACTACTACGTGACAAACACTTGATTTACCAAAACAGTATTGCGTTCTCTGACTACACCCCGCTCAAAAAGCTATGCCAGCGTTCATTGTTTGAAACCACTATTACTTTACCTGGGACTAGCCGCACTGATAGCAAATAAATTTATGAATTTAAAAAAAAAATAAAGACCCCCTTTTTTCCCCATTAGAATACCCCCCCCTAATGAGAGGTTTTATGCCCGAGAGCATAAAAACTCTCATTGCTAAACCTTAAGAGGATCGGTGAGGATATGGTGCCAACAACCCCCCGTTAATTTCTAAACACATCATGGGTAAACAACTACCCCCCCTAGCTCGGCGACTATGGCTGCACCTGAACGAGATTACTGGACTTCTCTGTATGAGATCCCAACACCATAAAATCGGACAGATACTCACCATAGTACCCCTAACCTTCTATCATTCCGCCCAAAAATCAAAACACTGGCCTTATACCATACCAGATCCTCAACCGATATGTTCCCCCTTACATGCACACTGGGTTGCCTTTAGCAAGTACTGGGTGCGTACACATACTCAAAATGAATCCAACAAATCAGATTAAATTATTTAAATTCCGTTCAAAATTAATCTAAGTCCAATATCAAAATTTTATATTACCATTACGTTCATCAAAATTCCAAAAATCTTTTACATGAAGCTACAATTCTTCTTCACTAGCTACTAATAATCATAAAAAAACAAATAAACTGAACATCTTATTAAATCATAAATTCACTTATCATTACATTTGTTTACAACACATATAATATGAATAATATAAATCAGTTAACACATTAACATATAATCAACAATATATCCTAGACATAAAAACACAATACTTCAAGCAAAAAATAATTTTTTTTTTCGATTCCCAAAAAGAATCATTTTGTCAACAAAATTTATTTTTTAATCATTTCAGTATGAATACACAAAATCTACGAATCAATTTTAAAAACACACTATATATCAAACATCAGTCATCAGCTGATCTCTCTGGGTCAAGTGAATGACCTTGCCCTAGATACATCTCAAAAATTATACAAGGTAAAATACATCACATGTTTATAATTTTTACATTCAAACATAGTACAACATAATAAAACATAGAACACTCATAATTAACATTGCTGTTATTACCTTACAATAAACAATTCACATTTAATTTTGATCAAAATTTACACACCTTACAGCTTTATTTTATTTTCAAATTCTATTAAATCTTTCACTGGTTTCGTTTATTATTACATTTTACCTATGATTTTCTCTTTAACATTTTCATTGTCAATTATTTTGGGCGACTCTTAGTTATTCATAATAATACGATTTACAAATGGGTGATTAAATATAACCTCAACCCCCTTCTGACTCTAACACTTACTAACAGATTTACCTAGTATGACCACAATCCCTCAAAACATTTATCTCCACTAACTTACTACTCTGACTTATCTCGAATCATTCTACCCTTATAACAAAATACCCTATACCTCCTTTATACTTAGGACGTGTGTTCCCTCCCTATACTCATTCCCTTATTGGTTCCTGGTCTCCCCCAGGTAACCCCGCCAACGCACATACAGTTCACCTCCCGCCACAACGCTTTTCGTTGAGGACTCCTTATCACACCACCCCACTTACAAATTTCTTCCTTCATCTAATTACTCTCCAATTACATCCCTCTCATTACTCTACATTTTCTCACTATCGCTACTGTGTCCCTACTAATACTCAGTTTTCTACATTACTTATATTCCCAAAATCTTATTCTGTTTAACACCCATCTAAAATTAACTCTGACTAATTAAAACAGTTATCACCCAACTTCTAACCTTTATTATCCATTGAAAATTCATAACTATCTCAAATTAATTTTATCATTTCATTTAAAACCTTGATATCATAGCAATGCCATATGTAAACATTTTACTTTATTTACATTGTATTATAAACTTCATACTTACAGTACATCACTCATATACTGTCATAGGCACAAAAATATAAACATTGATCACCACCAAATAATGTACATAACTCCATGTGTCTTCTGAAACATTATAGCAATCATATGATTACACAACTAACTACATTTTACATTTATTTATTTACTATTTATTATCAAGTTTAAATCATTTAAATTCATTATCAAAATTTATTACCACATTTAAATCAATTAATTTGTCTCAAATTCTTTAATTCAATCAATTGTCCAAAACACAAATTATTTTAATTACTTCACTCCAAAACAATTACAATTCATTTATTTTCACCTTCATAATTATTCTCATTATTTTTTTAGTCTGCCAAAATATTATTATTATTATCAAATTGATTTCTACTACATGCATACATTGTTTACATAAAATACATTTTACAACATATCACAATTAATTTCACTATAAATTTATTTACAATTCTTCGTCATTAATTTTCTCTGTTTACCACACCTCATTGCATAAGTTAGCTAGGTCATTGCCATAAACTAAAATATTTAAAATGTCCATTCACTTAATTTTTATTTAACCCCCATCATCATATAATAGTCTTATTTTTATATAACAATTATCATCTTTACTCACACTCAATTCATTAATAATTCTCTAATATTTCAAATTGTTCTGTAAAACCCATATAATAATCTACTGGATTATCCCACATTATTATCAAATCATATACCCTGTCTAAATCATTGATTTTGGCCTTGTCACCATCTGTATTATTATCTATCACCCTTAAGCATTTTAACCTCTCAATTTCAGAATCATCTACTACTAATACTCCACGTCTAAGGACAGGTTAAGCATTCAATATAATTATCAACGTTATCATCATTTATTTCTGCACTATCTTCACAACAAGGTAAGTCAACAATATTACTTACTCTCTCAATATTCATTCTCTCTATCAACTCTCCATAACCTCTATTTGCCTTAAATACCTTTATCTCTCCATCAACATACAACTCTCTCTCACCCCATTTCACTCTTTCTCTATCACTACATGCAGAGGGTACTGCTATATTAAAACACTTTCTGGTTCCTCCAGGAACAACACAAAAATTCAAAAGACAATTATTGGTAGAACATTTATCTACCCAATACATTCGTGAAGACCTTTCTTCACCCCCCACAACACCACGGGAAAAATTTACCCTCTGCATCCCCTCTACTTGTAAACACTCTTCATACTCTCTCTCTACCTGATAAACACTTGTTTCTACCCCTTCACAATCCCCTATTCCCATTATGCTCTTACTCTCAGTATTCACAACTTTATTCTCTAACACCACAGTTTTAATTACCTCATTGTTATCACTTGTTAACTCATTATTATAATTATCGGTACTCACCTTGTCTACCGCTAGCTGTTTTGCATTTAAATTACCACCACTACTGTTAATACATATATCTGTTATTTTCATTTATTTTGCTCTTACCTGTATCTGTTCGCCACTCTCCCATTTTCTCGATATCTCGTTTTAATTCTTTAAAATTACTCTCACATTTATTCTTTACCGCATTGATATCAATTTTAAGTTCGTTAAACTTTCTACTCTGTTCATCAAATTTTATGTTGAAATCGCTACTTAATTAATTTAATTTTACACTCTGTTCACTGAAATTATTACACAACATTGTATTTTTCTCTAAAAGCAATTGCATCATTTTTATCATATCATTATCCTGATTTTTAATTGGGACTGGCATTGAATGAATTAATTCATCCATTAATTTTGATTTAGTCTCACTTGAGTCGCTAGTTATTTGACTCTCGGTTTTACTATCAGTGAAGCTGACATTCTTGTCTTTATTTTTATTACTTTCCCTCGTTAATTTTGGGGTTAATTGAATCCCCGAATCATCTGTGACATTTATTTTACTTGAAACATTAAATTAGCTTGTCTTATTGTCTTGACTCCCATTTGGAGTCGAATAGGCTTCAAGGCCACTCATTACAGCTGATTCACTCATTTCAATCTCACTCTCGTTAGTAGCCATTATCTATATTCTTTATGGTATTTTAATTTTTAGCAATTCTGATCTTCCATATATTTAATATTAATTCATATTGTATGTATTACTTAACTATAGCATACACCTCACTTAACCTGCACGTAATTTATACGTATTCTTACCCAACCTCCAAACCATGCTTGTATTTACCGTAGGTGCGGTTTTTGTATAAATTCTACTTTATAAAACTTGTCCTCAGTTCGTGGCGCCATTTGTGCTGTTATTTATTAATACATTTATAGAATAATATATATATATATATCTCAGCTACCTTAATTGAGCCCAGGTTCGTCACACGAACTGTGAATACAAGCGTAATTTCAAGGTGGTATCAGTAACATACTCATACTCTCGTTTATACGAAACAACTCAAATTTTATTTCATTTTTTATGCTCCTTCAAATTTATTGACTACTCAACTTTTCTTTCAAAATTAAAATATTACTGTTCTTTCTATTACTGAAAATATTACTGAATGGCACAAAACATTTATTTCAACATTGTACACTTATTCTAATACTTATATTAATTAAGGCGAACCCAGGTTGCTCATTTTCACATTCATACGTTTAAAACCCCATTTTATGTAAAATAATAATAATAATTTTGGTGGAATACTGTTACATGATGTAGCGTCATCTTTCCCGACCGCGTGGCGCGTCCCACAGAGTTCTCTTATTCAATGTCCAGAAGTTTGTTGTTCACTTTTGATAAAATTTTACTGGTTTTCACTGTTCCATATGAGTTTAGATTTTTTTACACTGCTTTACACACATTTTTGATAAACACTGGGTTGGTCGGCCGACCCTAATTAACTTTTTGATAGCGTCGGTTGAACCGAGTACGTGTCGCATCTGCGCGCGTGCTAATGTGATGCGTACTAGTACGTGACAAACACTTGATTTACCAAAACAGTATTGTGTTCTGTGACTACACCCCGCTCAAAAAGCTATGCCAGCGTTCATTGTTTGAAACCACTATTATTTTACCTGGGACTAGCCGCACTGATAGCAAATAAATTTATGAATTTAATAAAAAAATAAAGACCCCCTTTTTGCCCCATTACAAATTGTTACAAATCTAATTTAGCAAGATGCACCAAAAGAAGGACATAAATTCATACTCATTAATAAAATGGCACTAGTAAAACATGTATTATGAAGAAGTACTGTACAACAAATCAAAATAGGAAATGCAGCATAATGCCAAAACCATGGGCTGTAAACACATCTTGAGAATATTTTTAAATTATATAATTGTAATAAGAAAAAGAACTGTATGCAGTTGTGTGTATGAGTGTGTAAATACTAGGATGCCTTTACAAAATTCTAGGATATTTATACAGCCAGGGCTAAGAAGCACATACTTCAGCAGCAGGCCTCTGTCTCTGAGAAAAACCCTGAAAATTCCTTTCTATTTGCATGTTGCATAACAAATGTAGGAAAGTCACACATAAGCTTCATATATATTTTTTGTGCACAATGTTTTCTTGAAAACTAGTTTTTTTTAATGAATTGAATAAAGTAAAACTAGCTATGATAATTTATATTCATTTTTTTGTAGATATTTTACTTTTTTAAACAACAGTTTTCTACTAAAAAAAAAAAAAATCAGTCTACAATTCTGACTAATTAGTTATAATTATCTAACCTTTCTGTGTTTAGTAATTTTTTTTTTTAATTATAAGAAATGTGTATAACTTTAATAAAACCTTGTCAAAATGTTCCCACTTCTTACATTATCCTGTATAAATGCTTTTTATCTGGTCCCTTGTTACTTTATTAATTATTTGCCAATATATTATACTATCTTTCTCTTACCTTCAGATTAGGGTCCAAGAGTCGTTCAGACGAAACTGCTGCAGAAAGGATTATTTGGATTTGATATGGTCAAAGATCAAATACACAGTTTGTGCTAAAACAAATTGCCTCTGGTTTATTATGCAAAATAACTACTTTGTATCTCTTTTATGACATTTAAATTTCTTATTTCTTTTCGTTAGATTAATACTTGTTGAATGAGTAACAATTTGCGAAATCAAACATAGTAACAAAATATTTCTTAATTAACTAGCTTATGACAACTATGGTATACCACAACTATTTATTTTTAACAATGAACCAATACGTGATTTAGCTACACACTCACACACATTCGTTCTTTGATTTTGTCGTTCTATTTAAACCCCACTTCGAGATCTCTGATGTACATTTTAGATTTACAATTTATTTATGTTGAATTATACTCTGGGGAAAAAGGTAAAATAATCTTGGTTAAAACTCAGTTAATACTTAACGTCTGAAGAACTCCGCTGTTTTGCACCTCTGCTGTGAATGCACTGTTTAACACACCATAAATTAGTTTTGACACTGTTTAACCGCGGTACTGTTATTGATTATTTCGTATTAGGTTGATGCGCCACTATTATTTTAATCCACTTTAGAATAACATTTCTTTTTATTTTGTCGGCCGACATAAATTTTCGAACACTTAGCTCGTTTAGGTTGGCCGCGCGTTCTTGGTTATACACTTTTTACTTATTGTACTTTAAAAGATAGGCCGGATTAATTTTACGGCCTATCTTGCACCCGAGGCCACTGTTTAATTTTAAACCACAAACTTTACTGTCTGATGCTGGCTGTCTGTTGTTCACTCTCTAATGACACACTGCAGACTGTGATTCACAAAGAGCCTGCTGCTGGGCGGTTACGCAATACGTCTGGCAATTGTTTAGGCTAACTGTGTGCATTGCTGGTTACTGGGGCTCCCCACAGGTGAAAGTTAACACTTTATTACTGAATTAAATACTGGTTTGATACAAAATAAAATTCCCATTTCTGTACCGTTACTATGTGGAACCTTTATAAATTACTCCATTTACTGTGCTCAAATCCCGAATAATACAATTTTCCATTAGAATTTTTAATTAATGATAGTCCTGGTGCTGCCCATGAGTCTACTACCTTATATCTTCCACATCATTATCTTTCTTGCATTTGAAAACAGGTTGATCTGTTTTTGACTACTTTTTCATCCAATATAAAATACAAGTGAGAATATGTAACTAATTAATTTGATTTCTATTTATTTACTACTCAATATTAACTTATGAACATAACACCCATGCTCTACAACACATTCTATATAGAAAAAACAACAATAACAAATATTTTCCTATCCATGTTTGGAGTTTTTTATGTTAATTATGCCACATGAATTACATCACTGTTTCCAAATTAAAAAAAACTTAATTAGGCCTCCTATGATTTCGAAATTATACATATAAGTTTTCAATAAAAGTCATTAATTGTCCGGTTTACTCTTGAAAATGTAGGACCCGATTCCTGTAAATGCAAAGTAGTCAGTGGATTTCATTAAAAATCTGTCTTATTTGGGCCATATACCCAAGATCTGCATCAAGCTACTTTAGCAGAACTATCAAGAGGTTTCTTTTAAAACAAACCTGATCATAGAATGTACGCTGAGAAAATACTATATAAGTATTTAAAAGATGTTCTCAATATTAAGAAAAAGACATGCACACAACAGACACATCTGTAGAGACATACTTTCTAAATGTGATTTACTTGTAATATAATAAACAACAAAGATTCTTTAAAAAATGTAATTCTAGATATGTACAATAAACACTTGAAATTATGTACAAAAAAAGGTACGTAAAACAAATAAAGTACAATTGCACTATACCAACAAATAATATTCAAAATATTTTGTTGCCTTATAAAATAATCATTATGTTATCTGTTGTAACGGGACAGATCAGGGGAGGAAATATTTTTAATAATGGCAATACGTTTTAACCCATACAGTGTTCTACCTTTGGGGAACCTCTTTTTTAAACAAAATGCATATAATTTTATTGTGAAACACCCGTCTGTGTTTGTGTCTGGCGTCAGTCTGACGAGACGAGTTACTCAATTACCTACAACTCAGGACGTCTGTGAATTACGGAAAATGCGCAATTGTAACACGCCAATCACATCAGGCGGCAACAGCTGCAGAATTTGTTGGCCCAGTTTCTAGAACATTTGAAACCAGCCAATCAGAGAAGGCGTTATAAATTCCGAACGCTTCACGGCCAACGCCCAATGCCTAGTGCGTATGCAACCTGGGAAATAACTGACGAAATAACAGGCAGTTGACACTCAACTTCCTGACCGGTCAGTCATACATAACAAAGTGCTCACGAGCAAACGTAAAGTCGGCCGACAGTAAATTATGATGTATACATGTTAAACAAACATAAAAAAGTGTGATAAAAAAACAAGTAACAATTAAACCAAATTTAAACCGTGGAAAACTAGTGTCGGAGCGTGTCAAAAGGGCGAAAGTGGTTAACACGAGGTAGTGCAACAACCCAGAGGAGCACGTGGCGGATGGGTAACTAACCATACAGAACACTAATAATTGACCCAGTTTTAAGCAAATGTTTATTTCCTGTTATAAAATGAAATTTTAAAAATATAAATCTATAAAAAGAGATCTCTAAGGTAAAGAGGAATGATAAAAGAAAGAGAGTGTGTGAAAGATATAAAGAGTGCTGGTTCGTCTAATAGAAACATAATGAAAATGTAGTTAAGGAAAGTTGTTTTGATACATCACTGTTTTCTTTTTGTAATTATTCTTAGAGAATGTAAGATTGTAGAATGAAACGATATGATTTTTTTATGTGATGCAAGAGTTGACTTTGGAACAGCAACAGAAAGTAGAGACAGTAAAAATATATTCATATTAATCAACAAAGTAAAGTAAAGAAGATTTTGTTTAATAAAAGACAAATAATTTGTTAAAAACAGAAACCTGTGTTAGCGTAATTATTTCGTCACTCAAACCTAAATAATCATCTCTGTGACCGTTCGTCTATAGAATCCTGGAAGAGACCCGAAGGTAAGAGAAAAAACACGCAATTGCGAGTATTTGTGTAATAATACATAAAAGAGAAATAACTGTTACACTGTGTTGGACAAATATATATATATATATATACACACACACACATATCCATCGATTTCTAGAAAATGAAAGAAGGATTTTTTTAAATGATTCTGAAAAATCACTTAATTCATATTTTCATATAGATAGCCAACTGCCTGGATCACACTCTGTACAAATTGATAGCCAAGTCTTCTATGCAGCTTTATTTTATTTTCAACTTTGTATCAATTACCATATACTTATTTTCTTGATGACAAACGTGAAGATTTAAAATAGGAACTTTTTTACATCCCATCCTGATGTTTTTGTACACTGTGTGAATTAATAATACTTCCACAATTGACGAGCGTACATGTGAATCACACATAAATTCTTCTACAGAGCATCCTGTAAACAATGTCATAACAACACTTATTATACTATTTTTATACATCAAAGCCTCTTATGACACAATTGGAAGCAGTTTCATGTCATAAGGAAAAAAATTTAAATGTAGTTATTAACCAATTTTTCATTATGAATTATTTTAAAGAATCAACTCATATTGTAAAACAAAAAGGTACAGACAATCACTTCATACCATAAGTCCAAGGGCTTCTGATGAATTACCATTTTATAATGTGCACATCTGAGCAAGATAATTCTATTTAGAAAATGAACTAAAAAATTTCAACATGAATTTTTAAAAGAAAACATTACAAAACAAATAAATGGAGAAATATTAAGCACAAGTGAAAATCAATACCTGATTACTTTTCAATAAGCGAAGAAATACAAAAAGTAGCCAAAGACAATATTAAGAAGTGCAGAAACTCTTTTCTGATAATGCTAAATAAAATATGATTCAACAAAGGACAAGAAAACAATTATTAATCAAATACGGGTGATGCAAATTCAGCAATAATGACACTAAGAAAGATTTCTAGAAGATTTTTAACAAAATATTTTATAGATGAATGCATGTAGTGTAACCGAAGACAGGCAGAAGGAACTTTAAAAAGTCTGCAGGGTTGCAAGTGTTGTATAGTGGATATAAAAAAGATTAACTGGTAGACTAATGAAGCACAAGTACGGGCAAAAGGACAGAGGATGAAATGGAAGACATTTTTTATAAAGGGGTAGGGTAGCAGATTATGAATAATATAAGAAACATTAACACTTAAATAAAAAACATTTGTGTTTAAAAAAATAAAAGAAATGGGAAAGAAATATCATGGCAGGAATTGGAAAATGAAAAAATGTACAGTGAATTCTGAAATTATTTTTTGGTGTAATAACAAATATGAAACAAAAACACTAATAATACAGAACATTAAAGACACAGAAGGTAAAATTTAAAAAAATTATGGAAAGGTGGCAGACATATTTCAAAAACTTCTTCAAGAGACACACATAAATGACAAGGGGCAGGTGGGAAATTTAAGAAAGAAGGAGCATGAGATAAAACAAGAAGAAATAAGAGTACAGAAATTAAGGATATCCCTATCGATGGGGACAAATTATACAGCAGCCTTGCCTGGCATGTCTGAGCTAGATAAGTAACAAAGGTGTATGTGCATGCACATGCGCGCACACATGAAACTTCCACATGCCACCACACATGGTTTACTAGATAGCTGATTTCTCTCTGGCAGTGATGGTATGTGAGTTGTGTCATGGCCAGGTGGTGCACAGGCTGCATATATAATAGTTGAAGAGCGAAGAAGAAGAACTTAAGACAAAGGCATGAAAAAGCAAAATGAGGAAAAGCATCGGGACAAGACATGATAATGACACAAAGTACTCAAAACTACATACTGTTGAATTCAAGTATCCCTATCATTGCCACCTGTCTTATTATTTGACTCTGAGTGTACTCACTGGTGTCTACTCAACATCTCCCTCAGTTATTTGTACTAGAGATCAGTGGCGGTTTCTTATTGTGGCCGCATGGCCGCGCGCCCCCCTTGACAGAGAACATACAAAAAAATTAAATCACATTACCATGGTTAACTGCCTGTCCTTTGTCTCTTGTTTATTTTAAAGATAAAGGATGAGCAATGTTTTTTAAACATTGATGTAGATTAGAATGGAAGTATTTATCTGTCTTGCGCGTAGTAGGTAGTGGGTACCAAATAGACAGGGCCGCGAAGAGACTTGCGGCCTGGTTGCCATGACTACGTGACGTGCCGTGTGACGTCATAGCGAATATCACCGTTTAATAAACTATGTGTTTGGGCCGCTACTTTTCAGTGGCCTGTGCCAGTTTTTAACAGTGGTGTCGGTGTGCCGTTTGTTGATCATCAGTTTACTTTTATCATATGTGTTTTGTGTCACGTGTCGCTTACAAACCTGAATAGAGTCAGTGTCTTAATAAAAACATATTTTACCGGACTTTCTTTACAGGATAAAATAAATATTAAAAAATTAGGCCGGCCATTACCTGATCTAAATTTAACACAGACCTGTGAAAGGAAAGCCCAATAGGACATTTACTCGGCGTTTCTCAAGAGACATTTATAATCGAAATAATTGGATATGTGGGTGTGAAGTTTCGAATTTGTTGTCCTGTTTTCCGTGTGTATTATTTTTCAACCCTGCAGGAATAGAAACAGATGCAAATTGGGCCAGAAAGGGCATAAAAGATTTGCATCATCTTCCTACTAAAATAAAAACACATGAATCATCTCGAAGCCATATTACGCATCCACACAACTGGCTTTACTAGTGTGAAGCAATTACTGTAGAGAATTTTTTTTTGAGTAAACGGCACTGTAGCGGGTGTCAACTGTCAAGAGTGATGCATGTTATAGCCAAACGGCCGCCGTTAGACAATGACTTAAGAAAGACAATGCCTCAGCACACAGCAGATGTTAGACGTGAATGAACGACATAAGCGCAAAAGGCTACAATAACAAAGAAACAAAAGACTATGTCTTTTCGTCACAATTACCGAGAAAACATGTACTAAGGGGACGCCAGCATTTGTCGACATACACGTGTGAGTTAGCAGCTGCACATTGGACATGACATTTTCCACAAAGGCAGTATACGAGCGGATGCAATTAAGAACAAAAGAACATGCATAGCCGCACAGCGGGTAACTTGCTTACTGGCACAAAATAAGGAGCATCTTGGAGGGCTGCAGAGCAGATGTTCGTTCCTGGAAGATGACCACCATCAGCGTGTGAACGTAACAAGGGAAGTCGAGGACAATACGGCGATTCGACACACCCGAGTTAGGGAACACACATGTGCTGGACGGAAATTGCTTGGGAAGGACAGAAGGGAACGTAAGACAATCGCGTAACAGACAACCGTGTAATTAGGTCCGTCGTCATACGTGGAGGTGGTGTGAACAGCAAGACTTTTAGAGAGGGGTCTAGACTGACCTATCAGGAACAAGGAATTCGGTAAAGGCGGGTGTTAAGAAGACATCACCATGGAGACGAGGGTGAAGAGCTAATGGGAAGTAGACCAGGGACCCCAGCCAGAGTATCTAGGAGGAGTCTTCGCAGAATCGAAGGCGAGAAGCCAATCATGTCGGAGAGAGGAGTAAGGGTATGCGATCCGTGGAGAGGATCGGGTTGCTGAAGAAATAAAATTAGGTGTTCGCAGAGAACGGGAGTTCAGTCGATTTTCAATTTTCAAACAGTCAATTTAAGTTCAGTCTTATTTCAAATTTCAGTTCAGTTCGGTCTTATTTTAATTTTCGCCAGTCTATTTTATTTCAGTTTCAATCAGTCAGAGTCTTTCAGAAGGACAGTAGTAAAGTGTATTCATACAAGCAGATAGATCGTTCGGGAGTGAGTCAGAAACTATGTAAAACTGTAGTACGCCGAAATTAAGTAGTGGAAATGAAGTAGTAAATTAACTGTAGAACTGGCCCGTGCATTAATAGAATTCATTAGATCGTGGGAGTTAAATATTAAGACAATGTTGAGTTAAGTTCAATCAGACTTTGTTATATATCTCCAGTTTTAAGAATCGAACGCGTGTGATTAAGTATTGACAATATATCACTTTACCGTGACGTAAGTGACATGGGACAATATAGTGAGAGTGCGCCACGAATTAACTTACTGAAGTGCAAATAAAACCATTTATATTTGCATAATAAAATACATTATAAATGGCACAATCGCTCTAGTTGAACGCGGCATAAACTATCACGCATGTACACCAAGAGTGACAGAAAACCCGCACGCGAAGGTGTTCTAAGATAATGAAGTAATATTCGAATGACCGCTATTAGTCATTTTCGTTAATGAGCGTATCCGAGTCAAATGTGGAACAAATAGTGTCGTCGACGGGGTGTCAAGTGAAGTGGAGTAGATTAATCTTCTTATCTACAGCCAGGACCTCGTCGCAGAATGAGGAACTACGCAGTTAGTCACCGCAAATCGGATACAAACGACAAGTAAATTATTATTAATCACGTACTATTAGATTAGGTTGCCACTGTCCTGCCACTCAAAAAGAACTCGCCACTGAGTAGCCCATACATTTATTTAATTGCTCTGAGTAACGCCAATTGAGAAATATGAATCTATAGAGTAGGATATATTGAAATTTGTAAAGTAATTCATTAACCTTTATTGATTTGTAGATGTTCATAGATGTTAGAGACATTATAGCAGCATTGTGTATTTTAATGTATAGTATAGTAACGCTAACTTTATTTCAGAATTTAAATGACATTGAATATACATAATAAATTTGTATTGTTCACAAATGTTCAAAGTGTCTGAGTCATATAATTGCTATTGACCTAAACACCTGTTTACATATGGTGCTCCAGAACGCGGGACGTATTTAAATTCAGTGATATCAATGTGTATCATTATATATGGTATGCCCGACCTGGAGCAGTAAACAAGATCTGTAGTAAAAACCCACAGTTATGGAAAACTCCTTAGAATGGAACACTATTAATCATCATTTCTTACATGGTTTTATATGTCAATTAGGCAAGGTAAACATAACATTGTAACAACACGCCCATGTGTAGTTAGAATCAAATGGATTAAGTGAGTAGTAGACATAACTCATTATATGAAACATAAAACAATTAGTTTATTCGCATAATGAAGTTCCTATGAACAGATATATATAGCATCAATAGTACACAATTTATTAAAACTGATAAAGAATTGTCAATCATAGTAATCAAGATAATTTAGTTAATTGAACAATTAACATTTACAATTATAAATTCGCAGGCATTATAAAGTTGTATATGACCTCCGAAATTTGGGGTTACGACCTAATTAAAAGGAGAATCAATTAATTTATGCAAATAAGTTTGCATATACAAATAAAATGTTGTACATGCTGCCAAACGCGTGGCATAAAAATAATGTTGAATGCCATAGCCCAACGCGATTGCACGAAGCGATTGCTCGATTAATTAACAATAATTATTATTAGTGAGTAGGACAGGCAGTGGCTATAAGCAATTGTTAGACAATAAGTCAATAGTAGAAAATAGACTTAGTTTAAGCTTACTTGAATGATTACGCGTAGTCGCGCGAAAATGACAACCAACAATTCGGATAGTATGGAGTTCGATGTGAACAACCAGCTAGGCGTCAAAGGACGTGAGGAAGATATGACTCAGAGTGAAAACACCAGCGCCGACGAGACCACAAGGGCGGGGGGACAATCGTTAGTACCTCGCGAGATGAACTTTCAGTTATTGCTCGAGCTCATTAAACAACAGAATGAAGAAATGAGCGAAAAAATGAGACAACAGAACGAAGAATTAAGCGAGAAACTAAGTGAGAAACAGAATAAACTAGGTGAGGAATTGAAACGACATAACGAAGAACAGATTGGAAAAATAAAAGTAGAATTGCAAGAACACACCAAGAAATGGGAAGAGAAAATTAGCGAGTTACAGAAAAAGAATGAACGTGGAATGAAAGAGTTGAAGAATGAATTAACAAGACATACCAAAGAAAGTAAAGAATTGAGAGAGAAGGACCGACAAGAATGGCAAGAAGCAATTAATAATACACAGAAGACAGTAGATCAAATAAATAACAAAATAGACACACATATACAAGAAACCAACAGCAGGAATGAAGAATTGAAAGGAGTTGTCATGAACAACGTAGAACGACTACGGACAGAACAAGGAGAAGCAGTAAACTCGTTAAAACAGAAGATCGTAGAAGTAGATGACAGACAACGATCGGCTGTACAGAAAATCAACGAGACAGATAAAGAGAAGGAGACACAACTAGAAGAATTAAGAAATCACATCGCCAAAGTTAAAGAACGCCAAGAAAGACTACAGCGTCAATTAGCCAACGCAGAAGTCGGAACGACCGAAAGAACAGGTGGGCCGCATAACAGCGAATTAAAATACAACGGCACAGACCGATATCCCATCGAATTTCTCAAAGAACTGACCGAAATACAGAACACATTCTACCCAAGTGACGATGTCAAATGGATCGGTCGACATTTAGAAGCAGACGCCGCAATTTGGTGGAGGGTGATACGAGACCAAATCCGTAGTTTTGATGAAATTTAAAGACCTCTTTACACAAAAGTATTGGGGAGAAGAAAGACGGGATGCAGTCAGAGACAGCCTAGAATTTGGCCAGTTTAATTGGAAGGGCAATCTAAGCACAATACAGTATATGGAGCGTAAGCTACTTGAAAGCCGCCAACTAACACCAGCAATCACTGACCGTCAATTAATCAAAAAAATAGCGCGCCATTTTGGTAAAAATATCGAAATTGCTGTGGTGACAAGGGGAATTAATTCCATCCAAAACCTTGAATCATTGATTGCAGAATACGCCACGATTAACCAGCGAACAAACAGAGACTGCGACTTGGTAGGGAGTCACGAAAAGGTGAACGCCCGTGGTGTGGGGGAAGCAACGAATACACCCCAACCACTTCACAATAAGGGTGTCAGCTGGAAACAAAAACAACATGGGCCGAACAAGGAAAGTGAAAACGGTCACAACATTAAGGGGTTTGGACGACACACTAACCGACAGCCCATAAACTCCTTGGAACTTGTAAATAACGGTGCGTCGACCTGAACTGGTAAGGGGAACGACGTAGATAAAGAAAAAAAAATTAACCCTACAATACAAAGAGATAGCCGATATACTGACTAAGAACTGACTTCACGAAACTAGCATACTTTTACCAGATATCAGAAATGAATTGATTTATGAAGATGAAATAAAATTTGAACAACAGATTTCTAAGTGTCCAGAAATAATAATTAAGTTCAATAATAATATTTCAGTCCTTGCCTTATTGGACACGGGGAGCGCGATTAATGCGTTGTCAGAAGAATGGTTCAACCAAAATAAACATTATTTAGAACCTTATGAAGAATTAAGCATGACAAATACATTCATTATTAGTGCAGTAGGTAGTAAGTCTAAGCTAGTACGGAAACAGATTTTATGTGACATTTACATTAATGATATCAAGATGGACTGTGTATTTTTAGTTATTCCAAATTTAATTAGAAATTGTATATTAGGTATTAGCTTTTTGAAAGATGAAAGATGTTTGATTGACGTGGAAAAGGGGGTCGTCGAATTTAGAGGAAGAGAGGAAGAACAAAATGTCAGCATACCCATCGTACACATGGAAGTAGTGGAAGCAGAAGAAGAGGATGAAATCGAGAAGAAAATAAACGCGAAAGTGGACAACATAACAGGTGTAGATGAGGAAACATTAGAAAATCTGAGAGAAGTCTTAATGAATAATAAGAGTTTATTTCGGGAGAGTCCAGGGAGAATGGAATGTTATCAACATGAATTTAAAGTAACGGACAACACGCCTTATTTCCAACGCGGGTGGCCAATTCCACTTGCATACAAGCAAAAAGTTGATGCCGAAATCAACAAAATGTTGAAACACGGTGTAATTGAGAGGGGAAATAGCCCATTTATAAATCCAATGGTCGCCGTAATAAAGAAAGACGGAAACGTCAGGCTGTGTTTGGACGCACGAAAAATCAATAGTGTTACCATCCCCGACTATGAAGGACCAACTCCTATTCAAGAGATATTAGCAAGGTGTGAAAGAATGAAGTACCTGTCCACGGTGGATTTAACCAGCAGTTTTTGGCAGGGGCCACTAAAGAAATGTTGTCGCGATTACACCGCTTTCATGTATGAGGGGAAATGTTATAGATATACAGTAACACCATTCAGATTACGCACCAGTTCTGCCGCTCTGACGATAGGACTAGACATGGCACTTGAAGATCAGGTGAAGGAAAACACAATCATCTATGTTGACGACTGTCTTTGCTACTCGAACGACATCAAGACGCATCTGGTACATTTAAATTTATTATTAAGCAATCTACACAGAGCAAACCTAACGATTAACCTCGAGAAATCGCAGTTCTTTCGTCAAGAAATCGCCTATCTAGGGTATCGCTTAACTACGGAAGGAGTGCAAGCAACGGAAGAAAAGGTTGCTGCAATCAGAAATTTCCCAGTTCCGAGAAACCAGAAGCAATTGAAATGATTCTTGGGATTGACCAACTTTTATAATAGATTTACTGCTAAGTATGCAGAAACTATTCAACCATTACTGGATTTACTGAAAAAAAATAAAAGGTTTATATGGACATCAGAACTAGATCGATGCTTCAAGGAAGTGAAGGATTTATTTATTGAGACGGTTATATTAAAATTTCCGAAAGTCAACCAACGGTATTTTCTTCAATGCGATGCGAGTAAATACGCATACGGTGGACAACTGTATCAGTTGGATGAAGAGGGGAATGTGGGTGTTATTGCCTACACAAGTAAAACTTTTAAGGGTGCCGAAAAGAACTACTTCACGACTGAAAAAGAACTATTAAGCACTGTCAGATGTTTAGAGAAATTTCGAATATATGTCTTGGGTCAACCATTAACGATTATAACTGATAATAAAGCACTCACTTTCATGCATAAGTGCCATCTAAACAACTCCAGGATAACTAGGTGGATCCTATCCATACAAGAATATAACTTTAACATCCTTCACTGTAAAGGTAAAGAAAATGTAGTGGCCGACATACTCAGCCGGTATCCAGAGGACGTAACGGAAGAGGACCAAGTTGATGAGAACTTCGATTATCAGATAAATCAGGTAACTATAAAAATGAAGAAAGACGTATGTAAGTATGATAAGAGACATAGGAAAATTCCAGAAGGAGGATACGAAGTTGGGACCTATTATAGATAATCTAAATAATAGTAATGAAAATGATATGTGTAAGTTTTATAAGTATATTGATAACAAGTTGTATAGGAAGTGTAAGAACAAATGGAAATTATACGTGCCAGAGAGTATTACGGACATAATCATCTCCGAAATACACCAGATGTACGGCCATTTAGGAGGTAAGAAATGTACCAAACTGTTACAGGAGAGTTTCACATTTGACAAAATGTCAAGGAAAATTAAAGAGTACGTGAAAACTTGTGACAAATGTCAACGTTGCAAGGATAGCCAAAATAGGAACCTGTTTGGGGGAACGATGCCTATTTTACCATCAGAGAAAGGAGAACTCATTAGCTGTGATTATTACGGACCGTTACCAGTATCGACGGGTGGCGTAAAATACATCTTCGTCATGGTAGATAACTTTACAAAATACGTGAAGTTATACACGTTGAGAAGGGCAACAATGGCTGCAACTATCAGGAGAGTCCGACAATACATCGAAGAAATTGGAAAACCGAAAGCCATATTAACGGACAATGCGACGCAATTTACCACGAAACAATGGATGAGAGGAATGAGTGAACTACAAATACAACCGAAGTACACTGCCATTCGTAACCCGTGCGCCAACCTTGCCGAACGTATTAATCGACAATTGGGAAACATGTTCCGTATATTCGTCGGCGAACAACACACTAAGTGGTCACGTTTTATTGCAACAATAGAGAGCTGCATTAATGAAACGTATCACGGCACCATAGAAATAACACCATATGAAGCTCAGTTCGGAAGGAGACCAGCACGCGTTTGGGAAAAATACTTAAACCAAGAAATACATGAACATAGTGTAACGGACAACCACCAGATCTTTGTGAAAATGAAGCTGAAGAGAGAGAAGCACGCGAAGAAAATGAACGAGGATAACAAAATTACCAAATTTAAAATGGGAGAGTTAGTATTGGTAAGGACATATTGCCAATCGGACACCATGCAGAAGAAAATTGACAAATTTTGTGAATTGTATTGTGGGCCCTATAAGGTGAAACAGGTCTTAGGGGAAGCTACATATATCTTAGTTGAATGCGGCGATGAACAGAAGGTCCGCGGCAAGTTCAACATAAGGCAATTAAAGGCATATCATTCCAGGAAGGAAAAGGATTAAAGAAAGAAATCAACGTGATAAATAATACATAAAATTATTTAAGGATAAGACGTGTGTTTATGTTACATAAAGGAAGGATAAGGCAAATTACTCAACGGCTAAGTGAGGAAAAGTTAGAGGAATACGTAATGCCTCTAACGGTAATAAAAACAAACCATTCAAGTTTGCTTAGCTAAGTGACAGAATTGTCTTTGTAATTAAATCAAGAACTATGTCATTGTGTTATAGTTAGTAGCGAAATCATAGACTAATTTGTAAAAATTTAAATTGTCTTGTTTCATATTAAAATTTTTGAATAATGTACATGATAAAATAGCAATTGGTAGAAGAACATAAGCAAGGTTTGTTACATAATCATATGAAATAATCAGCTATAAAATTATTAGAATGTACAACAAGTAGTAATGAAGTACAAGAATGTACAATACAAAAAAAATCATTTTATATAAATTGTGTAATCATAAAAACTTTAATGAGAGTTATAGTGTGGTAGTTGTTAAGTTCGAATAAAAAGGGAAATGTAAATAAGGTTTTGTTCAGTTGAAATGAGATGTTGTTGAAATAAGTGTAAAAAAAAGGGGGGGGAAGAAAACTTTTTTTTTTTGAATACGTATAAGAAGTACATTATTAATGTTTATATGTGTAAAAATTAGCATAAATCGAATAGTAATATAATCTTTGGAAAATCTAACCAAGGATAATTGGAGTGAATAGGTAATTAAGATATTCATACGTAAGCTTATTGTGTTTTCTTTTGTTGTAACCAAGTTGGTAGAACGCTTGTCAACAAAATGTCAAATTTAGCTTGTAGATTATTTAGGAGTACTGCATATTAAAAACTTAAGCGAATAAAAAAAAAAAATGATAACTAGTTAGCAACAAAAGAACATTTTTTTTTGCTTTATTTAAAAAAAATTTGTAGATATAGAACATGTAAATGAATATTAATTTAACCATTTAATTACTAGAAAGCCTGTAAATGGATTCATAATCTCAAACAAGCGAGCAATAAATTCAGTATCGATGTTGTGAATGTCAGTGGTATAGTAAAAAGGGACAGTGTTGAGAAAGGGGGAAGGAAAGGGTAAGTGACTACACTCTTTTCAATGAAGAATGATCATTGTTGAAATTTCAGCAAGGGCATTAATTTGCGATTCCTTGATTCGGGACTCATCAATGAACCCAAATTGGGGACTCTGTGAAGCAATTACTGTCGAGAATTTTTTTTTGAGTAAATGGCACTGTAGCGGGCGTCAACTGTCAAGAGTGATGCATGTTATAGCCAAACGGCCGCCGTTAGACAATGACTTAAGAAAGACAATGCCTCAGCACACAGCAGATGTTTGACATGAATGAACGACATAAGCGCAAAAGGCTACAATAACAAAGAAACAAAAGACTATGTCTTTTTGTCACAATTACCGAGAAAACGTATACTAAGGGGATGCCAGCATTTGTCGACATACACGTGTTACACGTGTGAGTTAGCGGTTGCACATGGACATGACATTTACCACAAAGGCAGTATACGAGCGGATGCAATTAAGAACAAAAGAACATGCATAGCCGCACAGTGGGTAACTTGCTTACTGGCACAAAATAAGGAGCATCTTGGAGGGCTGCAGAGCAGATGTTCGTTCCTGGAAGATGACCACCATCAGCGTGTGAACGTAACAAGGGAAGTCGAGGACAATACGGCGATTCGACACACCCGAGTTAGGGAACACACATGTGCTGGACGGAAATTGCTTGGGAAGGACAGAAGGGAACGTAAGACAATCGCGTAACAGACAACCGTGTAATTAGGTCCGTCGTCATATGTGGAGGTGGTGTGAACAGCAAGACTTTTAGAGAGGGGTCTAGACTGACCTATCAGGAACAAGGAATTCGGTAAAGGCGGGTGTTAAGAAGACATCACCATGGAGACGAGGGTGAAGAGCTAATGGGAAGTAGACCAGGGACCCCAGCCAGAGTATCTAGGAGGAGTCTTCGCAGAATCGAAGGCGAGAAGCCAATCATGTCGGAGAGAGGAGTAAGGGTATGCGATCCGTGGAGAGGATCGGGTTGCTGAAGAAATAAAATTAGGTGTTCGCAGAGAACGGGAGTTCAGTCGATTTTCAATTTTCAAACAGTCAATTTAAGTTCAGTCTTATTTCAAATTTCAGTTCAGTTCGGTCTTATTTTAATTTTCGCCAGTCTATTTTATTTCAGTTTCAATCAGTCAGAGTCTTTCAGAAGGACAGTAGTAAAGTGTATTCATACAAGCAGATAGATCGTTCGGGAGTAAGTCAGAAACTATGTAAAACTGTAGTACGCCGAAATTAAGTAGTGGAAATGAAGTAGTAAATTAACTGTAGAACTGACCCGTGCATTAATAGAATTCACTAGATCGTGGGAGTTAAATATTAAGACAATGTCGAGTTAATTTCAATCAGACTTTGTTATATATCTCCAGCTTTAAGAATCGAACGCGTGTGATTAAGTATTGACAATATATCACTTTACCGTGACGTAAGTGACATGGGACAATATAGTGAGAGTGCACCACGAATTAACTTACTGAAGTGCAAATAAAACCATTTATATTTGCATAATAAAATACATTATAAATGGCACAATCGCTCTAGTTGAACGCGGCAAAAACTATCACGCATGTACACCAAGAGTGACAGAAAACCCGCACGCGAAGGTGTTCTAAGACAATGAAGTAATATTCGAATGACCGCTATTAGTCATTTTCGTTAATGAGCGTATCCGAGTCAAATGTGGAACAAATAGTGTCGTCGACGGAGTGTCAAGTGAAGTGGAGTAGATTTATCTTCTTATCTACAGCCAGGACCTCGTCGCAGACTGAGGAACTACGCAGTTAGTCACCGCAAATCGGATACAAACGACAAGTAAATTATTATTAATCACGTACTATTAGATTAGGTTGCCACTGTCCTGCCACTCAAAAAGAACTCGCCACTGAGTAGCCCATACATTTATTTAATTGCTCTGAGTAACGCCAATTGAGAAATATGAATCTATAGAGTAGGATATATTGAAATTTGTAAAGTAATTCATTAACCTTTATTGATCTGTAGATGTTCATAGATGTTAAGAGACATTATAGCAGCATTGTGTATTTTAATGTATAGTATAGTAACGCTAACTTTATTTCAGAATTTAAATGACATTGAATATACATAATAAATTTGTATTGTTCACAAATGTTCAAAGTGTCTGAGTCATATAACTGCTATTGACCTAAACACCTGTTTACATATGGTGCTCCAGAACGCGGGACGTATTTAAATTCAGTGATATCAATGTGTATCATTATACATGGTATGCCCGACCTGGAGCAGTAAACAAGATCTGTAGTAAAAACCCACAGTTATGGAAAACTCCTTAGAATGGAACACTATTAATCATCATTTCTTACATGGTTTTATATGTCAATTAGGCAAGGTAAACATAACATTGTAACAACACGCCCATGTGTAGTTAGAACCAAATGGATTAAGTGAGTAGTAGACATAACTCATTATATGAAACATAAAACAATTAGTTTATTCGCATAATGAAGTTCCTATGAACAGATATATATAGCATCAATAGTACACAATTTATTAAAACTGATAAAGAATTGTCAATCATAGTAATCAAGATAATTTAGTTAATTGAACAATTAACATTTACAATTATAAATTCGCAGGCATTATAAAGTTGTATATGACCTCCCAAACTTGGGGTTACGACCTAATTAAAAGATAATCAATTATTTTATGCAATCATAAATTTGCATAAAGAATATAATGTTGTACTAGGTGAAGTAAATATTTTGACACAGCTTAATTCAGCTTATCGGACACATGTTCTTGAACATAATGAACAGGTTAGAAGGAACCGTTATATTTTGAAACGTATTATTTGTTGCGTAAAATTCTGCAGTGCTTTTGAGTTGGCACTTAGAGGTCACCGCAAGAATGAAGAATCGGTAAATCGTGGAATATTTAGAGAATTAGTTGATTTTTCTGCAGAACTTGATGTTGTGTTGTGAGAACATCTGCAGAACGCTACAGTGTTTAAGGGGACTTCTAAAAGTATACAGAACGATATTTTAGACAGCATGTTGGCTGTGTGCAAAGAAGAAATTTATAATCAAATTAAAAATTCCGATTTCTTGGCTATTCAATGTGACGAAACTACAGATGTTATGAATTGATGCCGAATGGTACTAATATTTAGATACGTTTTTGATGGAACTGTTCGTGAGAGCTTTTGGTGCTTTAGAAGAGTCAAGGATAAATCAGCAGAAGGGATACAAAAATCTATAGAAGATGAAATTGATCCTATAATTATGGAAAAACCACAAAAGTTAATCGCTCAAACATACGATGGGGCAAATGTAATGAGTGGTGCTACAGGTGGTGTTCAAAGTTTTATTAAGAAGAAATATCCTTACCCTCATTACATACATTGTTATGCTCACCCACTTAATCTCTTGATCCAAAATGCAGCATCACAGCATGCTAAAGCGCGAGTGTTTTTTAATAATTTATCACCAATTCCCACTTTTTTTCAAATTCTTCAAATAGGTGCGATATGTTAGAAGAAATAGTCAAGCACAGGTTACGAAAAGTAGCAACAACCAGATGGAACTATAACATTAGGACAGTCAACACTGTGTTCGAGAATCGAGAGAAGCTCATAGAAGTGATTGAAGAGACTGAAGATAAATGCCTACGAAGCGCTACTTCTAATGAAGCTTCTGGTCTCAGACGAGCTCTAGAAGACCCAGAATTTTTGTTTTGGCTCACATTTTTTCACAAACTTTTGCCTCATGTTGACATTCTTTATAATCAAATCCAGTCAAGAAATAGGATAGTATCCAACTTCAAAATAATATTCAAACTTTTGAGATTTGTGTTAAAAACATTAGAAATGAGACTGACACTATTCAAAGCAATATTGAAGAAAATTTTCATTCAACAAAGAGGAGAAGAAAAGAAGATAATTTACCAAGATGTGCGTTTGCCAAAGAAGTGTGTGATGTAATTATTTTACAGATGAAAGACAGATTCTCATATCGTGGCCATCTGCAAGCAGCTGTTGTTTAATTCAGAATCAATACTAAAATATTAAAAAGAATTTCCAGTAGGCATTTTGGATACAGTGTGTTCTTCATATCCATTCTAGACCAGACTCGTTTAAAAACAGAATTAGAAGTTATTTACTCACGACCGGACTTTAATCAAATAATTGGACCCACAAACTTCCTTACATTACTGCTGCAACATAATCTTACTGATATTTTCCCGGAAACTATAAAAATACTAAAAATAATTTTAACAACGCCAATGACAACTGCAGAATCAGAGCGTTGTTTTTCAACTCTTAAAAGACTCAAGACATTTTTGTGAAATACTATGGGTAATGATTGTTTAAATGCATTAGCGATGATGTCCATAAATAAAAATGTAGTGCAAGATATTGACAGTTTCGATGACAAAGTATTGGAAAAGTTCATATCTATGAAAAATAGAAGGGTGGAATTTACTTTTAAGAAATAATTGGCTTCATTCAATCCACTTTCCATTTCAGGTAAGATTTTACATTGTTAAAATTTTTTACGATTGCGCCCCTCCGGGTGAAAAGTCACCAGCCGCCACTGCTAGAGATAGCACTTAACAAAATTTAATAATCTCCATCACTCTGCCATTTATCAAGTATATTAAGTGTTATTTATGCAAAGTGATTTTGAATTACTGTATTCATGCAATTGGCAAAATGTTTCATACACACTATGATCAGACATCAATGCTACAAAACAAATTAAATAATTCAAAATCAAATATTACTTTACTGTAAACTGCTATTTATTTTTTATTTACCTAGTTGTATCTCATACCTGCCAACTGTGACTTATACCTATTATACAAGTAACTTACCAAAAAATTGTTCAGCCTGTGTATCACACAAAATAACATTCATATATGCGCCTGATGTTTTCATTACTACTAACTCAATGAACAGCATCAACCGTACTTCCTTCTTCTGACCTGCAAACAGACAAAATATATGTTGCACACTGTACATATAATTAATATTATTGATGTAACTGGTTTCTATAAAATGACAATTTGTCAAGACAACCTCTGTGCAACTGTATTGTAACACATATATATACGAGAGGTGCAGATACTTCTGATAGTGAATACATCACACACAACACTTCTATTCAAAAAAATTTGCTATACTAGTAAATTTGTTTTATTCCATATGGACACGCGTGCACATGCACGCACGCACAATTTGCACGTTTACATGGATGATGCACTGAAATTTCAAAATTGTTGCAACTATCCAAAACACATCTTACTTGCAAGCTGAAAACACTTTGTTAAAAGACTCATATCACTGGGAAAAAATTTCTTAGGAGGAGTATTTTAATGGGACACTTGTGAATGTTAAAAGTGATTCTGAATATGATAAATAATTTGCTAATGTTAGGTTTGTTTTGTTTTCTGTTAGATAGAGCCTTGTTGTATGTTTTTCACCTAAATGTATAGACTACAATTACAATAGTCCTTCTTCCTTATAGTACTGAAAATTTCATAATAATATGAATATCTCACTGGAGAGGAGACAGAAGAGATGGAAGAAGGAGCTGGTAATACAGAGAAGGAAGAAGAAAATACCAACATTTGCTACAGAAGTTATCATAAACATGTTTTGCCTTTTGCAATATATCTGTCACACAACTGACTAGTCAAAATGATGTAAGCCGACTCAGTTACCATAAGTAGCCAACAAAAGTCAGCACATTCATCACTGTTGCTGACACGGTCACACACTTGTAGCCAAAACATCTTGCTCAAGAATATACAACAGACCTGACACCCAGAAAACTAAGACAAAGTGAATAATTACATTTTAACCATGAAAACTCACAACCATATCTTCTTCACTTAAAATAACAAAGTGAATACAGTAAAACTTGTTTTATATATTTCTCACTTTTAAGGTTTTTACTCTTACTTGTTTTTCCTGAGGTACTGGATAAATTCCTACACTTCCTATGTTGTTCTATTTCAGATATATGTGCAAGTCCTAGTAGGTTCAACACTTCATTTATATGTTTATTAAATATTAATGCAGATTCGCAAATTTTCGTTGCATATTCGCAAAGATGAATGTCCAAACACAAATGTTTGGCACACACTGAAATTTGATACTACTGTACTGAAAATGTAAGTATGCTGGTTGGGTATGACAGCACTAACCTTAAAATATGTGAAACTTAAGGTATTTATTCACTTTATCATCTTAAAGTGTTTTCTCTAAAGTGTTATTGGCATTAGTATATTATTGTTTCTACTACAGCTAACAACATGAAAGCTCTCTAATAAATAGAAGAAAGAGTAAGTGTACTTAGGTCGCTATGAAATTACACATTTTGAAAATAGTAAAGGCAAGTGGTAATACAAAGTGATAGACATTTCCAAAGTATTAGAGATTACTCTTTCCATATTTAATTCCACTATGGCTAAAGCAACAGAAATTAATTGAAGAAAACAACTGTATTTTAGTCATTGGTGAATATACATTCAAGCAGAAAATATGAATTGGAAGAATGTTTTTATATTGGTTCCAGCACCACATCATCAGATCAATGCTTTGAAAAAAATTAAGTGGTGGCCAGGTTCGGTACCAAAGATTTTCAAACTCTGTCAAACTGGCTATATACACTTAAGATTAGGCATGGCAACTGCACCAGGAGTGTGTGCGATAAATGTAAAAATACTACACATGTGTGATTGAAGCAACTAACATTTCAGTATGATGTCAAAGATATGTTCAGTGGCAATTAAATGGACCTTTAATTTAATGCCTACCGCATAATGGTATTCAACAGGAAGAAGTACCATAGTGGGGAGCAAAATACACCAATCTACAATGGTAATGGAAGTGGAAAACTGCCTCCTCTATCTGTAAATAAATTAGCGAAGCCACAGAATTTTAAAATCATTGCAATGCTCCCTACAAACAAGAAGATTAAAACAGGGTAATAACAAGATATGGATTAACAATTGTTTAAAGATTGGCTGAGAGGTGTCAATGGAATAACGGGTGCAAAACATTGGAAGAGTCTTCTGTTTGTGGACACATGAATGATGCATCCTCTATGATATCTCACAAACATGACCATGCATTTTCTCTACAAACTGCACAAGAGAATCATTGATCCTGACAATAAATTGCAATTCCATGTTACGCAGTCACAAGATGTTGATCAATGGTCAATGTAAATGTTAGAAAGAAGGATACGATGAACAGATTAAGAGTGAAATTGAGCAGTTCATGAAGATACTACCAAAACAAATTTCTGAACAGACTATACCAATGACAAAGACAGAAAAGAGAACAGAGAAAGTCAGTTCGCTTGCAGCTGGGGCAGTCCATGTCAAGGCTCCAACCTTTGATGGAAGCACACATTGGGTGACGTACCTCAGACAATTTGAAGCCGCCGCATGTGCAAATAATTGGACAGATAAAGAGAAGGCAGTTTTACTCGTTCTCGCTTTCAAAGGACCTGCCGCAGAGCTACTACATAAAGTGCCACCTGACAGTTAGAATGTCCATGATGAATTAATTAAAGCTCTAGAATTACAGTACGGTGATAAACATTTACGAGATGTGTACTACGCTTAGTTGAGAACACGATGACAATGTTCCGGGGAGTCTTCAAAGAGTTTGAAGCAAGCATCGACAGACTGATTAGAATGGCCTATCCTAAAGCACCAGAAGATTTACGAATGAGGTTTGCGGTACAGACATTTATTTATGGCATCGGAGATTGTGAACTTCAGCACGTATTACAAATAGCAGGACACCAAAATAGCTCAGAAGCTCTTGTTCATGCCCTCGAGTTTGAAGCTCCCAAGACAGCGTCCTGCTACATTAATGGAACAAACAATTCAAAAGTACAAAAGCACCACAATGATTTGAACGATGGGAAAAAGACAGAAGACCGAAGTGTTACAATTGTGGGAAAAGTGGTCAACCACAGGTAGACTGCTGGGAGAAGAAAATACCGAGAGAAGAGAGTGACGGCACTAATTGAAGAATGAAGCTCCAGAACAGCACACAGTTTCCAAGCTACGCAAGATCAGTGGAAAGTTGATCGTTAATGGATTTGTGGGAGGTAAACCAACATCTTTTACAATTGACACAGGCGCCACAGTGTCCACTGTGCGCCCTGACTTAGTCAGCAACCGCTAGCCTAAGATTAGCTCTTGTACAATACAGACTGTGACTGGAAGCCCGTCAAAGTTTTAGGCCAAGTAGTCTCCTTGGCTTAAAGTATTAGGCCAAGGAGACGTGTAAGCTTGGGTCTCCTCGACTTTAGCCGCCAAATGCTCATTGCAGACATTGTCGATGAAGTGATTCTTGGCACGGACATTATGAATGCCTATGGATTCGTTGTGGACCTGAGAGAGAATATCCTGAAGGCTGGCCAAGAGAAGATAAAGTTTTTCATGGCTACAGCGACAGGGTCCACCAACCATTCGATCAAGGAAGTGGCATGGGCTGAAAAAGAAGTCAACAGCTGTGATCAAGAGGAACCCTTCCTACTGCAAGCAGAAATGGAAGATGAACAAGCTGAGGAAGTAAGAATGTGCAACACGGCAAAAGAAGCGAATGGAAAACCAACTATGGGCATCGAGAAAAGACTCTTGCTTGATCCTGAGTTAATGGAAGCACCCGGGGGAAACAATGCCGACGATGAAGTTGTGCAAGAGGTTAATGACAAGAACCAATCAGACTTGGACCAGCTATTTAAATTTAATTAAAAAAAAAAAGAATACATATGAGGTCTTTTAAATTCTCATACACATTCTTGTACACATGCATTGTGCGTACAGACCTTTTCTAGTTTGTATAGTGCTTTCAACAGTGATGTGTTTGCTTGCGTTGTGACAGTTGTATTGTTAATGTGAGAGTTTGTTTGGTCAGCTATACATCATAAAGTTCATCAGTTATTTACTGACAACGAGCCACTGACAATTAACAAAGTGCTATATGCTGTCAACTATGACTCGGATTTGCTGAAATTAAAAAATTGTCTCTTCATGCCATACTTAAAGAAACTGGCTTTGAATTTGTGAACAGAAATCACCGAAGTGTTACACTTTGTAGAGATGACATTATTTTGTGCTGAAGATAATATTTATACTGTGTGAGAGAGTATAGGAAGACAATTTATTATTTAGATGAGACTTGGGAAAACCAATGACATAGACAGTCTAACTGGCAAGAGATTCAAATGTGAAATCAAAGAGAAGCGTTCTTGTCTGGGTGTAGCACAGGACTTAAAAACCCACCAGGAAAATTTCATTACTGTGCATATCAAAATGTGTTTAGTTTCATGAAGGGTGAGCATCTAGTTTTTGAGCCCCCTCCCCCCCCAAAAAAAAACCAATGGACTATCACGACAAGATGACAGGGAAGTGTTCACGGTTTGAAAACGTGTTCCCTAAACTTCAGTCTAATAGTGTCATCATCATTATCGACAATTCCCCAAACCACAGCATTAAATGTGAATCCATACCCAATGCATCCTGGCAAAAAGGTAACATAACAACTTGGTTCTAGACAAAAAATATTAAAGCTATGAAGCTTTAATTAAGACTGAAGTTCTTGAGTTGGTAAATTCATGTGAAAAACAATATCAAAGATTTGTTGTTGACGATTTAGAAGAGACAGCTGGGCATACTGTATGCAGATTACCCCTTTGTCAGTGTTATTTAAATCCTATCAAGACGATATGGAGCCAGTTCAAGGCCTATGTTGCAAGGAATAATAGATGTTTCAACTTCTTGACAAGCGACAACTGGTGGCCTCAGCATTCCTTGAAGTGACCGTTGAAAAGTGGGGAGCCTGTGTGAATCATGTTATTGGAGAGAAAATGTGGGAGTTTCGAAGGCATGGTGGATACAGTGGTCAACAAATTAGTTACTATCAGCAGTTCGCCTTTGCAGCTCAACAAGGAACGTGGTGACGTATGCCATTCCACTGAACGCATCACTGTAATACTGCACATTTAAAATACGTTTAACAAAGTTTCGGTATTACTTGACTGTCTCTCACAAGGTATTTCTTGTAGCGAATAAAAAAAAAACACTTTAACAAAATATTCAGTAAATTACATTTATATACAATGTACGAACGTTCAATCTAATACGCACACAACATTACAAGTAAATACGTGTGAACAATGTGTTCAGAAACAGTAATACCGCACCAACACAAGCACGCACTATCATTCAGTAGACCCCCCACTCCTCAGGCGTCTCGTCAGCAAAGCTCGTGTACGTACAGTATCAATTCTGGTGCCAACTCAAACAGCACAAGTGAAACAGCTGACTCAGTTCTCAAAGCAGTGGAGCTCTTATCAAGTTCAGATTAATCAACTCACAGCAATTATTCTGTTCTTAATAACACCCTATGAATTCCACATTGTTGTGAATTGATGTTCTTATCTAACAAAATTTCACTTTCAACTGTTACCGCAACTTTAAAAATTTTGTACTGTGTGTGTGTGTGTGTGTGTGTGTGGCTGTTAATCTCGGCTACAAAGTCTCTTCATGTTTTGTATGTCCTTGTCCTCTTATTTCCTGCAGATTTCCAATCTTTGACTGCCCTCGGCAACCCCTAATCTTACATTTTAATTTATCTTAAATTATTTTTGGTTGCTTTGTAATTAAATGCAGTTACATTTTTAAAGATAATTAATGTCTAAACATTTCTGCCTGTGAAAAGCCACATTTAAAATGTCATTTTAAACTTTACATGCGTTCAAAAACTAACTATAAATCAATACAATATGAAATAAATACCACATTCATTAATAGGTGTACAATTTAGGGAAAGTGATGTAATACACTTTACAATATAAAACAGATGTCTTGCAAAGAAAACAACAGCTTACCATATCGACTGTTGTAGTGCACATATGTAATGGTTTGATACATAAAGTAGGTTTTGTTTACTTTGCCTCGAGGGTTAGTCTCGACATAGTGTAGTTAGCTTAATATGACAGCATGACAGCCAACTACCAGGGCCAGAAGGGCCACCAGAGTCATAATAATGCCTTCTGTTATCCCTAATTCTAACTACGTGATTATGGTAAGTAATTGAAATTAATTAAATTATATTTGTGTGTTTTCTACACTGTAATCATCAAGTGGTCAGACTTCTTGATCACCCATATGATAACTAAATGTATAGTTATTTTAATTTTGTAACAATCTTCATATATAATCGTTGTAGTATACAAACAGACTTTTAATAATTACTATTATAAAGACCTGAACATTTCTGCATATACAAGATATTATTCGAATTATTTGGATCAAGTCTTATAATTATGAATACTACCATAAACTTCATCAGACGATGAATGTTCTAAATGACAAACACTACTTAAAACTCCCAAAATTAAGATTTTGTGTGTGTGTGTTATTTTCAATATATTTCAATTTTGGTTAGTTACTGTTCATTTTACCCAACATGATACATACGGTTTCCACTTCAATTCCATGCCTAAAAAATGCATTATGAACTAAAATAGTAGTAATTATATAATAAACACGAGTTCCTCTTGCTTCAATTTACTGTGTGAATTTGATTGAGAAATCGAATACTGATATCATTACAGATATGATGAAATATGGTACCCAGCCATGAAAAAGAACAAGATTTCTTCAAACAGGAGTTCAGAAATGGAGCAGCAAGTAAACCACTTAATTTGTGAAGGAAATAATTTCAAAAACGTTATATTAATATAAATAATTCACAATGCAAAATTAACCTTGTCTGTTGCAAGCAGGGCACAAAAAGGTTTCATTTCTGTTATCTCGGATCAGTGTTGAGTAAAGAAACATTTCAAAGCAGCCAGAATAACAGTAGCCACTGACTAGGTCCATGGAATCATCTACAAGAAAACAAAAGAAAATATTAACTGTTTCCTCAAACAAACAAATGCAAATATAGGGAAAAACTTAAATACACCATTTTCTTAAGAATATTTTAGAAAGTTAATTTTTTTTTTGCTTATATATAGTTAATGCATGTAAAATTCAATGTTGTTTCAGCAAATATTATAACAGTTTCAGTAAAATTAGTGCACAGTTCATTTAGATAAATGTTAAATAACAACCCATTCAGAAACGTTAATAAAACATGAAGACGGAAGCTTCATATAGTTTGCAGAAAAAAACATAGTCTGTAATAAGCAATAAGCAACTGATTTTCTTTTGTCCTCTTACATCTAATTTTGTGCTTTAAAATAAAATTTCCCCACTGTCCTATGACCTCGCACAAAAAAGAAAAGTTAGACAGTTTAGTAAAGCTATTTAAGTACTTTTTAAAAATTAAATTGCACTTTACAGAATGAATTACAAATGAATGAGTAAGCATATGTTAGACACAGATTTAGATTTCACATTCAATTTCCTAAGAAATTAAAAAAAAAAAAATCTTATCGTTTTTGAGCTAATAATACTATTGATGTAACGCTCAACAGAAGTCAGTTACATATTTTGTTGAACGCAAACTGAAAAACATGCAAATGAAGATGGTTGTCAGTCTGTGATTAAAAAGCAAATACAGCTGATAGCATGGAAATGAGAAAATGTACGTTGTTACATTTGACTGTGTAACGGTACAGAATTGTATGAGAAAACGAAATTGTGAATCAAGTGTATTCGCCAGGTAGTCACTGTTCACCTTTTTAGAACCTCGAGTTAGTCGACCACGTATGTAGTGTTATTACAAAACAAAACATCTGTGTTTTGTCTCCGCACTCAAACAGTCCAGACAGATTATGAAACAACATACAGTTTTGCGTCAGCCGTGAATCACGGAGAAAATAACATCAAGTCATACATTTCACCAGGCGGCAAAATGTTGCAAAACCCCATGCCTGTTTTATAGCGCCTTTTAAAAAGCACCAATTGGGGCGCAGACTGATGATCACGTGACCAGACTAAACTCCGTGTAGTTCTGATTTAGCGCAGTAATGAGTTAGTTCCATTGCAACTCATGGCCGTGTGGCCAGAAAATCAACCATTCAAGTGTTCGAACAAAGTTACGTCGGCCGACTTTATATTACCACAAGTGGAAACATTAAATTAAATCAGTGAAAATCTAAGTAAATACAGTAAACTTATTATATACAATTGCGTGAGTGCGCCCGAAAAACGAAAGCGGTTAAAACGAGACCGTGCAACAAACCATATGGACACATACGGTGGACGGGTAACTAACAACCTTACATATATATGTAAATCAATTTTAAAACAAATGAAGATAGCTGATATACATGTAAACCTAAATAATTGAGATCTCTAAGGGAAGGGATTTTGGTAAAAGAAAATAGCAAGGGGAAAAGAGATAAATATGTACTGGTTCATTTAAAATATAAACAATTTGTAATAGGTTAGCAGTAAAAAAGATTTCATTTGTAAATTTGTTTGATTCCATGTTATTCGTTATTAATTCAATACATTACTAATAAAATAATATACCAGTATTTCATTGTTATCAAAAGAATACGAAGTAATTAATTGTTTAATAAACCAGAAGGAATCTGTTTAAATATAAACTGGGTTATTATATTTTTACCGTCCTTCCCAAACAACCTATCTGCAGCTGTTTTCGTCTGTACGACTCTGGAGAAGAACCCTAAGGTAAGAGTTAATTATTAATGTGAAGTAAGTTATATAGTTTCATTGGCCCCGAACTAGGGACTCGAGTAGTTAATTAATTTGATAGAAGTTAGATTGTTTCAGTGACGCCGAGAACAGGGCCTCGAGTAGTTTATTATATGATATAATTAATATAGTTTCAACTGTAGACAATATACATGAAAATTTTACTGAACTCAGAGATAGACAATGCACTATAGCTGGATGACTTGGTGTGGAATATACCCCCCCCCTTAAAAAAAAGAAACGGTATTTGTATATAGTAAAGTCAGCAGTTAAATTTGTGAAGTTGCATACAAAATATCAAAATCTTACCGTCGGGAGATGGCTTCACATCAATCAAAAACACGTCTATACTTTGGGAATTTCCTTCTTCTTTACAAATATACTCAGTAGCTGCAAATACAACAATTACACAGTTAACTACTATGATTAATATATTTACTTTTTTCACAATACAGTTGTGTTATATTCATAGATTTTATACTACTTAAACATAAACTTATGAATTTTGTATGACACAGAATTGGAGTTACTCACACTCATTCTTTTTAACAATTATAATTGTATTCCTTAAACCAAATATCAACAGAAATGGAATTCTTGAAAGATGTACAATCAATCAAATAGAATAACTTTATAATTTGATGAAAAGGCCAAATAAATGCCATAACAGTGTGAGTTATGTGATAAGCCTGATAGTCTGCAGAGTCTGTGATAAATACTGCTGCTCCAGTGTGTGGGTGAGTGTGACCATAACTAAAATTAAGACCCTTCAAATCTGTTTGTCACATAATAAAATTCATGTGCACTGCATCCCTACTCATTTGTTGCATGTATTTTGTTGAAAGCATTCAAGAAAGATGTATTCAAACCTCTTATACTTCATTCAATTTTTATGTTTTTCTCTCAAGTTACTGTCTGTATATGCAACTCACGTAATCGATGTAAAATTATATCAACTTATGTTAATTATAATAAACAGACTTCAAACAGTCAAACTGTTAACGAATTTACTGGATTCATTGAATGAGTGAAGCAAGTTCTCAGTTTTAACTCGACTGTTTGGAATTTGTCTGTCTATCTATTTGGTATGTCTCATGGGTATATTAATAAAAAACTGACAAAATGTTCATTTTTGAAAATTTAAAAATTTTGGGAGCCAGGGCCCAAAAAATGGGGCAAAATTTTGGTAAAAACCACAAAATCCTATGTTTCATGTAAAAAAAGGAATTTATAAAACCAAACTTTCACTAGAGTGGCAAAGAGAGCTATCAGTATCTCTTACAGAATTAAAATGCACATTTCAATTATACATATTACTGAAACACAGTGGCGGCTCGTCCATAAGGTTCAATGGTTCACGGAACCTCCTAAATAATTTAAATATGTTTAAGGATCTGTTATGATAATGGTTTCATATTTAAATAACAAGATTTGAAAGATTAATCTTGTTGACTGAACAGTAATGGATTCGCTTTATAGGCGAATTGCTCACTACTGTTGCTTGAGGTTTAAAGTAGCTCTCAGCACCTCCTAGACTGTGTAGACAGCTTTGGAGGGGGAAATCAGTATATGCACAATTACATTGAACTGTCGCTAAAGCTCGTGTTTAGCGACAGATACGAATAGTTCCAATGAGGGCCGAACCACAATGACCAGGAATTTTAACATTTTCATAATACCGCTATTCGCCATTATTATGATTTGTCCGTTTACCTACAGTTTTGTGTCAGATTTTTCTATTTCATTTAGAATGCAATGAAAATGTGTGGAGTAAAGTCTTAAAATCAAACAAAGTAGTGAAGTAATTGTATTCCAAAAATAAAGTGTGTTTAATGTAGTCATTAAATAATTACAGTGGAACTTGGTTATTACGGCCTCGGCTGTTACGTCAACTCGGGTGTAGCGTTATTTTGTCATAAGTCCGGTCAAACTTATATCTTTAACATTATAAAAATTCCCGGTTTTAACGTCACTAAATATTGTACTACTCTGTTATAGCGTCAAAAATTTCTCAGATATTTTACTCTAAATTTCATATAAAATTATATATGTGCGCGCGCTATGCCCATGGCTACAGACATACATTGTATGCAAGCGATAAGCACTGTAACAGGACCACCGGCGCCATCCGGTGTCTGGCGTCTGACATGCCTCCCAACCACTCTCACCGGGTCAGTAGCACTGCGCGTCTCGAGGCGGTTTTTGGTTGTTATTGTTTCTGTATCTGCTCGTACTGTGAGAGTTTCTTTTGTGTGTGTTTATAACTTAAGTTTCGGTAGCCACTGTTTATAGAATTTTATACGTAGGTCTACATTTTTATACAGTAATCATGGCAAGTTCTAGTACAAAAAGAAAGGTTCTGTCTATTCAAGAGAAAGTACGTGTAATTAGATCATATGAAAGGCGTAAAATAGCTGATGTATGCCGTGAGTTTGGTTTAGTGAATTCTACTGTAGGTTCATTTTTAAAAAACAAGGACAAAATTTTAAAAACATTTGAGGAAGATGGAGAAAAAATTAAAAAAATTAGGAAATGCGAACATGGTGATGTGGATGCAGCATTATTGAAATGGTTCAAACAGTGTCGATGTTCAGATATTCCTGTGAGTGGACCAATTCTGAAAGAGAAAGCTACAGAATTCGGAAAATTGTTTGGTATTGATTTTACGTGCTCCAACGGATGGCTAGATTGATTTAAGGCCCGACACTCGATTTCCTTTGCAAACATTTGTGGTGAGGCAAAATGCGTAGATCTGAACGTTACAGGTGATTGGGTGCGTAACACTTGGCCAGAAATTAGACGATCATATAAAGATGAAGACATCTTTAATGGAGATGAAGCCGGAATTTTTTATAAATTAACTCCAGATAAGACTTTCAAATTTAAAAATGAAAAGTGCGTTGGTGGGAAGCTCTCTAAACAAAGAGTTACAGTTTTTGTTTGTGTGTAACGGGCAAAATTTATGGGTTATTTTATTTTATTGCATTTTTTGGGGATTTATAAAAATATGTGTGAAGGCTAATTTCAACGGAGACAGACCACGTGTTGTAAGAACAGTTTTTAACAAAGGCGACACAATATCACGTTGTGCAATCGGTAACCAAGAATTCACCCAGCCTTCATTTCCACGAATTTTGTAAGAGTGTGACAGAGCGCCCATACGCATTACACCACCAGGGGCGCGGACCCACGCGGTAGGGAACCGTAAAGATGGCCAAGAAGTTTAATTTCTGTTCGCCTCCTTTGCCAAGGTGACGGATATAAAAATTAAGTCACGCCCATCTCGTGACGTTAGCCAGTACCGCACCAATATCATAGACGATCGGCACACAAACAACAGCATGAATTAAATGGGACGAAGCTACGGCTACGAAACCACAGGCATTGGTTTCCACCAAAAACGACGCACTCAAGTTAGCGGTGCTTGCTACGCCGTGCGGCCCAGTTCGTCTCACCTACAGACCGCATGCGGTCCGTATAAAATTTTACTAAAAAGTTTTTTCCAAGGTCGGCCGACTTAGCCGGTGAGAACCTGGAACAGTACTAAAAAGTGAACTAGCATTTCGGAATGAAGTAAACGTGGTGTAGAAAGAAGATTAAAATGTGGTGAATCGACAAACGTTTCGGACATATAATCAGTGCAACACGTGGCGAGGAGGACGCTGATGGTGAAGTAACAACACCTAGTTTCATTATATAAATAATTTCATGTAAAAGAGCTCTAGTTTTGACAAAATTAATAATAAAATAAAATGGGGAATTAAAACGGAATGTGATTTGTGTATGGGCATTGCTGGGCCGCCTTAATAGTTTAATTAAGTTATAGTTGCAACTAGTTAATAGCGTATTGGTCATGTAGAAAAAATAATCCAAATGTCAGTAATTCGTTAAGAAAAATAATCGAGATGCGAAGTAGGAGTTTTGTCACAATTTTAATAACAAAGTAAACCGAAAAAATGTCATGCTAAACAAATAAAATAACATTTTATTTGTGTTCGCAAAATATGTATTTGTCATTGTATTACCTGTTGTTTTTCTCTGCCTAAGTACATCAGACGACACCCTGGTCATTCGTGAAGAAGGTAAGTGATACAAATTTGTTTTTTCATTTTAAAAAACAAGCAAAATTTCAGTTGCCGCTTTTAATAGGCACCGATTTCTAGATTTTTACTATTTATTTTAAACTCGTACTGCTTTATGTGCGAACATGACGGGAACCGAAAAAAGGAAACTTTTAGTTATCGGGAAAAGTTTGCATCCTAGATGTTTTAAAAACATCAAAAAACTTCCTGTAAGTTACACTGCCAACAAAAAAGCGTGGATGACTTCTAGTATTTTTGAAGATGAACTAAGAAAGTGGGATAAAGAACTGTCATCGAAAAACAGAAAAATTCTACTTCTAGTTGACAACTGTGCAGCCCATCCAAAGTTAAATTTGACAAACATTAATCTGGTCTTCTTACCGGCCAACTGTACGAGTGTCCTGCAACCTATGGACCAAGGCGTCATTAGAAGCCTAAAGTGTCACTACCACAAGCAACTTTAAAAAAAAATTATTTTCTGTATGGACACGGTGCAACCTGCCACAATTTCACTTTTAGATGCAATACAATTCCTAGACGACTCTTGGAAGAGTGTAACACAGAAGACGATAGCAAAATGCTTTATTAAAGTACAACTCATACATGAAAATTTACCCGATGATGACGAAGACGACGACTTGCCGCTCTCGGAGTGGATTAAGAAATTCGACGTAAATGAATTTGGAAATGAACTTGATTCCTATGCATCAGTGGATGACCAAGTAGAAACATTCCAAGTGTTTAGTGACGCAGAAATTATCGCGGAAGTAAAAAACATAGAAGCAGAAGATAGTGTTGAAGAAGATGCTGAGCAAGAGGAGGATGCCGACATCGTTTGTCCGACAGTACAGGAAGCAATGAGAGCCGCCGAAACTCTTTCACGATTTTACTGCTTTAGAGAGACGTCTGACGACACGTTCAATGCAGCGCAGCATCTCCACAGCACAACAGAAAGAATTTATTTTTCAGAAAGGAGCGTTCAAAAGAAAATTACGGATTACTTTCGACAGTAAGCCTAAATGTAAGTTACATGTACTTTCTTTTTGATCTTTTAAAATATTCTTCATGCTGTTTGTATAAATGAAATGCAGTTTGTAAACTTTAGAATAATATCACGAATAATGTTAATAATGCAAAGATCTTTTTTTTATTTCTCCTTCCTTACTAGTGATTAAAAAGGGACTTTTATAACGACTCTTTTATAACGTCATTATTTTTTTGGTCCCTTCAATGACGTTATAATAACCAAGTTCCACTGTATATTAACGTTAAGCTGATCGAAGCGTGTACAACCTTGAAAGTGTTGGCTGGTATTTTGTGTGTTAAGTGTTCAGGTATTTCTTATTTTTGTGTTCAGTTCATTGATTTGGTGAAATGAATAGTGATCAATCTATTTTAAAAACAATTTTTTCTTCTCTGTCTATTAAAGATAAATGCAAAATTAATGAATTTGGTAGGCCGCTTACCATTCTAAATATTAAACAGAAATATTTAACTATCCTTTTATTTTAACTATATATTTTTAGAATAATTTACAAACAGCATAAACACAACTTAATATTAGGGCTACTAAACGTTGTCAATAGTTATATCTTCATGTTGTGACCCACCCCATGTGTTATTTGGAACAGGATCTTAGTAAAAACATTCAGACACTGAACCCCCAACTGTCAGAGCCAAGAGCCGCCACTGCTGAAATATCCACATTGGTTATATAGAAAATCTACAATTTCCATAGATGGTTGCAACATACACAAACATATTTTCATTTTTATTTTGCCAAACATTATGCCACTGACTTGTTATAATATTATTATATACACACCACCAAAATCAGATTTTGGTGGTGTGTATATAATAATAAAATATATTTTCGTTCAATATTCTATGAAATCGTTTACTTTTACCTGTCATTCTACCATTGATGAGATCAATCTGTTCCACATTATTCAAGGTAGGGAATGAATTACGCCACATTTTCTGCAACATAAATATGATTTACTATTTCAACATGCACTTTCCAAATATGAAAAAAATGACAATTTTATTTTCTGCATCATAAATATGATTTACTATTTCAACACACACTTTCCAAATATGAAATAATAACAATTTTATTTACTATTTTTCTAATTACAATGTCAACAATGAATTTACAATAAGAATTTCTGATTTTTCTATATACCAACTTCACAATTTGTCAGCCTGTAAAGCAGGTAATACATAAGACAGCTAATACATACAATACAATAGAACCTTGATTATCATTTAGTTTCAGGACTGTCACTGTGATGGATAAGTGATAATATAAATATATACTAAATATCACTATAGTATTGATGACTCGGAACACTAAGTTTTTTATAAGTAAAAACGTAAAGTTTTACCTTACAGCCTAAACCGGCTTTCACCTATAGAAGGCTTCATCAGAGGCTGTCGTAGGTAGCGCTGTTCGTCTTGTTGTTGGCGACAGGATAGTTTTTCGAAAGATCGAAGCTCTGTGTGTGTGTGTGTGGTGAGATGTGTTCGAATAATGCGTGCGATTTGAATTGTGTCTGATCATTTAGGATGTCATTTTTATTTGTTTTTGTGTGTTTGTATATTTCTAATTGTTCTAGAGTGTCTAGTTTTCGGCTTTTTGCGTGTACGTGTAGAATGTTCATGTTATTGTCGATGTTCTTATATGTGTGGTTTGCTTCAATGAGGTGGTTTGCAAAGGTAGATTCTGTAGATTCCCATCGCCAACAACAAGACGAACAGCGCTACCTATGACAGCCTCTGATGAAGCCTTCTATAGGTGAAAGCCGGTTTAGGCTGTAAGATAAAACTTTACGTTTTTACTTATAAAAAACTTAGTGTTCCGAGTCGTCAATACTATATTGATATTTAGTTAAGTAACGGACACGTCATGGACAACGAAATCCAAGAACAAATATATAACCCTCCCTCCATTCCCCATGACTATCAACCAATAGTCCTACGCATATTATAATGTAAATTAAACACACAGGCATCAATGATTACACTTGTGATTCTACAAATTACTGCCAATTAATTATTTTTGTGAAGCAATTATTTTGAGATTTACTCGGGCGCCATTTTGCCACACTGTACAACAACATATGAGATTTACTATGCGGTCCAGGATTCGTGTTAACGAACCAGTAATTGCGAAATGTATTACCTGAAATAACTCACTCGTGCTTGTATTTTTTACCAATGACATTACCCTTTATTTATATAAAACACTACTTACATATTTAAAAGACTCTAATGTGTGCCAATCATGCACGTTTTACTATGCCTTGGGGCGTAGTCCCATTCATCTGAACATATTTAACATTAATAATAATTAAACATTTTTAGACCCTCCAAAATAAACATTTGTTACAACTACTGTATAATGGACATGATAAGCAATAAATAATATTTGCGCAACCCAGCACTTGTTAAATTATTTAGTTCACGCTCTCTCTCTCTCTCTTTCACTCATTCTCTGGTACAAATTTTATGTTTTATGAGCTCATTTTAATTTAATAACTTAATGAATTTTTGAAATTTTTAATTGGTCATTTGAATTCAGTTATGAACTTCCTGGATGATATAAATTTTGATAGCTAATACTTAGCTGCCGTTTTAAGAACTTCGCACACCGCGAGTTCGCCGATTGCGCTAACGATCACATCTTGAAGTATCACACTTGTGCCGAATTGTACTAATCGGAACACTGTTTTTAATCCACTTTTGGTGGTGTAAAAGTTAAATATTCACTCTCAGTGAATCTGCCGGCCGCGTGATGTGCCGACCGGCTCAATTCACAGTCCAGGCGAAAATGACGCAGAGTCTTTGTTAAACATTGCGTAGGTGGGGCAAAACTACGTCACCAGTCTTTTGTCTGTACGGCCAAGCCCTGGTTGTTTACAAAAGTATACATTCCTTCGGCTGACGTCACCATGGGCTAGGCATGTTATCGCTATCTGTGACACACCGTTTTTTGCTATATTTGCGGTTTTACAATGAATTCGATCGAAATCCTGTTAATGCCAATCTGCGTTGTATAAAATATTATATAGTCCACTCACCAAAATTTTATTGGGATTATGAAATATTACAAAATTTATTACCAAATAAATCGTTAGGGAATAAAATACAATAATTATGGTTTTTAGGACCATATTTTTATAAAAGTATGATTGTACCATCACAAAACCCCCTCAATGAAAGATTTTGTGCCGAAGCATAAAAACTTTCATTGACACAGTCGTACTTCCTAAAGGGATCAGCCAGGATATGTCGCCACAACCCCCTTACAATGTATATAAAAAGAAATACAATAACTCACCCATGGTCCGATGATGATGACAGTACCTGCATGACCTTACTGGACTTCTCCTTCGAGATCCCAACACCATAAGGTCAATCAGGCGCGTAACGTTCCTGCTCTGACGTGCTGGCCAGCTCAGGACCGCCGTCATATCATCACCAAACACTGAAACAATAAATTAAAATATCAAAATAGTGGCTTGGTATATTACTCTATCCTTAACTGATCCGTTTCCCCTTAGCTATGTGCTGGTTTGCGTTAATAAGCACTGGGTTTGCTTGAAATACAAAAACTATAAAATAATTCTCTTCATGGACTACCCTTTAATTATAAAAATCGTTTCGATTCCCATCGATAATAATTAACTCTTTCTGTTTCATAATTAATGTAATTATAAAAGAAACAAATATTTAAATAGAAATACATGGAAATCCACATATAAATCCCAAATATTACCTAAATCTCCCAAATATTACTCAAACATGGAGAAAAACATTTTATAGAAAAAAATAATTAATAAAATCTTATTGAAATTAATTATTATTATTATTAACAGCTAATAACTGGCGCTGTCGATAATATTTACCCCTCTTTCTCCTCCACACACACTATTTCCTATACATCATGTTAAAATTTCTATGTTAATACATAAAACATAATACATGATACATCATAATCAACACTAATACATTTAATACATTGAAATAGTCAATTCATATTTAATCTTGATCAGAATTTACACATTCTACCTATTTAAATTTGCATTTAAATTATATAATTATAAAAATTACAATTTCAATTAATTAATTAATAATTCTAAACTTTCATTAATTAGCCATCAATTATTTATTATGATTATAATATTTATTTCACATTTATTATTAATATTCATATTATATTATTATTATTTCATCATTCATATTACCTATTTCCTTTCTACTCTGAACTTTCTACCTAACCTTTCACATTTTACCATTGTTTAGTCTGGGTGACTCCTGTATTCACTATGCTTTTACTTATTATTATACTCTTACTCACCTTCTTCTAATTAACAATCAAATTTACCTATCATGACACCAATTTCTCAATTATAAACACCTTTCACTAATTTCATTCCGACGATAAATCCTATAGCACCGCGCGTCTTTGTACAGAGATGGGTGTTCCCTACCTGGCTATATACATTCATAAATTTTTTTTTTGCCCTCCAAAATATCGGCAAACACTCCCTTAAACTACGCTATTACCTGCCACAATGCTATACGTTGATTACTCCTTATCACCTCACCCCCACTACAAAATATCATCAGCAACAAATAAATGTTTAACCTTTACTTTACTCACCTCTACAAATAATCACTAACTACTGTGTCCCTAAATATCTAATACTCTCTTTGTATTATTTTCTTTAAAATTCTTATCTATCTAACTCCCATTTACTTTAATTGAACAACTCACCTGTCTCTATTTATTAATACACCCAGGCACTATCCCTTGTTGAAACACTACCTTACTGTAATCATTGACAATTGCATTATAAAATTTATCTCTCACCTACTCATAACAATACCTCTCAAAATTGATATTGTAACAGTACCACAAATATGGTAGTTACATAATATAAACGAATGTAACGTCAAGTATGAGAAAAAACATGGGAATATATCTAGATAAATAAACATAAGTGTACATAAGTGTGTATCTACAAATATATTAATAAAAAATCCAACAATGAAGAAGAGAATACGAAAATATCAACATTAATTACAAAATGAAGAAAGAAAATGCCACAAGCCCAAAACAAAATATCAGTAAATAGACCCAATAGGATCCAACAGTGAGGGGAATCAACGAAACAAGGATCAACAAGCTCCAACAACAATGGAGATAAATAAAAATAGCAACTACGATGAAAATATAGAATAAAGAAGAAAGAAGAAGGACCAGGAAGAGCACCAAGAAGAAGAAAGAAGATGGACAGAAGATATAAGGACTCAACATAAACCACATGTACTAAAAACAGTGTAAGTGACAAAAGAAATGATTATAAGTGTGACAAGAAAACCAGTGTGAAACATTTAAGGAACCACAAACAATTACAGTGTGTACTTAATACAAATGTGAAACCTGTGAATAACTAACTATTTCAACTGAATAAACCACACAAACAATTACAGTGATGAAGTTTACAGTGTGAAAAATATGTTAATTTCATGATGAAACAACAAAAATTAAAAATAGTCAAATAAACACAGACAATGAGTGTGACTGATTTAATAAAGTTGTAACCAATACACATGATCATAAGACCACCAGATTAGAACAAAATAGAACAATTATGTTATTGTTCATAAAGAACTGACAACAAATTAAAGACAGTTGTTAAGTATCAAACATGACAGGAATTAAATTCCACCATTGACCAGAAAAACATTGTAAATAATACAAGAAAGATTTGTGTTAGTGTTTAAGAAGGAATTGTATAAACATGTGTAACAAAATAGTTAAGGTATTATGTTAATATACCGTAGTGAAGTCAGTTTAGTAGTAGAAAAATACTGCACTAAAACAGATGGTACATTGTTACACAACCCACAAGGAAGAGACCTATTACAACAGAAAATGATACATATTAGTATAAATATCTGGTCATCAAATATGTTATCAAATGAGAATTTATTATAAGTAATAATAATAAATATTAATAGACAATGTAATATAATGCAAAACAATGTAAATAGAACAAGTCAAACATAATGACACAGAGAATAACAGAAATGAGAAAAATATACCAGTTTAGTTAAGAAAAGTACAGTATCAAAACCAATGTCAATGTTTATAAGAGTATTACCAGTAGTGAGATAAATATCTGATAATACATTGAGAACAGATTCTGAACATGATAAGAACAGTATTATAACTAAATTATTGTAAACCAACTAACCATGTACATATGACCAGAAGTAAGCTGAACTATTGTATAGCTAATTAGTTAAGAAAAATACTGTATCAAATATTGAGAACAGCTTGTTACAATTGTTACCAGTAGCAAGAGGAAATCCCAAAGCTACTTTGAGAACAGATAATGACCATAAAAGCAGTCATATTATATACAAACATTTAAAAACCAAATGACCATTATGAAACCAAATGTAAACAAACAATGACTAACCAGTTATTTATGAAAAATACAGCATATAAACTTATGTAAAAGTAATTGGAAACATTACCAAAAGTTAGAATAATATCTAATGCTACTTTGGGAATCCAAACCAAATAGGACAATAACAATTTAGTTGTTGTATTAGAAAAAATAAATGACTATTATGACATGACACAACATGAACAGAGCCATTACTGAAGGATTAAAGAGTTCTGAGCTCATTAAAAGATAACCATTATATATAATAGATTAGGTACTATGTGTGTACACTAACTACAATCATTAAATGATATAATTTATATGAAGAGACTAAAAAATAAGATGAAAAATTGTATAAGAAACATAGGAGAGGTTTGAACTTATGTAAATATTAAATTAACCACAGTCATACACAAATATTATAGTGTAAAATTGTGTAAATAAACATTATTAATAATATTAGATAGTAATATGATCATTTGAAATAAGAAACATTAGTTATAAGCATATTTGTAAAAAATCTAACATGGACGCTTAATGACGCCATAGCGAGATTTGTGTAGGAAACAGTTTTTCCCAAATTATAAATTAAACCGACTGAGATACAGACTCAAAGTGTTTAGATAAGAAGTGTTTTATTATATGTAAATAAAATCTGGTGTAACGAACTTATAAAAATAAGATACACCAAAAATAACAAATAAAATCGTTATTGTAATAGTAGTAATGAACGAAAAATAAGCGTTTTTGGACTTATTTTAACAAGCAAAACGCCCTGAATTCAGTGATATCAACCAATTAACGATAGGACGTAAGATAAGAAAGTTATGATAGTTTTAAACTTTCCAGTTACATTTTTGTACCAGTGATGACGTAAAAAAGCCTCCAACCCAAACTCAATTTTGGCAAAAAATTAAATATTTTAATAAAACGAAGGCTTTCGGGTCAGAGAGTATAACGAATCCAGCCAATGGAATGAATGACTTTCAGCAGACGACCGAGAGACGCTTCAGAGGTACAAGACAGTCTACGATCAACCACCAAACGTACAGGTCACGCCGCTCGAGACAAGAAAGAAAGAGTATATATTTTAAAACTGTGCGCGCCATGTTACGTCAGTACACAACATACAGTTAACCTTAATACAACATTCATACATACGAGTGAAAAAGTGCGGAATTGTGTTAATTGAACAAGTAGGTCAGTGTATAATATCGACCATACTTGCGAGTGAAGTTTTAAATAGGAAACAGGGAGTACAGTTTTATTTAAACAATATTTAAACGAAATTAATAATTTTATGAATATTTGACTTTCGATACTACGCAAGTCATACAATGCTGAGTATCGAAAAAACAGTAATTAAATTATCAGAATTGAGAAAAGATTTAAATCAACATTATTAAAATATTTGAAAAATATTTTAATTAATTATAGTAATTTAAAATATAATGTTTGGAAATAATTGTTAATGAATACGAGAGTATTTAGTCACTCGTTTGACTAAACGTATTTTTCTTGAAGTTTTCTATGTTTTAAAATCTACTTTATTAATTTTCTTACAATCGGAATAAATGTAATTCTGATAATGATATATTAAAAAAGTATTATGAATAATGTGTTTACATGTATAGTATAAGAAATATTAGCTAATAAGGAATACTTATCCTTTGTAACAACACCGGTTAATTCTAACCTCAGAAATCGTTACGGTAACTTGATAATTTCAACATTACCGATCTGTTCTCAAGTAACATTCAAATCAAATAAAATTACTAACAAGAGTTTTTTGAGAAATTTTTCTCTTGTGAATAAATGATTTTAAAACTAATTATTAAATGAACGTAATACATTTTTAAATACTGTACAAGTCATACAGCTTGACAATTGCACACTAGTATTAGAGATGCGTGCGCATACCCGCGTACGATAATTTCATAAACACCAGACATATGGTACCAATTTTTGATTTTTATATTTTTTCAATTATTATTCACTATTGTTAATTCTATATAATTATTTGTATTACATCTTGTGACTGGTATCATGTTACCTCAAAGAACCTAACGAAATATGGTAATTCTCTGAATCAAAGTAACATAACCTATGTAGTTAAATTATTGTACTAACAACAGGTCTACCAGCCTTGAGGAATTAGACAGAGTCTTATTGAATTTTATTGTAATCAGTAATTGAAAGGTTGTTAATCATTGTTTTTAATTGTCAAAGATTTTATCACTTATCAAATTGTTAATAAACCTCCAATTTTATTACCACAAAAGGAGTATCATTTCTAGTAAAAGTAAATTCATTTATTTTTTAATCAGTTCGACACAGGTGGCGGAAGAATTTAAAAAGTTTTAGCATAATTCAGAATATTCGTCAGATATTGCTTCATTTGCTATTGTGTATGATGATATATTAAATATTCAATCTGAATATTTTTTGTTGTCTTTGAAGTGCATGTATTTCAGAAGGAACGTCACAGAACAGAATTGAAGCATTCAAGTGTGGTAAGTAAGTGAGATACACAACAAAGTGCGCGGATCATATTAAAATAAAAGGAGTGAACTCTTACTGCGTACCCAATAGAAAACAATACATTAACACCAATAACCTCTACGATTACGATTACACCTTTAGATAAACAACATTATCGTAGATACCGGTGCGTGTCTACACCCACACGAACACACCAAAGTACATTAAAACAAATATCCTACATCTATAATTTTACGTTATAGATTGGCGCCCAACGTCTGAGCACGATTTAAGGGAAATTACACCATAACTAGTGACCCAAAAATCCCAATTCGTGAAAAAGACAGCAGGTACATTACCAGGACAGCAAGATGTACACTGACAGATTAAAATCAAGATCAAAATCACGATCAACATCGAGGAAGAGGGCAGCCGAAGTGGAAAAGGAGACCAGAAGAGAAGAAAAAGAAGCCATGTCGACGGAGGATGTAGAAGAAGTTGCACTGGAAACGAAGGAAAAAACAATTGAACCGGCGGAGGAGGTTCAGCAGTCTATGGAGGAACCGGAAGTGATGATTCAAGAAACTCCACCGAAACCAAGCCAGCCTGAACAAACAACGTCAATAGGAGAGCCTGCATTTCAAGAGTGGATGAGGAAGGTAATGGAAGGTTTGAACAGTAAATTGGACAATAACAATAAAAACATGGAGTCAATGAAAGCAGACTTAAATAATAAAATCGAAGAAGCCAGTCGGTCCACAAACCAAAAAATAGAGGAAGGCCAGAAGGATAACCAGAAACACATAGAACTGTTAAAAGAAGAATTTCATAACCAAATAAGTGAGACAAACAGAAGAATGGAAGAGGGTCAACGGAAAACCGAAGAATTATTGGAGAAGAGAATGGCCATCATGAAAGAAGATTTATCAGCAGAGTTGGGAGAGAAGATTGATCAAACTAACCAGAAAATTGATGGGATCAACGCCAAACTGAATCGAGATGTTGAGACCATACAAGCCGATCACGAAAATATCTGGCAACAGATAAGTGTCAACAATAATAAAATGGAGGAGACCGCCAAGGAGACGGCAGAAATGGTTGAGAGAAGATTGGGAGAAAGCGTCGAAGAAATCGAGAAACAAATGGCCATTCTAATGACTGAAATTAATGTCGAGATGTCGGAAGTGCGTAAAGAAGGAGAAGGTACCAACCTAAAACTAATACAGACGGAATTGGACCTTAACCAACGTATTAATGATGTGAAGAAAACTCACGATACCCAACTAGATGTAATAACCAAGAGCAGACGAAGATGAAGGCAGCGCAGTCCACGTTAAAGGATAAGTGTGAAGAAGTTGCTGGAAAAGTAGACGCGATCAAGCAACAGGTACACGATGATAAAACACAATCCACAGAACGCCAACGGAGGGAATTGGACGACCTCCGAGACGAAATGCATCGTCTACAAACCATACCAAATTTCCTATCTGGTTTGAGTCATCTAGAAGGAAGAGATCAGATTGACTTCCGGACCTATTCGAAAAATCCCTTAGAGTTCCTAGAGAGAATGGAAGAAATCAAAAAACGAAATCGTGAGAGCAGATGGACTGTCATAAAAGGTATGTTAGACGAATCATTTAAACACACGTTTGACAACTGGTGGACAGCAACCCGACACGAAGTAGGTAATTATGACACCTTCAAGACAGCATTCAAGCAAAAATATTGGTCGGAGGCAACACAGAACATTATAAGGGACGATATTACCAACGGAAGGTTCGACGTAAATGGAAGGCAATCCATGACCACATACTTTTTGGGAAAGATTTGCCTGGCAAGGAATCTGGAACCGGCAATCCCAGAAGAATGCCTGGTCACGAAGTTGGCTTACCATTTCAATCAGGGTATCTCACAGGGAAGACTAAATGCACAGATAAAAACAATCCAAGGAATGTGCGACCTACTTGAAAGCCACGAGAGGGAACGATACTATCAACGGAGTCGACAGGTACCAAGCCAGACATACGATCGAGGAGGGCCTGGAAACAATAATCCCACCATTCATAACAATGGCAATAACCAAGGAAGGAATTTTCATAACCCCCCGAGATTCCAGAATCAACCCACACCGCGTCAAGACGGAGGTGGAAATAATATAAATAGAGGGAACCATAATAACCATCATCCTAATGGTTACCAACGAAATACGAATTACGAAAGAGGTAATCACTACTACAGACCGTATCAGAATCAGTCCCCTAATCACCAACCAAGACAAGATAATGGTCATAATAATAATAACAATCAATTTCGAAGAGTCCATTATACCCATGCCAGTCGAGGTGGAAACCACAGAAATTATTATCAAGGAAGAAGGAGCTTCCCACACCAGCACCATCAGTCCAATAATAGTGACAGGGATGAAAGAGAGTCCGGATATCGGTCAAACGGAAGTGACAGCAGTGGAAGTCCCAGAACAACCACACAAACTACCGAGGTATACCACAACGGACATGGACCGGGAAATCAGGAGCCAGTAGCTTCGACGTCTCAGGACAGACGCGAAAATGGTGACCTGAATTTAAACACCAACCGGCAGTGAAAAACCCAAGATCACCCTCACTGAACCGGACTATTGGGTCTAATGTTTTGGCAAAATCATCGAAGCATCGCAATGTGTATAACAACAACTACTTAAAAAATATAAGGAAAGATCTGATGGAAGAAAAGGAAAATACTATCGGCGATACAAGCAATAGTGAAATTGCATATATATCCGTTAAAGTAAACAACACCGACGCCACAGCCATGATTGACACCGGCGCAAACGTATCAGTAATAGACAAGTTGGAACTGGACAGAATTCAATCGGAGAACAAAGCCACAATACCACATTGCCAATTAGCAATATAATTCTCATCGGTGCTACCGGACGTCAGAATAAGACTATCCGACAGCAAGTACAATTAGATGTATCCAGCAATGGGAAGACAATACAGATGGTATTCCTAGTAGCCAGTGGGCTACCGTTCACCCTACTAATCGGGTGTGATATTTTAAGAAAATACACCGCAATCATCAATATGGATACTAATACAGTGATGATGAAAACAGAAGAAATAGAGTGGACAGCCAATTTGACAGAATACAGGAAGGCACCATCGGAGCATGTAATATACTACATCAGAGAAGGCCGTGAACACCAAGAAGGCGCCGTCAACCAAGGAATACACAACAGTCCAGAGGAAGCTTTATGGTTGGAGAAAATTAATGGCATCCGAGAATTTAAAACCAGCCAGAATAGCCAAGAAGTTACTTGGGAACAACGGGAACGATTAATAGAAATATACTACCAGTATCGCCACGTATTTTCAGATACGCCTGGAGAAATCGATGAAATATTAAAGAAATTTTATGGTACAAAATTTTACAGTATACGGGATACGGTATGTGGATATTGGCAGGTTGAGCTGCATCCGAACAGTAGAAAATACACTGCTTTTATCTTTGAAGGCCGAAACTACCATTTTAAAAGGCTACCATTTGGTTTAGTAAACTCAGTAGCAATATTCGTCAAATGCATGGACGAGATACTGGGCCATAACACACTACAGTTCACAACAGTTTATGTGGACGATCTCTTAATAGCCTCTAACAATTGGGAGGAGCACTGTGACCGGGTGGCACAAGTACTGAAAAAACTGGAAGATAACAACATCACTTTAAAGCTAGATAAATCTCAACTAATTGCAAAGGAAGTGCAATTCTTGGGGTTTAACCTGTCTGAATACGGAATTACACCATCCCAGGAGAAGATGGAGGCAATTCAGCGTTTCCCCGTCCCTAAGAACAAAAAACAACTGCAATCGTTCCTCGGAATCTGCAATTATTATCGGAAATTTCAAAATAATTATTCCGAATTGACAGCTCGATTCTCAACACAGCTATCATCAAAAGAAAAATGGAAATGGGAAGCAGAGCAAGACTCCACATTTGAATTGATCAAAGTAAAGTTCCTAGAAACCGTTATGCTGCATCACCCCAATTTTAATAAACAATTCTTCATGAATTGTGACGCTAGCGACCTAAGCCTTGGTTCTGTACTCTATCAAGAAGACCAAGAAGGGCATCATCAAGTGATTAGTTTCGCAAGCCGTACATTAAACAAGTGCGAACGTAACTACCATACCACAGAAAAAGAATTATTGAGTATAGTGTTTGCATGCGAAAAATTCAGGACATTTATTTTAGGATATACAGTAACAGTGAGGACAGATCACAAATCCATTTCATTTCTAAAAAACTGCAAATTAAAACACGGAAGACTGACAAGATGGACCCTTACACTTCAAGAATACAATATACAATGGGAGTACATACCCGGAAAAAGCAACACAGCTGCAGACGTGTTGTCCCGGATAAACATTAATGCCCAAACATTTGAAGGAGAGAGGGAAACCATTGCAAGAGTATACCACTTATTGTAGAGTAAATCCGAACTCACTGATATATTATCTGACATAATCAATCATCAACAACAAGATCCTAAAATATCATTAATTATCAAAAAAAATAGCCGACAATGATGCAAACATAAACCAATATTACCGTACTCACAATCAGTTGGTATTCACCAAGCACAATAAAGGTGATGAGAGATGGAAGGTAGTTATTCCCAAAGCCCTAGAAAAAGAATTGACCATAGACTACCACATACGTTATGGTCATATGGGCGCAGTGAAGGTCATAAAAGCTTTGCAGGAGCATGTGCATTTCAAGGACATGAGTAGAAAGGTCAGAAAATATGTCCAGAGTTGTAATATCTGTCAACTGGCAAAATGCAGCAACGAAAAGCGAGAAGGAGTCATGATACCAATCACATCAACTGCAAGACTAGAAAAAGTTTTCTTGGACATTTGTGGACCTTTTCCACGGAGTGGTGGGAGACACCAGTACAAGTATATCATAATAATATTTGATCATTACACCAAATATACTAAGCTGTACCCACTCAATCGAGCGACAACCAGTAAAATACTAGAAATAGTTATAAATAAATATATACCCGAAGTGGGTAAACCGTCGATGATAATTACAGATCACGGAACGCAATTCCGAGGACGAAAGTGGCGGGAAACACTGATCCATCTGGGAGTCAAAACATACAAGACATCGGTGTATCACCCCAACAGCAACCCTGCTGAGAGAGTGTTGAGAGAAGTAGGAAGGATCTTAAGAACCTACTGTCACAGCCAGCAGAGGAAGTGGGAGGAGTATTTATCCCCAGCTGAAGACTTCCTAAATCTAGCCTACCACCAGTCAACTGACGAAACACCATACATGGCTATGTACGAGAAAAAACCACCCCGGGAGATCACAGAGATAATTAATTTTCCAATCAGTGCCGAAGTTAAATTTGACAAAACCCGATTCTATAATAATGCAGTCGAGAGAGCGAATAAATTGAGGCTCAAGTACAAAAAGTTACAACCCAAAATCATCAAATATGAAGTGGGAGACCAAGTACTTATCAAAAATCGAGAGCTCCCTAGTACTATTGAGGGTATAGCAAAGAAGCTACTACTGCTATATACCGGACCATATACTGTGACAAAAAACAATCTAAACAACACATATGAATTGCAGAACCCTATTACAAAGAAGATAAAAGGTACCTATAATCAAACCTCAATGAAAAAATATACTGAAAATTAAATTATGGGACCAAAAAGTGAAAAGATAGCGATAAGGATTATTTTATTATTGATAATGTAAAGGATGAAAATATTTGTTATGAAAAATGAAGGTATAATTATAAATATAACTGTTGACTATATCAAGATGAAAAATGAAAAGTGGCTATGAAGATTATTGTTATTTAAAAGTGAAAAATGAAACTATGATTATAAAAATAGATGTTGACTAAAGAAAAAGGATGTATTACTATTATGAAAATTATTATGTGTGTATATTAAACGAGAAGTAACTGTATAATTATGTATTGAACATTGAATATATTGTAATTTTATAATGTGAGAAAACATACTTCAAGAGAATTAATGTAAAGGATTCAGAACATTGTGTTATTAATAATAAAGTACTCTAAAATGAATATACTAATAAAGAGTATAAAAATACGAGACTGACGCATTACATCCTAGGCACATATGAATTCCAAGAGCCACGTCAACAAGTAATTATAACATCTTACCCGTACTATTAAAATGAACATACTATAGAAGAAGAGTATAAAATACGAGGCTGACACCTTCAACCTTTGGCACGTATGAATTTCCGAGAGCCACGTCAACAAGTAAATAAGAACATTTTACCCGTACTATTAAAGAAAAAAGAAGGAACAAAGGAGAAGTTGGAAAAATGAAACCAAAATAAGGTATTAATGTAGACATACCACCACACACAACCACATCGTTTATGATGTATATTACTAGAGAAGAAACCGATACCACATGGAATATAAATACCAAATACAAACCATGGAGAAGAAGAAAAACAAATGTACTTATGAATTATATCTAGAAGAATGAAACCTGAGATGAAGAATATGAGGAGACGACATTCAAAGTGAAAAACAAAATGAAGAGATTGATCAAGAAGAATGAAGAATGAAAAAATAATATAATAACGAAGACAATCATGAGAGTATACCAGTGAGGAAGTGTAAAACAAACTATCCCTATAATATGTGAAGAATATGGTTAAGTTGAATCAAGAAAAGAGAGAATAACAATGTATAAACCGCAGATGCGTGAATTAATCCCAAGGATATTTATTATTTGTCGGAAGAAAGACCACTATTATTATTTTGATGATTTAAAATGAATTGACTGAAGAGTAATGCCAGCAATCATTTATTATTGTTGAAGGTGATGATTTACCTCCATATTTATTGAAATTAGTATGGCCAGTAGAGTTGAATAGCCAAAGTGAGCCGCTCTAAACTGCCCCAGCTAAACTTATGTTAGGGAATTAGGGAACTAAATAAACAAGGGAGATAATTACATAGAGAAGATAAATACGATTCAAATAGAAGAAAGTGAAGGGATATATGGAAAAAACATGTGAATCAACATGGAATGTACAACAATTGATGAATTCTTCAATGAAAAAATATATTATGATAATTCAGAATTAATCAATTCTTATAGGAAGGCATATGTAACAGTACCACAAATATGGTAGTTACATAATATAAACGAATGTAACGTCAAGTATGAGAAAAAACATGGGAATATATCTAGATAAATAAACATAAGTGTATATAAGTGTGTATCTACATATATATTAATAAAAAATCCAACAATGAAGCAGAGAATACGAAAATATCAACATTAATTACAAAATGAAGAAAGAAAATGCCACAAGCCCAAAACAAAATATCAGTAAATAGACCCAATAGGATCCAACAGTGAGGGGAATCAACGAAACAAGGATCAACAAGCTCCAACAACAATGGAGATAAATAAAAATAGCAACTACGATGAAAATATAGAATAAAGAAGAAAGAAGAAGGACCAGGAAGAGCACCAAGAAGAAGAAAGAAGATGGACAGAAGATATAAGGACTCAACATAAACCACATGTACTAAAAACAGTGTAAGTGACAAAAGAAATGATTATAAGTGTGACAAGAAAACCAGTGTGAAACATTTAAGGAGCCACAAACAATTACAGTGTGTACTTAATACAAATGTGAAACCTGTGAATAACTAACTATTTCAACTGAATAAACCACACAAACAATTACAGTGATGAAGTTTACAGTGTGAAAAATATGTTAATTTCATGATGAAACAACAAAAATTAAAAATAGTCAAATAAACACAGACAATGAGTGTGACTGATTTAATAAAGTTGTAACCAATACACATGATCATAAGACCACCAGATTAGAACAAAATAGAACAATTATGTTATTGTTCATAAAGAACTGACAACAAATTAAAGACAGTTGTTAAGTATCAAACATGACAGGAATTAAATTCCACCATTGACCAGAAAAACATTGTAAATAATACAAGAAAGATTTGTGTTAGTGTTTAAGAAGGAATTGTATAAACATGTGTAACAAAATAGTTAAGGTATTATGTTAATATACCGTAGTGAAGTCAGTTTAGTAGTAGAAAAATACTGCACTAAAACAGATGGTACATTGTTACACAACCCACAAGGAAGAGACCTATTACGACAGAAAATGATACATATTAGTATAAATATCTGATCATCAAATATGTTATCAAATGAGAATTTATTATAAGTAATAATAATAAATATTAATAGACAATGTAATATAATGCAAAACAATGTAAATAGAACAAGTCAAACATAATGACACAGAGAATAACAGAAATGAGAAAAATATACCAGTTTAGTTAAGAAAAGTACAGTATCAAAACCAATGTCAATGTTTATAAGAGTATTACCAGTAGTGAGATAAATATCTGATAATACATTGAGAACAGATTCTGAACATGATAAGAACAGTATTATAACTAAATTATTGTAAACCAACTAACCATGTACATATGACCAGAAGTAAGCTGAACCATTGTATAGCTAATTAGTTAAGAAAAATACTGTATCAAATATTGAGAACAGCTTGTTACAATTGTTACCAGTAGCAAGAGGAAATCCCAAAGCTACTTTGAGAACAGATAATGACCATAAAAGCAGTCATATTATATACAAACATTTAAAAACCAAATGACCATTATGAAACCAAATGTAAACAAACAATGACCAACCAGTTATTTATGAAAAATACAGCATATAAACTTATGTAAAAGTAATTGGAAACATTACCAAAAGTTAGAATAATATCTAATGCTACTTTGGGAATCCAAACCAAATAGGACAATAACAATTTAGTTGTTGTATTAGAAAAAATAAATGACTATTATGACATGACACAACATGAACAGAGCCATTACTGAAGGATTAAAGAGTTCTGAGCTCATTAAAAGATAACCATTATATATAATAGATTAGGTACTATGTGTGTACACTAACTACAATCATTAAATGATATAATTTATACGAAGAGACTAAAAAATAAGATGAAAAATTGTATAAGAAACATAGGAGAGGTTTGAACTTATGTAAATATTAAATTAACCACAGTCATACACAAATATTATAGTGTAAAATTGTGTAAATAAACATTATTAATAATATTAGATAGTAATATGATCATTTGAAATAAGAAACATTAGTTATAAGCATATTTGTAAAAAATCTAACATGGACGCTTAATGACGCCATAGCGAGATTTGTGTAGGAAACAGTTTTTCCCAAATTATAAATTAAAGTTGTCTTGATTATTCATCTCTTCTTTCACAGCACTACACTTAACTAAAAATGAACTTTTTTCATGTGAAAAACTTACTATTTTATCGGACGCGTTTCGGCTTAGTATCCGCCTTCTTCAGCTTTGGTAACAGACTGCCAGCATTTTGTAACGGTTGTGTGGAAGGTGAAGTGGGGGTGGTGTGTGGCGGAAGGGGATTGGCGCGGGGATTCAATTTATTGTTTGTTTTCTGTATAATTGTGTCAAAAAGTGTATGTGATTTATATTGTAATTGATCGTTGAGTATGTTGTTTGGTTGTGTTGTGTGGTGTTTATATATTTCATATTGTTCAGTTGTGTTGAGTTTTTGGCCTTTGGGTATGTAATGTAGAATTTCAAGATTAGTGTCTATGTTGGTGTAACTGTGGTTTTCTGTGTGTATGTGTGTGGCAAATGCAGAGTGTATATTGTTGTTGGTTAAAGCTTTTAAGTGTTCAGAATAACGGGATGAAAAAGATCTTCCCGTCTGGCCTATGTAGAAACTATTGCAGTCATTACAATTTAATTTGTAAACACCTGTTTTGTTATATTTGTCTATGTCTGTGTTTGTATTACTGATGTGTTTTTTGATGGTATTGGATGTATTTTTGATGGATGATGTATTTTTTGATGGAAAAAGTTCATTTTTAGTTAAGTATAAATTAAACCGACTGAGATACAGACTCAGTGTTTAGATAAGAAGTGTTTTATTATATGTAAATAAAATCTGGTGTAACGAACTTATAAAAATAAGATACACCAAAAATAACAAATAAAATCGTTATTGTAATAGTAGTAATGAACGAAAAATAAGCGTTTTTGGACTTATTTTAACAAGCAAAACGCCCTGAATTCAGTGATATCAACCAATTAACGATAGGACATAAGATAAGAAAGTTATGATAGTTTTAAACTTTCCAGTTAAATTTTTGTACTAGTGATGACGTAAAAAAGCCTCCAACCCAAACTCAATTTTGGCAAAAAATTAAATATTTTAATAAAACGAAGGCTTTCGGGTCAGAGAGTATAACGAATCCAGCCAATGGAATGAATGACTTTCAGCAGACGACCGAGAGACGCTTCAGAGGTACAAGACAGTCTACGATCAACCACCAAACGTACAGGTCACGCCGCTCGAGACAAGAAAGAAAGAGTATATATTTTAAAACTGTGCGCGCCATGTTACGTCAGTACACAACATACAGTTAACCTTAATACAACATTCATACATACGAGTGAAAAAGTGCGGAATTGTGTTAATTGAACAAGTAGGTCAGTGTATAATATCGACCATACTTGCGAGTGAAGTTTTAAATAGGAAACAGGGAGTACAGTTTTATTTAAACAATATTTAAATGAAATTAATAATTTTATGAATATTTGACTTTCGATACTACGCAAGTCATACAATGCTGAGTATCGAAAAAACAGTAATTAAATTATCAGAATTGAGAAAAGATTTAAATCAACATTATTAAAATATTTGAAAAATATTTTAATTAATTATAGTAATTTAAAATATAATGTTTGGAAATAATTGTTAATGAATACGAGAGTATTTAGTCACTCGTTTGACTAAACGTATTTTTCTTGAAGTTTTCTATGTTTTAAAATCTACTTTATTAATTTTCTTACAATCGGAATAAATGTAATTCTGATAATAATATATTAAAAAAGTATTATGAATAATGTGTTTACATGTATATATAAGAAATATTAGCTAATAAGGAATACTTATCCTTTGTAACAACACCGGTTAATTCTAACCTCAGAAATCGTTACGGTAACTTGATAATTTCAACATTACCGATCTGTTCTCAAGTAATATTCAAATCAAATAAAATTACTAACAAGAGTTTTTTGAGAAATTTTTCTCTTGTGAATAAATGATTTTAAAACTAATTATTAAACGAACGTAATACGTTTTTAAATACTGTACAAGTCATACAGCTTGACAATTGCACACTAGTATTAGAGATGCGTGCGCATACCCGCGTACGATAATTTCATAAACACCAGACATATGGTACCAATTTTTGATTTTTATATTTTTTCAATTATTATTCACTATTGTTAATTCTATATAATTATTTGTATTACATCTTGTGACTGGTATCATGTTACCTCAAAGAACCTAACGAAATATGGTAATTCTCTGAATCAAAGTAACATAACCTATGTAGTTAAATTATTGTACTAACAACAGGTCTACCAGCCTTGAGGAATTAGACAGAGTCTTATTGAATTTTATTGTAATCAGTAATTGAAAGGTTGTTAATCATTGTTTTTAATTGTCAAAGATTTTATCACTTATCAAATTGTTAATAAACCTCCAATTTTATTACCACAAAAGGAGTATCATTTCTAGTAAAAGTAAATTCATTTATTTTTTAATCAGTTCTGACACAGGTGGCGGAAGAATTTAAAAAGTTTTAGCATAATTCAGAATATTCGTCAGATATTGCTTCATTTGCTATTGTGTATGATGATATATATAATATTCAATCTGAATATTTTTTGTTGTCTTTGAAGTGCATGTATTTCAGAAGGAACGTCACAGAACAGAATTGAAGCATTCAAGTGTGGTAAGTAAGTGAGATACACAACAAAGTGCGCGGATCATAATAAAATAAAAGGAGTGAACTCTTACTGCGTACCCAATAGAAAACAATACATTAACACCAATAACCTCTACGATTACGATTACACCTTTAGATAAACAACATTATCGTAGATACCGGTGCGTGTCTACACCCACACGAACACACCAAAGTACATTAAAACAAATATCCTACATCTATAATTTTACGTTATAATATATATATTTTTACTTAATCATTTATTATTCTTCAGTAGAAACTTTCTTATTCATTACAAATTAAATAATAATTTAACTTCCTTAGAAACGTTCTATTACAATTAATAATTTACAACTTCAGTTACAAAGTTAGTACAACTTTCTTTTGTACCATTAATTCAGTAATTACTCATTAATTATTATTCAATTATTTAGAAATTTTTAATTTTACTTTCACTTGTTTAGCAAAATAAAAACATGTTAATTGTTAATTATTCAAACAATTAAACTGCAATTTACATAATGGTGTATATAAAATTTACCTGTAATACACAACATCAAAATACATAAATACATTGACATTAACACATAAACACAATGAAAAATATGCAATCCAAACTCATTATTTTGTCATTAATCAAAATCAGTCCTTATGCAGTCCAATTCAAAATCACTGTTCACATATATTAAATGTTCATTACACAATAAAACAATCTATCCTCCATCGTTGAATAACATTCTAATCTTAGGTCTATTTATCTTATTGTTTAGTGAATAACTTTTATTATTATAATCGTTATAATAATTATCAAACATTTTATAAATTTCGTTTACAATCTCAATCGGTTTATTATATATCAAGTCAAGATCGGGTATAGTTCTGTCTACATCATTATTATATGTTACAATCTTGTTAGTCATATAGTCATCAGAATTATTATCATAATTTTCTACCACTACACCTGTTACTTCCCAAGGTAAGTGCTTGATACCATTATTCTCATTATCTATTATTATTTCAATTTCAATTTTACTATAAGGTAAAGATTTACTATAATCATCCATCATCTCTACTCCTAACCTTTCTACAAGTTCTCTGTACTTTCTATTTACTTTAAAAATTTCTATTATTCTCTTTCTCTCACAATACCTCTCTACACTTTCTCTCTTAATATATTTCTCACCATAACACCAAGTTACACTCTCTCTCTCTCCAAATATGCAGGGGTCACTAACTCATAATTACCGTACCACCTATGAGGTACACAAAAACACCAAGGAATTCTATTTGTAGACCTATCGTCTCCCAAATATAAATTTAAGGAACTCTCGTCATTAAAAATACGTGAAGACTTGACTTCACCCCTACCACAACATCTAAGGAAAATTCTAACCCCTGCACCCCTTTTAAAAATGTACTTTCTCTCAGCTCTCTCTCTGACTCAACACACACAAACACCTCATTATCACTCATAATAGTCTCCTTATCATTTTCTAATATCATATCATTCTTACTACCTGTAAACTCATTATTCAAATTATCACTGTTACTTACTTTATTAATCAGTACTTCGTTTTTTGTCATATTTTCACTACTACTCACCTTCTGATTCTCTATTTGGATTAACTTCTCATCCAACTTTTTAATTACTATATCACATTGCTTATTAAAATTATTGTTACGTTTTTTCATTTCTCTTTTTACTTCGTCAAACTTCTCATTGAAATCACTTTTAATTTGAATGTTTTGTGTTGTAATTTCAATTTTTATTTCAGTAATTTCATTTTTTATTTCAGTTTTGAAATTATTAAAATTTTCATTCTGTTTATCAAATTTCAAATTGGAATCTCTTTTTTGTTCATCCAGCTTTATATCAAAATTATCAAATTTAGTTAATAATAACTGCATCAAAGCAGCAGTTGTTTCGTCTGTTTTGTTTTCATGACGACTTGAGATGGATGTTGCTGTTACTATCTCTGATTGTACAAATGCAGTCGTACTCGACTCGCCAATCTGACTAATTTGTGTTACTGGAACATGCCTCTCACTAGTCAAATTTTCATCAGTTGTACTGATTTCTAATGTTTTATTGTCATTAGTACTCATTTTGGTTCTTATATCTCTAACATATATATGTTTATAACCTCATAACTTAACCCTATTTTACGCACGTGTTTATGTACTTACGAAATCATTTCAGGCAATTATTCCGCTTTCCTGGTAGGTATACTCCACATAAAATTAAGTTTTATGTCGAGTCCAAGTTCGGCCGCGCCAAATGTGATTCTACAAATTACTGCTAATTAATTATTTTTGTGAAGCAATTATTTTGAGATTTACTCGGGCGCCATGTTGCCACACTGTACAACATATGAGATTTACTATGCGGTCCAGGATTCGTGTTAACGAACCAGTAATTGCGAAATGTATTACCTGAAAAAACTCACTCGTGCTTGTATTTTTTACCAATGACATTACCCTTTATTTATATAAAACACTACTTACATATTTAAAAGACTCTAATGTGTGCCAATCATGCACGTTTTACTATGCCTTGGGGCGTAGTCCCATTCATCTGAACATATTTAACATTAATAATAATTAAACATTTTTAGACCCTCCAAAATAAACATTTGTTACAACTACTGTATAATGGACATGATAAGCAATAAATAATATTTGCGCAACCCAGCACTTGTTAAATTATTTAGTTCACACTCTCTATCTCTCTCTCTCATTCTCTGGTACAAATTTTATGTTATATGAGCTCATTTTAATTTAATAACTTAATGAATTTTTGAAATTTTGAATTGGTCATTTGAATTCAGTTATGAACTTCCTGGATGATATAAATTTTGATAGCTAATACTTAGCTGCCATTTTACGAACTTCGCACACCGCGAGTTCGCCGATTGCGCTAACGATCACATCTTGAAGTATGACACTTGTGCCGAATTGTACTAATCGGAACACTGTTTTTAATCCACTTTTGGTGGTGTAAAAGTTAAATATTCACTCTCAGTGAATCTGCCGGCCGCGTGATGTGCCGACCGGCTCAATTCACGGTCCAGGCGAAAATGACGCAGAGTCTTTGTTAAACATTGCGTAGGTGGGGCAAAACTACGTCACCAGTCTTTTGTCTGTATGGCCAAGCCCTGGTTGTTTACAAAAGTATACATTCCTTCGGCTGACGTCACCATGGGCTAGGCATGTTATCGCTATCTGTGACACACCGTTTTTGCTATATTTGCGGTTTTACAATGAATTCGATCGAAATCCTGTTAATGCCAATCTGCGTTGTATAAAATATTATATAGTCCACTCACCAAAATTTTATAGGGATTATGAAATATTACAAAATTTATTACCAAATAAATCGTTAGGGAATAAAATACAATAATTATGGTTTTTAGGACCATATTTTTATAAAAGTATGATTGTACCATCACAAAACCCCCTCAATGAAAGATTTTGTGCCGAAGCATAAAAACTTTCATTGACACAGTCGTACTTCCTAAAGGGATCAGCCAGGATATGTCGCCACAACCCCCTTACAATGTATATAAAAAGAAATACAATAACTCACCCGTGGTCCGATGATGATGACAGTACCTGCATGACCTTACTGGACTTCTCCTTCGAGATCCCAACACCATAAGGTCAATCAGGCGCGTAACGTTCCTGCTCTGACGTGCTGGCCAGCTCAGGACCGCCGTCATATCATCACCAAACACTGAAACAATAAATTAAAAATATCAAAATAGTGGCTTGGTATATTACTCTATCCTTAACTGATCCGTTTCCCCTTAGCTATGTGCTGGTTTGCGTTAATAAGCACTGGGTTTGCTTGAAATAGCTTGAAATACAAAAACTATAAAATACAAGAATTATATAGAATTGCCATTCTCTTCATGGACTACCCTTTAATTGTAAAAATCGTTTCGATTCCCATCGATAATAATTAACTCTTTCTGTTTCATAATTAATGTAATTATAAAAGAAACAAATATTTAAATAGAAATCCACGGAAATCCACATATAAATCCCAAATATTACCTAAATCTCCCAAATATTACTCAAACATGGAGAAAAACATTTTATAGAAAAAAATAATTAATAAAATCTTATTGAAATTAATTATTATTATTATTAACACCTAATAACTGGCGCTGTCGATAATATTTACCCCTCTTTCTCCTCCACACATACTATTTCCTATACATCATGTTAAAATTTCTATGTTAATACATAAAACATAATACATGATACATCATAATCAACACTAATACATTTAATACATTGAAATAGTCAATTCATATTTAATCTTGATCAGAATTTACACATTCTAACTATTTAAATTTGCATTTAAATTATATAATTATAAAAATTACAATTTCAATTAATTAATTAATAATTCTAAACTTTCATTAATTAGCCATCAATTATTTATTATGATTATAATATTTATTTCACATTTATTATTAATATTCATATTATATTATTATTATTTCATCATTCATATTACCTATTTCCTTTCTACTCTGAACTTTCTACCTAACCTTTCACATTTTACCATTGTTTAGTCTGGGTGACTCCTGTATTCACTATGCTTTTACTTATTATTATACTCTTACTCACCTTCTTCTAATTAACAATCAAATTTACCTATCATGACACCAATTTCTCAATTATAAACACCTTTCACTAATTTCATTCCGACGATAAATCCTATAGCACCGCGCGTCTTTGTACAGAGATGGGTGTTCCCTACCTGGCTATATACATTCATAAATTTTTTTTTTGCCCTTCCAAAATATCGGCAAACACTCCCTTAAACTACGCTATTACCTGCCACAATGCTATACGTTGATTACTCCTTATCACCTCACCCCCACTACAAAATATCATCAGCAACAAATAAATGTTTAACCTTTACTTTACTCACCTCTACAAATAATCACTAACTACTGTGTCCCTAAATATCTAATACTCTCTTTTTATTATTTTCTTTAAAATTCTTATCTATCTAACTCCCATTTACTTTAATTGAACAACTCACCTGTCTCTATTTATTAATACACCCAGGCACTATCCCTTGTTGAAACACTACCTTACTGTAATCATTGACAATTGCATTATAAAATTTATCTCTCACCTACTCATAACAATACCTCTCAAAATTCATATATATATTTTTACTTAATCATTTATTATTCTTCATTAGAAACTTTCTTATTCATTACAAATTAAATAATAATTTAACTTCCTTAGAAACGTTCTATTACAATTAATAATTTACAACTTCAGTTACAAAGTTAGTACAACTTTCTTTTGTACCATTAATTCAGTAATTACTCATTAATTATTATTCAATTATTTAGAAATTTTTAATTTTACATTCACTTGTTTAGCAAAATAAAAACATGTTAATTGTTAATTATTCAAACAATTAAACTGTAATTTACATACATGGTGTATATAAAATTTACCTGTAATACACAACATCAAAATACATAAATACACTGACATTAACACATAAACACAATGAAAAATATGCAATCCAAACTCATTATTTTGTCATTAATCAAAATCAGTCCATATGCAGTCCAATTCAAAATCACTGTTCACATATATTAAATGTTCATTACACAATAAAACAATCTATCCTCCATCGTTGAATAACATTCTAATCTTAGGTCTATTTATCTTATTGTTTAGTGAATAACTTTTATTATTATAATCGTTATAATAATTATCAAACATTTTATAAATTTCGTTTACAATCTCAATCGGTTTATTATATATCAAGTCAAGATCGGGTATAGTTCTGTCTACATCATTATTATATGTTACAATCTTGTTAGTCATATAGTCATCAGAATTATTATCATAATTTTCTACCACTACACCTGTTATTTCCCAAGGTAAGTGCTTGATACCATTATTCTCATTATCTATTATTATTTCAATTTCAATTTTACTATAAGGTAAAGATTTACTATAATCATCCATCATCTCTACTCCTAACCTTTCTACAAGTTCTCTGTACTTTGTATTTACTTTAAAAATTTCTATTATTCTCTTTCTCTCACAATACCTCTCTAAATATATTTCTCACCATAACACCAAGTTACACTCTCTCTCTCCAAATATGCAGGGGTCACTAACTCATAATTACCGTACCACCTATGAGGTACACAAAAACACCAAGGAATTCTATTTGTAGACCTATCGTCTCCCAAATATAAATTTAAGGAACTCTCGTCATTAAAAATACGTGAAGACTTGACTTCACCCCTACCACAACATCTAAGGAAAATTCTAACCCCTGCACCCCTTTTAAAAATGTACTTTCTCTCAGCTCTCTCTCTGACTCAACACACACAAACACCTCATTATCACTCATAATAGTCTCCTTATCATTTTCTAATATCATATCATTCTTACTACCTGTAAACTCATTATTCAAATTATCACTGTTACTTACTTTATTAATCAGTACTTCGTTTTTTGTCATATTTTCACTACTACTCACCTTCTGATTCTCTATTTGGATTAACTTCTCATCCAACGTTTTAATTACTATATCACATTGCTTATTAAAATTATTGTTACGTTTTTTCATTTCTCTTTTTACTTCGTCAAACTTCTCATTGAAATCACTTTTAATTTGAATGTTTTGTGTTGTAATTTCAATTTTTATTTCAGTAATTTCATTTTTTATTTCAGTTTTGAAATTATTAAAATTTTCATTCTGTTTATCAAATTTCAAATTGGAATCTCTTTTTTGTTCATCCAGCTTTATATCAAAATTATCAAATTTAGTTAATAATAACTGCATCAAAGCAGCAGTTGTTTCGTCTGTTTTGTTTTCATGACGACTTGAGATGGATGTTGCTGTTACTATCTCTGATTGTACAAATGCAGTCGTACTCGACTCGCCAATCTGACTAATTTGTGTTACTGGAACATGCCTCTCACTAGTCAAATTTTCATCAGTTGTACTGATTTCTAATGTTTTATTGTCATTAGTACTCATTTTGGTTTTTATATCTCTAACATATATATGTTTATAACCTCATAACTTAACCCTATTTTACGCACGTGTTTATGTACTTACGAAATCATTTCAGGCAATTATTCCGCTTTCCTGGTAGGTATACTCCACATAAAATTAAGTTTTGTCGAGTCCAAGTTCGGCCGCGCCAAATGTGATTCTACAAATTACTGCTAATTAATTATTTTTGTGAAGCAATTATTTTGAGATTTACTCGGGCGCCATGTTGCCACACTGTACAACATATGAGATTTACTATGCGGTCCAGGATTCGTGTTAACGAACCAGTAATTGCGAAATGTATTACCTGAAAAAACTCACTCGTGCTTGTATTTTTTACCAATGACATTACCCTTTATTTATATAAAACACTACTTACATATTTAAAAGACTCTAATGTGTGCCAATCATGCACGTTTTACTATGCCTTGGGGCGTAGTCCCATTCATCTGAACATATTTAACATTAATAATAATTAAACATTTTTAGACCCTCCAAAATAAACATTTGTTACAACTACTGTATAATGGACATGATAAGCAATAAATAATATTTGCGCAACCCAGCACTTGTTAAATTATTTAGTTCACACTCTCTATCTCTCTCTCTCATTCTCTGGTACAAATTTTATGTTATATGAGCTCATTTTAATTTAATAACTTAATGAATTTTTGAAATTTTGAATTGGTCATTTGAATTCAGTTATGAACTTCCTGGATGATATAAATTTTGATAGCTAATACTTAGCTGCCATTTTACGAACTTCGCACACCGCGAGTTCGCCGATTGCGCTAACGATCACATCTTGAAGTATGACACTTGTGCCGAATTGTACTAATCGGAACACTGTTTTTAATCCACTTTTGGTGGTGTAAAAGTTAAATATTCACTCTCAGTGAATCTGCCGGCCGCGTGATGTGCCGACCGGCTCAATTCACGGTCCAGGCGAAAGTGACGCAGAGTCTTTGTTAAACATTGCGTAGGTGGGGCAAAACTACGTCACCAGTCTTTTGTCTGTACGGCCAAGCCCTGGTTGTTTACAAAAGTATACATTCCTTCGGCTGACGTCACCATGGGCTAGGCATGTTATCGCTATCTGTGACACACCGTTTTTTGCTATATTTGCGGTTTTACAATGAATTCGATCGAAATCCTGTTAATGCCAATCTGCGTTGTATAAAATATTATATAGTCCACTCACCAAAATTTTATAGGGATTATGAAATATTACAAAATTTATTACCAAATAAATCGTTAGGGAATAAAATACAATAATTATGGTTTTTAGGACCATATTTTTATAAAAGTATGATTGTACCATCACAAAACCCCCTCAATGAAAGATTTTGTGCCGAAGCATAAAAACTTTCATTGACACAGCCGTACTTCCTAAAGGGATCAGCCAGGATATGTCGCCACAACCCCCTTACAATGTATATAAAAAGAAATACAATAACTCACCCGTGGTCCGATGATGATGACAGTACCTGCATGACCTTACTGGACTTCTCCTTCGAGATCCCAACACCATAAGGTCAATCAGGCGCGTAACGTTCCTGCTCTGACGTGCTGGCCAGCTCAGGACCGCCGTCATATCATCACCAAACACTGAAACAATAAATTAAAAATATCAAAATAGTGGCTTGGTATATTACTCTATCCTTAACTGATCCGTTTCCCCTTAGCTATGTGCTGGTTTGCGTTAATAAGCACTGGGTTTGCTTGAAATAGCTTGAAATACAAAAACTATAAAATACAAGAATTATATAGAATTGCCATTCTCTTCATGGACTACCCTTTAATTGTAAAAATCGTTTCGATTCCCATCGATAATAATTAACTCTTTCTGTTTCATAATTAATGTAATTATAAAAGAAACAAATATTTAAATAGAAATACATGGAAATCCACATATAAATCCCAAATATTACCTAAATCTCCCAAATATTACTCAAACATGGAGAAATATTACTCAAACATGGAGAAAAACATTTTATAGAAAAAAATAATTAATAAAATCTTATTGAAATTAATTATTTTTATTATTAACAGCTAATAACTGGCGCTGTCGATAATATTTACCCCTCTTTCTCCTCCACACACACTATTTCCTATACATCATGTTAAAATTTCTATGTTAATACATAAAACATAATACATGATACATCATAATCAACACTAATACATTTAATACATTGAAATAGTCAATTCATATTTAATCTTGATCAGAATTTACACATTCTACCTATTTAAATTTGCATTTAAATTATATAATTATAAAAATTACAATTTCAATTAATTAATTAATAATTCTAAACTTTCATTAATTAGCCATCAATTATTTATTATGATTATAATATTTATTTCACATTTATTATTAATATTCATATTATATTATTATTATTTCATCATTCATATTTCCTATTTCCTTTCAACTCTGAACTTTCTACCTAACCTTTCACATTTTACCATTGTTTAGTCTGGGTGACTCCTGTATTCACTATGCTTTTACTTATTATTATACTCTTACTCACCTTCTTCTAATTAACAATCAAATTTGCCTATCATGACACCAATTTCTCAATTATAAACACCTTTCACTAATTTCATTCCGACGATAAATCCTACAGCACCGCGCGTCTTTGTACAGAGATGGGTGTTCCCTACCTGGCTATATACATTCATAAATTTTTTTTTTGCCCTTCCAAAATATCGGCAAACACTCCCTTAAACTACGCTATTACCTGCCACAATGCTATACGTTGATTACTCCTTATCACCTCACCCCCACTACAAAATATCATCAGCAACAAATAAATGTTTAACCTTTACTTTACTCACCTCTACAAATAATCACCAACTACTGTGTCCCTAAATATCTAATACTCTCTTTTTATTATTTTCTTTAAAATTCTTATCTATCTAACTCCCATTTACTTTAATTGAACAACTCACCTGTCTCTATTTATTAATACACCCAGGCACTATCCCTTGTTGAAACACTACCTTACTGTAATCATTGACAATTGCATTATAAAATTTATCTCTCACCTACTCATAACAATACCTCTCAAAATTCATATATATATTTTTACTTAATCATTTATTATTCTTCATTAGAAACTTTCTTATTCATTACAAATTAAATAATAATTTAACAACTTCAGTTACAAAGTTAGTACAACTTTCTTTTGTACCATTAATTCAGTAATTACTCATTAATTATTTAGAAATTTTTAATTTTACTTTCACTTGTTTAGCAAAATAAAAACATGTTAATTGTTAATTATTCAAACAATTAAACTGTAATTTACATACATGGTGTATATAAAATTTACCTGTAATACACAACATCAAAATACATAAATACATTGACATTAACACATAAACACAATGAAAAATATGCAATCCAAACTCATTATTTTGTCATTAATCAAAATCAGTCCATATGCAGTCCAATTCAAAATCACTGTTCACATATATTAAATGTTCATTACACAATAAAACAATCTATCCTCCATCGTTGAATAACATTCTAATCTTAGGTCTATTTATCTTATTGTTTAGTGAATAACTTTTATTATTATAATCGTTATAATAATTATCAAACATTTTATAAATTTCGTTTACAATCTCAATCGGTTTATTATATATCAAGTCAAGATCGGGTATAGTTCTGTCTACATCATTATTATATGTTACAATCTTGTTAGTCATATAGTCATCAGAATTATTATCATAATTTTCTACCACTACACCTGTTACTTCCCAAGGTAAGTGCTTGATACCATTATTCTCATTATCTATTATTATTTCAATTTCAATTTTACTATAAGGTAAAGATTTACTATAATCATCCATCATCTCTACTCCTAACCTTTCTACAAGTTCTCTGTACTTTCTATTTACTTTAAAAATTTCTATTATTCTCTTTCTCTCACAATACCTCTCTACACTTTCTCTCTTAATATATTTCTCACCATAACACCAAGTTACACTCTCTCTCTCCAAATATGCAGGGGTCACTAACTCATAATTACCGTACCACCTATGAGGTACACAAAAACACCAAGGAATTCTATTTGTAGACCTATCGTCTCCCAAATATAAATTTAAGGAACTCTCGTCATTAAAAATACGTGAAGACTTGACTTCACCCCTACCACAACATCTAAGGAAAATTCTAACCCCTGCACCCCTTTTAAAAATGTACTTTCTCTCAGCTCTCTCTCTGACTCAACACACACAAACACCTCATTATCACTCATAATAGTCTCCTTATCATTTTCTAATATCATATCATTCTTACTACCTGTAAACTCATTATTCAAATTATCACTGTTACTTACTTTATTAATCAGTACTTCGTTTTTTGTCATATTTTCACTACTACTCACCTTCTGATTCTCTATTTGGATTAACTTCTCATCCAACGTTTTAATTACTATATCACATTGCTTATTAAGATTATTGTTACGTTTTTTCATTTCTCTTTTTATTTCGTCAAACTTTTCATTGAAATCACTTTTAATTTGAATGTTTTGTGTTGTAATTTCAATTTTTATTTCAGTAATTTCATTTTTTATTTCAGTTTTGAAATTATTAAAATTTTCATTCTGTTTATCAAATTTCAAATTGGAATCTCTTTTTTGTTCATCCAGCTTTATATCAAAATTATCAAATTTAGTTAATAATAACTGCATCAAAGCAGCAGTTGTTTCGTCTGTTTTGTTTTCATGACGACTTGAGATGGATGTTGCTGTTACTATCTCTGATTGTACAAATGCAGTCGTACTCGACTCGCCAATCTGACTAATTTGTGTTACTGGAACATGCCTCTCACTAGTCAAATTTTCATCAGTTGTACTGATTTCTAATGTTTTATTGTCATTAGTACTCATTTTGGTTCTTATATCTCTAACATATATATGTTTATAACCTCGTAACTTAACCCTATTTTACGCACGTGTTTATGTACTTACGAAATCATTTCAGGCAATTATTCCGCTTTCCTGGTAGGTATACTCCACATAAAATTAAGTTTTATGTCGAGTCCAAGTTCGGCCGCGCCAAATGTGATTCTACAAATTACTGCTAATTAATTAATTTTTGTGAAGCAATTATTTTGAGATTTACTCGGGCGCCATGTTGCCACACTGTACAACATATGAGATTTACTATGCGGTCCAGGATTCGTGTTAACGAACCAGTAATTGCGAAATGTATTACCTGAAAAAACTCACTCGTGCTTGTATTTTTTACCAATGACATTACCCTTTATTTATATAAAACACTACTTACATATTTAAAAGACTCTAATGTGTGCCAATCATGCACGTTTTACTATGCCTTGGGCGTAGTCCCATTCATCTGAACATATTTAACATTAATAATAATTAAACATTTTTAGACCCTCCAAAATAAACATTTGTTACAACTACTGTATAATGGACATGATGAGCAATAAATAATATTTGCGCAACCCAGCACTTGTTAAATTATTTAGTTCACACTCTCTATCTCTCTCTCTCATTCTCTGGTACAAATTTTATGTTATATGAGCTCATTTTAATTTAATAACTTAATGAATTTTTGAAATTTTGAATTGGTCATTTGAATTCAGTTATGAACTTCCTGGATGATATAAATTTTGATAGCTAATACTTAGCTGCCATTTTACGAACTTCGCACACCGCGAGTTCGCCGATTGCGCTAACGATCACATCTTGAAGTATGACACTTGTGCCGAATTGTACTAATCGGAACACTGTTTTTAATCCACTTTTGGTGGTGTAAAAGTTAAATATTCACTCTCAGTGAATCTGCCGGCCGCGTGATGTGCCGACCGGCTCAATTCACGGTCCAGGCGAAAATGACGCAGAGTCTTTGTTAAACATTGCGTAGGTGGGGCAAAACTACGTCACCAGTCTTTTGTCTGTACGGCCAAGCCCTGGTTGTTTACAAAAGTATACATTCCTTCGGCTGACGTCACCATGGGCTAGGCATGTTATCGCTATCTGTGACACACCGTTTTTGCTATATTTGCGGTTTTACAATGAATTCGATCGAAATCCTGTTAATGCCAATCTGCGTTGTATAAAATATTATATAGTCCACTCACCAAAATTTTATAGGGATTATGAAATATTACAAAATTTATTACCAAATAAATCGTTAGGGAATAAAATACAATAATTATGGTTTTTAGGACCATATTTTTATAAAAGTATGATTGTACCATCACAAAACCCCCTCAATGAAAGATTTTGTGCCGAAGCATAAAAACTTTCATTGACACAGTCGTACTTCCTAAAGGGATCAGCCAGGATATGTCGCCACAACCCCCTTACAATGTATATAAAAAGAAATACAATAACTCACCCGTGGTCCGATGATGATGACAGTACCTGCATGACCTTACTGGACTTCTCCTTCGAGATCCCAACACCATAAGGTCAATCAGGCGCGTAACGTTCCTGCTCTGACGTGCTGGCCAGCTCAGGACCGCCGTCATATCATCACCAAACACTGAAACAATAAATTAAAAATATCAAAATAGTGGCTTGGTATATTACTCTATCCTTAACTGATCCGTTTCCCATTAGCTATGTGCTGGTTTGCGTTAATAAGCACTGGGTTTGCTTGAAATAGCTTGAAATACAAAAACTATAAAATACAAGAATTATATAGAATTGCCATTCTCTTCATGGACTACCCTTTAATTGTAAAAATTGTTTCGATTCCCATCGATAATAATTAACTCTTTCTGTTTCATAATTAATGTAATTATAAAAGAAACAAATATTTAAATAGAAATCCACGGAAATCCACATATAAATCCCAAATATTACCTAAATCTCCCAAATATTACTCAAACATGGAGAAAAACATTTTATAGAAAAAAATAATTAATAAAATCTTATTGAAATTAATTATTATTATTATTAACACCTAATAACTGGCGCTGTCGATAATATTTACCCCTCTTTCTCCTCCACACATACTATTTCCTATACATCATGTTAAAATTTCTATGTTAATACATAAAACATAATACATGATACATCATAATCAACACTAATACATTTAATACATTGAAATAGTCAATTCATATTTAATCTTGATCAGAATTTACACATTCTACCTATTTAAATTTGCATTTAAATTATATAATTATAAAAATTACAATTTCAATTAATTAATTAATAATTCTAAACTTTCATTAATTAGCCATCAATTATTTATTATGATTATAATATTTATTTCACATTTATTATTAATATTCATATTATATTATTATTATTTCATCATTCATATTTCCTATTTCCTTTCTACTCTGAACTTTCTACCTAACCTTTCACATTTTACCATTGTTTAGTCTGGGTGACTCCTGTATTCACTATGCTTTTACTTATTATTATACTCTTACTCACCTTCTTCTAATTAACAATCAAATTTACCTATCATGACACCAATTTCTCAATTATAAACACCTTTCACTAATTTCATTCCGACGATAAATCCTATAGCACCGCGCGTCTTTGTACAGAGATGGGTGTTCCCTACCTGGCTATATACATTCATAAATTTTTTTTTTGCCCTTCCAAAATATCGGCAAACACTCCCTTAAACTACGCTATTACCTGCCACAATGCTATACGTTGATTACTCCTTATCACCTCACCCCCACTACAAAATATCATCAGCAACAAATAAATGTTTAACCTTTACTTTACTCACCTCTACAAATAATCACTAACTACTGTGTCCCTAAATATCTAATACTCTCTTTGTATTATTTTCTTTAAAATTCTTATCTATCTAACTCCCATTTACTTTAATTGAACAACTCACCTGTCTCTATTTATTAATACACCCAGGCACTATCCCTTGTTGAAACACTACCTTACTGTAATCATTGACAATTGCATTATAAAATTTATCTCTCACCTACTCATAACAATACCTCTCAAAATTCATATATATATTTTTACTTAATCATTTATTATTCTTCATTAGAAACTTTCTTATTCATTACAAATTAAATAATAATTTAACTTCCTTAGAAACGTTCTATTACAATTAATAATTTACAACTTCAGTTACAAAGTTAGTACAACTTTCTTTTGTACCATTAATTCAGTAATTACTCATTAATTATTATTCAATTATTTAGAAATTTTTAATTTTACTTTCACTTGTTTAGCAAAATAAAAACATGTTAATTGTTAATTATTCAAACAATTAAACTGTAATTTACATACATGGTGTATATAAAATTTACCTGTAATACACCACATCAAAATACATAAATACATTGACATTAACACATAAACACAATGAAAAATATGCAATCCAAACTCATTATTTTGTCATTAATCAAAATCAGTCAATATGCAGTCCAATTCAAAATCACTGTTCACATATATTAAATGTTCATTACACAATAAAACAATCTATCCTCCATCGTTGAATAACATTATAATCTTAGGTCTATTTATCTTATTGTTTAGTGAATAACTTTTATTATTATAATCGTTATAATAATTATCAAAAATTTTATAAATTTCGTTTACAATCTCAATCGGTTTATTATATATCAAGTCAAGATCGGGTATAGTTCTGTCTACATCATTATTATATGTTACAATCTTGTTAGTCATATAGTCATTGAATTATTATCATAATTTTCTACCACTACACCTGTTACTTCCCAAGGTAAGTGCTTGATACCATTATTCTCATTATCTATTATTATTTCAATTTCAATTTTACTATAAGGTAAAGATTTACTATAATCATCCATCATCTCTACTCCTAACCTTTCTACAAGTTCTCTGTACTTTCTATTTACTTTAAAAATTTCTATTATTCTCTTTCTCTCACAATACCTCTCTACACTTTCTCTCTTAATATATTTCTCACCATAACACCAAGTTACACTCTCTCTCTCCAAATATGCAGGGGTCACTAACTCATAATTACCGTACCACCTATGAGGTACACAAAAACACCAAGGAATTCTATTTGTAGACCTATCGTCTCCCAAATATAAATTTAAGGAACTCTCGTCATTAAAAATACGTGAAGACTTGACTTCACCCCTACCACAACATCTAAGGAAAATTCTAACCCCTGCACCCCTTTTAAAAATGTACTTTCTCTCAGCTCTCTCTCTGACTCAACACACACAAACACCTCATTATCACTCATAATAGTCTCCTTATCATTTTCTAATATCATATCATTCTTACTACCTGTAAACTCATTATTCAAATTATCACTGTTACTTACTTTATTAATCAGTACTTCGTTTTTTGTCATATTTTCACTACTACTCACCTTCTGATTCTCTATTTGGATTAACTTCTCATCCAACTTTTTAATTACTATATCACATTGCTTATTAAGATTATTGTTACGTTTTTTCATTTCTCTTTTTATTTCGTCAAACTTCTCATTGAAATCACTTTTAATTTGAATGTTTTGTGTTGTAATTTCAATTTTTATTTCAGTAATTTCATTTTTTATTTCAGTTTTGAAATTATTAAAATTTTCATTCTGTTTATCAAATTTCAAATTGGAATCTCTTTTTTGTTCATCCAGCTTTATATCAAAATTATCAAATTTAGTTAATAATAACTGCATCAAAGCAGCAGTTGTTTCGTCTGTTTTGTTTTCATGACGACTTGAGATGGATGTTGCTGTTACTATCTCTGATTGTACAAATGCAGTCGTACTCGACTCGCCAATCTGACTAATTTGTGTTACTGGAACATGCCTCTCACTAGTCAAATTTTCATCAGTTGTACTGATTTCTAATGTTTTATTGTCATTAGTACTCATTTTGGTTCTTATATCTCTAACATATATATGTTTATAACCTCGTAACTTAACCCTATTTTACGCACGTGTTTATGTACTTACGAAATCATTTCAGGCAATTATTCCGCTTTCCTGGTAGGTATACTCCACATAAAATTAAGTTTTATGTCGAGTCCAAGTTCGGCCGCGCCAAATGTGATTCTACAAATTACTGCTAATTAATTATTTTTGTGAAGCAATTATTTTGAGATTTACTCGGGCGCCATGTTGCCACACTGTACAACATATGAGATTTACTATGCGGTCCAGGATTCGTGTTAACGAACCAGTAATTGCGAAATGTATTACCTGAAAAAACTCACTCGTGCTTGTATTTTTTACCAATGACATTACCCTTTATTTATATAAAACACTACTTACATATTTAAAAGACTCTAATGTGTGCCAATCATGCACGTTTTACTATGCCTTGGGGCGTAGTCCCATTCATCTGAACATATTTAACATTAATAATAATTAAACATTTTTAGACCCTCCAAAATAAACATTTGTTACAACTACTGTATAATGGACATGATAAGCAATAAATAATATTTGCGCAACCCAGCACTTGTTAAATTATTTAGTTCACACTCTCTATCTCTCTCTCTCATTCTCTGGTACAAATTTTATGTTATATGAGCTCATTTTAATTTAATAACTTAATGAATTTTTTAAATTTTGAATTGGTCATTTGAATTCAGTTATGAACTTCCTGGATGATATAAATTTTGATAGCTAATACTTAGCTGCCATTTTACGAACTTCGCACACCGCGAGTTCGCTGATTGCGCTAACGATCACATCTTGAAGTATGACACTTGTGCCGAATTGTACTAATCGGAACACTGTTTTTAATCCACTTTTGGTGGTGTAAAAGTTAAATATTCACTCTCAGTGAATCTGCCGGCCGCGTGATGTGCCGACCGGCTCAATTCACGGTCCAGGCGAAAATGACGCAGAGTCTTTGTTAAACATTGCGTAGGTGGGGCAAAACTACGTCACCAGTCTTTTGTCTGTACGGCCAAGCCCTGGTTGTTTACAAAAGTATACATTCCTTCGGCTGACGTCACCATGGGCTAGGCATGTTATCGCTATCTGTGACACACCGTTTTTGCTATATTTGCGGTTTTACAATGAATTCGATCAAAATCCTGTTAATGCCAATCTGCGTTGTATAAAATATTATATAGTCCACTCACCAAAATTTTATAGGGATTATGAAATATTACAAAATTTATTACCAAATAAATCGTTAGGGAATAAAATACAATAATTATGGTTTTTAGGACCATATTTTTATAAAAGTATGATTGTACCATCACAAAACCCCCTCAATGAAAGATTTTGTGCCGAAGCATAAAAACTTTCATTGACACAGCCGTACTTCCTAAAGGGATCAGCCAGGATATGTCGCCACAACCCCCTTACAATGTATATAAAAAGAAATACAATAACTCACCCGTGGTCCGATGATGATGACAGTACCTGCATGACCTTACTGGACTTCTCCTTCGAGATCCCAACACCATAAGGTCAATCAGGCGCGTAACGTTCCTGCTCTGACGTGCTGGCCAGCTCAGGACCGCCGTCATATCATCACCAAACACTGAAACAATAAATTAAAAATATCAAAATAGTGGCTTGGTATATTACTCTATCCTTAACTGATCCGTTTCCCCTTAGCTATGTGCTGGTTTGCGTTAATAAGCACTGGGTTTGCTTGAAATAGCTTGAAATACAAAAACTATAAAATACAAGAATTATATAGAATTGCCATTCTCTTCATGGACTACCCTTTAATTGTAAAAATCGTTTCGATTCCCATCGATAATAATTAACTCTTTCTGTTTCATAATTAATGTAATTATAAAAGAAACAAATATTTAAATAGAAATACATGGAAATCCACATATAAATCCCAAATATTACCTAAATCTCCCAAATATTACTCAAACATGGAGAAATATTACTCAAACATGGAGAAAAACATTTTATAGAAAAAAATAATTAATAAAATCTTATTGAAATTAATTATTTTTATTATTAACAGCTAATAACAGGCGCTGTCGATAATATTTACCCCTCTTTCTCCTCCACACACACTATTTCCTATACATCATGTTAAAATTTCTATGTTAATACATAAAATATAATACATGATACATCATAATCAACACTAATACATTTAATACATTGAAATAGTCAATTCATATTTAATCTTGATCAGAATTTACACATTCTACCTATTTAAATTTGCATTTAAATTATATAATTATAAAAATTACAATTTCAATTAATTAATTAATAATTCTAAACTTTCATTAATTAGCCATCAATTATTTATTATGATTATAATATTTATTTCACATTTATTATTAATATTCATATTATATTATTATTATTTCATCATTCATATTTCCTATTTCCTTTCAACTCTGAACTTTCTACCTAACCTTTCACATTTTACCATTGTTTAGTCTGGGTGACTCCTGTATTCACTATGCTTTTACTTATTATTATACTCTTACTCACCTTCTTCTAATTAACAATCAAATTTGCCTATCATGACACCAATTTCTCAATTATAAACACCTTTCACTAATTTCATTCCGACGATAAATCCTATAGCACCGCGCGTCTTTGTACAGAGATGGGTGTTCCCTACCTGGCTATATACATTCATAAATTTTTTTTTTGCCCTTCCAAAATATCGGCAAACACTCCCTTAAACTACGCTATTACCTGCCACAATGCTATACGTTGATTACTCCTTATCACCTCACCCCCACTACAAAATATCATCAGCAACAAATAAATGTTTAACCTTTACTTTACTCACCTCTACAAATAATCACCAACTACTGTGTCCCTAAATATCTAATACTCTCTTTTTATTATTTTCTTTAAAATTCTTATCTATCTAACTCCCATTTACTTTAATTGAACAACTCACCTGTCTCTATTTATTAATACACCCAGGCACTATCCCTTGTTGAAACACTACCTTACTGTAATCATTGACAATTGCATTATAAAATTTATCTCTCACCTACTCATAACAATACCTCTCAAAATTCATATATATATTTTTACTTAATCATTTATTATTCTTCATTAGAAACTTTCTTATTCATTACAAATTAAATAATAATTTAACAACTTCAGTTACAAAGTTAGTACAACTTTCTTTTGTACCATTAATTCAGTAATTACTCATTAATTATTTAGAAATTTTTAATTTTACTTTCACTTGTTTAGCAAAATAAAAACATGTTAATTGTTAATTATTCAAACAATTAAACTGTAATTTACATACATGGTGTATATAAAATTTACCTGTAATACACAACATCAAAATACATAAATACATTGACATTAACACATAAACACAATGAAAAATATGCAATCCAAACTCATTATTTTGTCATTAATCAAAATCAGTCCATATGCAGTCCAATTCAAAATCACTGTTCACATATATTAAATGTTCATTACACAATAAAACAATCTATCCTCCATCGTTGAATAACATTCTAATCTTAGGTCTATTTATCTTATTGTTTAGTGAATAACTTTTATTATTATAATCGTTATAATAATTATCAAACATTTTATAAATTTCGTTTACAATCTCAATCGGTTTATTATATATCAAGTCAAGATCGGGTATAGTTCTGTCTACATCATTATTATATGTTACAATCTTGTTAGTCATATAGTCATCAGAATTATTATCATAATTTTCTACCACTACACCTGTTACTTCCCAAGGTAAGTGCTTGATACCATTATTCTCATTATCTATTATTATTTCAATTTCAATTTTACTATAAGGTAAAGATTTACTATAATCATCCATCATCTCTACTCCTAACCTTTCTACAAGTTCTCTGTACTTTCTATTTACTTTAAAAATTTCTATTATTCTCTTTCTCTCACAATACCTCTCTACACTTTCTCTCTTAATATATTTCTCACCATAACACCAAGTTACACTCTCTCTCTCCAAATATGCAGGGGTCACTAACTCATAATTACCGTACCACCTATGAGGTACACAAAAACACCAAGGAATTCTATTTGTAGACCTATCGTCTCCCAAATATAAATTTAAGGAACTTTCGTCATTAAAAATACGTGAAGACTTGACTTCACCCCTACCACAACATCTAAGGAAAATTCTAACCCCTGCACCCCTTTTAAAAATGTACTTTCTCTCAGCTCTCTCTCTGACTCAACACACACAAACACCTCATTATCACTCATAATAGTCTCCTTATCATTTTCTAATATCATATCATTCTTACTACCTGTAAACTCATTATTCAAATTATCACTGTTACTTACTTTATTAATCAGTACTTCGTTTTTTGTCATATTTTCACTACTACTCACCTTCTGATTCTCTATTTGGATTAACTTCTCATCCAACGTTTTAATTACTATATCACATTGCTTATTAAGATTATTGTTACGTTTTTTCATTTCTCTTTTTATTTCGTCAAACTTTTCATTGAAATCACTTTTAATTTGAATGTTTTGTGTTGTAATTTCAATTTTTATTTCAGTAATTTCATTTTTTATTTCAGTTTTGAAATTATTAAAATTTTCATTCTGTTTATCAAATTTCAAATTGGAATCTCTTTTTTGTTCATCCAGCTTTATATCAAAATTATCAAATTTAGTTAATAATAACTGCATCAAAGCAGCAGTTGTTTCGTCTGTTTTGTTTTCATGACGACTTGAGATGGATGTTGCTGTTACTATCTCTGATTGTACAAATGCAGTCGTACTCGACTCGCCAATCTGACTAATTTGTGTTACTGGAACATGCCTCTCACTAGTCAAATTTTCATCAGTTGTACTGATTTCTAATGTTTTATTGTCATTAGTACTCATTTTGGTTCTTATATCTCTAACATATATATGTTTATAACCTCGTAACTTAACCCTATTTTACGCACGTGTTTATGTACTTACGAAATCATTTCAGGCAATTATTCCGCTTTCCTGGTAGGTATACTCCACATAAAATTAAGTTTTATGTCGAGTCCAAGTTCGGCCGCGCCAAATGTGATTCTACAAATTACTGCTAATTAATTATTTTTGTGAAGCAATTATTTTGAGATTTACTCGGGCGCCATGTTGCCACACTGTACAACATATGAGATTTACTATGCGGTCCAGGATTCGTGTTAACGAACCAGTAATTGCGAAATGTATTACCTGAAAAAACTCACTCGTGCTTGTATTTTTTACCAATGACATTACCCTTTATTTATATAAAACACTACTTACATATTTAAAAGACTCTAATGTGTGCCAATCATGCACGTTTTACTATGCCTTGGGGCGTAGTCCCATTCATCTGAACATATTTAACATTAATAATAATTAAACATTTTTAGACCCTCCAAAATAAACATTTGTTACAACTACTGTATAATGGACATGATGAGCAATAAATAATATTTGCGCAACCCAGCACTTGTTAAATTATTTAGTTCACACTCTCTATCTCTCTCTCTCATTCTCTGGTACAAATTTTATGTTATATGAGCTCATTTTAATTTAATAACTTAATGAATTTTTGAAATTTTGAATTGGTCATTTGAATTCAGTTATGAACTTCCTGGATGATATAAATTTTGATAGCTAATACTTAGCTGCCATTTTACGAACTTCGCACACCGCGAGTTCGCCGATTGCGCTAACGATCACATCTTGAAGTATGACACTTGTGCCGAATTGTACTAATCGGAACACTGTTTTTAATCCACTTTTGGTGGTGTAAAAGTTAAATATTCACTCTCAGTGAATCTGCCGGCCGCGTGATGTGCCGACCGGCTCAATTCACGGTCCAGGCGAAAATGACGCAGAGTCTTTGTTAAACATTGCGTAGGTGGGGCAAAACTACGTCACCAGTCTTTTGTCTGTACGGCCAAGCCCTGGTTGTTTACAAAAGTATACATTCCTTCGGCTGACGTCACCATGGGCTAGGCATGTTATCGCTATCTGTGACACACCGTTTTTGCTATATTTGCGGTTTTGCAATGAATTCGATCGAAATCCTGTTAATGCCAATCTGCGTTGTATAAAATATTATATAGTCCACTCACCAAAATTTTATAGGGATTATGAAATATTACAAAATTTATTACCAAATAAATCGTTAGGGAATAAAATACAATAATTATGGTTTTTAGGACCATATTTTTATAAAAGTATGATTGTACCATCACAAAACCCCCTCAATGAAAGATTTTGTGCCGAAGCATAAAAACTTTCATTGACACAGTCGTACTTCCTAAAGGGATCAGCCAGGATATGTCGCCACAACCCCCTTACAATGTATATAAAAAGAAATACAATAACTCACCCGTGGTCCGATGATGATGACAGTACCTGCATGACCTTACTGGACTTCTCCTTCGAGATCCCAACACCATAAGGTCAATCAGGCGCGTAACGTTCCTGCTCTGACGTGCTGGCCAGCTCAGGACCGCCGTCATATCATCACCAAACACTGAAACAATAAATTAAAAATATCAAAATAGTGGCTTGGTATATTACTCTATCCTTAACTGATCCGTTTCCCATTAGCTATGTGCTGGTTTGCGTTAATAAGCACTGGGTTTGCTTGAAATAGCTTGAAATACAAAAACTATAAAATACAAGAATTATATAGAATTGCCATTCTCTTCATGGACTACCCTTTAATTGTAAAAATTGTTTCGATTCCCATCGATAATAATTAACTCTTTCTGTTTCATAATTAATGTAATTATAAAAGAAACAAATATTTAAATAGAAATCCACGGAAATCCACATATAAATCCCAAATATTACCTAAATCTCCCAAATATTACTCAAACATGGAGAAAAACATTTTATAGAAAAAAATAATTAATAAAATCTTATTGAAATTAATTATTATTATTATTAACAGCTAATAACTGGTGCTGTCGATAATATTTACCCCTCTTTCTCCTCCACACATACTATTTCCTATACATCATGTTAAAATTTCTATGTTAATACATAAAACATAATACATGATACATCATAATCAACACTAATACATTTAATACATTGAAATAGTCAATTCATATTTAATCTTGATCAGAATTTACACATTCTACCTATTTAAATTTGCATTTAAATTATATAATTATAAAAATTACAATTTCAATTAATTAATTAATAATTCTAAACTTTCATTAATTAGCCATCAATTATTTATTATGATTATAATATTTATTTCACATTTATTATTAATATTCATATTATATTATTATTATTTCATCATTCATATTTCCTATTTCCTTTCTACTCTGAACTTTCTACCTAACCTTTCACATTTTACCATTGTTTAGTCTGGGTGGCTCCTGTATTCACTATGCTTTTACTTATTATTATACTCTTACTCACCTTCTTCTAATTAACAATCAAATTTACCTATCATGACACCAATTTCTCAATTATAAACACCTTTCACTAATTTCATTCCGACGATAAATCCTATAGCACCGCGCGTCTTTGTACAGAGATGGGTGTTCCCTACCTGGCTATATACATTCATAAATTTTTTTTTTGCCCTTCCAAAATATCGGCAAACACTCCCTTAAACTACGCTATTACCTGCCACAATGCTATACGTTGATTACTCCTTATCACCTCACCCCCACTACAAAATATCATCAGCAACAAATAAATGTTTAACCTTTACTTTACTCACCTCTACAAATAATCACTAACTACTGTGTCCCTAAATATCTAATACTCTCTTTGTATTATTTTCTTTAAAATTCTTATCTATCTAACTCCCATTTACTTTAATTGAACAACTCACCTGTCTCTATTTATTAATACACCCAGGCACTATCCCTTGTTGAAACACTACCTTACTGTAATCATTGACAATTGCATTATAAAATTTATCTCTCACCAACTCATAACAATACCTCTCAAAATTCATATATATATTTTTACTTAATCATTTATTATTCTTCATTAGAAACTTTCTTATTCATTACAAATTAAATAATAATTTAACTTCCTTAGAAACGTTCTATTACAATTAATAATTTACAACTTCAGTTACAAAGTTAGTACAACTTTCTTTTGTACCATTAATTCAGTAATTACTCATTAATTATTATTCAATTATTTAGAAATTTTTAATTTTACTTTCACTTGTTTAGCAAAATAAAAACATGTTAATTGTTAATTATTCAAACAATTAAACTGTAATTTACATACATGGTGTATATAAAATTTACCTGTAATACACCACATCAAAATACATAAATACATTGACATTAACACATAAACACAATGAAAAATATGCAATCCAAACTCATTATTTTGTCATTAATCAAAATCAGTCAATATGCAGTCCAATTCAAAATCACTGTTCACATATATTAAATGTTCATTACACAATAAAACAATCTATCCTCCATCGTTGAATAACATTCTAATCTTAGGTCTATTTATCTTATTGTTTAGTGAATAACTTTTATTATTATAATCGTTATAATAATTATCAAAAATTTTATAAATTTCGTTTACAATCTCAATCGGTTTATTATATATCAAGTCAAGATCGGGTATAGTTCTGTCTACATCATTATTATATGTTACAATCTTGTTAGTCATATAGTCATTGAATTATTATCATAATTTTCTACCACTACACCTGTTACTTCCCAAGGTAAGTGCTTGATACCATTATTCTCATTATCTATTATTATTTCAATTTCAATTTTACTATAAGGTAAAGATTTACTATAATCATCCATCATCTCTACTCCTAACCTTTCTACAAGTTCTCTGTACTTTCTATTTACTTTAAAAATTTCTATTATTCTCTTTCTCTCACAATACCTCTCTACACTTTCTCTCTTAATATATTTCTCACCATAACACCAAGTTACACTCTCTCTCTCCAAATATGCAGGGGTCACTAACTCATAATTACCGTACCACCTATGAGGTACACAAAAACACCAAGGAATTCTATTTGTAGACCTATCGTCTCCCAAATATAAATTTAAGGAACTCTCGTCATTAAAAATACGTGAAGACTTGACTTCACCCCTACCACAACATCTAAGGAAAATTCTAACCCCTGCACCCCTTTTAAAAATGTACTTTCTCTCAGCTCTCTCTCTGACTCAACACACACAAACACCTCATTATCACTCATAATAGTCTCCTTATCATTTTCTAATATCATATCATTCTTACTACCTGTAAACTCATTATTCAAATTATCACTGTTACTTACTTTATTAATCAGTACTTCGTTTTTTGTCATATTTTCACTACTACTCACCTTCTGATTCTCTATTTGGATTAACTTCTCATCCAACTTTTTAATTACTATATCACATTGCTTATTAAGATTATTGTTACGTTTTTTCATTTCTCTTTTTATTTCGTCAAACTTCTCATTGAAATCACTTTTAATTTGAATGTTTTGTGTTGTAATTTCAATTTTTATTTCAGTAATTTCATTTTTTATTTCAGTTTTGAAATTATTAAAATTTTCATTCTGTTTATCAAATTTCAAATTGGAATCTCTTTTTTGTTCATCCAGCTTTATATCAAAATTATCAAATTTAGTTAATAATAACTGCATCAAAGCAGCAGTTGTTTCGTCTGTTTTGTTTTCATGACGACTTGAGATGGATGTTGCTGTTACTATCTCTGATTGTACAAATGCAGTCGTACTCGACTCGCCAATCTGACTAATTTGTGTTACTGGAACATGCCTCTCACTAGTCAAATTTTCATCAGTTGTACTGATTTCTAATGTTTTATTGTCATTAGTACTCATTTTGGTTCTTATATCTCTAACATATATATGTTTATAACCTCGTAACTTAACCCTATTTTACGCACGTGTTTATGTACTTACGAAATCATTTCAGGCAATTATTCCGCTTTCCTGGTAGGTATACTCCACATAAAATTAAGTTTTATGTCGAGTCCAAGTTCGGCCGCGCCAAATGTGATTCTACAAATTACTGCTAATTAATTATTTTTGTGAAGCAATTATTTTGAGATTTACTCGGGCGCCATGTTGCCACACTGTACAACATATGAGATTTACTATGCGGTCCAGGATTCGTGTTAACGAACCAGTAATTGCGAAATGTATTACCTGAAAAAACTCACTCGTGCTTGTATTTTTTACCAATGACATTACCCTTTATTTATATAAAACACTACTTACATATTTAAAAGACTCTAATGTGTGCCAATCATGCACGTTTTACTATGCCTTGGGGCGTAGTCCCATTCATCTGAACATATTTAACATTAATAATAATTAAACATTTTTAGACCCTCCAAAATAAACATTTGTTACAACTACTGTATAATGGACATGATAAGCAATAAATAATATTTGCGCAACCCAGCACTTGTTAAATTATTTAGTTCACACTCTCTATCTCTCTCTCTCATTCTCTGGTACAAATTTTATGTTATATGAGCTCATTTTAATTTAATAACTTAATGAATTTTTTAAATTTTGAATTGGTCATTTGAATTCAGTTATGAACTTCCTGGATGATATAAATTTTGATAGCTAATACTTAGCTGCCATTTTACGAACTTCGCACACCGCGAGTTCGCCGATTGCGCTAACGATCACATCTTGAAGTATGACACTTGTGCCGAATTGTACTAATCGGAACACTGTTTTTAATCCACTTTTGGTGGTGTAAAAGTTAAATATTCACTCTCAGTGAATCTGCCGGCCGCGTGATGTGCCGACCGGCTCAATTCACGGTCCAGGCGAAAATGACGCAGAGTCTTTGTTAAACATTGCGTAGGTGGGGCAAAACTACGTCACCAGTCTTTTGTCTGTACGGCCAAGCCCTGGTTGTTTACAAAATATACATTCCTTCGGCTGACGTCACCATGGGCTAGGCATGTTATCGCTATCTGTGACACACCGTTTTTGCTATATTTGCGGTTTTACAATGAATTCGATCAAAATCCTGTTAATGCCAATCTGCGTTGTATAAAATATTATATAGTCCACTCACCAAAATTTTATAGGGATTATGAAATATTACAAAATTTATTACCAAATAAATCGTTAGGGAATAAAATACAATAATTATGGTTTTTAGGACCATATTTTTATAAAAGTATGATTGTACCATCACAAAACCCCCTCAATGAAAGATTTTGTGTCGAAGCATAAAAACTTTCATTGACACAGTCGTACTTCCTAAAGGGATCAGCCAGGATATGTCGCCACAACCCCCTTACAATGTATATAACAAGAAATACAATAACTCACCCGTGGTCCGATGATGATGACAGTACCTGCATGACCTTACTGGACTTCTCCTTCGAGATCCCAACACCATAAGGTCAATCAGGCGCGTAACGTTCCTGCTCTGACGTGCTGGCCAGCTCAGGACCGCCGTCATATCATCACCAAACACTGAAACAATAAATTTAAAATATCAAAATAGTGGCTTGGTATATTACTCTATCCTTAACTGATCCGTTTCCCCTTAGCTATGTGCTGGTTTGCGTTAATAAGCACTGGGTTTGCTTGAAATAGCTTGAAATACAAAAACTATAAAATACAAGAATTATATAGAATTGCCATTCTCTTCATGGACTACCCTTTAATTGTAAAAATCGTTTCGATTCCCATCGATAATAATTAACTCTTTCTGTTTCATAATTAATGTAATTATAAAAGAAACAAATATTTAAATAGAAATCCACGGAAATCCACATATAAATCCCAAATATTACCTAAATCTCCCAAATATTACTCAAACATGGAGAAAAACATTTTATAGAAAAAATAATTAATAAAATCTTATTGAAATTAATTATTATTATTATTAACAGCTAATAACTGGCGCTGTCGATAATATTTACCCCTCTTTCTCCTCCACACATACTATTTCCTATACATCATGTTAAAATTTCTATGTTAATACATAAAACATAATACATGATACATCATAATCAACACTAATACATTTAATACATTGAAATAGTCAATTCATATTTAATCTTGATCAGAATTTACACATTCTACCTATTTAAATTTGCATTTAAATTATATAATTATAAAAATTACAATTTCAATTAATTAATTAATAATTCTAAACTTTCATTAATTAGCCATCAATTATTTATTATGATTATAATATTTATTTCACATTTATTATTAATATTCATATTATATTATTATTATTTCATCATTCATATTTCCTATTTCCTTTCTACTCTGAACTTTCTACCTAACCTTTCACATTTTACCATTGTTTAGTCTGGGTGACTCCTGTATTCACTATGCTTTTACTTATTATTATACTCTTACTCACCTTCTTCTAATTAACAATCAAATTTACCTATCATGACACCAATTTCTCAATTATAAACACCTTTCACTAATTTCATTCCGACGATAAATCCTATAGCACCGCGCGTCTTTGTACAGAGATGGGTGTTCCCTACCTGGCTATATACATTCATAAATTTTTTTTTTGCCCTTCCAAAATATCGGCAAACACTCCCTTAAACTACGCTATTACCTGCCACAATGCTATACGTTGATTACTCCTTATCACCTCACCCCCACTACAAAATATCATCAGCAACAAATAAATGTTTAACCTTTACTTTACTCACCTCTACAAATAATCACTAACTACTGTGTCCCTAAATATCTAATACTCTCTTTTTATTATTTTCTTTAAAATTCCTATCTATCTAACTCCCATTTACTTTAATTGAACAACTCACCTGTCTCTATTTATTAATACACCCAGGCACTATCCCTTGTTGAAACACTACCTTACTGTAATCATTGACAATTGCATTATAAAATTTATCTCTCACCTACTCATAACAATACCTCTCAAAATTCATATATATATTTTTACTTAATCATTTATTATTCTTCATTAGAAACTTTCTTATTCATTACAAATTAAATAATAATTTAACTTCCTTAGAAACTTTCTATTACAATTAATAATTTACAACTTCAGTTACAAAGTTAGTACAACTTTCTTTTGTACCATTAATTCAGTAATTACTCATTAATTATTATTCAATTATTTAGAAATTTTTAATTTTACTTTCACTTGTTTAGCAAAATAAAAACATGTTAATTGTTAATTATTCAAACAATTAAACTGTAATTTACATACATGGTGTATATAAAATTTACCTGTAATACACCACATCAAAATACATAAATACATTGACATTAACACATAAACACAATGAAAAATATGCAATCCAAACTCATTATTTTGTCATTAATCAAAATCAGTCAATATGCAGTCCAATTCAAAATCACTGTTCACATATATTAAATGTTCATTACACAATAAAACAATCTATCCTCCATCGTTGAATAACATTCTAATCTTAGGTCTATTTATCTTATTGTTTAGTGAATAACTTTTATTATTATAATCGTTATAATAATTATCAAAAATTTTATAAATTTCGTTTACAATCTCAATCGGTTTATTATATATCAAGTCAAGATCGGGTATAGTTCTGTCTACATCATTATTATATGTTACAATCTTGTTAGTCATATAGTCATTGAATTATTATCATAATTTTCTACCACTACACCTGTTACTTCCCAAGGTAAGTGCTTGATACCATTATTCTCATTATCTATTATTATTTCAATTTCAATTTTACTATAAGGTAAAGATTTACTATAATCATCCATCATCTCTACTCCTAACCTTTCTACAAGTTCTCTGTACTTTCTATTTACTTTAAAAATTTCTATTATTCTCTTTCTCTCACAATACCTCTCTACACTTTCTCTCTTAATATATTTCTCACCATAACACCAAGTTACACTCTCTCTCTCCAAATATGCAGGGGTCACTAACTCATAATTACCGTACCACCTATGAGGTACACAAAAACACCAAGGAATTCTATTTGTAGACCTATCGTCTCCCAAATATAAATTTAAGGAACTCTCGTCATTAAAAATACGTGAAGACTTGACTTCACCCCTACCACAACATCTAAGGAAAATTCTAACCCCTGCACCCCTTTTAAAAATGTACTTTCTCTCAGCTCTCTCTCTGACTCAACACACACAAACACCTCATTATCACTCATAATAGTCTCCTTATCATTTTCTAATATCATATCATTCTTACTACCTGTAAACTCATTATTCAAATTATCACTGTTACTTACTTTATTAATCAGTACTTCGTTTTTTGTCATATTTTCACTACTACTCACCTTCTGATTCTCTATTTGGATTAACTTCTCATCCAACTTTTTAATTACTATATCACATTGCTTATTAAGATTATTGTTACGTTTTTTCATTTCTCTTTTTATTTCGTCAAACTTCTCATTGAAATCACTTTTAATTTGAATGTTTTGTGTTGTAATTTCAATTTTTATTTCAGTAATTTCATTTTTTATTTCAGTTTTGAAATTATTAAAATTTTCATTCTGTTTATCAAATTTCAAATTGGAATCTCTTTTTTGTTCATCCAGCTTTATATCAAAATTATCAAATTTAGTTAATAATAACTGCATCAAAGCAGCAGTTGTTTCGTCTGTTTTGTTTTCATGACGACTTGAGATGGATGTTGCTGTTACTATCTCTGATTGTACAAATGCAGTCGTACTCGACTCGCCAATCTGACTAATTTGTGTTACTGGAACATGCCTCTCACTAGTCAAATTTTCATCAGTTGTACTGATTTCTAATGTTTTATTGTCATTAGTACTCATTTTGGTTCTTATATCTCTAACATATATATGTTTATAACCTCGTAACTTAACCCTATTTTACGCACGTGTTTATGTACTTACGAAATCATTTCAGGCAATTATTCCGCTTTCCTGGTAGGTATACTCCACATAAAATTAAGTTTTATGTCGAGTCCAAGTTCGGCCGCGCCAAATGTGATTCTACAAATTACTGCTAATTAATTATTTTTGTGAAGCAATTATTTTGAGATTTACTCGGGCGCCATGTTGCCACACTGTACAACATATGAGATTTACTATGCGGTCCAGGATTCGTGTTAACGAACCAGTAATTGCGAAATGTATTACCTGAAAAAACTCACTCGTGCTTGTATTTTTTACCAATGACATTACCCTTTATTTATATAAAACACTACTTACATATTTAAAAGACTCTAATGTGTGCCAATCATGCACGTTTTACTATGCCTTGGGGCGTAGTCCCATTCATCTGAACATATTTAACATTAATAATAATTAAACATTTTTAGACCCTCCAAAATAAACATTTGTTACAACTACTGTATAATGGACATGATAAGCAATAAATAATATTTGCGCAACCCAGCACTTGTTAAATTATTTAGTTCACACTCTCTATCTCTCTCTCTCATTCTCTGGTACAAATTTTATGTTATATGAGCTCATTTTAATTTAATAACTTAATGAATTTTTGAAATTTTGAATTGGTCATTTGAATTCAGTTATGAACTTCCTGGATGATATAAATTTTGATAGCTAATACTTAGCTGCCATTTTACGAACTTCGCACACCGCGAGTTCGCCGATTGCGCTAACGATCACATCTTGAAGTATGACACTTGTGCCGAATTGTACTAATCGGAACACTGTTTTTAATCCACTTTTGGTGGTGTAAAAGTTAAATATTCACTCTCAGTGAATCTGCCGGCCGCGTGATGTGCCGACCGGCTCAATTCACGGTCCAGGCGAAAATGACGCAGAGTCTTTGTTAAACATTGCGTAGGTGGGGCAAAACTACGTCACCAGTCTTTTGTCTGTACGGCCAAGCCCTGGTTGTTTACAAAAGTATACATTTCTTCGGCTGACGTCACCATGGGCTAGGCATGTTATCGCTATCTGTGACACACCGTTTTTGCTATATTTGCGGTTTTACAATGAATTCGATCAAAATCCTGTTAATGCCAATCTGCGTTGTATAAAATATTATATAGTCCACTCACCAAAATTTTATAGGGATTATGAAATATTACAAAATTTATTACCAAATAAATCGTTAGGGAATAAAATACAATAATTATGGTTTTTAGGACCATATTTTTATAAAAGTATGATTGTACCATCACAAAACCCCCTCAATGAAAGATTTTGTGCCGAAGCATAAAAACTTTCATTGACACAGTCGTACTTCCTAAAGGGATCAGCCAGGATATGTCGCCACAACCCCCTTACAATGTATATAACAAGAAATACAATAACTCACCCGTGGTCCGATGATGATGACAGTACCTGCATGACCTTACTGGACTTCTCCTTCGAGATCCCAACACCATAAGGTCAATCAGGCGCGTAACGTTCCTGCTCTGACGTGCTGGCCAGCTCAGGACCGCCGTCATATCATCACCAAACACTGAAACAATAAATTAAAAATATCAAAATAGTGGCTTGGTATATTACTCTATCCTTAACTGATCCGTTTCCCCTTAGCTATGTGCTGGTTTGCGTTAATAAGCACTGGGTTTGCTTGAAATAGCTTGAAATACAAAAACTATAAAATACAAGAATTATATAGAATTGCCATTCTCTTCATGGACTACCCTTTAATTGTAAAAATCGTTTCGATTCCCATCGATAATAATTAACTCTTTCTGTTTCATAATTAATGTAATTATAAAAGAAACAAATATTTAAATAGAAATCCACGGAAATCCACATATAAATCCCAAATATTACCTAAATCTCCCAAATATTACTCAAACATGGAGAAAAACATTTTATAGAAAAAAATAATTAATAAAATCTTATTGAAATTAATTATTATTATTATTAACAGCTAATAACTGGCGCTGTCGATAATATTTACCCCTCTTTCTCCTCCACACATACTATTTCCTATACATCATGTTAAAATTTCTATGTTAATACATAAAACATAATACATGATACATCATAATCAACACTAATACATTTAATACATTGAAATAGTCAATTCATATTTAATCTTGATCAGAATTTACACATTCTACCTATTTAAATTTGCATTTAAATTATATAATTATAAAAATTACAATTTCAATTAATTAATTAATAATTCTAAACTTTCATTAATTAGCCATCAATTATTTATTATGATTATAATATTTATTTCACATTTATTATTAATATTCATATTATATTATTATTATTTCATCATTCATATTTCCTATTTCCTTTCTACTCTGAACTTTCTACCTAACCTTTCACATTTTACCATTGTTTAGTCTGGGTGACTCCTGTATTCACTATGCTTTTACTTATTATTATACTCTTACTCACCTTCTTCTAATTAACAATCAAATTTACCTATCATGACACCAATTTCTCAATTATAAACACCTTTCACTAATTTCATTCCGACGATAAATCCTATAGCACCGCGCGTCTTTGTACAGAGATGGGTGTTCCCTACCTGGCTATATACATTCATAAATTTTTTTTTTGCCCTTCCAAAATATCGGCAAACACTCCCTTAAACTACGCTATTACCTGCCACAATGCTATACGTTGATTACTCCTTATCACCTCACCCCCACTACAAAATATCATCAGCAACAAATAAATGTTTAACCTTTACTTTACTCACCTCTACAAATAATCACTAACTACTGTGTCCCTAAATATCTAATACTCTCTTTTTATTATTTTCTTTAAAATTCCTATCTATCTAACTCCCATTTACTTTAATTGAACAACTCACCTGTCTCTATTTATTAATACACCCAGGCACTATCCCTTGTTGAAACACTACCTTACTGTAATCATTGAAAATTGCATTATAAAATTTATCTCTCACCTACTCATAACAATACCTCTCAAAATTCATATATATATTTTTACTTAATCATTTATTATTCTTCATTAGAAACTTTCTTATTCATTACAAATTAAATAATAATTTAACTTCCTTAGAAACTTTCTATTACAATTAATAATTTACAACTTCAGTTACAAAGTTAGTACAACTTTCTTTTGTACCATTAATTCAGTAATTACTCATTAATTATTATTCAATTATTTAGAAATTTTTAATTTTACTTTCACTTGTTTAGCAAAATAAAAACATGTTAATTGTTAATTATTCAAACAATTAAACTGTAATTTACATACATGGTGTATATAAAATTTACCTGTAATACACCACATCAAAATACATAAATACATTGACATTAACACATAAACACAATGAAAAATATGCAATCCAAACTCATTATTTTGTCATTAATCAAAATCAGTCCATATGCAGTCCAATTCAAAATCACTGTTCACATATATTAAATGTTCATTACACAATAAAACAATCTATCCTCCATCGTTGAATAACATTCTAATCTTAGGTCTATTTATCTTATTGTTTAGTGAATAACTTTTATTATTATAATCGTTATAATAATTATCAAAAATTTTATAAATTTCGTTTACAATCTCAATCGGTTTATTATATATCAAGTCAAGATCGGATATAGTTCTGTCTACATCATTATTATATGTTACAATCTTGTTAGTCATATAGTCATTGAATTATTATCATAATTTTCTACCACTACACCTGTTACTTCCCAAGGTAAGTGCTTGATACCATTATTCTCATTATCTATTATTATTTCAATTTCAATTTTACTATAAGGTAAAGATTTACTATAATCATCCATCATCTCTACTCCTAACCTTTCTACAAGTTCTCTGTACTTTCTATTTACTTTAAAAATTTCTATTATTCTCTTTCTCTCACAATACCTCTCTAAATATATTTCTCACCATATCACCAAGTTACACTCTCTCTCTCCAAATATGCAGGGTCACTAACTCATAATTACCGTACCACCTGAGGTACACAAAAACACCAAGGAATTCTATTTGTAGACCTATCGTCTCCCAAATATAAATTTAAGGAACTCTCGTCATTAAAAATACGTGAAGACTTGACTTCACCCCTACCACAACATCTAAGGAAAATTCTAACCCCTGCACCCCTTTTAAAAATGTACTTTCTCTCAGCTCTCTCTCTGACTCAACACACACAAACACCTCATTATCACTCATAATAGTCTCCTTATCATTTTCTAATATCATATCATTCTTACTACCTGTAAACTCATTATTCAAATTATCACTGTTACTTACTTTATTAATCAGTACTTCGTTTTTTGTCATATTTTCACTACTACTCACCTTCTGATTCTCTATTTGGATTAACTTCTCATCCAACTTTTTAATTACTATATCACATTGCTTATTAAGATTATTGTTACGTTTTTTCATTTCTCTTTTTATTTCGTTAAACTTCTCATTGAAATCACTTTTAATTTGAATGTTTTGTGTTGTAATTTCAATTTTTATTTCAATAATTTCATTTTTTATTTCAGTTTTGAAATTATTAAAATTTTCATTCTGTTTATCAAATTTCAAATTGGAATCTCTTTTTTGTTCATCCAGCTTTATATCAAAATTATCAAATTTAGTTAATAATAACTGCATCAAACCAGCAGTTGTTTCGTCTGTTTTGTTTTCATGACGACTTGAGATGGATGTTGCTGTTACTATCTCTGATTGTACAAATGCAGTCGTACTCGACTCGCCAATCTGACTAATTTGTGTTACTGGAACATGCCTCTCACTAGTCAAATTTTCATCAGTTGTACTGATTTCTAATGTTTTATTGTCATTAGTACTCATTTTGGTTCTTATATCTCTAACACATATATGTTTATAACCTCGTAACTTAACCCTATTTTACGCACGTGTTTATGTACTTACGAAATCATTTCAGGCAATTATTCCGCTTTCCTGGTAGGTATACTCCACATAAAATTAAGTTTTATGTCGAGTCCAAGTTCGGCTGCGCCAAATGTGATTCTACAAATTACTGCTAATTAATTATTTTTGTGAAGCAATTATTTTGAGATTTACTCGGGCGCCATGTTGCCACACTGTACAACATATGAGATTTACTATGCGGTCCAGGATTCGTGTTAACGAACCAGTAATTGCGAAATGTATTACCTGAAAAAACTCACTCGTGCTTGTATTTTTTACCAATGACATTACCCTTTATTTATATAAAACACTACTTACATATTTAAAAGACTCTAATGTGTGCCAATCATGCACGTTTTACTATGCCTTGGGGCGTAGTCCCATTCATCTGAACATATTTAACATTAATAATAATTAAACATTTTTAGACCCTCCAAAATAAACATTTGTTACAACTACTGTATAATGGACATGATAAGCAATAAATAATATTTGCGCAACCCAGCACTTGTTAAATTATTTAGTTCACGCTCTCTATCTCTCTCTCTCATTCTCTGGTACAAATTTTATGTTATATGAGCTCATTTTAATTTAATAACTTAATGAATTTTTGAAATTTTGAATTGGTCATTTGAATTCAGTTATGAACTTCCTGGATGATATAAATTTTGATAGCTAATACTTAGCTGCCATTTTACGAACTTCGCACACCGCGAGTTCGCCGATTGCGCTAACGATCACATCTTGAAGTATGACACTTGTGCCGAATTGTACTAATCGGAACACTGTTTTTAATCCACTTTTGGTGGTGTAAAAGTTAAATATTCACTCTCAGTGAATCTGCCGGCCGCGTGATGTGCCGACCGGCTCAATTCAAGGTCCAGGCGAAAATGACGCAGAGTCTTTGTTAAACATTGCGTAGGTGGGGCAAAACTACGTCACCAGTCTTTTGTCTGTACGGCCAAGCCCTGGTTGTTTACAAAAGTATACATTCCTTCGGCTGACGTCACCATGGGCTAGGCATGTTATCGCTATCTGTGACACACCGTTTTTTGCTATATTTGCGGTTTTACAATGAATTCGATCAAAATCCTGTTAATGCCAATCTGCGTTGTATAAAATATTATATAGTCCACTCACCAAAATTTTATAGGGATTATGAAATATTACAAAATTTATTACCAAATAAATCGTTAGGGAATAAAATACAATAATTATGGTTTTTAGGACCATATTTTTATAAAAGTATGATTGTACCATCACAAAACCCCCTCAATGAAAGATTTTGTGCCGAAGCATAAAAACTTTCATTGACACAGTCGTACTTCCTAAAGGGATCAGCCAGGATATGTCGCCACAACCCCCTTACAATGTATATAACAAGAAATACAATAACTCACCCGTGGTCTGATGATGATGACAGTACCTGCATGACCTTACTGGACTTCTCCTTCGAGATCCCAACACCATAAGGTCAATCAGGCGCGTAACGTTCCTGCTCTGACGTGCTGGCCAGCTCAGGACCACCGTCATATCATCACCAAACACTGAAACAATAAATTAAAAATATCAAAATAGTGGCTTGGTATATTACTCTATCCTTAACTGATCCGTTTCCCCTTAGCTATGTGCTGGTTTGCGTTAATAAGCACTGGGTTTGCTTGAAATAGCTTGAAATACAGAAACTATAAAATACAAGAATTATATAGAATTGCCATTCTCTTCATGGACTACCCTTTAATTGTAAAAATCGTTTCGATTCCCATCGATAATAATTAACTCTTTCTGTTTCATAATTAATGTAATTATAAAAGAAACAAATATTTAAATAGAAATCCACGGAAATCCACATATAAATCCCAAATATTACCTAAATCTCCCAAATATTACTCAAACATGGAGAAAAACATTTTATAGAAAAAAATAATTAATAAAATCTTATTGAAATTAATTATTATTATTATTAACAGCTAATAACTGGCGCTGTCGATAATATTTACCCCTCTTTCTCCTCCACACATACTATTTCCTATACATCATGTTAAAATTTCTATGTTAATACATAAAACATAATACATGATACATCATAATCAACACTAATACATTTAATACATTGAAATAGTCAATTCATATTTAATCTTGATCAGAATTTACACATTCTACCTATTTAAATTTGCATTTAAATTATATAATTATAAAAATTACAATTTCAATTAATTAATTATTAATTCTAAACTTTCATTAATTAGCCATCAATTATTTATTATGATTATAATATTTATTTCACATTTATTATTAATATTCATATTATATTATTATTATTTCATCATTCATATTACCTATTTCCTTTCTACTCTGAACTTTCTACCTAACCTTTCACATTTTACCATTGTTTAGTCTGGGTGACTCCTGTATTCACTATGCTTTTACTTATTATTATACTCTTACTCACCTTCTTCTAATTAACAATCAAATTTACCTATCATGACACCAATTTCTCAATTATAAACACCTTTCACTAATTTCATTCCGACGATAAATCCTATAGCACCGCGCGTCTTTGTACAGAGATGGGTGTTCCCTACCTGGCTATATACATTCATAAATTTTTTTTTTGCCCTTCCAAAATATCGGCAAACACTCCCTTAAACTACGCTATTACCTGCCACAATGCTATACGTTGATTACTCCTTATCACCTCACCCCCACTACAAAATATCATCAGCAACAAATAAATGTTTAACCTTTACTTTACTCACCTCTACAAATAATCACTAACTACTGTGTCCCTAAATATCTAATACTCTCTTTGTATTATTTTCTTTAAAATTCTTATCTATCTAACTCCCATTTACTTTAATTGAACAACTCACCTGTCTCTATTTATTAATACACCCAGGCACTATCCCTTGTTGAAACACTACCTTACTGTAATCATTGACAATTGCATTATAAAATTTATCTCTCACCTACTCATAACAATACCTCTCAAAATTCATATATATATTTTTACTTAATCATTTATTATTCTTCATTAGAAACTTTCTTATTCATTACAAATTAAATAATAATTTAACTTCCTTAGAAACGTTCTATTACAATTAATAATTTACAACTTCAGTTACAAAGTTAGTACAACTTTCTTTTGTACCATTAATTCAGTAATTACTCATTAATTATTATTCAATTATTTAGAAATTTTTAATTTTACTTTCACTTGTTTAGCAAAATAAAAACATGTTAATTGTTAATTATTCAAACAATTAAACTGTAATTTACATACATGGTGTATATAAAATTTACCTGTAATACACAACATCAAAATACATAAATACATTGACATTAACACATAAACACAATGAAAAATATGCAATCCAAACTCATTATTTTGTCATTAATCAAAATCAGTCCATATGCAGTCCAATTCAAAATCACTGTTCACATATATTAAATGTTCATTACACAATAAAACAATCTATCCTCCATCGTTGAATAACATTCTAATCTTAGGTCTATTTATCTTATTGTTTAGTGAATAACTTTTATTATTATAATCGTTATAATAATTATCAAACATTTTATAAATTTCGTTTACAATCTCAATCGGTTTATTATATATCAAGTCAAGATCGGGTATAGTTCTGTCTACATCATTATTATATGTTACAATCTTGTTAGTCATATAGTCATCAGAATTATTATCATAATTTTCTACCACTACACCTGTTACTTCCCAAGGTAAGTGCTTGATACCATTATTCTCATTATCTATTATTATTTCAATTTCAATTTTACTATAAGGTAAAGATTTACTATAATCATCCATCATCTCTACTCCTAACCTTTCTACAAGTTCTCTGTACTTTCTATTTACTTTAAAAATTTCTATTATTCTCTTTCTCTCACAATACCTCTCTACACTTTCTCTCTTAATATATTTCTCACCATAACACCAAGTTACACTCTCTCTCTCCAAATATGCAGGGGTCACTAACTCATAATTACCGTACCACCTATGAGGTACACAAAAACACCAAGGAATTCTATTTGTAGACCTATCGTCTCCCAAATATAAATTTAAGGAACTCTCGTCATTAAAAATACGTGAAGACTTGACTTCACCCCTACCACAACATCTAAGGAAAATTCTAACCCCTGCACCCCTTTTAAAAATGTACTTTCTCTCAGCTCTCTCTCTGACTCAACACACACAAACACCTCATTATCACTCATAATAGTCTCCTTATCATTTTCTAATATCATATCATTCTTACTACCTGTAAACTCATTATTCAAATTATCACTGTTACTTACTTTATTAATCAGTACTTCGTTTTTTGTCATATTTTCACTACTACTCACCTTCTGATTCTCTATTTGGATTAACTTCTCATCCAACTTTTTAATTACTATATCACATTGCTTATTAAAATTATTGTTACGTTTTTTCATTTCTCTTTTTATTTCGTCAAACTTCTCATTGAAATCACTTTTAATTTGAATGTTTTGTGTTGTAATTTCAATTTTTATTTCAGTAATTTCATTTTTTATTTCAGTTTTGAAATTATTAAAATTTTCATTCTGTTTATCAAATTTCAAATTGGAATCTCTTTTTTGTTCATCCAGCTTTATATCAAAATTATCAAATTTAGTTAATAATAACTGCATCAAAGCAGCAGTTGTTTCGTCTGTTTTGTTTTCATGACGACTTGAGATGGATGTTGCTGTTACTATCTCTGATTGTACAAATGCAGTCGTACTCGACTCGCCAATCTGACTAATTTGTGTTACTGGAACATGCCTCTCACTAGTCAAATTTTCATCAGTTGTACTGATTTCTAATGTTTTATTGTCATTAGTACTCATTTTGGTTCTTATATCTCTAACATATATATGTTTATAACCTCGTAACTTAACCCTATTTTACGCACGTGTTTATGTACTTACGAAATCATTTCAGGCAATTATTCCGCTTTCCTGGTAGGTATACTCCACATAAAATTAAGTTTTATGTCGAGTCCAAGTTCGGCCGCGCCAAATGTGATTCTACAAATTACTGCTAATTAATTATTTTTGTGAAGCAATTATTTTGAGATTTACTCGGGTGCCATGTTGCCACACTGTACAGAATATGAAATTTACTATGCGGTCCAGGATTCGTGTTAACGAACCAGTAATTGCGAAATGTATTACCTGAAAAAACTCACTCGTGCTTGTATTTTTTACCAATGACATTACCCTTTATTTATATAAAACACTACTTACATATTTAAAAGACTCTAATGTGTGCCAATCATGCACGTTTTACTATGCCTTGGGGCGTAGTCCCATTCATCTGAACATATTTAACATTAATAATAATTAAACATTTTTAGACCCTCCAAAATAAACATTTGTTACAACTACTGTATAATGGACATGATAAGCAATAAATAATATTTGCGCAACCCAGCACTTGTTAAATTATTTAGTTCACGCTCTCTATCTCTCTCTCTCATTCTCTGGTACAAATTTTATGTTATATGAGCTCATTTTAATTTAATAACTTAATGAATTTTTGAAATTTTGAATTGGTCATTTGAATTCAGTTATGAACTTCCTGGATGATATAAATTTTGATAGCTAATACTTAGCTGCCATTTTACGAACTTCGCACACCGCGAGTTCGCCGATTGCGCTAACGATCACATCTTGAAGTATGACACTTGTGCCCAATTGTACTAATCGGAACACTGTTTTTAATCCACTTTTGGTGGTGTAAAAGTTAAATATTCACTCTCAGTGAATCTGCCGGCCGCGTGATGTGCCGACCGGCTCAATTCACGGTCCAGGCGAAAATGACGCAGAGTCTTTGTTAAACATTGCGTAGGTGGGGCAAAACTACGTCACCAGTCTTTTGTCTGTACGGCCAAGCCCTGGTTGTTTACAAAAGTATACATTCCTTCGGCTGACGTCACCATGGGCTAGGCATGTTATCGCTATCTGTGACACACCGTTTTTTGCTATATTTGCGGTTTTACAATGAATTCGATCGAAATCCTGTTAATGCCAATCTCCGTTGTATAAAATATTATATAGTCCACTCACCAAAATTTTATAGGGATTATGAAATATTACAAAATTTATTACCAAATAAATCGTTAGGGAATAAAATACAATAATTATGGTTTTTAGGACCATATTTTTATAAAAGTATGATTGTACCATCACAAAACCCCCTCAATGAAAGATTTTGTGCCGAAGCATAAAAACTTTCATTGACACAGTCGTACTTCCTAAAGGGATCAGCCAGGATATGTCGCCACAACCCCCTTACAATGTATATAACAAGAAATACAATAACTCACCCGTGGTCTGATGATGATGACAGTACCTGCATGACCTTACTGGACTTCTCCTTCGAGATCCCAACACCATAAGGTCAATCAGGCGCGTAACGTTCCTGCTCTGACGTGCTGGCCAGCTCAGGACCGCCGTCATATCATCACCAAGCACTGAAACAATAAATTAAAAATATCAAAATAGTGGCTTGGTATATTACTCTATCCTTAACTGATCCGTTTCCCCTTAGCTATGTGCTGGTTTGCGTTAATAAGCACTGGGTTTGCTTGAAATAGCTTGAAATACAAAAACTATAAAATACAAGAATTATATAGAATTGCCATTCTCTTCATGGACTACCCTTTAATTGTAAAAATCGTTTCGATTCCCATCGATAATAATTAACTCTTTCTGTTTCATAATTAATGTAATTATAAAAGAAACAAATATTTAAATAGAAATACATGGAAATCCACATATAAATCCCAAATATTACCTAAATCTCCCAAATATTACTCAAACATGGAGAAAAACATTTTATAGAAAAAAATAATTAATAAAATCTTATTGAAATTAATTATTATTATTATTAACAGCTAATAACTGGCGCTGTCGATAATATTTACCCCTCTTTCTCCTCCACACACACTATTTCCTATACATCATGTTAAAATTTCTATGTTAATACATAAAACATAATACATGATACATCATAATCAACACTAATACATTTAATACATTGAAATAGTTAATTCATATTTAATCTTGATCAGAATTTACACATTCTACCTATTTAAATTTGCATTTAAATTATATAATTATAAAAATTACAATTTCAATTAATTAATTAATTAATAATTCTAAACTTTCATTAATTAGCCATCAATTATTTATTATGATTATAATATTTATTTCACATTTATTATTAATATTCATATTATATTATTATTATTTCATCATTCATATTACCTATTTCCTTTCTACTCTGAACTTTCTACCTAACCTTTCACATTTTACCATTGTTTAGTCTGGGTGACTCCTGTATTCACTATGCTTTTACTTATTATTATACTCTTACTCACCTTCTTCTAATTAACAATCAAATTTACCTATCATGACACCAATTTCTCAATTATAAACACCTTTCACTAATTTCATTCCGACGATAAATCCTATAGCACCGCGCGTCTTTGTACAGAGATGGGTGTTCCCTACCTGGCTATATACATTCATAAATTTTTTTTTTTGCCCTTCCAAAATATCGGCAAACACTCCCTTAAACTACGCTATTACCTGCCACAATGCTATACGTTGATTACTCCTTATCACCTCACCCCCACTACAAAATATCATCAGCAACAAATAAATGTTTAACCTTTACTTTACTCACCTCTACAAATAATCACTAACTACTGTGTCCCTAAATATCTAATACTCTCTTTGTATTATTTTCTTTAAAATTCTTATCTATCTAACTCCCATTTACTTTAATTGAACAACTCACCTGTCTCTATTTATTAATACACCCAGGCACTATCCCTTGTTGAAACACTACCTTACTGTAATCATTGACAATTGCATTATAAAATTTATCTCTCACCTACTCATAACAATACCTCTCAAAATTCATATATATATTTTTACTTAATCATTTATTATTCTTCATTAGAAACTTTCTTATTCATTACAAATTAAATAATAATTTAACTTCCTTAGAAACTTTCTATTACAATTAATAATTTACAACTTCAGTTACAAAGTTAGTACAACTTCCTTTTGTACCATTAATTCAGTAATTACTCATTAATTATTATTCAATTATTTAGAAATTTTTAATTTTACTTTCACTTGTTTAGCAAAATAAAAACATGTTAATTGTTAATTATTCAAACAATTAAACTGTAATTTACATACATGGTGTATATAAAATTTACCTGTAATACACCACATCAAAATACATAAATACATTGACATTAACACATAAACACAATGAAAAATATGCAATCCAAACTCATTATTTTGTCATTAATCAAAATCAGTCCATATGCAGTCCAATTCAAAATCACTGTTCACATATATTAAATGTTCATTACACAATAAAACAATCTATCCTCCATCGTTGAATAACATTCTAATCTTAGGTCTATTTATCTTATTGTTTAGTGAATAACTTTTATTATTATAATCGTTATAATAATTATCAAACATTTTATAAATTTCGTTTACAATCTCAATCGGTTTTTATATATCAAGTCAAGATCGGGTATAGTTCTGTCTACATCATTATTATATGTTACAATCTTGTTAGTCATATAGTCATCAGAATTATTATCATAATTTTCTACCACTACACCTGTTACTTCCCAAGGTAAGTGCTTGATACCATTATTCTCATTATCTATTATTATTTCAATTTCAATTTTACTATAAGGTAAAGATTTACTATAATCATCCATCATCTCTACTCCTAACCTTTCTACAAGTTCTCTGTACTTTCTATTTACTTTAAAAATTTCTATTATTCTCTTTCTCTCACAATACCTCTCTACACTTTCTCTCTTAATATATTTCTCACCATAACACCAAGTTACACTCTCTCTCTCCAAATATGCAGGGGTCACTAACTCATAATTACCGTACCACCTATGAGGTACACAAAAACACCAAGGAATTCTATTTGTAGACCTATCGTCTCCCAAATATAAATTTAAGGAACTCTCGTCATTAAAAATACGTGAAGACTTGACTTCACCCCTACCACAACATCTAAGGAAAATTCTAACCCCTGCACCCCTTTTAAAAATGTACTTTCTCTCAGCTCTCTCTCTGACTCAACACACACAAACACCTCATTATCACTCATAATAGTCTCCTTATCATTTTCTAATATCATATCATTCTTACTACCTGTAAACTCATTATTCAAATTATCACTGTTACTTACTTTATTAATCAGTACTTCGTTTTTTGTCATATTTTCACTACTACTCACCTTCTGATTCTCTATTTGGATTAACTTCTCATCCAACTTTTTAATTACTATATCACATTGCTTATTAAAATTATTGTTACGTTTTTTCATTTCTCTTTTTATTTCGTCAAACTTCTCATTGAAATCACTTTTAATTTGAATGTTTTGTGTTGTAATTTCAATTTTTATTTCAGTAATTTCATTTTTTATTTCAGTTTTGAAATTATTAAAATTTTCATTCTGTTTATCAAATTTCAAATTGGAATCTCTTTTTTGTTCATCCAGCTTTATATCAAAATTATCAAATTTAGTTAATAATAACTGCATCAAAGCAGCAGTTGTTTCGTCTGTTTTGTTTTCATGACGACTTGAGATGGATGTTGCTGTTACTATCTCTGATTGTACAAATGCAGTCGTACTCGACTCGCCAATCTGACTAATTTGTGTTACTGGAACATGCCTCTCACTAGTCAAATTTTCATCAGTTGTACTGATTTCTAATGTTTTATTGTCATTAGTACTCATTTTGGTTCTTATATCTCTAACATATATATGTTTATAACCTCGTAACTTAACCCTATTTTACGCACGTGTTTATGTACTTACGAAATCATTTCAGGCAATTATTCCGCTTTCCTGGTAGGTATACTCCACATAAAATTAAGTTTTATGTCGAGTCCAAGTTCGGCCGCGCCAAATGTGATTCTACAAATTACTGCTAATTAATTATTTTTGTGAAGCAATTATTTTGAGATTTACTCGGGTGCCATGTTGCCACACTGTACAGAATATGAGATTTACTATGCGGTCCAGGATTCGTGTTAACGAACCAGTAATTGCGAAATGTATTACCTGAAAAAACTCACTCGTGCTTGTATTTTTTACCAATGACATTACCCTTTATTTATATAAAACACTACTTACATATTTAAAAGACTCTAATGTGTGCCAATCATGCACGTTTTACTATGCCTTGGGGCGTAGTCCCATTCATCTGAACATATTTAACATTAATAATAATTAAACATTTTTAGACCCTCCAAAATAAACATTTGTTACAACTACTGTATAATGGACATGATAAGCAATAAATAATATTTGCGCAACCCAGCACTTGTTAAATTATTTAGTTCACGCTCTCTATCTCTCTCTCTCATTCTCTGGTACAAATTTTATGTTATATGAGCTCATTTTAATTTAATAACTTAATGAATTTTTGAAATTTTGAATTGGTCATTTGAATTCAGTTATGAACTTCCTGGATGATATAAATTTTGATAGCTAATACTTAGCTGCCATTTTACGAACTTCGCACACCGCGAGTTCGCCGATTGCGCTAACGATCACATCTTGAAGTATGACACTTGTGCCCAATTGTACTAATCGGAACACTGTTTTTAATCCACTTTTGGTGGTGTAAAGTTAAATATTCACTCTCAGTGAATCTGCCGGCCGCGTGATGTGCCGACCGGCTCAATCACGGTCCAGGCGAAAATGACGCAGAGTCTTTGTTAAACATTGCGTAGGTGGGGCAAAACTACGTCACCAGTCTTTTGTCTGTACGGCCAAGCCCTGGTTGTTTACAAAAGTATACATTCCTTCGGCTGACGTCACCATGGGCTAGGCATGTTATCGCTATCTGTGACACACCGTTTTTTGCTATATTTGCGGTTTTACAATGAATTCGATCGAAATCCTGTTAATGCCAATCTGCGTTGTATAAAAATATTATATAGTCCACTCACCAAAATTTTATAGGGATTATGAAATATTACAAAATTTATTACCAAATAAATCGTTAGGGAATAAAATACAATAATTATGGTTTTTAGGACCATATTTTATAAAAGTATGATTGTACCATCACAAAACCCCCTCAATGAAAGATTTTGTGCCGAAGCATAAAAACTTTCAATGACACAGTCGTACTTCCTAAAGGGAATCAGCCAGGATATGTCGCCACAACACCCCCTTACAATGTATATAAAAAGAAATACAATAACTCACCCGTGGTCCCGATGATGATGACAGTACCTGCATCGACCTTACTGGACTTCTCCTTCGAGATCCCAACACCATAAGGTCAATCAGGCGCGTAACGTTCCTGCTCTGACGTGCTGGCCAGCTCAGGACCGCCGTCATATCATCACCAAGCACTGAAACAATAAATTAAAAATATCAAAATAGTGGCTTGGTATATTACTCTATCCTTAACTGATCCGTTTCCCCTTAGCTATGTGCTGGTTTGCGTTAATAAGCACTGGGTTTGCTTGAAATAGCTTGAAATACAAAAACTATAAAATACAAGAATTATATAGAATTTGCCATTCTCTTCATGGACTACCCTTTAATTGTAAAAACAGTTTCGATTCCCATCGATAATAATTAACTCTTTCTGTTTCATAATTAATGTAATTATAAAAGAAACAAATATTTAAATAGAAATACATGGAAATCCACATATAAATGCCAAATATTACCTAAATCTCCAAATATTACTCAAACATGGAGAAAAACATTTTATAGAAAAAAATAATTAATAAAATCTTATTGAAATTAATTATTATTATTATTAACAGCTAATAACTGGCGCTGTCGATAATATTTACCCCTCTTTCTCCTCCACACACACTATTTTCCTATACATCATGTTAAAATTTCTATGTTAATACATAAAACATAATACATGATACCATCATAATCAACACTAATACATTTAATACATTGAAATAGTCAATTCATATTTAATCTTGATCAGAATTTACACATTCTACCTATTTAAATTTGCATTTAAATTATATAATTATAAAAATTACAATTTCAATTAATTAATTATTAATTCTAAACTTTCATTAATTAGCCATCAATTATTTATTATGATTATAATATTTATTTCACATTTATTATTAATATTCATATTATATTATTATTATTTCATCATTCATATTACCTATTTCTTTCTACTCTGAAACTTTCTACCTAACCTTTCACATTTTACCATTGTTTAGTCTGGGTGACTCCTGTATTCACTATGCTTTTACTTATTATTATACTCTTGCTCACCTTCTTCTAATTAACAATCAAATTTACCTATCATGACACCAATTTCTCAATTATAAACACCTTTCACTAATTTCATTCCGACGATAAATCCTATAGCACCGCGCGTCTTTGTACAGAGATGGGTGTTCCCTACCTGGCTATATACATTCATAAATTTTTTTTTTGCCCTTCCAAAATATTGGCAAACACTCCCTTAAACTACGCTATTACCTGCCACAATGCTATACGTTGATTACTCCTTATCACCTCACCCCCACTACAAAATATCATCAGCAACAAATAAATGTTTAACCTTTACTTTACTCACCTCTACAAATAATCACTAACTACTGTGTCCCTAAATATCTAATACTCTCTTTGTATTATTTTCTTTAAAATTCTTATCTATCTAACTCCATTTACTTTAATTGAACAACTCACCTGTCTCTATTTATTAATACACCCAGGCACTATCCCTTGTTGAAACACTACCTTACTGTAATCATTGGCAATTGCATTATAAAATTTATCTCTCACCTACTCATAACAATACCTCTCAAAAATTCATATATATATTTTTACTTAATCATTTATTATTCTTCATTAGAAACTTTCTTATTCATTACAAATTAAATTAATATTTAACTTCCTTAGAAACTTTCTATTACAATTAATAATTTACAACTCAGTTACAAAGTTAGTACAACTTTCTTTTGTACCATTAATTCAGTAATTACTCATTAATTATTATTCAATTATTTAGAATTTTTAATTTTACTTTCACTTGTTTAGCAAAATAAAAACATGTTAATTGTTAATTATTCAAACAATTAAACTGTAATTTACATACATGGTGTATATAAAATTTACCTGTAATACACAACATCAAAATACATAAATACATTGACATTAACACATAAACACAATGAAAAATATGCAATCCAAACTCATTATTTTGTCATTAATCAAAAATCAGTCCGTATGCAGTCCAATTCAAAATCACTGTTCACATATATTAAATGTTCATTACACATAAAACAATCTATCCTCCATCGTTAATAACATTCTAATCTTAGGTCTATTTATCTTATTGTTTAGTGAATAACTTTTATTATTATAATCGTTATAATAATTATCAAACATTTTATAAATTTCGTTTACAATCTCAATCGGTTTATTATATATCAAGTCAAGATCGGGTATAGTTCTGTCTACATCATTATTATATGTTACAATCTTGTTAGTCATATAGTCATCAGAATTATTATCATAATTTTCTACCACTACACCTGTTACTTCCCAAGGTAAGTGCTTGATACCATTATTCTCATTATCTATTATTATTTCAATTTCACTTTTTACTATAAGGTAAAGATTTACTATAATCATCCATCATCTCTACTCCTAACCTTTCTACAAGTTCTCTGTACTTTCTATTTACTTTAAAAAATTTCTATTATTCTCTTTCTCTCACAATACCTCTCTACACTTTCTCTCTTAATATATTTCTCACCATAACACCAAGTTACACTCTCTCTCTCCAAATATGCAGGGGTCACTAACTCATAATTACCGTACCACCTATGAGGTACACAAAAACACCAAGGAATTCTATTTGTAGACCTATCGTCTCCCAAATATAAATTTAAGGAACTCTCGTCATTAAAAATACGTGAAGACTTGACTTCACCCCTACCACAACAGTCTAAGGAAAATTCTAACCCCTGCACCCCTTTTAAAAATGTACTTTCTCTCAGCTCTCTCTCTGACTCAACACACACAAACACCTCATTATCACTCATAATAGTCTCCTTATCATTTTCTAATATCATATCATTCTTACTACCTGTAAACTCATTATTCAAATTATCACTGTTACTTACTTTATTAATCAGTACTTCGTTTTTTGTCATATTTTCACTACTACTCACCTTCTGATTCTCTATTTGGATTAACTTCTCATCCAACTTTTTAATTACTATATCACATTGCTTATTAAAATTATTGTTACGTTTTTTCATTTCTCTTTTTATTTCGTCAAACTTCTCATTGAAATCACTTTTAATTTGAATGTTTTGTGTTGTAATTTCAATTTTTTATTTCAGTAATTTCATTTTTTATTTCAGTTTTGAAATTATTAAAATTTTCATTCTGTTTATCAAATTTCAAATTGGAATCTCTTTTTTGTTCATCCAGCTTTATATCAAATTATCAAATTTAGTTAATAATAACTGCATCAAAGCAGCAGTTGTTTCGTCTGTTTTGTTTTCATGACGACTTGAGATGGATGTTGCTGTTACTATCTCTGATTGTACAAATGCAGTCGTACTCGACTCGCCAATCTGACTAATTTGTGTTACTGGAACATGCCTCTCACTAGTCAAATTTTCATCAGTTGTACTGATTTCTAATGTTTTATTGTCATTAGTACTCATTTTGGTTCTTATATCTCTAACATATATATGTTTATAACCTCGTAACTTAACCCTATTTTACGCACGTGTTTATGTACTTACCGAAATCATTTCAGGCAATTATTCCGCTTTCCTGGTAGGTATACTCCACATAAAATTAAAGTTTTATGTCGAGTCCAAGTTCGGCCGCGCCAAATGTGATTCTACAAATTACTGCTAATTAATTATTTTTGTGAAGCAATTATTTGAGATTTACTCGGGTGCCATGTTGCCACACTGTACAGAATATGAGATTTACTATGCGGTCCAGGATTCGTGTTAACGAACCAGTAATTGCGAAATGTATTACCTGAAAAACTCACTCGTGCTTGTATTTTTTTACCAATGGACATTACCCTTTATTTATATAAAACACTACTTACATATTTAAAAGACTCTAATGTGTGCCAATCATGCACGTTTTACTATGCCTTGGAGGCGTAGTCCCATTCATCTGAACATATTTAACATTAATAATAATTAAACATTTTTAGACCCTCCAAAATAAACATTTGTTACAACTACTGTATAATGGACATGATAAGCAATAAATAATATTTGCGCAACCAGCACTTGTTAAATTATTTAGTTCACGCTCTCTATCTCCTCTCTCTCATTCTCTGGTACAAATTTTAGTTATATGAGCTCATTTTAATTTAATAACTTAATGAATTTTTGAAATTTTGAATTGGTCATTTGAATTCAGTTATGAACTTCCTGGATGATATAAATTTTGATAGCTAATACTTAGCTGCCATTTTACGAACTTCGCACACCGCGAGTTCGCCGATTGCGCTAACGATCACATCTTGAAGTATGACACTTGTGCCCAATTGTACTAATCGGAACACTGTTTTTAATCCACTTTTGGGTGGTGTAAAAGTTAAATATTCACTCTCAGTGAATCTGCCGGCCGCGTGATGTGCCGACCGGCTCAATTCACGGTCCAGGCGAAAATGACGCAGAGTCTTTGTTAAACATTGCGTAGGTGGGGCAAAACTACGTCACCAGTCTTTTGTCTGTACGGCCAAGCCCTGGTTGTTTACAAAAGTATACATTCCTTCGGCTGACGTCACCATGGGCTAGGCATGTTATCGCTTATCTGTGACACACCGTTTTTTGCTATATTTGCGGTTTTACAATGAATTCGATCGAAATCCTGTTAATGCCAATCTGCGTTGTATAAAATATTATATAGTCCACTCACCAAAATTTTATAGGGATTATGAAATATTACAAAATTTATTACCAAATAAATCGTTAGGGAATAAAATACAATAATTATGGTTTTTAGGACCATATTTTTATAAAAGTATGATTGTACCATCACAAAACCCCCTCAATGAAAGATTTGTGCCGAAGCATAAAAACTTTCATTGACACAGTCGTACTTCCTAAGGGATCAGCAGGATATGTCGCCACAACCCCCTTACAATGTATATAAAAAGAATACAATAACTCACCCGTGGTCCGATGATGATGACAGTACCTGCATGACCTTACTGGACTTCTCCTTCGAGATCCCAACACCATAAGGTCAATCAGGCGCGTAACGTTCCTGCTCTGACGTGCTGGCCAGCTCAGGACCGCCGTCATATCATCACCAAGCACTGAAACAATAAATTAAAAATATCAAAATAGTGGCTTGGTATATTACTCTATCCTTAACTGATCCGTTTCCCCTTAGCTATGT